>CM060620.1:7531834-8162601 GCA_030578275.1 Meda fulgida
CAAGTCAAGATATATTGAACGCCAAAGAAAATAAATCCTATGAATCCTATGGTATCGCCTAGGATTCAGGTTAATTCGACTGAAGCGACATACTCCAAGTCATGTAAGCCATAGCACGGTTGTGTACGCAATAACTTTGGGCACGTACCCGTGCCTTGGCTTGAGGACAACTTTAGAGTCATTATTATTAGTCGTTGTTATTGACACAAAACTTGTTTGAACCAAGTGATATTACCAAATAAAGAAGACCAAAATAATCTTGCTGCAGAAAAAAGACACAGAACAAGGAGCATTTCTTATATCCTTATTGTTGCATTTTTTTTGAAAACATTAACATTATCAATAAAAATGTCACCACGGTGAGGACCAGATACACCACTGGACCAAGCCCAAGAAGAGGCCATGCCTCTGGTGGAGTGTGCTCTGACGGCGATGGGGCATTGAAGGCCCAACGTATAGCGTAAGCCAATGCGATGGCATACGAACAGCTGCTCTGACTGTCTAAACTGGACAGTGCACTCTACTCTTAGGGCCTGTACAGGGCAGAGTAATTTGACTGATGCTCGTCTTTTGAAGCGTGTAGAGCCGACAGCGAAACAACTTGTTAATGGAGTAAAGAGCACTTTGGGTGCCTTGGCTTGAAGACGACTTTAGAGTCGTTAGGCCCAAACTCAAGGCAGGAAGCGCTGACGGAGAGTGCTTGGACATCGCCCACTGGCTTGACCGATGCTAACGCTAGCAGGAGTACTGTCTTAAGCGAAAGTGGCCGAAGCTCAGCCGACCAAAGCGGCTCGAAGGGGGGCCCTTTGAGGGCCCTAAGGACCGTCGATAGGTCCCAAGAGGGTATGGTATGAGGACGAGGCAGATTGAGCCTTCTTGACCCTTTCAGTAAGCGAACAACCAGGTTGCTTCTTCCCAGTGATTGGCCGGCCACAGGAGCTTGCTATGCTGCTATGAATACCACATAGACTTTGAGCGTGTAGGGGGTGTGACCGGCGTACATTAGCTCCTGTAGGAAGGAAAGTTCTAGCGGTACTTCACATGAAATAGGGTTTTGGTTCCGGGCTGAACATCAGTCGGAAAAAACAGACCATTTAAGGGTGTAAAGGCGTTTCGGGGATCGGGATTCTCGTAGCCTCAGAGATAGTATCCAGGACTCTTGCTGGGAGGTCCATAAGTTCCTGTTGAGGAACCATACATGGAGGGCCCACAGCTTTTGTTGAGTATTTTTGTTTTTTATTTTTGTTCGCTATAACAGCGTTCAATTGTATGGGTGCGTGAACTTGAATGGTTCCATTGTCTGCAATTGTGACATTTAATCCAACAACCAGAAGTGAACAGGGTGCTGGGAGGAACACTCAAGGCTTTTTGGTGGGTGGTCCAGCCTCAGCGTGAGTTAATCCTCCCCTCTTCCTGGCGCTTAGGAGGGAAGAGTTTAGGCTGGTGAGGTCACCGCCATTTGTCCAGACTGCTGCGTGTGGGCTTTTCTCTGGGACAGACCACTTGAGTCCAAGCTCCTCGGCGGCTTTGGAAAGGACGCGCAATAACTCGGCGTCCAGTCCAGCATCACACGAGGGGCGCTAGTCTGCGTGGGTAAAGAGCGCGAGAGAAATCTCTCTTTGAGGAGAGAGTGAGGCACGTGGGATTTGCGCCGCCGTAAGCTCACTCAAATCCAGTCGCTCAGTCCACTGGTCCTGCTGTTTCTTGCTCCAAGGTTCCTGGGAGGCGAAAAACGGGAGAGCTCAAGGGGCCACAATCGCGGCACGACATTTGTATCAACGTTGAAATTTTGCAGAAATTTGCTCTTTTAATTTTTGTTTTAATTTAATTTAATTTTTCATTTTAATTTTTTAATTTTAATTTTGCAGAGGACAAGATTCAGCTCATTCCACTGCTGGGCTGGTCAACTGCGAGAAGGCTTTCTTTCAGGAGAGTCAACGTGATGTGTGAAAATCATCGCTGAAGGAGAATAAATCTGAATCCTATGGTGAGTCGGGCTGCTTATATAGGCAGATGCCCCAGCCCCTTTGGTGGGCTCTGCGCTCGGCTTGGTGGGAGGTGCCCCCATTGGTTCGGACAGACACGCCACATCGCCATAGGTTCGTGCAGTTCCCACTGCTCAATAATCTGAGAAAAAGTTTCCTCATATCGATACGAGTAAACGTTTTGAAAGTAAACCTGTAGAGGTCTACAATAAATACAAATAAATAAATCCCTGGATACAGAGGCCACACCTGCTACACCATTCTAATCAACATATAGTAACCCATCTTTAAGATGACAGTGAATTATATGCCTGTATTCAGTTCTCTGAAGAATAGCAGAAGTACTATTCCTGTTTTACACCATAGCTCAGTCTCTCTCTCTCTCTCTCTCTCTCTCGAGTTCAACTCCCCAAACCATAGTTGATGTACAACTGACTAATATACTTCTGAGTCACACAGCAGACCTACAGCTTATGTGGGAGGAGGGTTGGTGGGTGGACACTGGGCAGAGAAGCTTCTGAAGAACTTAATCTATTTACAATTTTCAGATGTCTGTGACACATCTGTAATCCCCACTTTACAGAATATATGCAATACTTATGTGATCTATACAACAGATAAAGGTAATTATGTTTTATCTTATATTATTTTGATCTTCACAAAAACATGTGAATAGACATTATGGAATAGCTATGCATGTAACACTTTATTTTGATAGTCTACTGTAGACATTCTAATTCTAAGTAACTTATATCAACTGGCAGTTATTAGAGTGTTGACTGTCTGTTTAATATCTAATACTTTATTGTGATGGTCCACCAACAGACATTCTACTGACTATAAGTAACTTTGCAACTATATGTCAACTTATTCTACCAACCTGAACCGATAACACCTAAACCTAACCTGCTAACAGTCTACTATTATTCTAATGAAAGTTAGTTGTCATAGTAGCAAAGTTATTTATAGAATGTCTAAAGTGGACCATCAAAATAAAGTGTAACCCGTGTACATTACTGCGGTTTTATTATGAAAGCATAAATTCAAATAAAGTGTAAAATACAAATAGCATTGTCAGTGTGATTTAGAATACAGAAATATATCATGCCAATTGTTAAGTTTGTCTTAATAGCTCATTAATATGGTTAAGACCATGAGTTCATTGTGAGATCTATCAAGTAATTCTGTGTTGCAATCTATTTCCTCACAATACAATTATTGATATAACATTTTGGCTTAGTTTGATGTAAACATTAAAGATCCCTTGTGTGAATCTGTACTTCACCAAATGAATCTAGTTTTTGTTAGTTATTTTGTTACTTGAATATAAGTTAGTTTTTGTTGGTGAAGAGACTGTTCATAACTATTATACAATAAATTAATCTCTAAATTAAAAAGAGGTCAGTGAAGTGAAACTTACTAAGCCTGTGCTAAGAAAAGAATGATGCAGGAAGTCGGTTAATCATATGTAAAACTTGTGCCTTTGCAGGATGAGTGCTGTGAGCATGATAGAGCTAGAAGAAAATGTTGTTTTCATGTCATAGATCGAGATAAATCTGAAATATTACAAATGACAATTACTGTATTCATTCCCACATTTTGATTAGTTTTCTGCCATTAAAAAATAGATTGTAAAAGCAATTAAAGGCATATCAAAACTAGGTTAACACTCATACACTACACTCTCAGGAAACCCAGCTGACTGGAAAACAAGAAACTTCAAGCATGTGCCTGAACACTGCTGAAAAGGAGAAGTAGCTGGAGTTTAAAGTATGTTATTAATGTTTAATATGAAACTAAATGCCTTTATCTGTTAGTGATATCATTGAATCTGAACATTTTTCTTTGTTTCATTTCACAGATGGAGTTCTTACGTCAATACTTCTGGGCCGCATTACTGCTGAGCATCATTCTGGTGTCTTTGGTGATAGTAATAATTTTCATTGTTATCAATGTTTGCATCAGTAAAAGAGGTAAATCACATCTGACAACGCTACAGAGGTTCTGTTCAACCACACAATGTAAATATGTAGAGCATTTAATGAGAGTGGTTAGCTACAAATTAGTTGTGAAAACTGCCAAACACTCTCAGAAAAAAAAGGTACAAAAGCTGTCACTGGGACATTACCCTTTAAAAAGTTTATAATATGTAACATTTAGGTACTAATGCACATTTGGGACCAATATCTTTGAGGTACTAATATGCACTCTTTAGGTACATGAGGGTTTTTTAGGTACAAAAGGCAATGAACCTTTTAAAAGGATACTGCCCCAATGTAACTTTTTTTCTGAGAGTAAATGAAGAACTAGATGATAATATAAAACAATAAAATCGAATTATTGTAAAAATATTACAACAATTTTAAAAACTGTTTTCTATTTTAATGCACTTTAAAATGTTAATTATTCATGTGATTGTAACGCTGAGTTTTAGCAGCCATTACTCTTGTCTTCAGTGTCATATCACGATCCTTCAGAAAAAAAATCCAATATGCTAATTTGGTGCTCAAGAAATATGTCATATAATTATCAGTTGAAAATGATTGTGCTGCTTAATATTTCGTGGAAATCATAATATATTAGGATTCTTTGATGAATAGAATGTTTAAAATAACAGCATTGGTTTGAAATAGAAATCTTTTGTAAAATTATAAATGGCTTTACTGCACTGATAAAAATGATTCTGCGGTGAAATAAATACTATAGCTAAAAAAAAGTAATTTCTACCTGAATACGTTTTTTCAGGCAATAATTTAAAAAACAAAGTAAATTCTATTTTAGTACTCAATTTAAGCTTGTAGAAATTAAAACGTAAATATCAACGTTATAAAATTAAGTAAAACCTACTCAACTTTCTGATACTGGTGTTCCCATCATGCTCTCATTAATTAAAAGGTTGCATTTTTCATTGTTGCTGTATTTACACTGTTTTTCAATTGCTTTTTGTTGTTTTGTTGTTTTATGACATCTGAAGTTCCTTTTCTACTCAAAATGACACATTCCTACTCAGAAATTATTCATTGAATGTTACCGGTATTGTGTGTATTGAGATCTCTGTGTTCTGTATAAATTGTCTACACATTACCTAATGCATTATTTACTTAGATTTCCTAAGTAAAATTTAGCATGGCTTAATTCAGTGGTATATTGTTTGAGTAATATGTGTAAATTTACTGAGCAAATTTCAACAAAGTAAAAGCCAAGTTGAAGTTACTTATTTAAATTGACTTAATTCCATATGTGAAATTTTATCAAAAACTTGCAAAACAAAAATTAAGTAAATTTTACTTACTGTTTTTGTTTTCTAGTCTGTCACTTTTTGTTCAGTAGAATGTATCCTGAATAAAAGCACTAATTTCCACACCTCAACCCTATATATATATATATATATATATATATATATATATGTATATATATATATATAGACATATGGAAAAAAACATTAACTTAAGAACTCCATAGCTTTAGTCTTTAAACTTTTTACATTATATAATAATATTATTGAAAAGGAAAACATTAGTTAATTTAATAATGCAATATTTGTTAAGGAACTCACAGACATTATTTTAATTTAAAAGGGGTTTTGAAGTAGATATATGAAACTGACATACAGCTACAGGAAACAACCATTTCACATAGACTTAACCTTACTGAAAAATAGGCTGTATGGCAACTTCCTAATTATAACAGTTTGACTGTGTACCACTGTTTGATTAATTTTATTTAACATTTTTCATGTCAATCCTTCAATTTTTGTTTGCTCTTTTTCTAGCTGCTTGGTACAGTACAAAAGCAAAGCATCAAACACATCATTACGATGGCACAAATTTGAAAAAACAGTAAGTCTGTCAAGATCATTTAAGTCCAGATCTTTATTATACTCAAAAATGTGTTCACACTAAAATAAATGACTTTTTCCATTACAGGGACAACCATGTTTATCACATAAACCTTGAGAATGAGAAACCACCCTTACCTCCCAGAGATCAGTTCGTGTCCATGAAATCTGGTCAGTTTGGTTTTTATAGATGCGTTAATTTACTTCACTCTATAGCCCTGCAATGACACACAGCTTTTGTAACATGTCTGAACTCAAGAGAATGAGAAGTCAGGGGCGGGTGAGATGACTTTCAAAAGCTTTATTTTAACTTTCAAAAAAATAAACAGAAATGGCAGCTTTTTAGATCCACACAGGTGAACCGCAATTTGGTAGTCTCATGTAGCCAGACCATCAGATTGACAGCAGAAGGTCTAGATTTCATAATAGATTTCGTTGGCTATAGGACCACCCAGAGGCCCTCTGACTGATATGTAAAAGCAACTACTGTTAATTTAATTCAGCGTCATGTTCATGGGCATGAAAATATAAAGTCAGTGTTTCTACAATAACAGACCAAAAAAAATCATTCATTCAGGAATATCATCCAAATTTACTGCAGCAATGGCACACCAGTCTCCAATTTTTTTAAATAAAAAATAGTTGATCCTGATAAGCATTCATTGTCACAGTTGTAAACACGTCACAGTTGTAAACACAACGACTTCCTTCTTCCATGAGGGGGATTGGTGTCACATTGGCTTTATTTTCAGAGGAACTGTTAAAGAAAGCAACACATCTCCCAGAAATCCTGTAGAATACAATCACTTTGCGTCAGATGATGACTTCACATTTTGTGTGCCATAGGCATCAGATGTTCAGCCGAAGGTCCATGGGCATGATGTTTGAAGCTGAGACTAGGGTGTTGGTATCTTTCATGCAATGTAGCACTGCAGGGAGGCTTGGTCCGAACAGAGAGTGAAGGCTTGTTCCAGGAGGCAGTAACAGAGGCTGAGGACCACCTATTGCAGGGGTGTCCAATCCTGCTCCTAGAGTCCCACTACTCTCCAGAGTTTAGCTTCAACCCCAATTAAAACAGGCAAGTGTGTTGAGGCAAGTTGCAGGACAGTGGCCCTTCAGGAGCAGGTTTGGACACCCCTGACCTACTGGATCACAAAGCATACTTTCTAGATGGTACTCTATCTTCCTTCCCTCTTTGAGAGCTTACTGGTGAGGTACAGCACCGGGGGCTCCTCTCCCTCGACCACCTGTGAGAATATGTCTCCCAGCACCACGTCCAATGTGTCTGTCTGCAACACAAAAGGGAGATTAAAGTCAGGAGAGTGAAATAGCAGAGCCTGTCTCACAGAGCAACCTGGGTGAATGCCTGATGGCATGGCTCCGTCCACTGGACCAGATCTGGGGCTCCCTTTTTAATGAGATCAGTCAGGTGATGTCTGAATAATTAAGCATAAACCTATAATAACCAGACAGCCTTAGGAACTGTCTATTAAAATGACACTGATGGGATCCTGTGATCCATACATAGCCCAAAGAGTTATTTCCCTCAAAACTGGGATGAAGTGGACTCCATCCACAGCTGTACAGTAGGCTAAGTCAGCCCTTAAGCACTGAGACATCGTTGGCCATGTGCAGCAAGTGAGAGGAGGCCTCGGCCTTGGAGATAGTAGACCATCCTGGCACAAGGCAACTCTTTCTCAGCGTTGAAAACTTGTGGTTGAGGAGGTGTGTCAGCAAGAGGAAGCAACGATATGCGAAAAGGCTATCTTCCAAGCAAAGCAAGAGCAGTGGATGAGATGGTAGGGAGTAGAGTGGAAGTTCTCTTGGAAGGAGCTGTGGAGCATGGAAGCATCTCAAATTAATTTCCTGTTATGAGCCACCAATAATGTTCTCCCATCTCCAGTGAACCTCAGCAAATGGTACAGAAGATCATATATTGCCCCCTCTGCTCATCTCCAGCGAACCTAAAGGACATCTTGGTTGGCTGCAAGGTAAGCTTAACGCTAAGGCGCTATACTGTCCATGGAGGCACACCAGGTGCTGAAGAATCTTGCAGCGTCATTGGACTCCAGACAGACCTCCAACAATGCCTTACCTCTCCCGTTATGATTTTGTGCTCCAGTAAAGGGGTTTGTGGGGGAAAGGGCAAGGGAGGTCAACGGGAAGACCCCAGATACTTACCAGTTGGGTGAAGCTCGTGATTGGAAGCTTTAAGTTGACCTGAATCAGAGGCTTTGTTTTCCATCCGAAGTTGTAGTTACCAATCTCAAACCAGACTTTGTGCTTTGGTCCTCCACATTTCGCACTGTGTATATCATAGAGCTTACTATGCCCTGGGAGGATGCTGTGGAGGAGGCCTACGAACGTAAAACCCTCAAGTATGTTGAAATAGCAGTCGACGTTGAACAACGTAGCTGAAAAGCAATGGTTTGCCCTGTCGAAGTTGGCTGTCGAGACTTAGTTGGTAGATCTGTCATCAAAATTCTTAAGGACTTAGGAATCCTAGGCCAAGCACGTCAGCCAACTGTTAAGGCCCACTCCAGTGCCGCTGAACAAACGAGTCGATGGCTCTGCATTAAGAGGAGGGACATCGGTTGGGCCCTGTCACAATAGAGGCACAGAGTGGGATAAAAGCAGAGGGGGGCCCATCTAGAATGCCAGATGTTGCTGATGAGCCCTCTGGAGGTGTCATGGGCATTTATAATTGAAACACCAAGGAAAGAGGGTGCCCATCTGATGACCCCAGTGAAGCCTTGTATTTCCCTCCCTCGATCCCTTTAACCTCCACATCTGTTCCCCACTCATCTCAGGAAGCTGCAATAAAAGCAAGGGATATTACCATCTTGGCCTAAAATGTAACTCTCACATCCTTTTTGGTCTTAGGTCTCAGGTCGGCTGCAATCTCTGCTGTCTTATTATTCTGGGCGGGAACCGGCGAACATTCAAAGATTTTAATAAATAAATAAACAAATACAAAATAAAAGTAAAGGTAGGAGTCCCTGCCACAATAATAAAACAGAAACAAAACATAAAGTCCAGGGCAGGCTCGTTCTCTCTCGTCCTTCACTGTCGTCGCTCCTCATTTTATGATTCCGCTCCTCCGTGAGAGATACGAGACCGGTGCGTCGCGCTGGTGATTATCAATCATGCCATCGGCGTCGTTCTCTCACGGCCCTCAGCCTGCTCGCCACATTGTTCCCTTTCAGAATCTTAGTGGTGAACTGTTCCAGGACCACCAGAATGATGATCTCATCAACGCTGTGGGGCTCTGCTTGTAACCACATGCGGCAAGCGTTGTGGTGCTGCTGGGCTATAATGAGCAAGCGTTGTGGTGCTGCTGGGCTATAATGAATGGCTGGCCGCTCTCCCCCAGCTCAACGGACTGAAAGCACTGAAGATGTTGCTCTGGGGTGTGGCCAACTTTCTGTAAGTTGGGCTACTTGAGGTCACCATTTACCAGGAGGTTCTGCATGGGAAGCTGTTGGGTGACAACCTGGGCTTCCCTGGACAACAGCAGGATGATGCGCACTGGTCATTGTGTGCCCACATGGGGAGCAATGGACACTGTCTGGAGCCCAGCCCTCCTGGCTCATCAAGTTTCGCAACATCTGCAGATCATCCTCCTTGGCCCGGAGGAGCAGGCGGAAGCATTCCTCTTGCTCCATTCTCATGTCCAAGAGGGCCTTATGAAGTTCTCCTTCCAGATTGTCAGCACCGACAAACGCAGACAATCACCAGATTACAGTATGTGTTACAAAGGTAGCGCAAATGCGCCATCATTAGCGGATGCGCTGGAAGTGATTGCGCACGAGAAATGCGCGTGACATTAACAGCTGCGGTCTCCACAGACTGTTCGCGAAGTTGCGGTGCAGTGTTTGTGTTGGACATTAATAACTGTGTGTACGTCCTTATGAGAAAAGTGAGTTTCATTTTATCCCTTACTTGTTTAAGATCGAGTATGCAGATGCATCACAGAACACATGGACATCTCGTATCACGTCTGGCTGGTCCATAGTTGTGGGTACATAGCAGTGAGGTAAGGTGATGCGACATAATTCAGGCAGTTCCTCTACCAATGTATTTTGGGATCGCGTGAACTAGAATGAGCAGTTCGACACGCGCATGCCCGGGAAACTCATGAATATTCATGTAGGCTCCGCACACTGCCTCTACAGATGCACAACTCACTTTTGCACACATTTCACGGTGCACTTGGTGCAAAAGGGAGATCGTGCGAAACTTGTCACTTGAAAGCGAAAAACAGTGTTTGAGATTCGTTGTAGCAGATTCAAGCAGCTGTATGTACTTATGTACTTGTGTTTGTGCTAGAAAAATATACAAGAGATTTGTGAGAAAATATTCTACAAGTGTGCAACTCTCATTGGATTAATTCACATACTGATTTGCAGATGAGCAAAATTTCTCAGTGACTTCACATTTTGTGATGCAGGTGTGTAAATGCGTTTTGCACCATATTCACTGCAGCAACTGTAGCAAAAATGTGAGCGTACAAGTTTCTTAATTTGTGATTTGTAGAATAGGATTTGTGCACCTGCAATGAATAATTTGAGAAGGTGTAACTTTTGTGTTGTGTTTGTTGAAGAGAAAAAAAGTCTACAAGTTTGCAACTCTTAAAACATTTCTCTCTGACTTCAAATTTACTGATACACATGTGTGGCTATTCTCTACAACTACACATTTCACTGTCACACGCGTTCATTTGTATTGCACCAATAATACCTCCATACTATGGTCCTAATATGGAAGGAGAGGTCAGGTTCGGCAAGAAGACTTTCTAAAGATTTATTTGAACTTATAAAAAAAAAAAAAACTCCAGTACAAACATAAAAGGCAGCTTTTCCATGCAGGTGTCTAAGCTCTCTTCCCATCCCAGGAAATCTGTTCTGTGGCTTTTAGTACACATGTATTACATGCTAGGGTACTCCTAAATGTTGGGGGGAAAAAAATCTTTTAGCAGATATACACATTTTAAATTGAGTTTTTATTTTTCAGAAAAACTGATAAAAAAAAATATTGATGACTTATGTTTCACTTGTTATGTATCCAATTGTTTGTCCAATCAAATGCTTTCTAGAATGAAAATGGCCTTCCTTCAATACCACCCGCCTCTGACTAACAATTGTTTATTGTGGCCAGTTCACGGCCATGACAAAAAGAATCAACACACTCACCACACTCTTCCAGCTAATTAGGTGTTGAGACCTTTTTATTAATCCAAAAATGCAAAAAAAGGTCTACACTCAAAAAATCTTTTATTGTAAACAGGAGATAAAGTTAACAAACTTTTCGGCTGACGATGGAAAATAGACGAAACGTTTGTTAACTTGACCTCCTGTTTACAATAAAATATTTTAGAGTGCAGACCTTTTTTGCTTTTTATGAAAAAAAAAACTCTTCAATACGTAATATTTTTTCCTACTTTAACAGGAAAAAACAAAACGTTTTGCTCTTCATACTTCTTTCACTCAACAAATTACAGTAAGCAAAAAACTCTCTTCAAAAGAAATGTAACAAGTATGATATGTTCAAATTTCCAGTGGATCATAGTTATGAGGATGTGGTGCCCGTGCCGGATTATGTTGTGGTTGAGGAGTCAATACCTCCTGCACCCCAAAAACCCATCTTCACGCCACACTACACCACAGTCAAGCAAAAAAGCCAAGACCAAGACAGCGAGGATTATGATGACGTCGAAATCCCTGAGAACTACAACAGTGATGATTATGATGATGTTGAGTAAAAGACGCAAATCAACAGTGGCTCTACCCACAGATGAGACACATGAGAAGGCCTAGACACCAGCTACCATATTTCCTACAAAGTACTATTCTACATTATTTAAACAGAAGCAAGTACTAATAGTATGTAACCTGCGTTTACTTTCATTTATGTTAAGCGATCTTTTACTTCCCATTAGAAATGGAATACGTCTTCCAAAAACGTAATTTTCTGTTGAAGTACCAAACTGTTTGGAAGTGGTTGTGCAAAGATGTTGATGAAACTTCTTAAAATAATGAGAACTATCATAATGCCTATAAATGACATTTGCACTGACAAGTTTTATGTCTGATACTACAGAATGCAATTTTCTTTTATCCCTGTAAATCTGTGGACTTGAACTAAATGCTTTTTGTAAAAACAACAACACAATCAAGAAGAACTCGAACTTTTTACATACATTTATTCTTAAAAAAGAAAGAAAACAAAACAAGTAAAATGGTGACGATCAATAGATATTTCTCTTTCACGGCTGCTTTATTTGTGATCGCTGTTGTGCAGGGCAGCAACATAGCAAAAGTCAGTTCTTTTTTTTTAAACCCATGCCCACAGTCAGAGGAGCATTATGGGCCTTGCAGACATTTTGAGGCAGATGATTTCTGTGCACACAAACTGCAAGTCTCCCTTTTGCTCGGTGAGTAGAGCTCATGTTCTTTTGCACACAAGAGAAACAAGTAGAAAATATATTTTCTTTCTCTTGCTCTCAGAGATGTCCATTAATCGGCAGGCACACGGGTGCTGAGACTAGCCTCCTAGTCGCTGACCCTCACCCCAGGCAAAGCCCCCTGGACGCTCCTCAGGGAGAGGGTTGTAGTTGGCATCTTCCTCAGGTGTATCAAAGAGCATCTTACTGGAAAGGTTGAAAAAAACAGGGTTTTACTTCAAAGCAAAGAGTAAAATATTAACTAGAGGTTTTAATTTTATTGTTTTGGGGATTTGAAAGGATAAAAATGGCACACCAATCAACAGTTTGAGATCAGCACAATATTTTTTTGAAAAGAGTCTTTTATGCTCACCAAAGCAGCATTTATTTGTTAAAAATAATACTAATAAATTACTTTAAAATAACAGCTTTCTATTTTAATACATTTTAAAATGTAATTTATTTCTGTGATGCCAAAGCTGAATTTTCAGCATCATTACTCTAGTCTTCAGTGTCACATCAGTGATCCTTCAGAAATCATTCTAAAATGATGATTTTATGCACAAGAAACATTTCTTATTATTATTATCAATGATATTATCAACATTTTTGTGGGAACAATGGTACCATTCAATCATTTAAGGTAAGATTAAAAAGAGAGATATTAATACATTTATTCATCAAGGTTGCATTAAATGTATCAAAAGTCACAGTGAAGAGATTTTATAATGTTACAAAAGATTTCTATTTAATAAATGCATTAATAAATTTAATAAATGCAAATAAGTGCTGTTTATTGAACTGTCAATTCATCAAAGAATCCTGAAAAAAAAACATAATCATTTCCACAATAATAATAGGTTGCAAAACTGTTCTCATAACTGATAATAAGAAGAACTTCTGTTACCCGAGTAGCAAATTAGAATATTAGAATGATTTCTAAAGAATCATGTGACACTGAAGACTGGAGTAATGATGCTGAAAATTCAGCTTGGCATCACAGGATTAAAATTACATTTAAAAATATATTCAAATAGAAAACAGTTATTTTGATTTTTAATAAAAATACAGTAAAAACAGTAATAATGTGAATTACTGATTAAATAAATGCAGCCTTGGTGAGTATAAGAGACTTATTTAAAAAACATTTAAAAAATGTTAATGTTCCAAAACTTTTGACAGGATATATTGAAAGCCCCTTGTTTTTTTACATTATTACTCACAGGATAGAGGGAGTCCTCAGCCATCTGCCACCACCTGGTTGGTTGGGAAACACATCCTCTAGAAAGTAGTACACGTGTCCCACTGCAATGCCTTATATTAAAAAGAACATATAAACTTAGTGATATATACAAAAAAAAATCCACATGCAGTGATGTATACAAAAAAATGTTTTCCACATAAGTAAAAAAAAAAAAACATTACGTCATTAAAATCTGAATTGATAATGGATAAAATTTGACCTCTTTGTTGTCAAAGAGCACTAGAATAGTGAATAAATCTAAGGGGGCTTTCACACTGGCAGTTTAGTTCGGAACAGGGCACGGTTCGCATGAAAAATCGCTAATGTGAGGAACGCTGTCATGGGAACCGGGCGCGCACTGGGTTATCGAACCCGAGAATACCTGGAGGAGGTGGTCTGAGTTCGGTTGCCCCCGATCCGTGGCGCGGTTCGCGTGAATGTGCAAGCAACACGGACTCGGGTGCACACTTGTTCAGGAAGTAAAGTAACCAGCGCACGCGTTTTAGCTGATTATGATGTATTTAGTTAAATAAAACACATGTAAGGGATGATCGTGTTGATGATTTACCTTGGATACGAGCGAGAGTAGAGCCTGGAATCAGGGCAACACGTTTGTAAATCCACTGTCTCCTCAAAAGAGTACGTTTGCAAGCAGCAGAAAGCCAACTTATGCGACACACGCACAGTAAACCTGTGTTGTTCACTCAGCTGCGCATATATAGCACAATAGATAAAAAAAAAACACAATATTTTGACCCGTGTTCTGTTTTCTATCATGCGCCGTGCACGTTTACGATGGGAAAAAGATGCACGCAAACGGGTTCGATAGAATCAAGTTGAGTGTGAAACCAGACCAACGCTGCGGGGGGCGCCGGGAAGAATCGCGCCCGGGCTCGGACCGCAGCAAACGAGCCCAGTGTGAAAGCACCCTGACGAATCAATATAAGTTTCTACCTAAAAGGTCCACAATGATGGAGTTTCCCAGCAGCAGAGAGAATCCCATGAGCACCCATGGGAGGAAGGGCGCCTGGAAATTCAAAAGGCCAAAGAAATTCATGCGCACGTTTGGGTTCCTCCTGCTCCAGATATACACCAACATGATGGTAAAAGCCTGACCTAAGAACACAAGATTTACAAACGTGCCAAATATCTGCACAACTATTAAGAAAATCATTATGTATTTGAGCAAAATGTAACACAAAGGAAATGTTTATGTTTAGAAATCTTGAAATAAGGGAATATTGTCTGTATATTTGACAAGTTTTAATTGTTGTTTCTTCACATGATTTTATTAAACACAAATTGAGGTCAAACAGATCATCTTTCATGGTTGTGGTTGTTTCTATATTTGTTTATGTGTCAAGGTTAGAGTAAGAGAAAACTCATTTCCTTTTTGCATTCAGCAGACTTGCAACCTTTTTTACATATAATCAAAGCATATTAGGCTATTATATGTTAATAAAAAACGCCTAGATTGGAACATTGCCTTCAATGCAATATGTATGCAGCTTAACTATATTCCCATTTTTTTTACACTTATTTTATTTCAATTCTTGTCCTTTTATTTACACTTTCTCCTTTCCTTTTTTTATTGTAATCCAATGAAATGCAATCTTTTTCTTCTTTTTTAGTCTATTTTAATCTTACGATCTTAAATGATTTTAAACTTTTCTGTTTACATTTTTTTATGCCCATGTTCACTTAAAGGATTTGGTATAGAAACAATATCCATGCTAGTAAATTTTACAATTTAATACAAAGAAACGGCAAGTCTTTTATTTAAGTAGAAAGACTGAACTTAAATTGGACTGTGTGACACTATTTTCTTCTGGAAAAATTTTGTTGCATTATTTATCTCTGTAAAGCTGCTTTGAAAAACTGTATTGTAAAATTGCTATATAAATAAAGGTGACTTGACTTGAAATAGTATTTTCTTGTAAAATGCGCTCCAATAATCTTTGAAATAGTCTTCAATTTGAATGGCATGGCAGCAGCTAAGGCTATTCTTAAGGCCTGTTCACACCAAGACCGATAACAAGCCAAAAGCTAAGGCAACAGTGGCAAGGAACCAAAACTCCATCAGGTGACAGAATGGAGAAAAAAAAACCTTGGGAGAAACAAGGCTCAATACAGATAAAGTGTTTCTCTTTTGAGAAAACGTGAAGGATACAGTCATGAGAAGGCCACCGA
The DNA here is from genome assembly GCA_030578275.1 of Meda fulgida. Lineage (NCBI taxonomy): Eukaryota > Metazoa > Chordata > Actinopteri > Cypriniformes > Leuciscidae > Meda > Meda fulgida. The sequence continues at coordinate 7,547,533 of CM060620.1, forward strand.
AGAGGAACATAAAGACAAAGTCAGCGGTTCTCCCTCTGAAGGATCCCTCCTCCAGCATCCGACAGTACCGGTACCTGTGAGACTCCAGTTAAGGAACTTCAGACTCTATCCCTTACACACACTGCCACCTTCACTATCTACTGATTTAATATCAATATATTATGCTTTAATAAGGATACAAAAATATCATGTTGAATAAGAAGTTGAACCCAACCGGACCAAAAAACAAAAAGTTGGTTATTAGCCGCCATACCTATGGACACACACACACAAAAATAAATTAGAATCACATGCTGCAATATCAACCCTAAAATTTACTGTATCATATTTGATACATGAATTTCCAAGGACCCTAAATTATCAACATAAGTTGATAATTATCAACAAAAGTATCACCATTTCCACAAAAATGTAAAGCAGCACAACTGCTCTCAACCATGATAATAATAAGAAGAAATGTTATCACATGCTGCAATATTAACCCTATAAATATGAACCCATACTAGATCATATTTGAAACATGAATTTCCAAGCCTTCTAAATTATCCATATGATCAAAACTCACAATCAACTAGGCCTACGTGCCCTGTCATCTGCTTGATAGTTTATACTTTTTCAGAAAGTAAAAGGCCTTTTAGTATAATTCTAAAAAAAACACCCCTTCAGGTCGTGATATATGTGTTGCTGTGAAATCTTTACTGATTTTTATAAGACTGAACTTTTACTGGACTGTTTAATTTTTTTAGAAAAAACACAACAGCAAATTCACATTAGAATTTGTAATTATCCATCTCTCAATCAACATTGTATTGCATTATGTTTTGCCATCCTCATATCCACAATACAATCTACAGAGCTTTGATCATAATCTAAGCATTTAGAGAGATATAGAGTGAAAATATATTATATTTATATGCAATTTATTTAAGGAGTCGGTTAAAAAGATCTCACTGATTTATTTACATTACAACTAGAGAAATTGCATATTTTTGTTCAGTGTGGGCCTCTGAATAAAAGTACTCAGAATATTATACTATATATGAGCTATAAAAGCCTGATGTATCGAAGAGTACACAAAACATAAAACAAACATGGAAACTTTTTTTTTTAATTATAAAGGTTGAATAAACTTTTCCATTTTTTCTGACTTTTATTGTATATGTCAGGCTTTACATGGATACAAATAAAACGAGGCCCAAAACTCGTCAAAGAAACACAGATAACACTTGCCTGATAATTCCTCAATATTAAATCTGGGTTGAAGTAAAGCTGGAAAGGTGTGATGAGTTCTAATTGCTGTGAACACAAAGTAAACATCGCAGTCAGATACGAATGACATGTTGTAGGTAAACAAACAGTGCTTAATGTTACATTAATACAACACTCAAATAATAACTGAAATCAAAAGTAAAGTTACTTTGAGCAGCTCGTTTGAGGTAAGTCAGCTAAATTAATGTAAAAAGAGGAATTAAGGTATGAAAATGCAGAAAGCGCAACTAGAAACCAAACTAAGTGATAACCTAGACCCATTACACTTAACAGGACTTAACATTTAACGTTATACACATTTAACGCGGGTTTTACGTAAACGTGTCCTAGTAACATCACAGCCACTCTGGCACTGGATACCAGCTGTGTTTCAACTGCATGGGGACGAGGCCACGGATGACAATAGCGCTTAAGACCCTAATATTCGTCCAATTTACTTACCACGGCTGCTGTAGTGAGTACACAGGCGGTGGTATAAGCTCTAGTAACCACAGGAATCTGTAAATATTCCTGTCGGATTGTCTGGTATGCCATTTTTTAGAGGGACAACGCGGCTTCCGGCACCTTCTTGACACGTCATCACCTGGGCAAGCAAATGAAGGAGGTGGCTTTAGTTTGTGATGTTTCCAATTGGTCAGCACTTTGTGAATTCACTGCTCGGATTGGCCGTCTAAAGTGTCGATCATTGCGTTGTCCCGGTCATTTGAAGAATGGCATTTTTTGATTTGTTGGTGAAGATTGTCAAGATTGACATGCAAACATTGAAGTGTGTGTTGATAGTTTCACATTTGGACTCCCTATTCATGCGTTATTATGGAAACTCAACTAATATTGTTCACAAACAACAAGCCTGTATTTTTAGGATCGACTGGTTTAACAAAGGTTTAAAGTTTGTTACAGACATTAAATCAATCAGGTGATCTACTATGAATTTGATGAATGAATGTATGAATGAATGAATGAATGAATGAATGAGGCATTTATATAGAGCTTTTCATATGTACTACTTTGATGAAATTCTTGGGAAAATAAAAATATGTATAAACCTGTAATTGGTGGCACTGTATATATATAAAAGAAAAGATAAAAATGAAATAAAAGAAAAAAAGTATTTTTCCCTAATGCTGTCATGAAGTGACACATAATATCCTTCTCTTTTTTCAGAAACGTGGTCAGATATTAATATAGACCATATCATTTCAAATAAAGTCAAAGAAACTCACTTTATAATTAATTTATAATATCCCTGTAATTACTTTATTAGTAAATTTAAAGAAGGGTTTTCAGCCATGTTGTTTCTGTACAGAATATATATAGCCTACAATATCTTACATTTATTGTCAGTTGCACTTAGGCCTAGGCTATAAAAATGTATGTTTGTCCCAAATTTCACTATTTATTTGTGATGTTTTTTTTTACAAGCTTGTTACAATAACTTATACAATGCTCTTTTTGTGAAATGTGATGCTGATATTGGAGATGGACAATATAATTAAAATTATTATTTTATTTGGGAAATATCATAGGGACACAGCAAAATTCATGTCAGTTGTACCAAATGGTAGACTGTTTTGACACTTCAATATCGACAAAGAACCATCGCTGTTAAGACATCTCTGCTGCTGAAAAATATATAGGCCTAATAGATGTATGACTGACTTTTTATATAAGATTATAAGATTTGTGGTGTAAGAAAAATAAAATGTTATGCTTATTATTATGATTATTATTTTATGGTTATTTCTATAATTAATCTTAATCTTTTCAAACAAATATATATTTTTAATTAATTCATTTATGAATGTTCTTTTCATCTTTTGATATCATATGTAGCCTACTCACATTCATATACAGTTGTGGTCAGAATTATTGGCACCCCTGGTAAATATGATCAAAAATGGCTGTAAAAAATAAATCTGCATTCTTTATCCTTTTGATCTTTCATTCAAAATATTTGCAAAAATTTAACCTTTCATTGAAGTAAAATAATTGGAAGTGGGGGGCGGGGGGGGGGGGGATCACATTATGAAATAAATATTTTTCTCCAAAACAGATAACAGCTCTGAGTTTTCTCCTATAATGCCCGATGAGTTTGGAGAACATCTAACAAGAGATCAGAGACCATTCCTTCATACAGAATCTCTCCAGATCCTTCAGATTCCCAGATCCATGTTGGTGCTTCTTCTCTTCAGTTCAGCCCACTCATCAGGTCAGGGAACAGGGACGGTCATGGCTGAAGCTTCATTTTGTGCTCCGTAACACATATTTGTGTTGATTTTGATGTTTGTTTTGGATCGTGGTCATCCAACCACGGCCCATTATAAGATTTCTAGTAGAGGCAGTCAGGTTTTGATTTTTTATCTGTTGATATTTGATAGAATTCACTATGCCATGTGAACAAGATGTCCAGGACTTCCAGCAGAAAAATATCCCCACAACATTAAAGATATTAAATATCAAAAATAAATGATAAAAAAATATTAAATTGTAGACATGGGGTACTGCCAAAAAGCTTAGTTTCATCTGACCACAAGACCCACAGGAGCCGTTTGAAGTTCCAGTCGTGCCTGACAACTGAATTTGCTGAAGTTTGTTTTTGGATGAGCGAGGAGGATTTTTCTTGAAACCCTCCCAAACGGAAGATGTCAGCCGAGGCAGTCCATTGTTTGTCTGTTAGTATGCGAGATCTGAGTTTTAATGTTTTTAATGCAAGATATTTTATGTCATTTGGGCCTGAATGAGTGGAACATCTCTCCTTCAGCTTGGATCTTTGGTTGGTCCATTTTTTATTAGATGCCTTTGGATTGCCACAGAACTCTGGAAGTTTGGTCTGTTTGAGGCCCAGACCTACCTGGAAGCCACCTGCTGCTGTACAGCTCCTAAGAAGGATAACACTTTGCAGATCTTCTAAGTGGGGACTCGCTCCTGCTGCTGGATTTTGGATTGTAAGGCCAAGTAGCACTCTGACTGCGGACCCTGGGTGAGGTGGAGCGACTGCGCTCCTGGTCTGCAGATCTGCCCAGCAGCCACTGTTTCAATCTGAGATTCCACACTGCTACCTCGTTTGTCCGCAATAAAACAGCAGATAAGTTGATATCATGTATACTCTTTATAATTCTGATGCTTATTCATTGTAACCCAGGTCTAAATGTACCAACAATGGCACAACGTGGAGAGTGACTCCTTGTCGTACTTGCTACACTCCAGGCAACTCTCAATTTTTGAGACGAGAATTCTTGAGTCACATCATCAGAAAATCAGTCCATTTCATCAACTGAAGATTTACTACTCTGAAGGGCAAGTCAAAGTCCTGTATCTTCAGAATCTAATGCTGTTATCTGACTATTTTATTGTCATAGAGGACTCTTTCTCACAGTTTGCAGGTAACAGTGGTTCTGATAATTCATCTCCTGATAAACTAAAACTGCGATAGTGATGCTTTTATTGTTGTTATCTGGAAATGTTCAGCCAAATCCTGGGCCTACTACCTCTGTGCAATGTCTACCATCTCCCTCAGATTTCAAAAGTCGATCAGGCCTTGGTTTCATACATTTAAATGTTAGAGGTTAGAAGTCAAGATCTGGGCAAATACTACAAACGCTGATGTAATGGTTCTATCAGAAACTTGGCTTAAGAAATCTGCAACTGATGACTTGTCATGTATGTCAAATCCAAGCTCATTAGCTCTGCAACTCTGTCAATTACTAAAGCTAAACAGTTTGAGGTCTTGGCCATCAAAGGCGTATCAAAGGATTCTTACATCACTGTTGTTGGTTGCTATAGACCCCCGTCTGCCGCAAAGGTTGCTTTCAAATCTATTTCAGATATTTTACATGAATTAAATGACTCTGACTTCATCCTTATGGGTGATCTAAATTGGGACTGGCTTTCAGCGACGTCAGATTGTTTTAAAGAACTGTGTGATTCATTAAACCTAGTGCAACTCATTAATGCTACAACAAGGCCAAATCCTAAAGCACATCATAAATATACCTTGCTTGATTTAATTATAACAAATACATCTCACAAATACACCTCAACTGCCATATTTTGCAATAAAGTTAGCGATCATTGTGCAATTGCTTGTGTCAGGAATACAAAAATTCCCAAGGTAAAACCCCCGTTCATTTTTAAAAGATCTTTTAAAGGTTTTCAAGAGCAGGCTTTCCTGCATGATTTATATCATAGTGATCTTAACAGAGTAACTCTGATTCCGGATGTTGAATTGGCATGGGAATATTTTCACTCAATTTTTCTATCATTTTTCTGCATTAGAGATATATCTCTAATAAACATGTTCCCGTTAAAAAAAGTTTAGGATCAGTGGTAGGGAAAATCCCTGGTTCTCAGACAGTCTCTCAGCGCTAATTCATTTCAGAAATAAATCGTGGGCCCAAGCTAGATTTTCAAACTCCTCTGCTAATTGGACTACGTTTAGAACCCTAAGGAGTTCTAAGCCCAAGTGCACCTTGATGTTAAGAAATTCCAAATCAGAGTTTTATCTGAACACAGTTACAGAGAATCAAAATAACCCCTCACAATTCTGGAAAGTAATGAAATCTATGTCACTTACACATGTTGCTTCAAGCCTCCCTGAACACATTCTGGTTGGCTCAGATGAAATAAAGGATAAAGCTGCTATGGTGAGTCAGTTAAACAAACACTTTATCTGTGCTGGGTCTGCATTTGACAGCTCAAATGTAAATGCACCTGTCCCATGTTCTGCAACCACTAGAATTCTGGATTTGTTTGATTTTAAAACTATTTCAGTTGCGCAAGTTTGTAAAGCTCTGAAAAGCATTGACCACAAAAAATCTGCATGTCCTGACAATCTGGATCCTTATCTCCTAAAGGTGGCGGCAGATGTTATTGCTGAGTCTATTACTCACATTTTTTATTTGAGCCTTATGTCCAATTCAATACCCCAAATCTGGAAAGCTGCTTATGTTCTCCCCTTATTTAAAGGTGGGGACCCCTCAGAGCTAAACAAATAAGTTCATGATCTTTTCAAAAGCTCGCCTACTGGTATATTTTTTAATATAAAGCCATGCTAAACTTCCAGCTTACCTCTTTAACCTTCCTCTGTCTCAATTCTGCTAGTTATCAGCTATGCTCCTCCAAGTGTTTGCTTTTTAATGTACCCAGGGTTTTGACAGATCTGGGAAAAACTGCATTTTCACACTATGCACCCTGGGCATGGAATAATTAGCAAAAAGATCTTAAACTAAAAACATGTATATCAATTGACAAATTTAAGAGCATCATAAAGAATGTTGTAAAGGAGACATGTGTTTGTTTTTGAGGCCATTGTGTTTGAATGATTCTTGCATGATTGCATGTATGTGTGTATAGCATTTTAATATGTTGTGTTTATGTGCTGCTACCTTGGCAAGTTCTCTCTTGTAAAAGAGATTTTTGATCTCAATGAGACTTCCTGCTAAAATAAAGGTAAAGAAAGAAAGAAAACAACATGAGGGTGTTTTGTGTGTGTGTTTTTTGGAAGGCTTCTGACCCCAAGGCTCAACTAATCTCTGCAATTCTCCATCTGTGATCCTTGAAGAGTTTTTGGCCACTCAAACCCTCCTCCTCACCGTGCATTAAGACAATATAGACTCACGTCCTCTTCCTGGCAGACTCATAACATCTTTAGTTGATTGGAACTTCTTAATTATTGCCCTGATGGTCAAAATGGGGATTTTCAATTTTCTTACAACCACTTTCTATCTTGTGAATCTTATTGATGCACATCATATTCTTTGGTTTTACTCCTTGTGATGGATGAATACCCTTACGAAAAATAAGTATACTTCAAGTTCATTTTATGAAGTATACTTAAGTAATGTTCAAATATATTTGACTAATTACTAATGTCAATATGTACTAGTAGTAAACTTGTAAGTGTACTATTTTAATATCGCTTGGGACTAAATTGGCCCACTTTTAGTATATTGGATAAAAGTAGGCCTATATGTTTAAATGTACTAAGTGTAACAGTGGTAAACTTTAAGTGCACAACTAGTTCATAATTACATTTCTCATTTGTACTGCAAGTGAATAGAATACTTATGGGTATACTAGTTTACTATTTTAATACTTGTAGCAAATTTTTAGTTTATGAAAGTACACTTTGAAGTATAGGCCACTCAGTAAACTACTAGCCTCCCCCCCCCCCCACACACACACTTTCAATTATTTTACTTCAACGAGAGGTTAGATTTTTGCAAACATTTTTGAATTAAATATCAAAACGATTTACCAGGGGTGCCAATAATTCTGACCACAACTGTATAGGCCTATTCAAACCAAACATTGGGTTCACTTCCGCTCTGAAAAAGTGCATGGTGTCACTTCTCTAAAAGTCTATTATCTTGTAAATGTCACACAAGTTTGTGGTTTTAAGTAGGTAAAGAGATAAGCATAGCATAGTCCAGACATGTTGAAAAGGTTTATTTGGCTTGGTCTTCTTCTATAGTGATAAAACCCGCAATGTTTAGTTTTGCTTAAAGATAATATATGCCAGAGCTGATTCTTAGAAAATATATATTTTTGGCATGATTAACATACTGTTCCTGATATGATATATACATATTGGCAAAGGCAAAGCTCATTTATTGCTCTGCTCTTGCAGCTCATTTCTCTCTTCCTTTACTCCCCTGGCAACATTATTTTAAATATTTAGTTAAAGACTTTCTTATTGTTACTAAGCTGATTATTATTAGGCAACAAATTTATCTAAATATTAGTTTTTATTATTCTTTATTCTTTTTCTTCTTCTTCTTCGTCTGACTGGATCTCACTGCATCAATTTGTATGCATATTTTGCAGTAAACCTAAAATATAGCCTATATGTTTCTACAATATCTTTAAATCAAATAGGTGTTTATTTATCCATCGTTTTTAATTCATTATATCATTCACAAGGATTGATGGGATTGCGGTTCCCTCATTCAAGCCATTAACTACACAGTCTTGTATATTTGTCTTTTTGTCCGATTTTCAAATACTTTAAGCTTCAAATCAAAGTTTGTAACTTGTGATTCAACTGGTTTGGTTGTTCATCGATTTTTTTGAATCCCTATGAGAAAATGCTTCACGAACCAATGACTCATGGGTTTGTTTCGTAAAAAGGTCAAGTGCAAGTCGATTAACTATGCACAGTTTAATTCGAAAAATCTTCTACGTGTCTGTTCACACCATTGTGCTCCCAATCAGCAGGGGGCGACACTGCACCTTCAAACGCAATGTCCCTGAGTGACGCATGAAGAAGGTTGAACTGAGCGCGGGCTGAAGAGATGGCAGAGAGCGGAGGTAAAACGGAAAAGATAATTTATGTTATTTCATCTGTAACTCCAGGATGTTAGAAAATATTTAGTAAATATTACATGTAGATACATGTTATTGTCATAGTTTCATACGGCTAGTTCTTTAATATTTTGAGAAACAGCAGTAACTTAGTCCTTAAAACTACGACAATGCTAACAACAAGCAATCTTTTATATGTGTGTGTGTGTGTGTGTGTGTGTGTGTGTGTGTGTGTGTGTGTGTGTGTGTGTGTGTGTGTGTGTGTGTGTGTGTGTGTGTGTGTGTGTGTGTGTGTGCCCGCGCGCGCGCGCGCGTGCAGTAAGTTACCGGTCAAAAGTTTGGAAACATTATGTTTTTGAAAGAAATATCTTATGTTCACCAAGGCTGCTTTTATTGAATTAAAAATACAGGAAAAAAAACAGTAATATTTTGAAATATTATTACAATTTAAAATGATGGTTTTCATTTTAATATACTTTAAACATATAATTAATTTATTTGATGCAAAGATAATAAAAGTATACTTTTCTTTAAAAAACGAACATTTGAACGGTAGTGTATATTGTTACAAAAGGTACCTATTTTAAATAAATGCTGTTCTTTTTTAAAATGTATTATTCATCAAAGAATCCTGAAAAAAGTATCATAGGTTATTAAAAAATATTAAGCAGCACAACTGTATCCAACAGGGTATTGAATCAGCATATTAGAATGATTTCTGAAGGAGACTGCAGTAATGATGCTGATGAAAATTCAGCTTTGCATCACAGAAATAAATTAAAGTATATAAAAATAGAGAACCATTATTTTAAATTGTAATAATATTTCACAATATTACTGTTTTTTTTTCTGTAGTTTTGATCAAATAAATGCAGGCTTGATGAGCATAAGAGACTCTTTTCTTTCAAAAACATTAAAAATAATAATGCTTCCAAACTTTTGACCGGTACTGTGTGTGTATAGGCCTGTCACGATAACAAATTTTGCTGGACGATAAATTGTCCAAGAAATTATTGCGATAAACGATAATATTGTCGTTCTGAGACCATTTTAATCTAAAATAATGATAATAGCATTATAATGCAGGTACACCTTTTCAAAGATCAATAAACTTTTATTTCTAAAGACTATTTAACACTGAAAACGAAAAACATTTTAAATATCCACAATAACTGAACAAAACAACCAAAAACAATAAAAGCAATGGACTCTCAGTCTCTGTTAACAAAAAATGCACTTGAATAAATAAACAATAAATAAAATGGACGTAAACAAAATTGCACTTCAAAAAATATTAAACATTAGGCTCAGACAATAGTGATTGACTTGCGCTGTCAATCTTCCAGAATTCCATTCTTTATTTTACTTAATATTCGAATATTAAATGCTCAAATTCATCCTATTATTAATATTTACGACATTACACAGGCTTATGGACGCCAATGCCACTATATCTTGTGGTTGTTGTTACACGTTCTGTCCACTAGAGGGACATCTAACTTACAATACACATTTTATTAGTTCTGAATATGGTTAAAGCGCTTCTGATGGTTTTCGGCTAATATCTCAGCGAAAACACCAACAATTCTGAAACATATATCGTTCTTTTCAGTTCGACTAGACGCTTCCAGCGAGCTCGGTGCCGAATCCGTTGAGTTTTTTTGCGTTTTCCGCTTCACTGGCACTTTGGAGTGCGTTTTTTACGTCGTTAAACATTCACCATTTTTGACAGTATTGTTATGATGATACAACGTGGATAACGTCAAAGTCCTTTTAGTCGTTCCTAAGGAACCGAGAGTTGCCATGCAGTGTCTTTGGTAGGGAGAGAGAAGAGGAAAACAAACAAGCATGCAAATGGGAATTATCGCAGGCCGGAAAAATTATCGAGCTCATTTTTTTTATCGTGCGATTAATTGATTTATTGACTATCGCGACAGGCCTATGTGTGTGTGTGTGTATATATATATATATAATTTGTGGCCTTCAGTAACTCGTATCTCTTTTCACTGTAGTTTCAGTGGGATCTGAATCCCTCCAGCTGTATGAAGCACAGTTCTTCGGCTTCACCCCGGAGACCTGCACACTACGAGTTCGTGATGCCTTTCGAGACTCTCTTAATCACATATTGGTCGCAGTTGAGTCTGTGTTTGTGAAAAGATTGTGTCCAGGCCATGACCCGCCAGCAGAGCTCCGACTGACAGCTCGGGAGAGCACCCAAAAACTGCGACAGTTTTTACAGGAGCGATTCGAAGTCATGTTTCAGCGCATGAAGGGGATGCTGATGGAACGTGTCCTCTCCATTCCTCAAAACATCCTTCTGCCTGAGGACCAGCTGCACCAGAAGCACCCAGAAGCCAAAGAAGAGCTCACTAAACTGCAGGACTCCATTGCGAAACTGCTACAGGCTTATGAAGCCGAGGTGTGCGCCAAGCAAGCGCTTCTCGCTGAGCTCGAGGAGCAGAAAGAAACGCAGAAACAAATAGATGAAGTGCTGAGGTGGATCGAGGAACTGCGTGTTTCGTGGAGGCGAGAGGGAATGGGAAGTGTCCAAGACAGCATCCGACACATGATGGAGACTGTGGGCCAACTGCAGGATGTCGTAGGAAAGATTAAAAAGCAAAATAAAGGACTGGATGAGGTTTGATAACATTTAAACAAGAGCTGGGATGTAATAGCATGATCCATCCACCAGGGGGAGGCGGCGCACAATCTATTCGAGACAGTAACATTACCATACATCTGCCACGATCAGTCCAGCTTCAAAGCAATACATTTGTAATCAGGCGATTTTCCTCAGACATTTAAAATGCAGTCCATCTCTCCTTCCTCAAAGTCGCTGGGTTTTCTCACTTACGATTCAGTGCCTTTGATGTTTAGTACAGTTAGATCTGCATTAGATTAGCCCAAATGTCCCACAGGCCCAAACTGATGTGTCCAACAGCCTGACTGGCTTTACACTTTACAGTAAGTTGTATGTTCTTTGAGGATGTATTTTAAGGTATTTCCCTTGGTGTTCAGAGGAGAAAGATTTTAAGGTCATATGGGATTGTACAGGACCTCATCGCCGCCACAGGAAGACCTAAAGTTTGCTCACCGTCTCAATCTTAAACACAGTACTTGGATTGAGTTGCAAGTGCAAATTTGGACAGCAAACATTAGAAATAAATGAAATAGACTAATATACTTGTTTTGGCCATGACTGTAAATAAAAATAAAAATGATTTCTGTGTTTGTATTGTGATGCATTTTTTACACAAATAAAAGTAATATACTGAAACACCATTTATTTATTTTTATTATAATAGAATATATACAGTTTGTGTATTTATATATGAAAATATATAAATATCCTTAAAGCAAGATAACTTTTAAATATATTCTCTCAAAAAAATTGTTATCTAGTAATCAATTACAATTGCGTTATTATTTACACATCCTCATGTTGTGTCAAAACCTTCATATTATTTTTTTCTCTTCCATGGAAGGTGAATTTTGAAGATTTGTATACAACGGTTCCCTATGAAAGAAAAAATAATGTCAGAATTTTATATTTTATAGTGTCAGTATACTTCTCTTCATACCAGTGTTATTTTTAGTATAATTGAAATACTATATGTATATTATATATTTTTTATTTTAGTGCATCAAGTTGAACTATATGAAAATCAGAAATGTTTCCTTGGCATTTAGCTAAAATAAAATACATTTAAGGATCTTTTAAATATTTTATTTCAGTTAGCTTTTATTTTATTTCAAGTAACCATTTTTTAAAGGTTTTAGTTTAACTAAAAACCCTGCTTCATAGTTGTTTTCTCAGAATGTATATTAGATCTAAGTACATTTGTTATTGTTTATTTAAAATATATATATTTTATTAATTCTATTTTATTTATTTATACATTTAGAAAGTGAAAAAAAATGAGTGGATGACAGATTTAAGTACACATCTGTTAATATCTTCTCAGGTAAGGCCATTTGTCAAATTTGAAGGAATCAAGATAAAGATGCTTAAGATTAAGATTTGTTGGGAGTGTTCACCTTATGATGTAAACCACTTCAACATTATTACACCCAATGCAAGATGGAAACCCAATGACAATGCTATTCTCATGTAAAAATGAATCATATCTCTGGATTTGCTGGAGGGCATGCACCTAAACAAGGGCATAGAGGAGGGAGACCCCCACAACCTGCCCGACTACGTCTGCCTCTTTCATCACTCATTAAAGACGTATCCAGACCAGCTGGGGCCATCCACAGAAAAGTCATGCTTGATGGATGTGTCACAATCCGGACAGCCCGCCCTCAATCCCCCCTGCCAAGTCAGATTAGCAGGGTCTACCAATAAAGACCCCTTATCTCCACACAACCACGCACTGAAAAGCTGGAGTCAGAAAGCCCTGCTTGAGCCTGCAGATACTGAAGTGATGAGTTATGAGAGAACAGCAGAGTGGAACCCAGCTAAATTTAATAAGGTTACAGCAGAGATCTCCTGATTAAGAGACAGATTGACCACATTCGCACGCAACGAAACCAACGAATGGTAGGCCTAATGTCACGAAACACTGAAAGATTGTATTTATGTTCACCTTGACCAGTATTATTAGACAAGCTACTGTTGGTTACCAAGCTACAAGCATATTTTAAAGTATTTCAACATGCTTAAGTTCTAAAGTTATGTAGTAACAAGCTACTATTTTATAATTGTGTGCGTAGCCTATATAGCCTTTATATTATCAGAGCCAATTTATTATGAATGAATCAGACGTTTCAGTGCTACTGACAGAGAACAGTTTAGCATGAATCATTTTGAATGAATCTTTCCAATATGAGCTGCACATACTTGAATGAATCTGACTCACCAATGCTAGGCCTATACCGTATCTGGAAGAGAACTGTTTAGAATGAACCGATTCGTAATCTTTCATCAAAACTTCCCCTCTCTCTTTGCCGCCACATCTCTTCTCTGGTGACGTGTTCAGTGCTCGTGATGGACAAGCTGTCACTAGCTATATGCTTCCATCCGAAGTAGCGAATTTCAAGATTTTCAAAAATTTCAAGAAAATCAAGTTTTTTTTATGCTATATTTTGCGCATAAATTAAATTCAGATTTTTTTTCCAAATGAAGACTTTTTTATGCGCATCGAGGAATGTATTCGGTAAATGTGTTTTCATCGTTGTTTATGTGCACGTTTTCTTATGGGATAAAAAATGTATACGACTCAAATTAGTGCATACATTTTTGCGCATTTTTAGAATTTATGCACATCTTGGCGTTTCTATCCAGCGTTTTTTTTATGTATTTATACTATGAATATATATGCCTATATACAGCATATACAGTATTGTCTGTGGAAGGCGTAGGACCATAAAATGTTCGTCCACACTGTAAAAAATGATTTTGTGGTGAAGTAAATACTACTGAAAAAAACAATGTAATTTACATGAAAAAGTTAGTTCAGGCAAAAATTAAAAAAAAAAAGAAGTAAATTCCATATCAGTACTTAATTCAAGCGAGTAGAAATGAAAGCGTAAATATCAACTTAATAAAATTAAGTAAAAATTACTCAACTTTTCTGATACTGGGTTTCCCATCATGCACTGGACCTTGAATAATTAATGAGGTTGATTTTTCACTGGTTTCCAGCTGTATTTACACTGTTTTATCATTGCTTTTGTTGTTAGGATTATAGTAACTTGCCATTTTGTGACATTTCGAGTAAATTTCTGCTCAAAATGACACATTCAAACACAAAAACGATCCATCAAATGTTACCGTCATTGTGTATTTTCTACCAAGTATTGAGTTCTCTGCATTCACATAATATTTAACATCTAACATGATGTGGTATAAATGAATTAGAAGTTCTAAGTAAAGCACATATTAATATTTCAATATTATTGTTTGGAAGAAATATAATGCAAAGGAACTTTCAATTAAATTGATATTACTCAACCTTTTACAAGACAAGTTAAACTTTCTTATTTTCTTTGTTACTTTCACTTGACTAGGTCAAGTAAAGTTTACTTAATTCCATATTCCAAGTAAATTATACTTAAATATTTCTAATTAAAGCTACTGATAAATATGTTTAGGTTTTTACTTGGCAAATCGTTGTAAATTTACTAGCATTTTCTGAGTGAAAAAAGTTAGCTAGCTTTTTTCAAGTAAATCCTACTCCAAATTTTTTTCAGTGCAGTCAATGCATTCAGCCCGCCGTCTCTCGTGACGCTTTTGTTTGCTCCCTGCTGTACACGTTCATGTGTTTTGAAGGAGGCATGGTTTGGAGACGCTCTGAAGGGAGGGTGGGATTTTATAATTTCAAAGCTAGCTCGCTATTGTCTCTCCGAAAATTGTCTACCCTGCTTTTATCTAACGTTTTCAGGAAAAATAAAATCCTCTCCAAAACAAAATAACCTTAACACAATGTAAGGGTTAAGATACACTGCTTTAAAAACAGCTGAAGTAGGCCTACTGTCATTACTGAAAAACATAAAGTAACAGCATTGCTATTTATCTAGTAGGCCTACATGCATCCAAACTTCCCTTTAATATGTGTGCAGGTCAACATATGCGCTTTATGTTGCCAGATGACGTTTATTTAACTGTTGCCATCTGAAACCAATAACTTTAATTTACATAATGTGCCTATCTCAATCTAACATTCAGTGATTAGCATAAAATAAAAGTTAGCCTCTGAAAAAAAATCTAACGTTAGAGGTCATTTCATTTGTTTAAACTTAACTCCTAACAACATTAGAAAGTACTGCAGTGAACAATAAATAAAACATGCACTACTGCCTTGAGAATCCCCATTACTCTCTGAAAGATTCTCCACCAGAGGCAAACATGCTTGAGCTATGAAGTTCAAAGCTCTTTTTTTATTCTCTTGTGGGGACAAATGGGGAAAGCGAAAAAGAAAATACTTTTTCATTTCACTCAACTTGGTGAACACCAAATTTTCCCTCCTAGTTTATGCATAGACAGATCATTTGTGCAAGGATGTGTGAGATATAATCTATCTTAAAATTAGTAAAAAAAAAAAAAAAAATGTTTTTAGGTAAATTTAGACTGTGAGAGATGTCAATACGACCAAGTGGCTCATGCGGGCAATCAATAGACTCTTGAAAGCCCTGCTTGCAACAGCTAATCTACTCGTTGCACAGTCAGAATGAATCAATTCTGCATACAGATTATCCATTTTAAAGCCAGCTCAGGGTTTTCTTAAAACTGAATAATTAAATAAATCTATACGTACTGATGCAATCATCTGCACACAGATTTATTTAGTTTATACCATTTAATTCATTCAGTAAAGGGTTTTCTATGCAGCCAAACAAAGAAATAAAACGCGACTACATTATGTTATTGATGTAGAAGTGCTCTTTTTGCATTCACCTCAAGTGTTTTTGTTCAAATCTTTGATACCAACAGAGCAAAGCCCACTTCTGTCCCTATTGCATTACATCACACCATCGGTGCAAGATATTTCTTTGCTTTGGGGATGTTTGAATCATCATCTTGAGGCAGGGCCTCAAAGTTACGTGAAACGAAACCTTATGACACTATTGATTTCCTCAAAGAAGGTAAAGTATCATATCTGAGCTAAAAATAGTCCCTCTCTGACCAAACATCAAGGTTGCTTACTGAAGGTGTGTTTTTCAAAATGTTCATAAACCAGGTTTTTGTTAAATACTTCTTACAAACTTCTGTGATTTTGCGAATGATAAACCAGTGTTGGCACACTAGTGGTGTTTGATAAAGCAATCATGTCTTTTGCTCATACTTTTTGGGATAGGACACCCAAAAAATACAAATTCTTTCAGCATTTACTCACCTGAATTTCATTCATCTCTGGAACACGAGGTATTTTGAAGAATGTTGGGAACCAAACAGTTTAGGTGACCATTAACGTATGAAAAAAACCCAACAACTGCAACATTTCTCTAAATATCTTTTTTTATGTTCTGCAGAAGAAAGAAAGTCATGCAGTTTTGGAAAAGCATGGGGGTGAACTATCCATTTAAGGTTAGAGATTTTAACTAAATTGTCACCCTTAGTATTAAACTTCAGTACAGTTAGATACAAACATAAATGACATGACCTCAAATCATGTCACGTATTAAGAGGAGGTGTGTGGTTACTTTTCTTATGATTTCTGCGGTTACTTTTCTTACGACTTATGATTTCAACCTAGGCTTCTTGCATGATTTGCAACACTTTCAAAGTGAAATGTCTAGTGAGTGGCGCTAAAATCGCGTTCAGATTGATCCGAAACAGAATCAATTTAGCAATAATGTTTGATTACGTTGGTTGTTGTACTGTACATATCGCGGCAGTTCTGAAATAAAATGTCTGGCGAATAGTGCTAAAAGGTTAATGCTCTATCGCGTTTGAAAATGATGTAGTATAGGCCTACGACCTACACTAAAACCCAATAGTGTTAACAAAAGCAAAAAACATTCCCTAAAGCAACTATGCCACCTTAGCTCTATAAGTCTTTGATTGTCACGTATGTTGAACGGGATTTCGTATACTATCACTTGAATCACTTCACATTGCAAGTGCAATACTGTGGCTACCAGGCGAGGTGAGCTACCGAGCAAGTTTACCACGTCAGAAAATCCATATTAAAATAATTATGTGATGAAAACCTCAAAATATATTAGTTTACGAATGCACTTTGGTAAAAATGTTTTCAGGTGAAAACATATTGTGCAAGGAACTGTGCGAAAGAAAGAATTTATTAAACAAAAATTTGCCCAATAATATATGTCCCATAATTTGTGTGACAGACCTAGAGATATTTTACCAAGAGATAATAAAATGAACAAAAAATAAATGCTATTAAAGTTGAAAAAAGGAGTAGAAAGAGACCAAAAAGTAATATGCTGCGTCCCAGTTCGCCTTCTTATACTATGCCCTCAAAGTATGTTCTGTTTTTGTGAAGAAAATATACTTTAGAGTGTGTAACAGGTTGGAAGCACAGGTGGGTACACCTTCAAGGCATTTTTTGTCTTGTCAAGAGCCAAAAGCTCCCCTGCTTTGCCTCCTCTGCCAGGTCTTTGAGGGTCTTTTTCAGTTTGGAGCCTACTCTAAAGGATTTCAAGAGGTGGATGCTCCATTGAAGCCTTTGCACCCAACCTCTACTGGGAATGTTAGTTCCCTCCATCCCAGATTGTGAGCATGCAGCAATCAGATCTTTTTACCTTTCCCTTTTACGCTCGTAGGCAGTCTCCATTCCTCCTTCCCATGACACGGTCAGCTCTGCCAGGATGGACCAGACCACGATGTCTTGTCGAAGCGAGGTTGTGGTAATCTCTTGAGGGAACTTTAACTGGTGATCAAGATTGACACTCATGTTCCACTCCACTCCGGATGAGAGGAGGGACCATGACCCTGTGCTGCTAATGTGGGCCCTATTGCCTGACAAACTGGATCAGCCGCTCTGTCGCTTAGTTTCGTGCTTCCTGTCACCGTTTAAACTGCCCTGTCAATCATTTTTCACAGTTAAAATTCTCCACATTTTTTCTGAGAAACGTAGCAGCACGTTGATCTGACAGTCTTTCATGCGGAGACTCTCCTCATGTGTTTGCATAATGATGCATTTAAAAGTTAATGACCAAATGTATTTATAATAGTTCAATCACTTCCAAGATGTCGGCAAGTCCTGCTTCCAATGAGCATAAACGTAAAAACAAACTTTAACATTAGACATTAAGTTTATGTAATAATACCTTCATATTTGTTTTTTGTCAGTTGTTTTCAAAGCAATTTTATGTTGTTTTTATTCAGTTTTTTGCCATAATTGACACCAAAACACAATAATATACTCTCGTTGCGTCATGGCGACATCATATGATCATCAACATGTGAACTTGACATCTGATTGTCTGGAACTCACTGAAGTCTGAAGTAGGACATTTTATTTGGGATATTCCCACTTTTAGCTTACTTAACTGTCGGACTCACACATCCACCATGTTTTTTAGTTTTTTAACACTTTATTCGTTAAAAGAATCCTCATCCAACGCTCAATGAGTTGTGGTGATTAGAGTGTGATACCCGGTTTAATTCTAACTGGAAAAAGTAGATCACCCTGTGGGTACCTGTGGAATACTCCTTTCAGCATGGTTAGGAACACACTAATTTCTAATACTATTTAGGACGGATAGCACAACACCTTAACAACCACATAGCAATACACTGGCATTGTATATCATACTTTTCCACTTTTCCATATATATATATATTAATAAATATAAAAATCTGTAATAGTGGAAATATATTAATCATATATAAATGGGATTTTTTTTTTTTTTTTTACAGAGCATTTGGCATGACTATATGGCCTTGTTTAGACACACAAGCAGCAAAAAAAATTGTTTTGCCTTTCTGACTGAAATACATTTATTGTTGAACTGGAACAAAACATGATTTTCACAAGCCCAGTCCAAACCATTCATGGGATTTTAGCTTAATGCATCTTAGTCTGAACGATTTCAAGTGTTTGTTCCACTCATTTGTTGCACAGTGTGTTGTTACCCCAATTTCCCATCAGTCACAGTTCTTTTCACAGGTCCATATCCCTCACCTATGACATGACTTTTTATGCTGTTGTTTGCCCAAATGTGATTAAGATTTGGATACTGCCCTCATGAAAAACAGAATCAATTGGAAAACATCCGTTGCTAAAGTCACATGCATTGTGAACCTATTTGCCATTTGAACAGTCCATCAGATTTCAAGGGGGGGGGGGGGGGGGATTCCCTTTAAACAAAGTCTATTGAGAGAAAGGCTGCATCCGAAATGCCATACTTCCCTACTATATAGTAGGCAAAAACAGCATGTGACAAAAGAAGAATGTCCGAATTCCCAGCCCTCAGTAAAGAGTTGGCAAAAAGTACCTGGATGACCTACTTTGATGAGGGTTGGATCTGAACTCTGCAGGTAGGTAAATGTCCAGGAACAGGATTGGACACCCCATGCCCTAAACACTTTCAGAAAAAAATGTAGTATACCTTAAAAGTATAAACTTTGTACCTTATTTATCCATAATTTCATAGTAGTACCTTAATGGTACATAGTACTACTCCAAGGTACTAAAATGCATAATTTACAAATTTGTCCTTTTAAGGGTACTGCCCTATACTGGCAAGCAGTTATAGCCCTAAAGGTACAATTTTTGCACCTGGTTTCTTACAGTGAACGATGGTTCACCCAAAAATACTGTCATATGTTGTTCCAAATCTATATGACTGTAAAACAGTTCACTCCCAGGAAAAAAGGTACAAAAGCTTTCACTGGGGCGGTACCCTTTCAAAAGGTACACCTTTCCACCTAGAGAGTGCATATTAGTACATCGAAGGTATCTACATGGCACATATTAGAACCTTTTTAAATGGTACCGTCCCAGTGACAGCTGTACCATTTTTTTCTGAGTGTTGCAACAACAGATATTTGGCAAGCGTTCTCACGTATTCGCAAATCATTCTGTCAAGGTAAAATCTCCTCTCTTTTTTTAATGTGTGGAAATCTTTCTTTCATTGCAGTGTTTTCTCTTGCATCAGCACCTGTAACACACACAGTGTTGGTAGATGAAGCTGAGAAATATTTTAGGTCTCGCAAGCAGCTTTATTAATCCCCAAAAATCTGGGTGAGGAGCATTTTCACAGTGTGCCCATCCCTTGGCCTTCTGGCCACGAGCAACAGGAGTGCATTGTGGGTGGGAGAGGAGTCTTGGCATATTCTGGGGGACAGCTGGTGACAGACTGTTTGTTCTTCTTTAGGACGACAGCCCGGCGCAGTCAGGGAGAGGTCACCTTCTCCATGCCTTCCCAAGTTCTGAGAAGCCTGAAATTCAGATTCTTTTCTATCTACTGTTCTCCATGTTTCTCTGACACTAAATATAACACACTGGCACCAGTTACGAAATACGTGCAGAGACGCCTTTGATCTTTAGCTGTTTGGACAAACACTGGATGAACTGATATCTTATCCAGCGATATAAGCGGATTGAGATGGAAGGCATACAGAAATATTTTGTCTGAGTGAACGACAACAAACATGATGATTAAATTACATTTTGATCTCATTGTTTTGGCATAAGATCTGCTGAAAAGCATAGCTGGTCACCAGCATATGTTTTGGATGTTGGTTGGTCCCTAGCATTAGATGCTGGTGTGTTGGTGCCCTCATTATAGGATAACTAGTTTAATCAGCAATGATGGTTAATCCCAAGTGGCAACCTTGGGTTCTCTCTCTTGAATCCAACATGGAAGTGACTTAAACTGCAATTCATCTACTGGCCACTAGAGACAGGCTCCAAAAGAGAGTCAATCCCATTGACCCCCCATGTTAAAATGCCCAACTTTACAGCAGAAAAAAATGTTTATAGCCTGGTGCAAAAAGTGTTTTTGGTCTATATAGTAAATTTTGCCCTTCATGGCAACTGTGGGGAGGTGCATTTTTTTTATAACTCATCCGTTTAAATTATATTTAGCCTTAAAGTTCTGCATAATTAAGGGCGTGGCCACTTGAGTGACAGGTGGATTGCCACTGCTGTCACTACTAGTCATTTGTCTGCTGTCTGTGGCCACGTAACTACCTCAGCTAATTCCAGCCGCTGAACTTGCCATCTGTTGCCGTGTTTGTGCTTTTTTCTGGATTATTTCATACAATTATTAAATAATATGGCTTATGCGGTTATGCGGTTAATTGTACTAACAAATTGTTCAAGAAGTCTGGGCTCCATTATTTTTTCATCAGTGAGAAATATGTGTAGGAAATAGGCCTGTAATTACCATAGACTGTATAAAACCTGCCTCAGCTCCACCCACGGCCCTCCTCTTTTCCCATTTTCAGTTATCCAGGAGTGACGTGCTGCCAAGATGGTCATGCATGGCCAGCTCCGCCCACTTTGGGCTTCAAAAATGCTCTTCAGAAACCTAAAGGTAATGTCACGGACACTACGTCCATTGTTTTATACAGTCTATGGTTAAACCTTTGGACTTATGCCAAAACATGAGGGTACGTTTACACAACAGCGATGTTCTGTTCACACGGATCCGCGAAAATGACTAAAAGCGGCATATTGTTCTAGGCCAGTAGTTGGCGATGTCACTTACGCGCCTATAGACTAAACTCAAAACAAGAAACACTATGCGCCTTTAGACTGAACACTTACTACGCATGCGTATGGCGTCACCGCTTTCACAAATTCACATTTTTGTGGTAACATTATTGTTTTCAAAAAGTGAATGCCATGACATTGCAGGCCAAACCATCACTGATCCCCCCATGCTTCACTTTGGGCAGCAACAGTCCAGGTGTTAAGCCTCTTCTGGGCTTCTCCACACTACGGATGTGGGAAAGACAGTGAAGGTGGACTCATCAGAGAACAATACATGTCCACTGCCCAAGATTTGCACTCTTCGCACCAATGAAACCAACATTTGGCATGAGTGACCAAATGTTTGGCCATAAAATATTGACCATGAATACTGACTCTGAAGCTCCCAACTAGTTTTAATGGAAGTGCGGCTGGGCAGCTCTGGTTTTATGTTTTTTGGATACAATTCTGGTTAGTACCTGGACACCGCTTACTCTTGCATTGACAGTTACTGTTGGATGTGGTGCTTCTTTCGTGGTGGTATACCGGCATTACCCTGGATACAATAGCGTGAAACCTGGCCACTGTATTGGCCAGAGTTTCAGTTTCATTGTCCAACCCCTGTATGTACTTACATAAAATATGGTTAGTTAAAGTGTAGTTATTGTTTTCATGTTATATTGCAGAACAGTTTTGCTGCTATTAAGGTGGGATATGGTTAAGGCTAGAACAGGTTTGGTGTATGGGTAGGTTTAAGGGTGGGTTATGCTGTAGGAGTTGGGTCAATAGTTTAATTATAGATGAAATTACAGGAATCAATTATAGCTGTAATTACATGCAAGTATGTTTTAACTAAATACATGTTTATGTGCAGAGTATTGTATCAAATTATTCAATTAATTAATTTTACATAGTAGTTAAAGACACTCGATATAAAGTGGGTCCACTTATTTTAATAACAGGATACTTAATTTTGTAAGACTGCATTTATTTGAAAAAAACGTTTTGAGAAATGTAATTCATTCCTAAGCTGAATTTTCAGCGTAATTACTCCAGTCTTCAAACATTTCTTAATATTATCAGTGTTGAAAACAACTGCTTAATATTTCTTTTGTGTATTTGTGTGGATGAGAACATGTTCACCTCAACCCATCAGCACAATAGAGGGGCCGGCCCAGAGGAGGTGTGGGGCTCTTTCTGTATTCTGCCCCTCATTGAGGAGGGGGAGGGGGGGTAGAGCAATATCCTGCTGCACAATTATCCCCCCTCAGAGTTAACAAAGGACCCTTAATGACAACCCCACTGGCACCGCTCCAGCTATGAGTGTACAAAGCAGGACAAGGCAGACGACGGGGGCTTTCACAAATGTCTGTCTGAACATTTGTGAAAATGTGGACTTCATCCATATTGGACCACTTAGGAATCATGCATAGATGTCCTTGCAAACCCGAGGACATTTTAGTGGATCGTTTTACCTGGGATTAATTTAGGAAATGTAGATATAAGGATAAGAGACTTCTTTTAAAAATATTTTAAAAATTGAATCCGCCAGGCTGTCGTAAGAAGAAGTCTCTTACGCTCACCATGGCTGCATTTATTGGATCTAAAATACTGTAATAACTGTTAAAATAACTCTTTTCTTTTTGAATGTATGTTAAAATGTAATTCATTCATGTGATGGCAAAGCTGGATTTTTAGCCTCATTACTCCAGTCTTCAGTGACACATGATCACTCAGAAATATAAAGACTATATTCTACATCCCTTAACTCTACCCAATACCTAAACTTAACAAATACCTTACTAACTATTAATAAGCAATAATCAGGAGTTTATTGAGACAGAATTCGTGGTTAATAGTTATTTAACAATGAGAATTGGACCCTAATCTAAAGTGTGACCAAATTTATTGTCAATTTTGTTTAATTTAAAGTTCTTGCTGGATAAAAGTATTAATTTCCTTCTTTAAAAATAAAATAAAAAATCTGACCACAGACTTTTTAATGGTAGTGTATCATTGTGTCCACAAAAGTATTAAGCATGTAAAAATGTTTTCAACAGTGTTAATAATAAATGTTCCTTGACTCCCTTGAGCACAAAAACATTAAAATAATCTTAATTAAATCCTAATAATTAAATCTTAATTAAAATCTTAATTAGTTTGGTAGTCCAACTTAATTTTTTTCATTTTTTTTTCATTTTCGTGGAACTTTTTTTGTGTTAAAAATCCACTTGGCTCCCTGAGTTTGCAAAAGCATGATGCTTCTGGACAGGGCTGTGTTTGGGTTTTAAGGTGTTGGTCTGCTAACTCCTTCAGCTTTGAGAGTGCTAATGAAGAACTTCAAAGGTAAAACGGTCCCTCCAGGTCACAGCGCTCAGCTTCTGTAATTGAAATACGTGAAATGCATGCATTCAAAAACAGAATAGAGTTTCAGTTGTGAGAGCACGACAGAGGGTTCAATTTGCATAATTTAAAGCACTTGCAACTCAGCAATATCTGTTTAAGGAATTTTCTAGCCTATGCATTTATTTAATTTGGTGTGTTTCACACTATGTTGTGTTGATATGTGTCATAAACTAAATCAAAACAGAACCAAATTTGGAGTTGCTAATGGTGCCATATGGGAGAACTAAAACTAAAGAAATGCTTTAAGTCTGTCTGTCACATTTAAATTTGATCTACAAAGGCTGAATTATCATTTAATTAATTTCATATATAAAGATCTTACGAAAGACATTACATTAGCATGTTCAGTTTTCATCAAATACTGTGCAGTTTTTATCATTAATGGTTATAATTTTTTATGACGCAAAGTAAACACCCAACATACTCATATTTAAGGTAGTCTATACGATTTCAAAGATCTGTCATTTTGAGACTTATAAAAAATAAAAAAATCTACTTGCATATCAGTGCTTCAGGCGTATACCATCTGTAGCATTATGGCACTGGCATCTACAGTAGCAGCCATTTGAAGACGTGCCCTACCTAAGAATGAGATCTCTGTTAACAGCCCAGAGGAGTTGAACTATGTGCTTTGGTTTAAGGCCAGAAAGAAAATTGACCAGGTGTTACATCTATACAGCAATGTAATGATATAATAAACACTGCGTGTTAAATCAGGCTTCACTGCCTGCTTAAAAACAGGGGCACTTAAAAATCTGGCAATGGAACAACACATAATTGCATATTCAAGATACATTCACTCTGGTGGACCAAAATGTAAGGGTAACACTTTAGAATACTGTTCTGTCATTAATGAAAAACTACACAGGAACAAATGAGTAATGCAACATTGACATTCTAGTAACTGCTATTAACTAAAAAGAGAAGCTGCTTAATGAATTAGTGAGTAATAGCACTCCGTTGAGTGAGGTAACTATTTTTTCATACCTCCCAGAGGACTATAATAACTGTTATTTCCAGGTTCATAATTAATGAGAGTAATGCACAATTAAATTCATTCTAAAGTGAAGATCATGGAAACCTACAAGTAATGACTCAAGTATTACCAAATCCTTCAGAAGGAATTTCTAATCATTTGCAACAGTATTCTAAAGTGAAAAGCGAGATAACTCTAGTAATGACTGAAGTCATTGTAAGCTTTTGAGGTCTGAGGTTTTGGATATAATGATTCAAGTGTTACTACATCCTTCTGAGGAATTACTGATTATTTGGAAGATCATGGTAACACACTAGTACACTTTAGTACACCGAACACTTTTCGGTTTGCGTACAGTACCCCAAGTGATCAAATAAAATAAAATTCTTTATCCAATTTATAGGCAAGACAAGTAGTTTGTTTAGGCATGGTTTGTAGGGAATTACAAACCTTTGCACATATATTCAGACATAACTATAGAATCAATTCTTAATGCGCATGTGAATGCCATCAGCGTTTATCACAGGTTCGCCTTTAAAGTCTGTTTAGGGACAATGCGTCGTCTTAGCGGCCCCTAATTTAATAACAAATGATCATTTCAACGGAAGTGAATCAATCAAAACTAACTTTGGCTGGAAAATAACAGTATTCAAGAACAGCTAAAGCCAAAACAATCTCTGTTACCTTAAATGATATGTTTATCTCCGTAAAGCTGCTTTGAAACAATCTACATTGTTAAAAGCACTATATAAATGAAGATGACTTGACTTGACTATAGTAATGACTCATGTGTTACCAAATCCTTCAGAAGGAATTACTATCCAAAACCTTACAAAAACCTCAAAAACGTACAATTTCTTCAGTTTACTATATAGTGTTACCAATTTATGTTATTTACTGGTGGAACACCAGAGTAAATTATGACAGAGTTTTCAATTTCGGTTGATCTATTAATAACTTTAATAACTTTTCAGCTTTTCTGGCTGAACTACAAACATGAACTAGCAATACATTTGTTACAGTATTTGTCAATCTTTTTTAATGTTAATTTAAATACTGTCATTCATTGTTCATTTCAGTTCACAGTACATTAACTTATACTACATTTGATTTAAATAATGTTTTAGTAAACATGGAAATTATGACATTGACATTGAAATGAACAACTTGGTTTAATAAATGATATTGTTCATTTGTAGTTCATGTTAACTAAAGTATTAATGTAAACTAATGAAATCTTATTGTAAAACGTTTTTTTACTGGAAAACTAGACAAGATGCTGATTAACAATATAATTTTTTCAGCATAGCCTACTGAAATTTAACAATGGAAGTCTTATTTTAACATCTGTTTTTTAGGTGATGTCATTTATAGTATTTCAGATCTGCACTAGACCGTATTCTCACGTCATCCTCTTAACACAACGCAGATAATGAGTCAGTAATTTGATTCATGTCATTGTTCTGCTCATACTTCGGGCTACATAAATATAAAAGAATGTACTCAACTTCATTTTTTTACTAGCATGTGTAATTAAGGCTAGGTAACATCCCTTTTGTCTAAACATGTTAGTTTAAAATGCTTTAGTCAGGATTTTACTGCACAGAACAATTCAGAAGTTAAATATTACACTAGAGATAAAGATAAAGCTTTTTTTTCTTTCGGTTGCTGTTTTCGTAAAAACTGTCCCTCAGTTTGCGATTACATAATAAAACGCCCAAGCCTCGTTCTGGTGTCTTATGTATCGTCTGAGTTTCTGAAAGTTAACAGATTTATATAACTACATAAATTAAGAGATTGGATATTTGTTCTTGTGCATAAAATATTTATAATATTTATATATATGGTACAAGTTTGGGGTCAGAATTTGTTTTTATTTTTACTTTCATAATTAATTATTTTATTCAGACAAGGACACATTAAATTGATCAAAAGTGACAGAAAAGACATTTATCATGTAAAAACAGATTCTATTTATCAAATAAATGCTTTTCTTTCAAATTTTCTATTCATCAATGAATCCTGAAACCTAAAAAAAAAAAATCCAGTTTCCACAAAAATATTAAACAGCACGACTGTTTGAAATGTTGATGTAACGAGGTTTAAGGTTCAGGGAAGAAGGAGGCGGGAACCGGCGAATATTCAATAATTTTTGATAAAAAACAACAACAACAAAAGAAATCGCCAGCAGCCCCTCGTGGACGACTGCTGGCTACACAAAAATACAGGCCCTGTCCTCTCTCAGGTTTCCCACACTCTTTCCACTAGTTTTCAGCATGCTGCGTGTTACACGAGTTCTCCGCTGGTCTCTCTCCTCCTGTCATCTTTCCACTTGGCTTTTATTCTCTCTCCAGGCCAATCACTGAAACAAGACACAGGTGTTCGTCATTTGCACTTGACCCACTTACACCGCACCTGTCTCCCAATCTTCTCTCCCGTTACAGACTCCGCTAGGCCACGGCCCCTTGCCACAGTTGACATAAATGCTTCATAAAAAGGCAAATCATTATCAGCATATTTGATTTGAATGATTTCTGAATGATCACGTGACACTGAAGACTGGAGTAATGAGCTGAAAATGCAATCGCAGGAATATATTATAATACTTTCATAAAAATAATAATAAGACAAAGTCTAAAATGATTAACCTCTTTTGTGTTTTATTGAAATGGCTTCGTTGTGTGACTGAATTGAATTTCTTTGAATTCAAATTCAGCAAACTCTCTTCATGTATATTCAACATCTTGTTCACAGTCATTAGTTGAAAGGGAGCCAGTTCTTAAATTATGAATTTTGCCCAACGTTGACCTACATCTATGTGGGCAAGAGGTTTGGTTTATGCGAAGCTGATCAACAAATGCATCTGAGATTAAACACAGTTTGCGGGAAATTCATTATGTACCTTTTGTTAACATTGAGATGATGAGTTCCCTTGGCTAATGGAGGTCTTTATCACATTATGAGTCTGAAAAGCCATCAGGCCTCACTCTAGTAATTTATGATTTATCTTGCTTGTGTGATTGCCCCGAGGAAGTCTGTAATGGAAGAGTCTGAGGCCTCCCTTTGACAGAATACACCTCCCACCCTCCTCATAAAATGCCATTTCTGAAAGCCGGCTCATTTTGGAAAAGCTCTTATCAAATAAACGCACAAGTCAAATCTGTGGCTGCTAGCTGTGCCTTTTGACTGGAGCCGTCATGTGATTATGGCCGTCTCCTGAAAGTAAGTGCCAGTTTGCCCCTCCTTGCAAAAGAACATGGCTTTCCACAAAAAAGGACTGTGTTCAGGGACTTTTCTGCATGTGAAATGGTCCCCACCTATTAAGATCTAGTGTTAACATATCAGCCATTCAGCTGAGCTGCTTCCAAACAATATCAAGCCTGCATTTGGCCAGCAGATAAAAAAAATCATCAATTCAACTCAAACCCTCACAGCTGCTGACAGGGACATCTTTTTTATAATTCTGCTTAAGATATTTTGAAGGGAAAAAACAGATGTTAAAATGAACATCACTTTTACTACTGCTAAATCTGGATTTTTCAAAACCCCCAAGTATAAAATTTGGAGTAGCTATAACTTAACTATAACTAAAGCTATAACTTGTCCAGGGCTGTTTGTGCCAAGAACAGAAAATACACTTTAAATCATGTGGCTTGCTGAGGAAATGATATTGCATTTCTCCATGATTGGACTTATGATTTCCAAATAAAACAGACATGAAAATTTAAAGATTTAAATTGAAAAAGGGGCTTAAAGGGCTGAGTTTACACGTTGATGGCTCAGTCAGACTGAAAAGTCTTGATGTAAACACCTCAATCAGTATGACTGAACTGAATGAAATTTTGTATGGTTTGAAAGCGGTTGGCGTAGACCTGGAATAAACCGAATAACAGGAAAAAATTCAATGCTTGAATTGGACATAAAAATGCCTTGTTCACACGCTCACTGGCGTGATACGTAAATACATGTGTTTTATGTCAAACAGATGTGTATGTTTATTTACATCTCAAGAAGATGAGTAGATGAGACTTTAAAAAACACTTTAAAAAGTCTTTTCTCACATTGCAGCATTCTCTCTGTTCTCACAGTGTCTAAAACGGTTAATAAAGGATTCGTTCTCTCTAAACCCCTCCTTTCCGAGAGCCTACGCTCTGATTGGCCAGATGGCCCAGTCTGTTGTGATTGGTCTGCTTAAAAAAGTAAACGGCCATTACCATATCCGAATTTCAGCTCCGGGGGCTTCCTCAGTTCTTACAATGTAACAACGATGTTGGTTTTACTGTATCAATTCAAGCCCGAGTCCGTTTCTACTGCATACAGCCCATCTTCCGCTGTGAACGTCCCCTTTAAGGTGCAGTCAGATTCATTTCAATAGGAATCCAAGTGATCTTGAATTCCTTTCTAAAGGCGAAAGATTTCCGCTAACAGATTTTGCACATTTTTGGCCACATGAATTTGTCACGTTAACCAACAGAAAGCTGCTGGGTTTAAAAATGTAAAAATGACTGGTGTGCAGTGTTGGGAATAACGGCATTTAAAAGAACGGCGTTAGGTAACGACGTTAGTTTTTCAGTAACGGGGTAATCTAACTAATTACTTTTCCCGTCGTTACAACGGCGTTAACGTTACTGGACGTTAAATGTGGTGCGTTACCACGGGTGTCAGTTTGGTTTGAAATGTGCTGGGGACAGAGACACATTCGGAAGTGCATTTTCAGAAATGCTGGTACAAACTTGTCAAACTGTGCAGCCTCTCTGCTCAACCAGTAAATAAATCGATCGATCCGCAAATGTTATATGAGTTACGCGGTCTAGTGGTAGATCATTTACCAAGCGTGTCAGAGGTTACGGGTTCGAATCCACACTTGTATAGTGGTTTTTTTCTCTCTCATCAAAACTAATTAAGTTCAGCAGGGACACGTTTGTGTGCATTTTATTTTGTGATTTCACCAGAACGAATAGTCTCCACAAAGGCGATAGATTGAAGCGCGCGTCCGAGTGAAGACTGTGCGTGACCGCGCGAGCAACAAGAGAACAACTATCCATGCAACTGATAGCAGCGGGAACGAGCGCTCAGCTTGATTTAAAAAACAACACATTTTAGCGCTAGATCTCTTATTTAATAACGAACTAAATGAATGCTCTGCTAACTGGAGATGTTTTATTTAGTTGTATTAACATCCATGCCTCAATGTTTCAAAAAGTGGTGGGTACAAAATGACTCATGACGAAATCTGGTGGGGACGTGTACCCACCGAAATCGACGCCTATGTGCGTTACTATTATAGACAGTAAAGGTTACTATGTAGGCTATTGATTGAATAAACTGTAATCCGAACGCACCCCGTGGCTCACACAGCTAGTGAGGAGGTGGGTTAATAACGAGGTAAGCGATTATGATTGGCTAAGGCAGAGTTATGTTTCCTGGTAGCCAATCAGATCCAGTGTTTTTACACACATGCCAGCACAAGCCCCACACACAAACACAACAGCTAAACAGAGATTCGATGAAGCAGCAGATGGCGAGTTAGAAGCAATCCGATAAAAAGTTGGCATTTTCAAGGTGCAATATAAGCACTACTTCTGTTCTACTAATTTCAACTGACTTGTGAAAACTGCTAAAAAAAAGTCTTTTTTAACAGTAATGCAAATAGTTACTTTCCCTGGTAACGAGTTACTTTTATTATAGAGTAATTCAGTTACTAACTCAGTTACTTTTTGGAACAAGTAGTGAGTAACTATAACTAATTACTTTTTTAAAGTAATGTTCCCAACACTGCTGGTGTGTCATGCATTGCTACCCTTTACAATGAACATTTTTCCCCTCAAAATTTCGGCAAAATTCCGCTAATGTGACTGCACCTTTAAACATATCTAGAAACCAAAATATTATAAATTTGAGTGTGAGTTCTGTCCAATTCTGTTCCAATGGTTCCCAAAAAAGAATGACATGATGCATTTTTGGAAATCCTTCTTAGTCTCATCTCTTCTGACAGCTGTTGTCTGCCTCAGTCTATCCTTCACTCCCCCGTTCTTTCTGTTGTCTCCACCCATAACAGCTGCTCCCTTCTTATGGGCTACCATGCGAAACTGGCATAAACTATCCATGAAATCACTCCACCATTCTTTGTCAAACAACCCCCATATTTCTGAATGACTTCTCTGCACTTAACACACTATCCTTAATCTTGACACAGTCCCTTATAGAATATAAAGCACAAAACTGGATGCTTTAATGACATCATGAAATCAACATCATGAAATCATGTCTGTTAGCTTTTAGGTCATGTATATGCTAATGTTATCCTAAAACCTGACAAATTTCACTTTCAGCAGAGATTCTTTTAAATTTTAGTATTTTTTTCTGGCAAAACAAATCAAAATATTAATTGCTCATGCAGATGGTTGAAGGTTTGTTCACACCGACACGAATCTTCATCACCAAAATCACTCTCAGACAGTAGGTGGCGCTTATAGAAAAGCAGTAGTACACAAAGCTTCACTACACCTTACGTTTCCGACACATGCTTGTTACTAAGAAGTCCAACAGTATTTACATTATCATAGTTTTATGTAACAGCAGAGGCTCTGGTCATGTGACCAAAAGCGCAAATCTTATTGGTTGGCCAGCTTTATTTGCAAACTTTTTTTTTGTCACGATGGAATGTGAATGTTCGTATTGGTCTGAATTAATAGATGCATTTCATTAATTCAAATGAATGTTTATCACACTGAATTTTCCCACTGAACATTTGTCTTGGTGTGAACAGGCCTGCAATCTTAAATCTATGTTATCTTGTTCCAAGCTTCACACTGTTCATACTGGGTTAGTAAAATAACCATTGTCAAGTTTCACGATTTTACACTATACATTTATAAAACAACATTCCTTATTGCATATTTAAAATGTAAACAATATTATTTGGACAAGTAGCCTAGATCATAATAATGATCAATAATCCACCTAGTTTTTACGTGTTTGCATCAATTATTAATATTTTCAGCTGTGTTTCTTAGACACTAACACTAAACACAGTGCATGAAAGTGTCTGCAGGTTACACAGTTAGCAGGGCTAGCATACAGCAGGTATTAACAAATAAATAGAATAGAGCTAATGGTTGTATTGCATTCTGTCATGTAGAGTGGAAGTTTTTTTTTTTTTTACATTTTGTATTCAGTCTAAAAGAGAAAATGGGGAAAAATTTCAAGTTCTAATTCATTTTACTACATGATATAAGCTCATGAGCAGCGATATATGAAGAACCTGCTAACTGCTAACAAATGCTCCATTTGTAGTTTCATTGAGCCAGTCTAATGTATCTGAGCTCAGCCAGTAGTCTGAATGAGATTGAGTGTGTAGAGGTGCAGTTCACAAAGCCCAGAGCACAACGCACTAATGACCGCCGTTGCCTGCAGGCCCCTCTGCAGCACCTACAGCAATCTGACTGCTCCACACACTGTAATATTAGCCATATTTGTTTGTTGAATTTGTCATCTCCTGGGCTTTGTGGCAGACCATGTCCCCCGAACAGCTGAGCTCTAATTGCTTTTCTCGCTTGATGCTCATGGCCCACGCTGAAGGCAGGGATCTGCTGATTTTGTTACCCTTGTCAATTGGGTAAATTGGGGACCTTGTCTCAAGCATCTCAGAGGAGCCCACGGGTTGACCTGTGCCTGCAGCGTTTTCCTTTTCTCCTCTAATGGGTTAAAGCAAGAACTGTGCAGGACACCAGTCAGCATGTATGTCCTGCACTTCACGCTGTGTTTTATAATTAAATGCTTTAGCTGTTTGTATATTAATTCATTGATTAGTAATAACAATATTATTTTTAATTATTATTTTATTTATTATTACCAATTGTTATTTTTATTAGTATTAATAACAACAATGTTATTTTTAATTATTTAACAATAATAAATGGTAAATTATTTATTATTAGTAATAATAACAATAATTTCTATTTTTTTTTATACATTTTTATTGGTTTATTATTAATACTTCTATTATGAATTAATATTATTAATACTTCTATTTTTTATTCACCATTATCATATTAATTTATTATTTTTATTATTCATGATTTATTTATTTATAACATCAGTAATAACAGTATTATTTATATTATTACTATATTTCTTAGTAGTAATTTATATTATTTAGTTATTATTATTATGATTAACAATTAATAATTAATGGTAAATGATTTATTATTATGAATACTAGTAACAATAATATTTATTTATTATTGTTGTTAATAGTTAATTATCACTACTACTATTTATCATCATCATCATCATCATATTTATTTATTTATTTGTTTGTTTATTCAAATGAATTATTATTAGTGGCTATGGCAAGCTCATACATTTACTCACCCTCATGTCGTTCCAAACCTATATGAAAAACTTTATGACTCTTTCTTTTGCGAAACATAAAGAAGACATTTTGAAGAATGTTGGTAACCAAATAGTTTTTGTGACCAAATAAATACACCACAGACACACACACAAAAAATGCATCGCCCCCACTTAAAAACTACACATAGCCTATATTTACATACAACATATACACATCAAACACTCTTTCACACCCATACCCAATAGGACCCTGTACACAAAGGAGAATAAAATAAAATAGTAATAATAAAAAGCCAAACCCAAATTCAAAGAAACAACTTAATTCCATCAATTAAGGTCAACTACACACTGACATTTTCTTCTTTTTCAAAGTACCTTCTTTTACGTTCCACCTTATGAACTATCCATTTAAGCAAACAGCACTCAAATTCTGACAAATATCTATAGTTGTAGCGGTTGTTGAGGCTTTTCTTGATGTCAGTGTTGTGATTACACAAGTGAAGGAAGGAGAATTGACAGCTACATCACTATAACAAATGTTGAGTAATGAAGCATGTCCTTTCTTTTGTACCCCAGCATAGCATGGATAAGTGATTTGATTGAGTCTCAAAGATCACAGAGAACCGTTTCCTCTTCTTACAATCACCATTGTGAGAAATCAAGTGTGAGTTCAAGGTTATGGGAGACGACAGTAGTGAGGTGAATTTAAACTGTCCATCAAAATGAAGATTAAAAGGTGCCAATACTCCTGTCTAATACTCATATTGCCCTCTAAGTAGCCACCTGGGTCCCTATACAATGTCCCGCCATCAGTCTCAAGAAACCACCAGGACTCTAGGGTCTACCATTACTAATGCCCCGCCCACTTCCCTATGTGGTTCCTCCCACATTCAACCAATCAGAAAGTAGCATGTCAGTGGTGGTCTTCCACAGTGATTCATTAGCCAAATATTGCCACTTCAGGGGATGCTATGGCAACGGCTGCTACAAGAGGTCAACCAACACCATCCTCTCCCTCCTAACACACACACACACACACACTGACTTTCATGCCTTTAGCAGTCACACTTATATCTACTGAGATGCACTTATGTGCTCACAAGACACATGGACTGTGAGTTTTGTTGAGAAACAAAATGTCAGAGAGGAAATTTTACACGGTTATTTATTTTATTAATAACCAGCATGGTTATTAATAAAAATGGTTATTTTGCATTTGTAATAAAATGCTGTGTCAAAAATGTCTTAAACATTACTATAGTAGTATATTTGTATTTAGCTAATTTAGCTATTTGTTCAAAAAGAAGACGTTTAAAATGGCACATTGGAAATTGAAGGTCAATCAAGTTCATTGCATTGTGGGATACAATATTCCCCACAGTGCACTTAAGCGACACACTTAGGCAAATGTTGTAGGTCATTCCTGAAAATTTGCATACTTTTCACAGTGAAAATATCGCATATTGCAGAAATAGTAACTAGTAAATAGACACTAGTGTTCTGTTAACATTATTTGGGAAAGCATATTGCTATTACCATACACTAGCATATGAGAAAAATATGTTTCGTATTTTTAAATAGTTTAGTAGTTTTTCCCATTTTTCCATTCTTCCCACTCTGAGCCTCTTACAAGTAGAAGTATCCAGCAATTCCAACAATTCATAAGTATTTTGGCAAATTTATGGCATATTTGCACAATCGTTTTTGTTCGATTTGCTTGAGGGATAGGTTTAAGGTTAGACGCTCATGCTTTCTTTAAATTCATATTTTTCCCTTTGAATCAAATCATACAAAATTAACACGAAATGTTTTCTTATGAGATGTGGTTGGCACTTCTATAGCTTATGAATTGGAAGCTGTAAACAGATCAATTTCCTAAAGAACTCACCACCGTAAGTCTAATGATCCAATCCACCACCTTTAGCCACATAACACCATGAATTTTACTTCACATCTTGCCTCAGCAAGCCACAAAATAGTGAATACAATCCTTACTGCTCAACAGAAACCCAGACATGAATACAAAAATAACCTTTTATACCTAGAGGTCATGGAGGAGGGGTTTGGGGAAGAATGGTTCTCTCTTGGTCAAACTCTCATATTTCCTCTTAACATTTGGCTGGGGCGAGTCTGACACCCCTGTTGTGACACGTACTGCTTTTCAGTCTGTGAAACTGGAGCTGGTGGGCATGACAGTCATGAGGTGGAGAATAGCCAGTCTAATCACATTACCCCAAATCACTGTCTTTTATCGGATACGCTTGATGTCATGAAGTAAAATGGCTGGATATTTTCTGGTGTTACACCCATAACCTGCCCTATTGCCATGGCAGCGGCCAAATGCTTCTGTGAATATGAAGAAAGAAAGCTCTTTTAATGATCAGATTGGTGTTCTGACCTATAAGGCAGCTATGGGTTGGAAGGCACAATGAGAAGGAAACTGAATATTTTTGACTTGATGTCATTGAGAGATGATACCAGTAGATGTGATATTTGCCCAAAGGGGTGGTGTTCGGTGACTATATACCCAGGTTGGGACTGCAGGTAGCCGGTGGGCATGGAATCTAGTCTTTGTGAGGTCAAACTAGATTCCACACACACACACACACACACACACACACACACA
Source organism: Meda fulgida (assembly GCA_030578275.1). Classification (NCBI taxonomy): domain Eukaryota; kingdom Metazoa; phylum Chordata; class Actinopteri; order Cypriniformes; family Leuciscidae; genus Meda; species Meda fulgida. The sequence continues at coordinate 7,583,582 of CM060620.1, forward strand.
CACACACACACACACACACACACACACACACACACACACACACACACACACACACACACACACACACACACACACACACACACACACACACACACTGCATCATTACCATAACTGAACCAATGCAGTGGGAGGTCTCATTCAACCACATAAATCTTTAGAGATAATAATAAAAGCCTTGCTTGGTTCTGATTGCATACGTGATGAACCTGGATGATTTTTTTTTTTTAAATCTTCCACAGCTGTCTTATTTTTCTTTGATGGGAAATGTGAAGACATTTAAAGGGCCAGTTCCTCCTAAAATCCAAATTCTGTCATAATTTACTCACCCTCATGTTGTTTCAAACCCAAATGACTTTTGTGGGAATGTTTTGCAAGCTGTTATTTTCTATAGTGAAAGTAGGCAGTGATTTGCTGTCAAACACCAAAAAGGAGAAAAAAAGCACCGCCTTAAATAGGGCATGCAACTTGTGCACTTGATCCAAAGTGCAAGCTCAGCCGTGACATGAGAATAACTACTAGCAAGGATGTGTAACTTACTGTCCTTGGCAAAGTAAACTGATGTTGAATAGATAGAATGTGCACACATGGATTATGGAAACCTCTTCTGGTGACAGGAGAGATTAAAATAACCCCCAGTAACTGCTTACACTATAGAATTATTTACGTACAATACATATAGTGGCCTCAAAAAGTGTTTGGACAAAGAAGACACGTTTAAAATATCTTAATCTCACTGCATTAGACATGGCTTAAGTGTCCAAATACACAAATAAAAATCCATTGCATTCTATGTAAATGAATAGTGCACAATGCCAGCATGGGAGTTTCGTTTGAATCTTCAGTCATGCTACGACATGAAAATACAGCATGCTGGCAAAAACAAAATGTTTTGATATGGACAAACAACTTTTCAGAGCACAGAATTTCATCCAATTTTTCTAAAGTTTTGAGCACTTTATGCAAGACCTCTGACTCTATGTCATCATACAATAGTTGCTTGTTCAAGCTAAAATCCTTAAAAGCTAAATTTTTGCAATGTTAGTTTGTGACATTTACATGTGTCTGTAGAAGATTACAGGAAATAGTGGTACCTGTCTATTCGTATTCTTAAAGGGATAGTGCACCCAGAAAAAAAAAAATTCTCCATACAATGAAAGTAAATGGGGTCCAAATTTTGAATCTGCTTTTGCGTTCCAAAGAAAAAAGAAGTGTGAAGATGATTACATTGAGAGAATTTTCATTTACTTTTTCATCTCTTTAATATTGTTTCTATATCTATTTCCTTAAAGACCCCCTGTGGTGAACATCAAGCTTTTAATGTTGTTTATGTCTATGTGGTGTTTTTAATATGCTTTGAGAACATGCCATGTGCAAATTCATAATGTGTGAGAGCGATACATAAAACGCACTACCATTCTGATACATTGACTTATAGACAAGCTTGTATAATTCACTCTTCCACCTCTTCTGAATCAGTTTCTGGTTCAAACATATATGGCTGAATAAAACCAGTATTTACACTTGCCATTGTGCAACGTTTACTACAGTAAAGTTAAGCGAGTGGATCAGGTAGTCTGAGCTGGTGTGAGTGAGTGGAGGCGGGGCTAATTTGCACATTCATGAATCCCTGTATACAAAATGAAGCAAGGGTGTAGAGTTACATTCAAGCTATTTTAAGGCATGCATAATTTTTTTCACAGGAAAAAAAAACGTTTAAATATGTAATTTTGGTGAGTTTTAAGGGATACAATTATTGACTACTGGGGGACTTTAAGATATGGTAACTATCTCTTTAAGATTGCCAATGAATATTTTATAATCAACCCACTTCTGTCTGCTGGAACCTGTTACACTACTATGAGACACACAGATGGGCTGGTTAGATGAAGTAACTTGGACAAGATTTAAAAGGAAATATGCGACAATTCAGGGGAGAGGGAACAGATACATCCAGTGAAAGAATACAGTGTTTTAAGGATGAATCATGTATAAATGTGACAGTGAAATTTTATTTCTTCCTTTAGAGTGAAAGAGAATGATAGTGGACAAGAAGATGGAACGTAGAAGAAGGGAGGGAGCAGAGAGAGAGAGAGAGAGAGAGAGAGAGAGAGAGAGAGAGAGATCTGAATTCTGACTGAGTCAACATCAAAGCTGTACGATTCTCTTTTTTTCCCTCTTTGGTCATATATGATTTCCTTCAGCGGCCTCAAAGTGCACTTATAAGTCTGAGGGCTCAGTGTGTGCATGGAGCCCCTCAATAATACTGACCTGGATTTGGTTCACTACCAGCTTTTGTTCTAATTACAGCTCAAGAACACTCTGTAAGTTTTCAAATATTTTAAAATAGAGAGACTTTTCAATTTTCAATTACATGAATGTTACACTTCACTCCAAATGAGATTATGCTCCACGTTTTCAGATTTTTTTTTTTTTAAAGGGATAGGTCATCCAACACTGACATTTTTGTCATCATTTTACTCACCCTCATGTTGAAGTGTCAAGCTCTAAAAAGACCACCATAAACGTAGTCCATATGATTTATGTGTAATATTACAAGTCTTCTACAGTTAGTAGCTTTGTGTGAGGAATAGAACAAAATTCAAGATTCATTTATAATCTTTCTCCGAAAAGGACATAAACATGAAAACACCAACCTCAAACGTAAACCTGACTGAAACCATATTGGTTTTTTGACCAAATTTCATGATTTTGATGTTTTGGTTTGATATGAAACGCTTATATTTCTTATTTATGTTCATAATACAGAGTGATTGTTTCGCTTCAGAATAATTGAGTTTGTTTCATGTTACCTTTATTGAATCATTCTTCAAATATCCTCTGTCTTATACAGAAGAAATAAAGTCAGGTTTGGAATGGCATGAAAGTGAGTAAATTCCTTTTAATTACGGTTTTTCTTACACTGAGTTATGCATGACTTCAAATGACATGGATTTTTTTTAACATGCCCTGGTCACAGTATGATTTCATTGTTTGAAAAAAGCAGCATGAACATTGTGCAAAATGTATTTGTGTTTTATTGAAGAATGGAGGTAATAGAATTATTGAACATCAGGGTAAGTAAATAATGATAGAATTTTCATTTCATTTTTTAAACCACCTATATCTTTAAAGGTTTTTGAAGATCTTAAAAAATAAAAATTTGCTTTATTGCTGCTCCTTTTATGATGCATTCTCATCTTCAAGCTCATATATACTGTGGAAAAAAGACAAATCTGTTTACCTTATTCCCCCCAAGAACTAAATGAGCACTTGAGCTCATGAATGAATGTTGTGTTTTATGGCCCAGTTTTGAGTAAAAGGCGCATGGAATGATGGCAGGAGGCTGGTAGACAGCTGGAGGGACAGCCCTCCTCTGGCCCGCTCTCTCTCTCTCTCTCTCTCTCTCTCTCTCTCTCTCTCTCTCTCTCTCTCTCTCTCTCTCTCTCTCTCTCTCTCTCTCTCTCTCTCTCTCTCCACACACACACACGCACGCACGCACGCACACACACACACCCCTCCAGCAGCTGTTAGCTAAGGTGATAGAGGAGTGGTGATAGCAGTAGAGGTTGTTAACATCCCTCTCCTAACCCAACGCACGACCATCAACAACACCTCCTTTCCAGAACAATGCATGTGAAACATTTTTCTCTCTCATGGAGTCTTTTTCAGAAAAAAAAAAATTCCTGACCAGAGACTTGACAGAAAATTATTATTTAAATTATACAGCTATTTTGTGTATTAGAAATGGTTACATTATGGTTTTAAGTCATTGTTTAATCAGTCAAATGATGCTACAATCTGATATCAGAGCAGTATTAAATTACATCTATCAGAAGTTGCACTGATTATTCAAAATCATTAGGCTATTATTCATGTAGCTACTACCAACGAGAATACAAATAGCACATAATCAATTATATAAAGACCCTTACAAACAAGTACTGTGTTTGTATCAGATGGTAATAATTAATTCCATGCAGGCCTACTGACCAAAATACACTCTCATAAAACTCACAACTCATAAAACTAAAAATTATAAAAAATAAATAAAAAATACGATGGAATTATGAAGGTACATGTCAATACGCATGCTATTAACACGGCAGGGCACCATGTCCAAAACATGCAAGAAAGGCACTTTTGCAAGTATATCATATATAAACATTAATGCGTATGGCTACTAACACTAGCCTATTTCACGTGCGGGCAAAAAAGACCAAAAATGAGACCAAAAATGATATGATTTTAACCAGATTTATTTTGTAGGGTGGGGAGCATTAATTGAATGTCCCAAATTTCCTCCCACTCGCAATGGGACAGTACAATAGTGAACAGAAAGGGAGCATTTGCAACTCGACTCCATCTCCCTCCCTCCCTCTCTCGCGCTCCTCCTGGCCAAAACTGCTGAGCTCTCTACGGCGCTTCATTCAGATGGATAACTTCAGAAACATGGCTGTGCCAAACACTTCACTTTTACTGTTTCTTCTTCAACTGTGCGCTATTGCGTGGCAAGGTAAGTCAATTTCACCTCACCTTTCCTAGCGGCGCTGTTTTTAGTTGTGGTTTAATTTTATGAGAAACTTTTGGAGCGTTACGACCGCGCGCGTTTGAATGGGATGCATGCGATTGTTTTAGGATGCTGCAGTTACTGTACCACATTGTGCGGTGTTTGTAATAGCCTACAGGAATGTCGTCTCTTTAAAGTTACTTAGACCATATTTGTAAAGCGTTTTTACCTTGGCTTTGGTATTCGCAAGGAGAAAAGTCTTAAGTTTATCATCAAACCACACCGCACGTGAGCTAATAAATACTTTAAGCTTGTTCAAACATATAGAGACTTTATACTAAAAATACATAGTACTTGTTTGTAGGCTACAGTTATACAATATGGCTTTTAAATAAGCAAAGTTCATTTTTCTCATTTTCCTTTCATTTTCATATGCTGAATTTGCAGAAAACTGTACGTAAACTGTTAAAACTGGCCTTGATGCTTGAGTTTAAAGTGCTTTAAAACAGTGATTTTTTTCTAAAACAGCCTACAGTTGGCATTTCTTAAAATATTTAATCTAATTACCCTATTTTATCTAGTAATGCAAAGCAAATATGTATTTAACAAAGCAAATATTTAAACAGGTTTCATGTTAATAACAAGCCAATTTGCAGTTTCCTCTGGTGTTATGAAGTGGTTCAGATCATGGCACAAATACAGGCTTTGTGTGTCGGTTCTCAGATACAGTCTGTGGAACTCATTTAGAGGGCTCAAAAATCTGATGATATGAGAGATTCTCACAGTGATAAGTAAGCTGTTCACAATATGCTACTCAGTTGTATAATCATACGTTTGTAAACCTAGATCCTCAAAACATAAAGCTTATATCTGTGCAAATCGCCCTGTAGGTCTCTTGTACATGACCTAGACGACTACCGAACCAGCCCTTCTCATTAGGGAACAGATGATGGACCCCCACTGCATAATCCTCTCCTTGTCCATCTATATCTATCCCCTGTTGTGTTATCCGACTACTTTTTTGTTCATCCTTTTACACTGTTTTCCGCCTTCATCGCTTTTTTTTTCTTTCTCTCCCAACATATTTTATTCAGTGTGGATCAGGACTCTTCTATAATTCTGGTTCTGCCAAAGATTCTTAACAAGCCCCTTTCCCACCTTCTGTTCACCCTTGTGTTTATAAGGTCCCTCCAGTTCCCCAGCAGATGAACTAAAGCTGTCTGTCCTGGGATTACTGAACACCCCGTTAGATAACTGCCCCTATGATTAAGAGGGGTCACCTTGCTCCCTCAATGTGAGGGGGCGATTTTTCATCTAAGAACTTGACATTGAAAGTGTCATCCTTACAATTTATAGTGACTGTGATGTGGATGATAGAATATGTACTGAAAAAAGGCGTTGATTCATTTAAAAAAAAAAACTTTTATGTGTAAATTGTCACACAAATAACCATATATTTTTATTAAGCATAAAATACCCAATATTAAAACAGTATCAAATTATAGTGTATATAATAACATTATATATTAATATCACACACACACACACACACACACACACACACACACACACACACACACACACACACACACACACACACACACACACACACACACACACACACACACACACACACTATGACTACTATTAATATATATATATATATATATTATTTTAATATTATTTGGTCAAAATGATAAAATTATAAAAATAATTATTCCTTTATTAGTCATTTAATTTGTTTAATAGTATTTTTTCCCTTTTATGTAAACTGATAACCTGTTAATTTGAATGAACTATACGCAAAACAGTATCAAATAGTAATATCATATTTTTAATATTCATTTTATTACATTTTTAATAATACTTCTCATTTTATTATTCATGAAACCGACATATTGGGCTCCTTTCATGGCCACAGCTAAAGTCAATGAGAAATATCTTCATATCAAGGCCCCGTCAATCAAAAGTGAAAACCGGAGCTCTATTGAAAATCCTAATATAGGACATCCGCCAAAATATGCATTTTTATCCAGATGTCCATATTCGTTCGCTTAAGTTCGTATGAGCTGCATTGTGTCCCAGCGACAAAGATGCCTTGCCTTAGACTTCCTGCTTCCCATAGCAGCCTATGACCCACAGTAGAGGCGATACAATTGAGTGGCTGTTTCTGGTTTGAAGGGGTTTCTGTGCCCACAATCTTGGGTTGAGCCCCTGTCTGTCACTCTTGACAGTGAATGTCATGTAAAAGCCTGTGGGCTTATTGTTTTAGCCTGGCAGAAGGTGGAAATCAGTGAAGACCTCTATAGGGATAATTTGCATTGTTGTTTTGCAGTTCAGCTTCAGTGAGCAACAACATATGGATTGGATGAAAATTGAGACCCTTACATATTTGAGTTTAAACTGTCAGTATTTGCAACTATGTGGTGCTGAGTATATTGTTTATGCACAATTGTGTGTATGCAATATGAAGCATCACTGATGCATATTGAATCTGACTGATGGGAAGGTTCATCTCAAATTTAAGAGTTAATCTCTTATCTAATCCAATCACACTGAGCCTTTACTGACTCTTGCCAGCAGGGGGCAGCAAGAAGGCAATTACCTGAACAAAACTAAACACTTGTGTTATTGATTAAACATGTATGCATGCAACAAATATCCATTGTATTTGTAGAACGTCTTTTTGATTGCATTCTTTGAATTGTACACTTGTTTCTTACTCCATAACTCACATTTCTGCACTATTACTGTCTGCACATATTTACCTTTCGAAGTTCAGTTTGAGGTATGCAGTGCTAATTTATAGTGTATAGATTCTAGAATATCTTGTCAGTGTCACATTTAGTCAAAAATACATTAGTTTGTACTTGGATTTACATCTAGTACAAACATTTTAGGCCAGGGACTTCTTGTTGATTGGTCGAGGGAGATCTAAAAGCAGGCTTGTAGTCGAATGTAAGAAAGGGGTGGAGTTTTAAGATGTCCAGCATACATCACCAGAGAGAAGTCTGTTGTTTCACTGTTAGATCCAGTTATGATATTTTGATTAAAAATTACAAGGTCAAACATTTTTTTAATATTGAAACATACGTAAGCAGCATTAATCAAATTTGTATTTTCGGTGCCATTAATGTCACCAAATGGAATCGCAAAAATAATGACTGTTTTCATACAGGTTTCATGAACCGTCACACTGTCTGCCATTGGTTGGCCAACACACAGTGGCTGAGTAATTGAAAGCTTAAGGAAGCCCTGCATAAATAGGCTGTTTAGATAACTTTCTTGATGTGTTATTGACATGTTAAAATTACACAAGACCTGATGAGAAGTCCATCTCAATGTTTGGCTTTACTATAAAACAATTCTTACCAGGTAAATCATTAATACATTAACTCATTTAAAAAAATGAGACCTTATTGTAAAGTGTTGATGCATCATGAGTCATTCATTAATGTTCACCCTGGTAAACCACAAAAATTCACTGTACATGAACCACTGAAAGGTCAGGCAGTAACTATGGTGACCATTTCATATTTTACACCAGTTAACAAAAGAATCATCCCATCAAATCCACTAGACCCTTCAGTGCTCAACCACAGAACAGCCCTTTACTTTCAAACATAATTCAGTATTAGATCTCTTTTGATCATATCTCTGAAGTCAAGGTTTTGATCCTTCTTCTAAGATTTCCCTGTAGAGATGAGCTGAGACAGGCTAGACGACAACACCGCAGGCCAATCCTTGAAGTCACCCGCTTTGAGTTCAGCCAAAACAATGGCATGAGATTCCTCGGTTAAATGCCTGTACGTATCAGTAGGAAGCAGAATGGGGGGATGGTAGTAGGAGGTGTGCGTGTCTAAGATCCACAGGTGAGTTTACAGGGTTAGATCACTATCTGATAGAGGTTGCTCTTATCAAAGCCTTTTGTGACTAGCCAACTGTGTCATTGAAAGGAAAAGCCTCTGCGTTTGTCATCTAGTCTTCATCTGAGCTGTATTTGAATAAGGAGATACCTTTAAAGCGCTGACTTGTCTAGTCATTTTGTGAAGGAATCCAGTCTGGCTGCTCCTCATTTTTTGTTGGCTTACTTTTTACAATATTAGTGTGGTCTGGGAAATGTGTCAAACTTGCTATGGCCACGAGGCCGTCGGAGCTGCCAGCGTGTCTCATGTTACTTTATTCAATGATCTGTGTAGATTCTTGCATTTTCAGGGACATTGTGGGTGGCACAATCTGCCATCGTAGCAACATTTTGATCCAACTAAAGAGTACATGTGAAAAACCCTGGGCTTATAGTGATGGCATGTTTATCAGAGTCAGATGTGGAGACTGACCACATTAATGAAGCGTGAGAATGAATAACAATCATCAAGTGCAACGAAGGGGGTGAAGAATTTACAGTGGATGGATGCCAGCTCTTTTTGCCACTCTCCCTCACTTTGTCACATAACGTGTTTTTATTTTTTATTATAGAAAGCTGTAAAATTAATCCAAAATTAGATTGGTCACACTCAAATTGTCCCAGTTTTTTTTTCCCTTACAGGCTGTTCAATAATAAAAAAGAACAATTTCTCTTAAAGGCATAGTTTGTCTGAAAATGAAACTTCTGTCACCATTACACACTAATCTATTTGACTTACTTTATTTTGTTGGAACACAAAATGAGATATTTTGCTGAATGTTCAGGCTGCTGCTTTGCATAAAATGGAAGTGATTGAGGACGGATGACGTCAAGCTCCAGAAGCTAGAAAACACCATAAAGTGGGCCATATGACTTGTCTATATACAGTATATGTAGCGGTCTGCTCCTCACACAAAGCTTTTGTATTAGAATATTATTCATGCTATATCATTAAATTTCTTGTCCAAAACCAAAAATTATGGACACGCTGGCATGAAAATCATCACTGAAAATTATTCTTTTAAATATACTTTGTTGGGATTTTCTAAACATGTAAAACGATAATATTTGTCTAAATTATTACAAGATGAAATCACATTTGTGATGAATAAACTGAACAAGTGGTATGGATGCTTATGGTTCCTATATGTTATTTTTTATTTTTATTTTTTTGTCCTTGGAGCTTGACAAGTCTCTTCACTAACATTAAAAAGTTTGGGTCAGTACGATCTTTACATTTATTCAGCCATGCATTAAATTGATCTAAAGTGACAGTAAAGATATTTATAATGTTACCAAAAAATGGTAACTTTCTAAATCATGGTTTCCACATAAATATTTAGCAGCACACCTGTTTTCAACATTGATAATAATAAGAAATGTTTCTTGAGCACCAAACCAGCATTTTAGAATGATTTCTGAAGGATCTTGTGACACTGAAGAAGACCGTGAGACATTAAAACTTTTGATGGTAGTGTACATGCTTTTGTTTTATGGAAAAGAGCAGTTTGGACATTTTTTTAAATATCTACTTTGTGTTTCACAGAAGAAAGGAAAGTCATACCAGTTTGAAATTGCATGAGTAGATTAATTTCTAGGTGAACTATCCTTTAACATTGAAATATGTAATTATTAGACTGCTGACTATTACTTTCTTTATTTGGAATGGAAGGAGGACATTTTCCCCACCAATACCATTCATAAATAATCTCCTTTTGGATCAATAGCAATTATATGCTTCATGCAACAGTGTTAAGGACACAGCTGTAGACAGTTTTTTTAATGCCATTAAAATAAATGGGAAATACATAGTATGTACTGATAAAAGGCTTAATTTTGCACATCATGTCCCTTGTGATTATTTGGCTTTATCTCATTATTATTCTCCAGACTTATAACCAGCTTAGCGCACCCTTCCAAAATGCACTATTTAATTGGTTGAACGCAGCCCGTCACTTTTGGAGAGCCCCATCTGTGGGACACGTCACTGGCCAGGAACCGATTCGGGATCTGGCAGAAATCCTCACAATGCAAATGAGATTTCGGAAGTCCTCGGATAATGTTTTCTCCAAAATCTCCCTCTAAATCACTGCTTCTCATCCACCCCTCTGTCTTTATCACGTTCCATCTCTGTTTCTCTCTCTGTTTACCATAAAATCCACAGACAGCTGCAAACACCTGGTGGCTAACTCATTCTTGAGGAGGCAGATGTGTGTTTTTTTTCTTCTGGATGTGTGTGCATGCGTGTGAGTTAGTAGGTTGCTCAAATTACAGAAATCATACACCACAATAGTAGCACCTCGAGTCTTGCTGTCTGCCCCCATCCCCCACGATCTTAGACGCCTCCTCCCACATCTCCCTCATACTCGCATGCCCTTCACTCAGGCTTGGCTACCGGCCCATTCAAAGGGATCCAGGGGCTTCAGGCCCTTCATGTGTTTTACTTTCTCCAAAATCTTTATTGATTTTTGCAGGCAGGTCTGCAGTTGCTGTGTTTGTTTCAGGTGGTTTCAAGGTAATCCTCAGTTGTCCTGCCAAATAACCTAGATGAAGACTGTTTACTTTGAGTGATGTTATTAGTTAACTTGATTTTTGTATTTTGGAAGAAACTACAAGTGGAGTTTTGCCAGGCCATTGTTAAGCATTTACTAAGCTGTCCTAAGTGTTTTTTTTAGAACGTTGGTGGCTGGTTGTTTGCCTTAAAGGGACAGTCAAACCCCAAAATGAAAATTCTGTCATCTTTTGCTCACTTTTTTGTCCATAAAATAGTAGTCAATGTGAACCAAAACTATGTATATGTCATTGTTGGGTGGACTATCCCTTTAAGAATTACCACTTATTACTGTTTCCAAAAAAAAAAAAAAAACTTAAGTCTACAGAAGCCCATTTAAAAAAATTTTTTTCCAAAACTGGCCTTTTTTCTTTTCTGGATCTATTGATTAGTTCAAAAATACATAAAAAATGCTATTCATGCATACAATACCATGAAAACACATATTCTATGATGAGCATTGTTTTAAATTTGAGCATTAAGATTCATTTAGGTATTATTTAGTTCAAAATCTGAAAATTGTCAGGGGGATGTAACTGTCCTGATATTATAATGAAGAAAAACGTCAGATTTATAAATGAAATTCTTAAAGAAAACCTACTTTGTAACTTTATCCAGCAAATCAGTCATGTGGTGCGACCATCAAGCAGATAAAAAAATAAAACAATGAGGATTTTATAAAAAGTCAACACAAAGTTAAAGTAGTAAGAAGGTACATGTGTTTTAAACTGGAATATTTTTTTATTCCTTTATTGTGGACACCCTTAATTTCTTCTGAAACAAACATTTTGCAGTTCCGTTTGGTGCTGTTAGCGTGGCAGAAATTAGACACCTTTAAATATACTAGATATATCATCATAAGCTCTTCAGGTGTTGGTGGCATGTGATCCTGCACACGTCCTATTATGTGGTAGAATGGCATGAGATGTATTTCAGTACTTTTTGAAATTTGATGAAGCCATATATCATCCTGCGTCTCTACACGAGTATCTTTCTTGACAAAAAAGCTGTTGAGACATTCATTGTGCTTTTCTGCTGATTACTGAAGGCAAAAATTCCTCAAGAACCACCACACCCTTTACATCTCTTTGTCCTCCAGCATGTTATACTCTGTTACCATCTTGTCCATACTTTCTTCTCTCTTTCCTTCTCATTTATAAAACAAGTCTTCTAATTATTCCTAAGAAATATGCAGGAATGTGCAAAATTTTTAGTCAAATTTTACTGGAAAAAATTACAAAATTGAAGGAATAAAAATCCACAAAATCTGGGACATCTAAACAGATCTTCTAATAAAAGAAACCAAAAAAAAAAAAGAAGTGCAGTCTTGTTTTTTTGGCCCAGTTTGTCCAGAATTTTCACCTTTTGTTGTACAGTATTTACCAAGAATATTTATTTTAGTGCATCACTAATATAATGTGTTATTTTTTAACTTGTCTTTGCTTTTAAACACCTTATATATATTCAGTACCATATGTTGTTGGAGACACCAGATTGTGTGGGCAAATTATCTTTTGGCTGAAGTGTGATAGACAGTCTGATAAATATCATAGTGGTAAAGGTTAGCGCTCACTTATTTCAGTCAAATCAGTGAAACAGAAGTAAACAGAATGTTCTTCATCTTTGAAATGTCATCCAGAACCACACGAACAGTTTGCCCTTTCTCTCCAAGAGATGCATCTGGTTTGTGTTGGATTTTGGGGGGTGTGCAAGGGCACAAATGTAGGCTTTCGTTTCTTCCATCAAAGATATATTAATACAGATGTTCCCTGTCTGGGATAACCTGCTCTTTTCTGACCAGAACATTGTCATATTGAAAGCCCAGATGCTCTACAGCAGTTCAAACTTGCTGCTCTTTGAGACTATTTCATGCTCAGTTTCTCGTATTCAAACTCTAAACAGCATTCTGTAGAAGAAACTGTGTAGCTGATCAGAGATTTGTTGAAGGGGTAAAATCTCCCAACACCCACTGTGCTGGCACTGTGCCAACAATCTGCCATCAGCAGTCCTCTTTTCATTCTTCCCTCTACTCCCCGTAGATCTGATAATCAAGCATAGTGGGTTGATACTGGCAGATCCAGTACCTAGATACGAGTGTGTGCATATGCACATGCATATTCAATAATGTACTCCCACAATTCATAGCCCTACTCAAACCCTGCTGTTGTACTAATGCAGTTCTTTGTAGTTGCTCTCGGCTGGGAATATAACTGGTAATAAAGGCCTGTTTGTAATTTGGTGTCATTGGACTGTAATTTATAGACATTCTTTAGGAAAAAAGTCAATAAGCCTTTTCCTTAGCCATTGTACGCAGTTGGACATAGTAAATATATACTAACAAATCTGTAACACTTTAAATTCAGATTCTGTTGTCAAAATTTAAAGCTGAAGCGTGCAATTTCTATCAGCAATTGGTTGGACAAACTAGTAGTTTCATCCAAATTTAACATTTTCGATTGCTGATTCGAATAGCAAACAACTCTGACTGCAACAGACTTTTAAAAATGGTGGTTGAAATATAATGCTGCGTGGAGTCAACCAATCAAAATGCTGTGTGAACTCAACCAATCAGCATGTTCAGCACCCAAGTTTCCTGAAAGTTCCTGAACTTTGAAAAATACTACCTCACCAGCAGGGACTTTCTGCGGGGGAAACTTTTACCCGGAACTTCATTGGTTCCTGTGGTCGAAATACATCGAGTACCACCCCATAGTTCCTAGTTCCTGGGGAAAGTTCCTGCAGTGGAAACACAACTAAATAGATTTTGCTCTTGGGTTTTCACAATAAATTCTGTCTACATATTGTGTAAAATTGGTGTCTTAGTGTAAATTTTATTCGCTGTCACTAAATTATTGTGCTATTGTGATTGTGTTATATATTATTTCATCCACTGACAGATATTGGTATCTGTAATAAAACCCATTAAAGAACTCGAAGTGTGATAAAACCCATTAAAGAACTCGAAGTGTGATAAAACCCATTAAGGAACTCTAAGTGCAACAGAAATTTTGGTTTATGAGGGTTAGGATTATTAAAGCCTTTAAAGGCAATCATTTTTTAATCTTGTTAATGTGGTATTTGGCGTAGTCTTTACTGCCGTATAAATGCAGTTCATTTCATTCAGTCAGCAGTTTTCTCCACGTAACTACTGTTTTGGGAAATGCCAAATCATTCAACTAAGTTGGTAACAACGGAACTTGCAACTATAGTTGGCTATTGATGTTTTTGGGAAACACCCCAGAATGTGACCTAAGTTGAATTTTCAGAAATTGCTAGTGAATTTTACAAATAATTACAAAGAAAATGCATTTAATACATTCTATTAAATGTGAAATTTTGAATTGGAAAGATTGAAATGGTAGCCTACTTTCTTGTAAAACCTACTCCTTAATCTTTGTTTTATTTACAACTTTGAAGAATAATATTTTTTACAGTGTAGTCCATATACACTGTACAGTAGCGTAAAGAACACCTCAAGCCGGATACAACATATTTGCTTGGAAACTAGTAGTGGCTAGTGGTAAAATTGTACTAGTTCAAATGGTGGTTAATTCTGCATGGTGGATAAGTGTTTTGAATATTCTGTGACCATCAGCTGTCTGAGTATTTAAAAAGTAACCTAGCAGAAATCAGACAAAGACCAAAAGGATCATAATGATAGAATGCCATATTTTACAGCAGCAACCTCAAACCGCCAAAAACTGGATGGTTGCAGCAAGCCTATATATCAATACTTGACAGTGGCCATTTTACTTCCAAGGTTCCCCCTGGATTTTGGATGCAACTTTTGCTATTCGATCCTTTGTTGACATGATCATTTTATCTGGCACTGAAAGGTAACATTATACACCAAACATTTTACACTGAAGCCAAGGATGGTCTTTGTGGTGAGGTAATTTTATAAACTATAGGAGATACACATACGTTACGCAACAAATTTAGCAATTAGTGTAAACATTTGTACTATTCTGCTGGATGGATTCACTGTAATTTATTTAAACGCTGTGTACCTTAAAATTTCTGGCCTTTTAGACTGTTAATATGAACTAAAGTGCCATTTATAACAGAGAAAGACAGACAATGTTAACATTTCCTAAGATAGGCACCATGCAGTATTACTCACATGGAAATGGTTACCAGTCAGAACAGCTGGATTCAGCCAAAGGAGACGTCTTACTCAAACCTTTTATTCACTGTGAGCATATCAGACCAGACATGACATGCAGAATTATGTCAAAGCCATTGCAAAGAATTGAGTTTCCATGTAAAGATCAGACTGTTCAGATTATTGTATGCAACTTATGCTGATCAAAACTGACAGCTCAGACATTTTAGCTCTGCTTCTAAGAAAGCAAAATCACAAATGAGATCTCTTTGTCTCAAATGAGACTTATATGAAGAGCAAATTTAGATCACATGAAAAAAAATGAGTTTTCAATATGAACAAACATTTGTCATCAAATTCTTCAAAGAACTAATGATCTTTTTTTGAGTTTTGCTATCCACATTTATTTTATAGCTCTATATTTCTCATAAGGAGTTTTGCTGAAAAAAAAACATCTGATGTTGATACTCAAAACTTAAAGGTCCCGTTCTTCGCGATTCCATTTTTCAAACTTTAGTTAGTGTGTAATGTTGCTGTTAGAGCATAAATAATACCTGTAAAATGATAAAGCTCAAAGTTCAATGCCTAGCGAGATATTTTATTTAACAGAAGTCCCCTTTCAAAGCCTACAGCGAACGGCCGGTTTGGACTACATCCATCTACTTCCGTTTTTAATGACGTAACTACAATAGTTTTTTAACTAATCTCCGCCCACAGGAATACACAAAAAAGGGGGCGTGGTCTTGTTGGCTCCCACGGAGAAGAGGAAGAGTTTTGTTTGTAGAGTGTGTTTGTAATCATTTAATGTGCAGTCACTTAACATTCAACTTTTAATAAATAAATTATTGTAATGCATGGCAACGATTTCTTTTACACAACATGGCAGCTTTTGAGGCTATATTCATCATGGTAAAAATAAAGTGTATTTATATAAAGTTGTTTGGATGAAAACAATTTCAAAAGAACTATACACAACAAAAAAATCTTTAATTAGGAGGTGTTACAGTACTTTATGTGTTTCTTTGCAGCAGATGTTTTCAACCTCCGTTGGCATTTTGTCACAGTTACCACATGTACACCTATAAAACATATATTACTAATCAAAACTCGTGCACACGTGTAACTAAAGTAGGAATAAACAATGGACTTGTTTTAAAAATTCAACAACATCATCGTTAATTCGACAGACGGACAAAACCATATACCACAAGCTTTTATAATGGTTTGAAACATTTAACATTACAATTTAACCAATTAAAAGTATGACAACTACTACATAAACAGCTTACCACTGTGAAACATCCTGCAAAAGTCGTGTTTGAACAGGTTCTAATCGATTCTCTTCATCTATGTTCTCCGGGTCTGATTCCGGCTCAAATTGATAAGGTAATATGTTTAACATTTTTACAATAACAATCAGCGCATGCATCTCCAATGTATGGTAAGAGGCGCGACCTTTCCGGGCAACGTGCGATAAGCTGCTGTCCAATCACAACACAGGAACCGCTGGCACAATAAGAACCCATTACGTATTTCTGAAAGAGGGACTTCATAGAACAAGGAAGTCATCGGGCCGTTTTTTGGACAGTGAAAACAGCGGTATACAGATAAGTAAATTGTGTGAAAAATACAGTTTTTTTTACACGCGAAACATGAACACATGTTATATTGCACACTGTAAACACAATCAAAATTTCAAAAAAACATGAAGAACGGGACCTTTAATTGAGAACAACCATTACTACATCTGAAGTATGAAAGAGCCACCTCTGCGCAATAAAAAGTCCTCACAGTATGCATGTTCAAAAGTTTGAGTTATAGAAATATTTTGCGTTCACTGTAGGCCCGTTCACATAGAACGTGTTTTTCCATTCCACTGCGCTACTTTTCCAATGTTTTTCAATGTAAACACGCGTTATATGGACATCTTTAACCATTGCTCTCACGTCTCTTGTTTTGCAGCTTCACGCGTATGACAAAGCATTCTAAAAACGTGGCGCTCAAGTTAAAATAAGTTAAACTTTTAAAAAACGCATTACTAGACCTTACGCTTTTTTTTGTTTCACTGACCTGAAGCTCGTGTTTTTAACAGCAATAACACGTTCTGTGTGAACCGTCCCTAAGGTTGCATTTATTTGATCAAAAATACAGTTACAGGGTTCTCAAGTTTTATCAAAAGCTTGGAGTGAGATCACATGCGGTTAGGGGAGGAGCCCTAATGGAGCCCCGCCCCCAATTTTACCCATTGTTCATAATTAACCAGCACAAATTGAAATTATAACAATTGGTAAATCTGATAAATGACAGAGCAATTCATCACATCAAAAATACTCTTTAATGTTATATTTCAAAATTACAAATATACAAAAATTACAAAAATATTACAAATTGCTCCAAACAGTTTGGAAAAACAAATCTTTTTGCATTTTGAATGTGTCTAGTCAAAATGGTATAATGAGTTATTGTGTGGTGGGACACCGTGAACAAATGAACATATTAGTATATCATTTAAAATAAAATGAAGAAATACATCTTCATTCCTTCCCATACCCACTAACATTTCCCTTAGTTTCAGATAACGTAAGCTAGCCAAACTGAGCCAAAGCTTCTGGACTGGTTGCTAAGTAGTTGTAGAGTTTTTGACTGCATCAATAATAATGTATACGATGGGCTATATATTAGATGTTCTAGCCTAAAAATGTTAGACGAACTTTCTTCCAACTTACCTTCTCCATCACGACGTGTGTTCGCGCGTGATATGATGCCGGAAGGACGAAGTAGAGAGAGAATCCAAGTGCAGCTAATTTAATAAAAATAACAGGAGAAACAAGGAACACTGAAGCAAGTACAACAACCGACAAACCAAAACTGAAACACAGAAGTATAAAAAGACAGGCAAACAAGCTAAACAAGATAACAAGGGGGCGTGGCTAATCAGAAACACATGGGGAGACTAATCAACAAAACAGGGAACAGCTGAAACATGAAAGGACAGGGGAACACATGACAGACAAGAACAAGATACACAAACACAAAACCCACACCGTGACATAGCCCCCCCCCCCCTCTGGGCGGCTCCCGACGCCCCTCAAAACAAAACACTAAAGTTCAGGAGGGTGGTGAAGTGGAGGCGGTCCTGGGGGAGGGACGGAGGGCCAGGCCTGTGCAGGGAACAGAACCAGGGCCTTGCAATGGCGGGCATGGGCCATGGAACGTGGGCGGAGCATGACGCGCAGGCGGCGGCCAGGGCGGAGACGACCCCTCGGGCGGCCAGGGCGGAGACGACCCCTCGGGCGGCCAGGGCGGAGAAGACCCCTTGGGCGGCCAGGGCGGCGAAGACCCCTCGGGCGGCCAGGGCGGTGACGACACCGGCAGAGGTGACCTGAACGGTCTCTGGCTCGGCAGACGTGACGTGAACAGTCTCTGGCTCGGCAGACGTGACGTCAACAGTCTCTGGCTCGGCAGACGTGACGTGAACAGTCTCTGGCTCGGCTGACGTGACGTGAACAGTCTCTGGCTCGGCAGACGTGACGTGAACAGTCTCTGGCTCGGCAGACGTGACGTGAACAGTCTCTGGCTCGGCAGACGTGACGTGAAGAGTCTCTGGCTCGGCAGACGTGACGTGAAGAGTCTCTGGCTCGGCAGACGTGACGTGAAGAGTCTCTGGCTCGGCAGACGTGACGTGAACAGTCTCTGGCTCGGCAGACGTGACGTGAACAGTCTCTGGCTCGGCAGACGTGACGTGAACAGTCTCTGGATCGGCCGGGACCAGCGGCGAGGACTCTGGGCTGACAGGAAGTACAGGGAGGACTTCCAGGTATTGCGGGACGCGGGAAGTCCTCTTCCTCCTCCTCCGTCTCCGAGAGGGTGCTGGACTGGACGGGAACAGCGGCAAAGGAAACTCTGGGCTGGACGGGACCAGCGGCGAAGGAAGCTCTGGACTGGCCGGGACCAGCGGCGAACGAAGCACTGGGCTGGACGGGACCAGCGGAGAAGTGAGCTCTGGGCTGGACGGAACCAGCGGGGAAGAGGGCTCCAGCTCTGGCTCGGCAGGCGCGACGTGAAGCTCTGGCTGGACGTGGCTGACGTGAAGCTCTGGCTGGACGTGGCTGACGTGAAGCTCTGGCTGGACGTGGCTGACGTGAAGCTCTGGCTGGACGTGGCTGACGTGAAGCTCTGGCTGGACGTGGCTGACGTGAAGCTCTGGCTGGACGTGGCTGACGTGAAGCCCTGGCTGGACGTGGCTGACGTGAAGCCCTGGCTGGACGTGGCTGACGTGAAGCTCTGGCTGGACGTGGCTGACGTGAAGCTCTGGCTGGACGTGGCTGACGTGAAGCTCTGGCTGGACGTGGCTGACGTGAAGCTCTGGCTAGACGTGGCTGAAGTGAAGCTCTGGCTGGACGTGGCTGACGTGAAGCTCTGGCTGGACGAGGCTTACGTGAAGCTCTGGCTGGACGTGGCTGACGTGAAGCTCTGGGCTGGACGGGACCAGCGGCGAATGGGGCCCTGGGCTGGACATCACCAACCCAGGGTCGAAGAATGGCCAGCATGGAGAGTGGTGTCGGGGCTCCTCTCGACCACCTCCTCTACTGAGGCCTCCACGTGTCCCACGAAACTTGACCAACCGGCTCCCCTCAAAAGAGTGGCCTCTCCTCCGCTCGGTGGCTGGAGAAGAGACACTGTCGAACATGCTGCTGGATTCAGTGTTGGTCGGTCGTTCTGTTATGATGCCGGAAGGACAAAGCAGAGAGAGAATCCAAGTGCAGCTAATTTAATAAAAATAACAGGAGAAACAAGGAACACTGAAGCAAGTACAACGACCGACAAACCACAACTGAAACACAGAGGTATAAAAAGACAGGCAAACAAGCTAAACAAGATAACAAGGGGGCGTGGCTAATCAGAAACACATGGGGAGACTAATCAACAAAACAGGGAACAGCTGAAACATGAAAGGACAAGGGAACACATGACAGACAAGAACAAGATACACAAACACAAAACCCACACCGTGACAGCGCGATGTTGTTGGTTACCTAGTAACGAACGTACGGTGGCCGAGAATGTTCCGTAAACTTCCGTGTGTTCGCGCATCTATGTTGCCTAGTAACGAACGCAATCTGGCCGAGATATGCATAGACTATGGAGATACGTGCTGGCGGCAGGAAACTTCACTTTGTGTGCCTGCGCCTCTTATACAACGTTATATGAAGCTTGCAGGACAACTTGGTTGGCATTGCCTTTTCAGAAATACACGGTGTGGCGTGTGAGGGCGTGAACTGGTTGAATTGCGTGTGTCTCACGGCCAATGCGTGAGACTTGAGAACGCTGCAGTTAAAAAGTTTCAGTTATGAATTCCCTTATGAACTGCCCAGTGTATCAGTGCAAAAACCTGCATATTCATTAACCACCCACAATCCATTTTAACTAGGAGCTAAAGAGCAGCATTAAGTCAATGTATCATTCCTTTCGAACATGCCTCCTTTTTATGGAAATGAGGCTTATGTTATTTAAAATAAAGTTTGTTTGTTTACAGCAGCTTTTATTCATCAAATGATCAAATGGAGGAGAAGAGCATTATATCTAGGAACTTCAAAGTTATATTTTTTAGTTTTTGCCTTTGACAGGATAGTTGACGGAGAGGCAGAAAGCAATAAGAGAAAAGGAAGGGGAACAGAATCAGGAAAAGATTACAAGTGGGACACGAACTTCAGCACCTGAGGGCTTATGCACTAAATGTCGAAACTTTGTCCACAAGACTTTTAAAGAGCATATCAGCCGATTCCTTTTAAATGAACTTCATGAACATCAAACAAAAGTTAGATCAAGAAAGGTCATTGACAGAAGTGAAATTGAGTATTAGCAGAGGAGATGAATGACAAAAATCAACAGATGCAGATGTCTCTCAGCTGTCACGTGTTTCCCTCCTCAACCTTGAAGGAGACCCTTGTTTTTAGGACACTAATATACTGTTCATCTTAACTCTACCTCAACCAGGTGTTGTCGAAACACTCGTGGATGCATTTAAAGTCTTCATGTCAGGCTTAATCAAATACATGACTCTGGACAACAGCCAGGGAGCACTGAGTTGAGCTCACCCATGTTGACAGAATTTATTTTAGAAGAGTAACTCAGTAAAGCTGTGAATAGGTTATATGGGCTGGGAATATGTTACAATAAAATAGGTCCATCAGTGGAATAGAGAGTTATATAAATCCTTGTTGATAGTGAAAAAGTGCAGTCGTTGGGAGTATATCCTTTTCCTCACAAATTATACAGACACCATGGCGCAGGACGTCCTAAAGTGGGAAGCCTTCTTGGTTGGTCTTGGGGCCTGTATTTATGTCTATGTGTAGTCTATAAGTGTCTGCTTACTGAGTCGCTCTCATGGGCCTCTTTCTGTCCCTTAGGGGCCAGATTTATGATCTGCACAAGAGCCTGAACTCTTTCTTATCACATAGACACTTTATGTTTGCAAGGGTTCAAGTTCTACTGGATTGAGTGCAGTGTGATTTCATTTTCCATAAAAACTCAATTAATGGATACCAGCTTTCACTAAAAAGGTCAATAGCATGTAAGACTGGTTTAAATGTAGTTAAAAAAAACGAAAAAATTTTTTAGATTACAATTTTCTAACATTACAAACTTACAATTTCTTAGAAAAGTGTTTAATGACTTGAAAAGGTTATATAGTGTAACCATCAAGTTAAAAAGTAGTTATATTTGCTTTATACCTTGGTAAAGAAAATATATTGACCTTGGTATTTTTGATAAATTCATAGATCCGGGAAAGAAAATGAGCATGTGACATCATGTGACCCAGATATCGCCTGCCACTCTATTACAACTTGAAAGTATGTGCATATTGTGTGTCTTGGCTGGAATATGACCTCACACCTTTACTATCAGGTACTGCTATCTGATGTGAAATATGATATGCTGCAGACCTGTATGGTTCTGCTCTCACAAAGGCAATAGATCTTTAATTTGACATTTTTCTTTAGTAAATGACATGTGTGTCATAATGGATGGGGTGCTTGTGATATCTGCCCTCTATAGACCAGCTATCCCATTCCCAATATAGCAGTATCTATCATTGTGCTGCACTGAACACTTTTCCTCTTGGTTTGGTTGGAGCACTGCCACATGTGCGGACCCAGAGGGTTATTGTGAAAACTTAACTGATCACAAATTAGCATGAAAGAGCAAAGTCTATTAAAACCTTCTCATCTGGCTTTTGAGGTTTTACCTTCTTATTTTGTGTGCAAATGTTAAACAGGCTGTAACCTTTGTGGTCTGCATTCTATTTCATTTAATTAAGGTTGCTCATAAATGTATTTTATATGCGCTTAGACACTGCAAAGACTTTAAAGGGCTTTGAAATCCCATAATCAAATGGTTGCAAATTTCTGATGTGTAAATTGAAAGAACACATTCATTATTTTCTTATTATTTATTTTATTTTATTTGTTGTATTAGCATTATGTAAGGATAAAAAGAGAAATTTTGGCATTTAAGCATGTATATTGTTGAAATCGTCAATGTTCCTTGCAAATTGCTGCCTTTGACCCAATTGAAGGCAATATTGAATTATTCCAAAGATCGTTCCATAACCATTAATTCATTATAAAAGTCAACACAAACGGCTTGGATTCAAAGATTGATTACAATGATAATGTTATAGCAGCTGCATCTTTCTTAACTCAACGTATTATGCATGAACTCCCACTCAGTGTTGCAGATTTATCCGAGTAAAGAGAGGAAATTGTTGTCACATACACTCTTTCCAGCTAGACTATCTGCTAAATATGAATTGCATGAAGACTGAATTTTATTTAGTCCCGTAGGCCTACATGGAATCTGCAACAAAGTTCCACACATTTTCACAGAGCATGTCCACCAGACATTGTGTTTTACTGTGTAATAATAATTTAGATTTGAATAAAACCAGTTGTTTGTAGATTCAATTCATTAAAATGTAGTTAACATTTTCCAGTGTATAGCCTACCAGCACTCCAAACTCCACCAATCTACCATTAATCAGACAAATGATTGTCCCACCCGAGACTCCTGCCATTTTCCTGACAAACAATGTTTACAATTTTCATTGAAATCAACCTGAAATGCTTATTTATAGTAGTCTCTGAATATTACAAATAAATTGGTTTAATTTAATACAACATTTTCTAAAATATAATAAAAATAATAATTTTGAATTATTACACAGTAATTACACAGTAATTATCATTAATTACACTGTTTTAAATAAAGGTAAAATGTTTAGGTTATTAACTAATTTTGATCATGCTTTCAGCTACATTACTATAGTAGGTCAGCTTTTAGCTTTGTTTAAATATCCACACATTTTTTCTCCCGCAATTAGTGCATAAAATGTGAAGAAGTGTTCAGATTTATTGTGGGCCTTGACATCAGTAACACTCAGCATCACTAAGCTAAGTGTATTGCTTTCTTTATGAATAAATCATTCAGAGTCTCATGCAGGCTCTGAAGAACCGTGTTAAGACTGTCAAGTGTAACAATATTGACATAAGAGAGCACCCTCCATATGACATACATGATTGACACCTGATTAATTATTAATTTTTTTTTCTGGAGGGAGCACAGCTAGTAGCTGCTGATCCCAAGAAATGCATCCAGTGGTTGTTCGGATACAGATAAGAGTTTAAAAAAAAATCATATCAATTTTTTCCACTGTTAGAATGTCTACAGAAGTGGAAATGAAGTCCTGAGCTAATTCTGATGTATGATCATAAAGACAAAACGCCATTTTGTTATAGCCCGGGCCTTGGCGTATGGATTTCTGTAAAGGCCAACAAGTAGTTCAGGATGAGTCAGTGTGAGAGTACTCAATGCACAGCAAGCCGGCTCCGCCTCCAACCGACTGGCATCTGCTCTCACAGCTGACGCCAGGAACTCCAACACCAACATAACCAAAACAAATACACAACGTGATAAAGCATTTAATCATAGAGATGAGGAAAACAGGTACAGGACTCTCACTCTCCTGTGGGAAACTGGAGTGGAACCCATTTGAAGGATGAACAACTCTTTAGCTATTTAACTGTGGAAACTTTACTGGATGTTCAGGGTTAGAAACAGCTCTATCATCTATAGCCTGCTCCCTGCTGTCTATTATTAGTCTCTTATGTGCACCAAGGCTGCATTTATTTGTTTAAGAATACAGTAAAAAGTGATGCTGTGAAATATTATTACAATTCAAAACTGATACGGTTTTCATATATGGAAAAACAAAATTTATTCCAGTGATGGCAAAGCTGAATTTTCAGCAGCCTTTACTCCAGTCTTCAGTGTCACATGATCCTTTGGAAATCATTCTAATATGCTGATTTGCAGCTCAAGAAACATTTATTATTATTATAAATGTTGTTTTGCTGCTTAATATGTTTGTAGAAACCATAATACAAGATTTTTTAATAGCAGCATTTGATATAGCATTTAATATAGTTTTTTTTTGTAACAGTGCATCTTTGTGGAGTAAAATGAATAATAATAATTAAAAAGTCTTGACAACTGACAGCACACTTCTGAATGGCAGTGCGTGTAAATAGTTCTGTGCATTTAATTGATAAAAAAAACACATAAATTATGTTGGTAATGCATGTGTAAACTAAATGTGTATCCTACAAAAGTAGTCCCAGTTCAAAATGACAATTAAGGTAAAGTTAAAGCTCATATAATAAACATAATTACTAAAGAATTCATGTGCTTTCACTATGCATCACTTTTTTTTCTAACAAACTGAGTGATGGTTTTCTGTAGTAATTGTGAACAGGC
The DNA here is from genome assembly GCA_030578275.1 of Meda fulgida. Lineage (NCBI taxonomy): Eukaryota > Metazoa > Chordata > Actinopteri > Cypriniformes > Leuciscidae > Meda > Meda fulgida. Next base: position 7,608,465 of record CM060620.1, read on the forward strand.
CACAGATGCTGTTGGACTGCAGGACTGTGTAGGCCCCATTGCACTACATTACAAACTTTTTTTCCCTGATGGTTTCTTCTAACACATAACTCCCAGCTGAATCACTAAAGCAAAAGCAACATCTTCTTTATGTCTGAATTTCAATGAGTGAGTATTTGACTCTTTTTGATAAGCATTTGCCATTAAAACAAATCAGATTTCAGATGTGTGGTTTGTGAACAATTAATCAAATGAATATAAATATACAGTAATTAAAATTCCAAAGTCTACAGGTCTTGGAGAATGAAACACTGAAGAAGAAAAAGAAGAAAAAGATATCTTTCAGCCAAATCCCAAACAGCTCTTTGGATTCACTCAGTTTCAGCAGGGTGGCAAATGAATTTGACACTGGGATTGACAGAGTCTAAATGAACTGGCGAGACTTCACAGAAAGACCTCCAAAACAAATGCCAGCCATATTTTATAATGGTTTTGAATGGCACCAAACCACATAGCTGAGGATATATATATTGCAGGACTGTAGAAGATCCATTCTAATCCACTAGGTCTGGCACAGATACCACCAGAACTCCATGCTAAATTTTTTAGTTTCTCAACAGCTTCTACTTTACGATCAGAATGGCTCTGCTCTTTAGAAAGACAGCTGAATTTGAATTCTGACATTATTCAGCTTTCGCCCCACACAAAGGAACGATATGACGTGGAGTGTTTTTCTTCTTCTTTATGGGTTGCTTTGGCCCACAGATCAAGGTGATTGGTGTTATCTTTGAACTTGACGTTGGAGAGAGATAACTAAATATCACATGCCTCTCCGTTCTCTCTGTATTAGCTGGTGTTAAAAGATCAGCTATTGAGCGGAGTGACGTGAAGTTGTTCAGATTGCAAATGCTCAAACAATTATATGCAAACTAATGATTGGGATATATGATATAACATGTTTGGTTTTCTGTTTCTAAACATGTACATAGTCTACAAAATGTGTTACCTTAACAAAATAACAAACTAGAAGCTAAGGAAACATCTTAGCAATGCCCAAGCAACTACCCAGCAGCATATCCTTGCGACATTCTGTTGCTGGAAGTCGCCAGCTCTCCATTGAAAATGAATAGGATCATGTCGCTTTGTCGCTACGTGTCGCTGGCACATTAATCGCTTTCATAATCGTTTAAAGACAACATTGAAATTGAAGGTTGTTTGTTGCTATGGAGTTAAGAGTAGTTTCTGGCTGGTTGCTAGGATTTTCTGGGTGTTTGCTAGTGTGTTGTTACGAAGTTAAGGGTAGTTGCAATGTTGTTGCCATGGCAACAAACAACCTTGCCACACCCTAGCAACCATCCAGAACATTGTAGCAGGTGCATGTCAAGTTTTCTGGCTGGTTGCTAGGGCATTGCTAGGTTATTGCTATAGGGTGGTTTCTAAAGTGTTGCCAAGGTGTTGCTATAGAGTTTAGGGTGGTTGCAAGGTTGTTGCTAGGATGTGCTGGCTGGTTGCTAAGCAGTTGTTATAGAATTATGATTGGTTTTCTGGTTATTTACATAATTTTATTAATCTATCTTCATGGGTGTTAAAAATAAGACAGCAGGTTTGTCATGTATGCCATGAATATTTAAATGCTTAATAAAAACTAAAACTAAAATATATATATAAAAGTGTTAACGGGGGTTGCAAGGTTGTTGCTAGGATGTGCTGGGTGGTTGCCAGGGCGTTGCTCAGGTGTCGCTATAGAGTTAGAAATGGTTGCAGTGTTGTTGCTAGGGTGTTCTGTGTTGTTGTTGGGTCCTTGCAGAAGCTTTGCTGTTGGGTTAAGAGTTGTAGCAAGGTTACTGCTTGGATATGCGGGGTGGTTGCTGGGGCATTGCTAAGGTGTTGCTATAGGGTTAAGGGTGGTTTCAATGTTGTTGCTAGGGTGTTCTGGGTTGATAAGGCATTGCTAAAGGTGTTATTATTGAGTTATGGGTTGGTGCAATGTTTTTGTGATTGCTAGGTGGTAACTACATACCCCAAGTCAGAAGAGCTCACCCTCAAGTCTCTTATGATGTTTTGATCTCAAGATATGCCTGGGGATCCTCCTACAATGTAAGTTGATGTTTGGATGTTTTATCCTTTGCCAGGTGAAATGGTAAGGATCAAGCTAGAGCTTAAGTTTTCTGAATGTTTGGAAAAAAAGGAAGCGTTTGGAAATAAGATGTAATCAGTGTAATACAGGTAGAATGTACAAACAGCTTTTACCAGTATCAACTCTCCTGTTTTTCCACGATGGTGCCACATCCAGTTAAAAAGGATGGAAACATGAGCTGGAGAGCAGCCAAATTGTTAAATCTTTGTTTCTAGTGCTAAAACACCTGCTGCCATGAGCCCAGTGGGGACACCGGGCAGTTCCGGATTCCAGGACAGCGGTGCCGTGAGAGAGACCATAAAAGAGCTGGAGGTTTTCAAGCCTCCACTGCCCAGAAGACACATGGGTCTTCCTTCAGCTATAGCTTTGTAAGAGAAATAAAGATAAAAGCAGAAAATAGGGAGCTGTGCTTGTCACTCATGGTGTGTGGTCCCACCCCCTGCCTGTCCACTGGCTTTCTCACCAATCCCACAAATCACTTGACAAATGGACAAGCAACAGGTGTCACAAGGGAAACTCCTTTTACCCAGCTGTGACTGTCCTTTACATGGGAATCAGAAGGATGAGGCCATTGTTTGCCACTGTGTGTCATGTCAGGGTCACCCTTCCTCCTGTACTCAGAGCTTAAATGCAGTGTTTATCCGATAAACCTCTTTCACAGTGAGTCTGAAACGTAGTAAACACAGTAAAACCCAAACAGAAGCTTTTCTCAAGGCTATTGATGCCTCAGTGTGACAAGACAAGCACTGTTGATGTTAGTGATAATATTTATTTTTGTTTCACTTTATAGGCCTATATTATGATAGTCATTAGATATATACATATATATATATATATATATATATATATATATATACATATATATATATTACTGTATTTATTATAAAACTAAAGAGTTTTAAACTTTCAAAAGAGACTTGTGCTCAATTTGAAGTGCTGTTTTTAAGCCCTGAAATGCATGTTATGTGAATATGTCTGTGTTTTTGAACAATGAGAATAGAGATGAGATTTCTGTGTAAGTCTGTGTTGTAATGAAAAACACAGTGTGAGTTTGTTGTGAGTACAGATGGGGCTCTGCTCTTGTTTTATCAGTGTGTTGCTGAAGTGTGTTGCGCTCTGAGCTGGAGGGGACAAGAGTTCACAGTGTGGGCGTTTAATGAAATGAACTTAGCTCGGGGAAGAGCAGCATTAAGAAAAAAAACAATCATTTATCTTGTTGCTCTCACCTTGGGGCACTGATTTAATGTATAGAGATCACCCTGAAATCTCTGTTCGTCCAAGACAAACCTGCGGGGCACCGAGAGCAGAAGCGGGAACAAGCCATAATGTTTCCTGTTTCGACTGGTTTGTTTTTGTATGAATGTGATCACTGTGTGAATGTGCCAGCAGCCATATCCCCGTGTAGCCCAAGACTGGTCGCCCACTGAAGCTAAGCAGGGCTGATCCTGGTTAGTACCTGGTGGAAGAGGTGTTAGTGAGGCCAGCAGGGGGCGCTCACCCTGTGGTCTGTGTGGGTCCTAACGTCCCAGTATAGTAATGGGGACACTATACTGTTAAAGAGCACCGTCCTTCGGATGAGACGTTAAACCGAGGCCCTGACTCTCTGTGGTCACAAAAAATCCCAGGATGTCTTTCGAAAGAGTAGGGGTGCAACCCCGGCATCCTGGCCAAATTTGCCCAGTGGCCTCTGTCCATCATGCCCTCCTAATAATCCCCATATATATATATATATATATATACCAATTGGCTTCATCACTCTGTCTTCTCTCGACCAGTAAGCTGGTGTGTGGTGGGCGTTCTGGCGCAATATGGCTGCCGTCGCATCATCCAGGTGGATGCTGCACATTGGTGGTGGTTGAGGAGATTCCCCCTTCCATGTAGAGCGCTTTGATTGCCGAGAAAAGCGCTATATAAATGTAATGAATTATTATTATTACTGCATTGAGAAGAACCCTCAGAGATTACCTTAATCACAATTACTTCCAATCCTGAATCTTCCCAGAAGCTATGGTTTTTCTGAACTTGCACAAGAAAATAACACAAAATCATCTCAAACCAATTAATATCACTAGATATTTATATTTCTTAAGACATTGTAATTGGTGTTTGCTTGTGCAAAACTCATACGCCACGATGATAAGGTGGTTTGTCAGGTCATTACTGTGCAGTTGCTAATGGGTTTTTAGCTTGTCACTTTATCAAATTAATTCTAGTGAGGACAGTTTCAAGAAGTAGGAAATGTAAATGGTCCTTGCATGTACAAACATTGTGCAATGAGTTATGTGCTGACTTTTAATTCCTTCCCCGCCGGTGTTTTTGAAAAAAGTTGCCAGCCAGCGCCAGAATTTTTTATCTTTTTCACTAAAATGTCATGGCCCTCATAATATTTTGTTGTAGTATGAATATCTTAACATGCAATATATATATAAAAAAGCTTCATATATTCTAGCTTCATGCATTTTTAAAAACAATTGAATGTGGGTAAGTTTCATAAAAAAGCATTATTTTGAGCAAAAAGCTGAGAAATTTGCGTTTTTGTCAATGATTACGTCTGGATTGGATTCAGAACGATGATCAAAAAAATAGATGGAGTAGATCGAGTCTCATCAACACTCACAGTCCTATAGCTTGTCCTGGGTCGACATTTCATTCGTTAATGTTAGACAGTTTTGATTTATATGCGAGATATGTATCACATTATTTTACTTATGAATCTGCTTACATATGATATCGCTTGTTTCTGCTTCTTCTTCTCCCGAATATGCGCAATAGCGCCCTCTTCTGTATAACAGTGAAAATACAGAAAGCTGTAAAATTCCGTCAGTGGCGGGGAAGCGTTGTCTCATAAATGACGGAAAATGACGTCAATGGTGGTAAAAGAGTTAATACTTGAGGTTAAAGTTCCTTACACACTGAGTCTGAAATTCTCACACGTTAAAAAATAAATGCGACCTCACGTTGTTTCAATCAAGTTTACACACTTCCTTCGAAATTTTAGTCCGTCATAACATTTTTTGGATCGGTTTCGATTTTCTGCGTTTTCCGCATCCGTAGCAAGCATTTTCAGAGGCGTTTTGACAATTCAGATAAAACGAATGACGAATACAATAAAACGCATACGAAAGCTTTGGACTCAGGGACCTTAAGGGTTTTGAACAATTCCTAAGTATGAGTAATAATAACAGTTCATCAGCAAGAGAAACCACTGACGCTGTCGGACTCAGTCTTTCAATTGTTCTGAATAAATTGGCCATGCAGCTCAAACCTATTAATATAACATGGAATGAAAGACTAGAGTCAGAAGTGAAGGAGACTGTGAATGAGAGGGTCTGGCAGGGCCGTGGGTGGGGTACGGCACGGAGGGTGGAGCAGGCAGCCGTGAGCTCATTAGAGACGGAGTGAACCTGTGATCACTCAGTAATTCTCTTTGAGGGCATTAGACTGGCTCGGCAGGGGGTGGCAGCAACCCGGCACAGCGCTCGCCCGCTTCGGTACAGTTAAACCCCCATCCCGGCCGGAGCTCTCTGAAGGGTTGATGAAAGGCATGATGGAATACGGATCTGGCTTTGTTGTGGGCTTGTTAATATTTGTCAGAATATTGAGGAGGATTGGGGGTTAACGCACATGCGATCGCCTTGATACCTCGAGCGACAGAGAGCCTAATGATTGACTGAGCTGATGTGTACAAGGACCCTAGTTGTCTCCAATTCTAAATTTTTAAACTTTTTTTTATCTTCTAGTCACTTTTAACTTCATAATGCTGTTCCACATGAAAGCTACAACCCATAAAAGTCGCACTAGGGTTGTTTTGAAATATACAGTAGAGCAGAAGCATTGATTTTTTTTCATGCTGTGAGCGTGGTATTCTGTTATTTTTGGACCGAATGTCTCTGCCAGTGGAGGGTTCCTCACACCCTTTTCCTTTCTTACTGCTTGCCAATCCATCACCCTTTTAAGCACACTCTTTCAGACAAGGTAGCCCTTTGTTAAAGTCCCGCTCATCACGAGAGTTGACGTGATACAGGGCCGCTATTTATAGAGCTGTAATAACAGAGGGTCAGAGCTGCAGATATAGGTTTTTGCCTTAAGTCTCATTTTACCTGACCTTCTCTGTTTAATGTCAGCTAAGCTTATCCTCCATGGTGCGATTTACAAGATACAAGATAACATGAAAAACACCCCTACCTTTCCTCTGAAATGCCAAGTTTTTTTTTTTTGAATGTCTTCACAGACCTGGAGATACAACACTTCTATTTTGATGACTGCTTTTAACATTTTACTGTATTATATTCAAATAGCTATATGATTTAAATAAGATTAAATTAACTGTTGTAATATAGAAACTACACTATCACATTTAAAGGCCCACTGAAGTGCCTTGAAATGCACAGCGTTATTCATTGTGGTGTGGTGAATTTCCACTGAAACAGCTAGACAGGGCGGGACATTTTCGAGCAGCTCCTCCCCTTTTAAAAAATAGCCAATGTATGTCTGTCTAAATCATTTCTCATTTTAATCTCCTCTGTATCGCTTTAAAATACAGCATTCTGTGTAGAATTCAAATGGGTCCGATACATTTTCTGGTATGCGCTAGAGGTCTGCGCGGGCTTTAAACTGAAGCCCGAACCCGGCCCTTACCCGCGATAATTTAACCCGACCCGACAATTACATTTACATATTAAGCCCGAACCCGACCCGAACCCGAGGTCCATTCTGTTTCTCACAGCAAATACCATTTTTGCAATATGCTATGTTGTATTTAATGATTGCTTGACATATTAAACAAATACATGTATGCGCAACGGCCCTATCAGCAGGCAGCACAGCAGTAAGAGAAAAAACGTACCAATTACGTAACTCATAATGCTTCCAGATTGCAGCTTTTCCTGCATCATTTGGAACTGTCATAAGTTTTCCCTCAGTAATTTTTTGCTTTATCAGACTCATGGTTTGCTTGTTGTCGTCTGCTGTCTGTCTGTATTGTGACTGAAATAGCACGCGAGAGCGTTAGCACATGCACAAAACAGTTTTGTGATATAAATGACATGATAAAATAAAACAAATAATTAAAAAAATATATCATTATCATTATATTTGAGAGAGAGAGCCTGCCCTGTGTGTCTGACTGTGCACATATTGCACATCTGCGCACGTATGTCCTTTCTCTCTCTCGCGTGCCGGTCACCACAACACAGCAAGCAGGCAAAGCACACGGAACGCAAACTATATATAGCCTATTTAGTTATTCTTAGATAAACCCGAACCCGACCCGAACCCGAGGCTGTTCATTAAACATTAACCCGAACCCGACCCGAAACCCGCACATTTTTCGGGACCCGTCGGGCTCGGGTCGGGTAGCAGACCTCTAGTATGCGCTGGACTTTAACCCCAACATCAAAAGGAAAAGAAAAAAGAATGGATATATGATAAGAAATAATGTTTTGCCTAAAGAAAATAAAAATTATACTACAGCTATATAAAGCTATATTTAAATTATTATCATGTTTGGGTAAGTAAGATGTTTTTTAAATGTTTTTGAAAGAAGTATATATTGTGTTCATCAAGGCTGCATTTATTGTATCAAAGATACTGTAAAAACAATAATATTGTGAAATATTATTACAATAATTTTTTTTATTGTAATATATTTGTAATTTTTTCTTGTGATGGCAAAGCTGAAATTTCAGCATCATTATTACTCCAGTCTTCATTGTCACAAGATACTTCAGAAATCATTCTAATATGCTGAATAGAAAGTTATACATATTAACATTATATATAATATAATTTATTTTAAATATAACTCTTTTGATTCATTTAATGTCTTCTTGCTGAATAAAAGTATGATTTTTTTTCAATAACTATGGGTATATAGTTATTCAATATATATATATATATATATAATTATTCAATATTTTGAATATATGGCGGGATGTTTTGTGTGGTTAAAAACCATCCATGTGTTCTTCAGAAAATATAAAAATGGAGTTTTGCACCACATTGCTTTCTTCTTTCACATTGAATAAAATTGCTCACACTCACATCGTGGGACAGAAAAGTGGAAATGCATTTTAACATGGAATTCTCACTTGTGGTTCTACCCCATTGGGCAAATAGCTTCACGCTCATCAGGGGCTTGTAATAGAGCAGTTATTATTTAATGTGCCTGGGGGGTTATTCCTGATTGGCCCTCTTTGTTATGTTAATTAGGTTTTGATTGGCCTCTTGGGATCAGATGTGGCGTTCAACTGGATCAGCCAATGTCGGCACAGAGCATCGCCCCTGAACCTGACATTGCACTGAATAATAGTATGTAGAGATCCCAAAGCATCCTGAAGCCAACTTGATTTTAGCGTGTTTCAAGCGTTTTCACTGTAATGATTTTGGCTTGAATGCACAATTTTTACTGAATGTACCACCACCATTAATCTTCTATGTGTCTCGACAGAAACTCAGTGGAGAGAATATTGATCCAGCAGCAAATTTACAGTGTGTTGTCAGTAAATAAAACATTAATTTAGCTCTTGAAGGGGCCTCATCTTGCATACAGACTGCTGAAATATTCATGAGGAGGCGTGCTGCACCAGAGGGAGTAATTTCGCTCTTTTAAAAAACAGCACTCTCAGCAATGTTTGTGCAAAACTTGTCGTGACAAACAGCAAATTAGCGATGCATTAAGTCTGGCTTGTTATGACAGGAATTCAAAATGCTAATGATGATGAGGCAAACTGCCCTGTTGCTAGCAAAAATACTGTAAATGTCTCATTGATCTTTGTATTATTAAAGAGACGGGTCACCCAAAAAAATTAAATTCTTTGATTTTCAATACTATATTTTGAGAAATGTCAATGGTCGCCAAAACTGTTTGGTTTAGTGACATCACTAACCCTACAATTTACATAAACCCCACCCCCGGGAATGCGATTAATAGATTACCATGAAAGAATATGCTAATCAATGACTAGAAGATAACTACACATAAGCTACATAAATTCGTCAACTAACCATTCAGAAATGTTGTCTACATGTTGTCACTTCTTTCTTGAGTTTTTCCATCATTGTCCGACAACGGATTGAACATAAAAGGCTAAAAGTTTTTCAAATTTTCAGTGCTTGTGTGAGTGAGGTAATCGGAGCTGCTGCTAACATCCATCCTCTGTTCAGGGAGCAGAAGCTCATTTGCATTTAAAGGGACACACACAAAAACTTTGTTTTTGCTCACCCTCAAAAAGTAACAATTTTAACTTTGGGGTAAAAATATCTGTGGGGTATTTCGAGCTAAAACCTCACATACACACTCTGGGGACATCAGAGACTTATTTTACATATTGTGAAAAGGGCCACCCCTTTAAATCACCCTTAAAGCAAAGTGTTTGTGTGACTGTGCACTTTTCAAATCTTTGATTTTTGCTTGTGCACGTAAACGTGAGCTGTGAAGTGATGCACTGTTCTGCAGGGTTTAAAGGATCTGGCCTGACAGTGGGCCGCTCAGACGGATTTGTGTGTTTGACCGAGGAGAGAGGCAGCAAACACTGAATGGCCGTCTCACTCTGGAAGCTCCATCATGAAGGATTTGTGCCAGTTCCCGCTTCACAAAAAGAGATCAGTTTAGGAGGCCTCACAGCTCAATGTGTGTGCATACGTGCATGGGTGTGCATTGCATTGTGGGAAATTTGTTTGATGTACTAATGTTAGATTTTATAGTATGTATTAGTATAAGATACATCTTCAAGGAACATTGTTTATTGTGTTATAATAGATGTGGGATGGTGGACATTGTGTGTGTAAAGGATCTTTGATCGTTGTCCAAATCCTGGGAAAGGCAGCAGAACACATTCAAATCCAATGTTTGTGTAACATCCTGATTCTTATATGCCTTGGTTGTTTTTTTTAACCTTCGCTGCCTATGATATTCAACAATCTGATGCATTCTGTTCTTGGATAATTTGCTTCAGGAAAAAAGTAAATTATTTTTTCAAATGTAAAGATTTATTTTTAATATTTGATTGTATTTCCACTGAGAAATAAACAATCATTAACAGATTTGATCAAATTCTGACTGATAATAAACCTGTAATTATTGGTTATTTTAAGGTGATGTAGTTACTTTGTACTTAAGTACTGAGTAACATTAATTCACTACATGTACTTACTATAGAGTTGCGGTTAGGGTTTGGTTAAGGGTTAGTTAACACAACTTATTGTTATTAGTTTGTAAGTACCTGTAGTAACGTGTTTTACCCCTAAGCGATGAACGAAAAAACACTTCGCCGTGAGTATATCGGGGCCTTAAGGCAGTAAACCTTCGATTTTGGACTCAGCCAGTGTGTGTGTTCTCTTTGATTCCAGGTGCATGTGGGGTGTGAGGTGATTCCCTCCCTGTCACAGAGCTGGTCACGCTTGCCTTTATCCAGCACTCTTCAACCTTTCTCTCGCAAAGCTTACGGATTCCCAACCCAACACACTTTAAAGAGGCAGATGAAAGATCTTTGATTTAGAAAGTCTGAAGGTATAGATTAGCAAACTTTCCTCAGATTTTAAGATCAAACGCCAGCTATTGACACAGAGATAGTCCAAGATTAGTGAATCCTTCAATGGGCAGGTTATCTTTGTCAAATACAGTCGAATACAGAGGTTCATTTGGTGCCCAGTCATTCTAATGTGATCTATATGGGAGGTCTATTGTGACACATTCGTGCCAGAGGGGGAGGGTGGGCACCATGTTGAAAACCAGCCTGTTCACAGCTTGGCTAACAGAACACAACCCAAAGGTATAGTTAAATGGATAGTTTAGCCAAAAATGAAAATTCACTTTTATCCCAGCTAACGAAAATATGTTCTAAGAACGTTTTCTAACACTCCCCACATTATTTCTGAATGTTTTCTGAACATTCAAAATGTCCATTTTATTAAATGTTTTCAAAAAAAAAGGGAACGTTACTTTTGAATGTTCTCTGAACTTAATGAAATAAAAAATGTTTAAACATTTCAGAAAAAAAAATCGAACAATGTATAAATAATGTTTTTGTGCTAACATTTTGTTAACATTAACTTTGAATGATGTTCTTCGTTACTGGAAGAGCGTTCATTCATAACTTTGTGAGAACCTTGCCACAACATTATCTAAAGTTCTGAGAATGTTCCCCGTTAGCTGGGATGTCATTCCAAACCTTCATTTTTCTGTGGAACACAGAGTTTTACTGTTCTTTCCCATATAGTGAAATGATTGGTGATTCACACTCATATTCCAAGTCTTCTAAAGCCATATGCCATAGCTCTTAAATCGTATTAGTGCTTGCGTTCAATTTAAACATCACAAGAAGTTCAGAAGCAATCAAACCTGGCATAAAATGTCTTGAAGCATCATGTACACTGTAAAAAAAAGTTTACATCATGTTTTACATCATGTTTTACATGAAGTTTAGTCAACTCAAATATCCAAGTTGTCACTTAGTACACTAAAGTGATTTTTTAATTTGATTCAACCAATTTTTTTACAGTGTATTTTTCTTTTTAAAAAATATATATATATATATTTTTGTTTGTTTTTGTTGCTTTTTATTGTGGAAGGAAGCAGAGGGGGACAGGATTGGGAAAGATCCATGAACCAGGACTTGAACTCAGATTTTTGCCATTTTATTGAAATACGACTGGTTGGTTTGGGTTTTGGTTCGTTTATGTTTTAATGTCTTTTAATTTGTAATTTTGCCTTGTTTAATGTTTCCTGCTTCCTGCTTCCTTTGTCATGTGATTCCATGTTCCCATCATGTGATCATGTCTTGTGATTCCCCTGTATTTGTCATGTTCTGATGTTCTGTTGTTGGTCATTTGTCCTATGTTCTTATTGGTTCCTTGTCTTATATGTCATATTTTGATTGGTTCATTGTTTCATTGCTTTCAGGTGTGTCTTATTAATTCATTAGTCTTTTTGCATAAATAGCCCTCATGTTTCCATTGTTTCTTGTCTAGCTTTGTTCATGTAACTGCCATCCACCCACCAACCAACCCACCCACCCATCCATCCATCCATCCACCCATCCACCCACCCACCCACCCACCCATCCATCCACCCACCCATCCATCCATCCATCCACCCACCCATCCATCCATCCATCCATCCACCCACCCACCCATCCACCCACCCATCCATCAATCCATCCACACATCCATCCACTCAATTGTCCTGTTGCCTCAGAAAAATAACAAAAATAAAAATGTATGTGTAATGGTTACTAAATATTGATATGAACTTTCATTTAGGGCCAAATACTTCTTTAGCTAAACTATTGTTTTGAAATGTTTATCATATTGGCAAGACAAAGCCCTTTCTATTCAAAAATAGGTAAAGCCCATTGACTTATCACAGATCACTGAAGTCTGACTGACTCAAGACTCAAGAGGGAGGGAGTTTGTGTTTGCTTGCTGGGCTTTGCATTTGTCTTTAAGTTTAGGGAGTCACACTGCAGGAATAAAAAACAGCTGGAGATGTAATTCATCTCAGTTGAGGCTGAAACAGTAGCTGATCTTCTTTGTTGCTGAGCAGACAGACTGATGCTGTGACTACTGTCCACTTTTGTGTGGGTAACAGGGACACAATGTATATGTGGCAGTATTATCATGGTGGTGAGCCCATTGTTAGGATAATATCTTGGTTTTTAGAGGAACACAGTTTGAGCTTGTGACCCACAATTCCCCCACCCCTGGGTTCTTATACATACAGACACACTAGCTAGTCATCATCCTGTGAAAACAATGTGGTTTCAGGCATCCTTACTCTCGTTATTTGAAACTCTGTCAGCACGTCCAAATATTCACCGGTGGTTTCCAGACGTGGGTTTGCGCGGGGTAGGCCAACTGCTGTGGGCTTTAGGTTTCTGTCTTTTCTCTGTCTCAGTGTTTCATTATATGACATGACACATCCCGATCTGTTAATTGATTCAAAAATACATTCAGATTTCCTATTTACAATAACTTGAATACACCCTCTTCTCTTCTATGATTTTTGTAAACTGACCTCAAAAAGTAGTTCAGCATAATCCTTTATTTTTTTTCTTGTTTTGACAAAACACATCATCAGAGAAAAGAAGAGATGTTGCTGCATGAAAGTGGGGAAGTTATTTTGATTTAAGATTATGAGGCACATTGATTTTCTAAAAATAATGATGTGCACGCATAAATCATTTATAATAAATACTGCAATATTCCATACAATTTTCATTTTGTTTGTGCGCCTATAATTTTGTTGATCTATCTTTATATATTTTAGTACTTTACTTTCATATACTAAACTGATTACTTATATTTTATAATATTTTTAGTGTCCAATTTAAAAAAAAAGAAGCATTTTGGTGTTTTTTTGTTTTGATATTATTTTTTGTGTTTCTTGTTTCGTTGATTAAATCATTTCCCCACCCTGTTTGTATAAATTGTAATCATGTTTATGAATTAATAATTTATGATATTTGTAAAAAAAAAAACATGAATCAAAAGATTTTAAAAGCTTTTTTCTTTTTCTTGTGGACACTCTCTTTCTCTCTCTCAGATAAGAAAACATCATGTTGGTTTTTGGCTCGAATCTCCTCTGACAAGATATTCCCCACCTTTGCTAATCCAATTATCTGGCCATGATGCTTAAGGGAAAATCATTGTTAACCTGTTTGTGCCAGGCTATTTCAAAATGTTTGTTGGAGGAGATAAGCACATCTTGAGGCACACAATGAACTTCTGTTCACCTGTGTTTACCTGAAGACTTAAACAAGAACAAATGTGAGAGACTTCAGGATGTTCAAAGCTTAGATAAGAGAGAAGAAGAGATTTGCGCCCCAGGTGTGGGAACAATGGCTTGTATCTGAAGGCCATGGGTGGATGGACGCAGTCGGGGGGCTCAGTGAAGCTGTGCTAGAGGACAGAGAGGCCTAAGCAAATAGGGCCAGCGTCTTGGTCACAATGAGTGGGGCGGCTGGTCTCGGTTGGGCTGGGGTGGGGTGGGGTGGTAGAGGGAGGGGGTGAGAGAGAAAGGCAGCAGCCCTGAAAATGGGGTGTGAATGCAGAATGGGACCAGCGGGATGTGACTGTGAGTTTAATAAGGCTTTGTGTGTGTGGAGGTTCACTTAGCTGTACCTTAGGGAACAAATTGTAGACAGAAGTTGGCAAAACCTGACAAAGCCCTCTTAGAAAACATCCACAAATGTTACAAATAAAGGAAAATACTATTTATTTTATTTTTAAAATGTAAAACATTCTTTTTTTAGGTGCAGGATGTGGGATTGGGTTAACTACTACGATCATCTTTAAATAGACTAAAAGCTATGTTTATGGTATGTCTACATTTAGATATAATAAACGTATGTGTAGCTCTTCAGATTTTTACTAGAATTATCCATATTATTACAGACAGATTTCTCACAATTTATGTAAACTGAGGTGAGTCAGATCTAGTGTGAAATACCCCTATAAATATATATATTCAAAAGTCATATTTTCTGCATTTTTTTTGCAAGCAACTTATAAACACTAATATTTCATTATAATCAATATTTGTATTTAATTGAAAATAATATTTCTGGGTTGCCTGTAGAACGACATTACTCGCTGCTTAACTCCCTTAGTATAATGCATCATTAGAGAAATTAATTAGCTTTGTGTCTGTTTCCCAAAACCAAGCATAGTAACAGGGTTGCATCTCAATCGTTTGAACCATTAGTTCAATAATATAGGAAAGCCATTAATAACGTGACGCACAGGTGGTGGTGAAATAACTTCTGATGATTCATTATTTCTAGATCACTTTTAATGTCAGCTTGAAACGCTTCAAAAACTGTCGCTTATTGTTGACACACTAAAATATATAGATCGAAATGTATTAAATAAGATGAAAGATAGAGAAGTTGGCTTGCTTATTGTGATCTATGCAAGTCCATATGTCATATTATCATGAAACTTTATGCTTCTAACTACAGGTCAAAAGATGTAGTTCCAACCACATAAGATTGCAATGATGTTTGCGAATGTTGGTTGGAACTATGGTTTCGTGAAATGCAGAATCGGTTAACTAGTAACAACGAAACTTGCAATCAAAGTTGGCTATCGATGCTTTTTTGGGATAGCAACCCCAAGATAGCCAGTTTCTCAAACTGTGAACATGTTTAGCTAGCTGTTTGTATAAAAAGAAACAAAGATGCAAGCATTTGAAGGGAAATCTGTCGTCTCCTTGAGGTTTGTTACTAATGCAAGATTGCACATTAGGATGGACTTTGGCCAAACATTAGCATCAGAACTTGCCTAAACCTCTAGTAATTCATCTTATTTTCAGTATTTTAGTTATTTTTATTAGACAAAGATACTGATTAATCATAGGATTGCAGTGTTGAGCTGAAACTGCACAAACCATCGATCTCATCGATCACTCAATCTCAATTGACAACACACACACGCACACACACACCCATCTCAGATGTTGTTGACACAGCTAGACCCCTTCCTTCCCAGCAGTAGCTGTGCCACTGACCTCACACTCCTGAGGGGAGGGTTGTTGTGTAGCTGCTTCCCCCCTGAACCCTCGCCAACGTCTCTCTCTTCCACCAGTCACTCGCCAAGGACGTGGAAATCCCATAATAGCCCGTCTCCACGGCACCCCACTAGTCCAGCTCCCTGCCTCCCAGATGTTTCCAATTAAAAAGGAGGCCTTTCAGTCCGAGCCTATTTTCTGCATGCTGAGAGAAGGAGCAAGAGAGCAGGTTGCAGAGAGATAGAAGGGCTGAAGGAAAGAAAAATGACCTTCTTCTAATACAAAAAGGCCGTTGAGGGCAGAGAGTGACATTTGAAAAGTCACAGTGGCTGGACGCTTGTTTTTGAACACAGATATCTGAGGAATGGAAGATGAGAAGATGAATGGGTATCGCTCATGTCTGAGTCAGACAAAGATTGTCAGATTAAAACCAAGCCTGTGGTCACAATCTGGGCCTTGTTTTTTAAAAATGCTGTTCTTTCTCTCTGCTTTGCTTAGGGGTGTGCTGCCAAATATAATCATCACACACAAAAGACACATGGTCTGTATTTTTTCAGTTGGTGTGGTGGCAGCCGCCGGCAGGTCTGTGTTTGCCACTCAAAACCTCAATGTTGCCACAATAGAGAGAGCCAGAAAGTAAAGAGAGGGAGGGTTTTAAATATATAGTTCACCTAAAAATTCATCTACTCACCCTCATATTTTGGTTTGTTCCTCACACTAAGCTATTGTCTGAGTTCAGAAGAATTGGAATATACATTTATTTGTACTAAATGTATGTATTTTAAAAAAAAGTTTTGCTCACCAAGGCAGCATTTATTTGATTTAAGTACAATAAAAACAGTAATACTGTGAATATTATTACGGTTTAAAATGACGGTTTTCTTTTTTAATTTATTTTAAATTGTAATTTGTTCCTGTGATGGTAAAGCTAAATTTTCAGCATTATTACTCCAGTTTTCAGTGTCACATGATCCTTCAGAAATCATTCTTAAATGCTAATAATAAGAAACTTTTCTTATTATTATCAATGTTGAAAACAGCATAATGTTTTTGTGGAAACTATTCAATACCTTTTGTCATACATTATAGTAATATACTCTATATTTGTAGTAATATATGTAGTATGTTTGCTGTGATTTAAATAAAAAACACCAATGTAATACAGTAAAAAAGAAAAATGTAATGTCTGTAATTAAAAAAATTAGCTTAAATGTGTTAAATATGTCACAATGTGACAATATGTGCTACAAAGTGCTTATTTTTGAATTATGCAAGGTATTTTTTTAAAATTATTATTCTTTTGATTAGTGGGTAAAATTGACCTGGGTTGCATTTCCCAAAAGCATTGCAAGTAGATTGTAGAACCATTGCCACAATAAGCTTTTGTGAAACCGCTTAAATGCATATTAATAGTTTTTCATATTCCAGCACACAGTTCTCTTTATGTGTTATGAAGCAAGTTAATGGGCTATGTTTTATTTTTTTGATTTCCATGACAATGCTTTTGAGAGCCATAACATGTAATAGCTTGCATGGAGAATAACTTGTATGGAGTTAATGATTTTGCCTATTTTCCTATGATTCGGTCAGTGATGATGTGGTATGGTGGCCTAGAGCATTCTTCAATCTAATATTGCCAGCCAAGTGAAGCTGTGCCATGTGGTTTAACTTTCAAAGTCTGCAAGATAAATTCATTTGCAAATCTGGGCCATCAGAAGGGCCGAATCGGCCTGCAGAATTTAAACATTCTTCAGTCAAGTTATGTGCCTATTATGTATTAGTTTACTAAATATATATCGGGTAATTTGATTATACTTTCAGCTATCAGTAGAGTATAGTACTCTCACTGTAACATTTTAAATCCATTCTGATAGTTGGATTACATTAGCATTGGAATTACACTACACAAACAGTGCCGGAAATGTGAAAAAATAGATGTGTGCGCTGTCTGTATATCTTCAATCTCAACAGGATAGCATCAGAGACCGATGACTCTTTGACTGTCTCATGTCCTCAGTTTGCCCACATGCAATCTACAGTCACGGAATTCCGCAGAAGTCACGTGGACTTATTATTTGTATACACAACTAACTATGGAACAACTTTAAATCAATATGCTGGGAATACAAAAAATATAAAACATGATAACATCATCTTCAGCATAACAACCTGAAAAAACTGCATCACTTGCAATACAGATAAATCACATAATTGACAAGCTTGTACACATCCCTATCATGTTTGTTTATCTGCTTTGACTTGATTTCATTTTCAGTTCTGAATAGATGTATTCTTTGTCCTCTTTTTAAATCCATCCTGTAATTCCGCCTCACAACAATCCGCACAGAACATGCAAAAACAGTCCACAGATCCGGCAGGATCTTGCCATCATTTACAGTCTTCAAATGACCCTGAAGAGTTTCAACAAAGAGTGTTTTATGTTGTTGATCTCATTAATAGGAGTGTAATTGAGTTTTCTCTAAGGCTGTGGCCTAAACATTACACAATCTAAAATACATTAAACGCTTGTTAATGTGTTTTTTTCATGCGTTGATAAAGCAGCTTTTGGCCTCAAGCACACAATCTCAATGAGTTTTCTTTGGCAGCTTGGGCGGCAGTGGATCTGAGGATGGAGGACACCGTGGAGGTTTACATGGACGAGTCTGCAGAGATCCCCTGCCTGTACACCTTCACCGAGAAACCTGGGATCGTAATGGTGCAGTGGTTTGTGGTGAGTCCTGAAAGCTCTAATGCTCTTTCACATTTTTTAGTTTAAAACGTTGATTTACGAATAAAAATAATTTCATCAGTTAACTCACCTTTATGTTTTACCAAATCCATAAGACTTTTGCTCATCTTCGAAACATACATGCAAAAAGATTTCTGTCCATCCTGTAAAAGTTCACGAAACCAAAACTTTGACACTTCAAAAAGTTCACAAAGACAATTTATCGCTTTGAATCGACCGTTTAACCCAAGTTTTCGAGACACGATCGCTGAACATAGCTGATCGTTGAACAGATTTAAAGGGATTCACTCAAAAATTTAAATTTTGTCATTACTTACTCACCCTCAAGTTGTTCCAAACCGTAATGAATTTCTTTCTTCTATTGAACACAAAAGATATTTGAAAGAATGTTGGTAATCAGACAGTTGACGGCATCCATTGACCAAAGCTCCGCCGGACTTGTTTGACGCTTGAGTACAAGCTTCATTGGTTCCTGCGGAAGCTCGAAAGTGTTTGTGTGACATCACGTCATGCGTGTGAGATTCTATTATTAGATAGAGATAGAGATTCTATTATTAGATAGAGCTACCGTATTTGATGCGCTCTATACGCATATCAATGTATGATGTTTTATTAACAAATTAACAAAGATTCATAAGAATTACTTTTACAATGTCTTTTTGTACTTTTTAATGTGTGGAAGTTTTGGTTGAGCAGATATTCAATGGATGGACAAAATTTGTGTTCCAAAGATCAACGATCTTATGGGTTTAGTTACTTTTTAAGTGCTCAGACTTTCACCTACAATATTGAGTAAAAATTCCCTTAGACTTACATTGAACGAGGAACTCGAGTCATATCCACAGACCATGTGGTAAGTTTTATTTTCCATCATCCTCAGCGGGAGCGTGAAGGGAATCGGGTGAGGATCTCCTACAGCGATCTGACCATGCAGAAGGTGGATGAGGACACGAGCTACAGTGACCGTATCAGTGTACAATCAAACAGTGATGGAGAAACTCTGATCATTCAGGACGTTAAGCTGTCTGATGAGAGAGAGTTTTTCTGTCAGGTCAGTGGGTTGGCAGCCGGCAATGGAGAGGGCAGGACTCTCCTGAAGGTTTTCGGTAAGTCTTTTCCTCATGTCAGTTGAATAACGTCACTAAAGGGTTTAATATGGTTTATATATATATATAAACGTTAACTTGCTGTTGTCAGACCCTCCAGAGCCTCCTGTCATTGAAGGTGTCCTCTCTGGAGTTTCTGTGTCCAGTGACTCCCCAGCTAAGGTACATCATGCACTCAGATTCTTCACCCTGTATGCATATGTAATGTTTGTAGCAGTTATATATGCTGGGTTTAAGATGACGAATCTCTTATTAGATTGCATCTTGTGAGACCAGAGACGGCTTTCCCAAGCCAAACATCACATGGTACCGTGATCACATCCCCATCCACCCTGCTAATGGATGTGAGTAAGATTAATATATCCTGTTCCCCATGTACATACTATGTATTTATTAAAGTTATTACAATAATTGGGAAATAACTAGGTACTAACCCTGAACCCAGTGTACCCCTACACCTAACCTTAACCCATGTACTTGTACTTTCTTAAGTACCCGTCTGTCCACATAAGTGCACATGCTGTAAAATAAAGTGCAACCATTCAGTTCTAATTCAGTTTAAGTTTTAATATTAATAGAATTTTAATATACATTTTTATACTACCGTTCAAAAGTTTGGATTCTGTATGTTGTTCTTATTCTCCTAAAAATTATCTTGTGCTCACCAAGGCGGTATTTATTAAATAAAAATACATTAAAAACAGAAAGAAAATTTATTTGATATCTAAATCTTTTAAAACAATGTAAAAGTCTTTACTGTCACTTTTGGCCAATGTGTCCATGCTACTTTTGAATGGTATGTATATCAATATGAAAAATCTAGAAGAAAAAAAAACAAGCTTAAAATAATGGACCTTATTTATTTTCTTAATACACATTCCTGGTCTTATTGTGCACGATCACTGTCACAAGTTTGAAAGTCCAAAAGATGAAGATGAGATAATCCACAATGTAACAGTCTACACACAAACATTAATCAACAATGAACTGAGGAAACACAGGAACTTAAGGTTACGTTTACACGACAACATTATGCTTAAAACGGAGAAGTTTTTCCTTTGAGTTTTCCGTGTACAGACGACACCATTGTCAAAACAATCCTCATTCACACGGATCCGCGAAAAACGACTAAAAACCCTGAACAGGCAATTAGATGACTATGAAACACTATAGACTGAACATGTAATATGCATGTGTATGACGTCATCGTCTTCAGAGATTCACGTTTTTGTTGTTTACACGAAGACCGTTTTCAAAAACTTCAAAAGTTTGAGGTTTCAGGCAGCAAAAACGCTGTTGTCGTGTAAATTAACGGTCAAAATGCATAAAATGTTTTACATTTTTAGTTGAAAATGGTGTCATGTAAACAGCCCTTAAGTACAATGATAACAAACATAAATATGGACAGCTGTGATGATTAAATTAATTCATGGTAACAAACAAGTGGCGGGGAATGTGAAGAACAAAGACAACAGAAAAATAATGACAAGCAAAACTAAAAGTCCATGAAAATGAAACTAAACAAACATACTAAATCGTGACAATCGAATGATGTAATTTTACATTAAGATGCAATAACTTGCTCCAAACCTATAAGACTATGTACAGATCTTAAAATTCTAGCCAATACTAATAAGCCCCAATTGTTTTTTATGACGTGGCTACCTATGATAGCAGATAAATAAATAATAGCAGATAAATAAATGGGAAATTGAGCCAAATTTCTTTTCTTGTCCGAATTAAAAATAAAAACCGAAAAGCTAAAAATCAATCGCTTTACATGCTTGAATTTAGGCAACACAACATTGTAATGTACAGTATGAAATAGTTGCCACTAATGTGTATGTATGTCTGGTTGTGTGTGTTTTTTCCCAGTGGTGAATGTGGTAACGCTAGTGACAAGAGAATCCAGTGGCCTATATACAGTGCAGAGTGATTTGCATTATAAGGTCACCAAGGAAGACAAAGATGCCCACTTTTCCTGTGAAGTCAGCTACTTTGTCCCAGCAGCTGTCAGGACATCCGAGTCCAAAGGCATCAATATTACAGTTCACTGTAAGTCCCTTTATAATTGAGTTTCTTTTGATGAAGTGGAATGTGATACATCCAATCTTTTCCATGACAATCTGAATTTTTGAGCTAACCACACTCTTAGAAAGAAAGGTTCAATGGGTTCTATAGAATGGTTTCTTTATTGAATAGGTTTCTTTATTCTTGACCCAGTTTTAGAGAACAATTTATGCCAAAAAGTTTCTATTTAAGGAATTTTATTTTTATTTTCAATCAGTTACTTCAATTTTACTAGTTATAAAGTATGTTTATGAGCTGTTTAATTAATAAAATTGAATTAAAATGAAAAATAAATTAAAACTAAATCCATAAAATGACCACATGAGGGGCACCCCTAAAAGTTTCTATGAAACACCTGACAGAACCCTTTAAGGTTCTGTCAGGGATTTCTGACCAGGGATTGGTCAGGGACCAATGAGATTTCACAGTGGGCGGAGCTATCCAGCACAATGCAACAGATACAGAAACCAAGCAACCAACAAAATGTTGTGGAGCTTGGTTTCTGTATCTGTTGCATTGTGCTGGATAGCTCCGCCCACTGTGAAATCTCATTGGTCCAAAATCCCACTTTACATACCTGCATATTAGACATCATATTTGACTTTACTGGCAATGATTTTGTCATTTCACAGAGTATTTTAAGTTTCATTGTAGACAAAACCTATATTTGAATCTGATGACAATCTTTGTGCGAACACAAGGCTTAAAGATCACATCAGATTTGACATGTCTAACATGGGTTTATATGAAAGGACCCATATTTTCCTGTTTCATGTTTTTAATATTTCAGATAGCGTCAGTACGTCACAGGTAACGATAAACTTTGAGTTGTGTTCATCATGAAACAGCTATGAAGGTCTCTGCTTTGTCAGCTTTGACTAAATAATTGAGTGTGAGAATTATGTTGCATTGGTGAGATACGTATGAATGAATTAAGATTCATGGGCCCTTGGTCTTTGTGTATGTTCGTATGTCATATAGACCCAACAAGCAGCGTGGAGATATGGAAAGAATCGCCTGAGGGCTTGGTCAAAGAAGGGGACACAGTGGAGATCCGTTGCCAAGGCGATGGGAACCCCCCAGCACCCATCATTTTCAACCGAGAACAAGTGAGAATAGCCTCTTTTTTTCTCTTATTATTCGGACCCGTTTTTCCTGAATGGGAGGCTGTAAAGCATTGAGAAGAAGCGGACGTAGCAGACGTCTAGCTCAGACAATATGCACAGACAGAACAGTACCATTACTGACTTGCAGCTTTATGTAAGTGTTACATATGCATTTGCTTTAATGACTTTGGGCCTCATTTATAAAACGCGCATACCCACAGATTTAGGGAACGTTTAAACGATAATAATATGCTTAAAACGGAGAAGTTTTTCCTTTGAGCTTTCCGCGTTCAGACGGCACCATTGTCAAAACGATCCCCCATTCACACGGATCTGCGAAAACGAATAAAACCCCCTGTATTCTGCTGCAAGGCTATTACACGGCGATGAAACACGGTTGAACACGTAATACGCATGTGCATGAAGTCATCGTCTTCAGAGATTCACGTTTTTTTGTTGTCTACACAGAGTTTTCAAAAAATGTAACTTTAAAACTCATTTTCAAAAGTTAGCATTTTCAGGCAGCCAAAACGGCATTGTCGTGTAAACGAATGGCCAAAATGCATTAAAAGTTGTACGTTTTTAGTTGAAAATGGTGTCGTGTAAACAGCCCCTCAAATTTAGGCCCTGTTTACACCGAATATGAAGATGTATTTTGGTTGATCGCTTTCAAGTGGATGGCGCTAAATACAGGTGTGAACGGGGTCTAAAACGTTTTGAGCTTGTCCACTTTAGACCACTTCAGGGTTAGTCGAAAACGCATTTGACCGGATTGCTTTCGTAGTGTAAATGCTCATGTGGTCGAATGCGGTTCAACACCCACAACAGACCGTCTACTGACCAAATACATAAACATTATAGGAAGGGTGCTAGCCAGACTGGATTCAAACTTTGTCGGCTGGAGACCCAAGTTTGGTTTAAAGATGAAAAATTTACCAAGCACAATGTTCTCTCGCCATTCCTGATTTCTTACACACTTTTTCTGATTTCTAACATTTCGGTGTGGTCTTGCGGCTGTCAGAGCAGAAACAAAAGCTGTTCTCCGTATGTTTTTCTATCGTCTCCTTGCGCGTTCATGTAAATTGCACAAGCTTATTTTGTCTAGATCGAAAGATCTGAATTCAGCGTTGGTTCTTTTTGACAATTACAATTTATTTACATAATTTTAATTAGTTGTGGTCTGTGAAGGACAGTGTTATTTTAGTATTTTTTTAAATTCTATTTTAGTAATTGTGTTAAAATTGTTTATCTATTTATCCATCCATCCATCCATCCATCCATCTTATTATTATACAGGCCATTATTCACTTCATAGCAGTTTGTATTTACATCAAAGTCATTCATTTCAGAAGATCATTTTTTATACAAATATGCTCCAGCATCCTTGCATCTCAGTTTGGATAATGAATTGATGGACTTAAAAACTTAAGATCAGTTAATGGAAATCCATTTAAGTATGATCATTTATAATTTAAGGGAAATCTAATCAGTATGATAGACATTCCCACTGTTCTCTCTGTCCTGCTCATAACAGTCAGATGTGGAGCTGGATTCCTACCATGGGCTGCTGGTTCTGAAGGAGGTGTCTCGAGCAGACAGTGATGTGTATGAATGTCACTCTCTGGACCTGGATGCAGTGAACCATGATGAGGTGGTGGACACCCTACAGCTCACTGTGCACTGTGAGTTCTGCTTCTCAATTTTACACACCCTGATTTTGAAACTAGAAATACATTGCGCACCACCACCATTATATTATCATCCATTAGAACTGGTATCTTAATAATGTTGAATAACATTTATTATTCTGTTCAAAAGTTTTTTCTATATTATTATTATTTTTTAAAGAAATTAATACTTTTATTCAGCAAGGATGCATTGCATTTATAAAGCATGGCAGATTTGTACATTGTTACAAACAAATATATTTCAAATAAATATTGTTCTTTTGAACTTTCTATTTAGAAAAGAATCCTAAAAAAAAAAAAAAATATTAAGCTCCGCTTTCACCAATAATAATAAGAAGAAATGTTTCTTGAGCATCAAATCAACATAGAATGATTTCTGAAGAAATTACACTAAAGACTGGAGTAATTGGTGATGCAAATTCATATTACCCATCACAGGAAACAATTACTTTTCAAAATATATTCAAATATAAAAGTTATTTAAAATTGTAATAATATTCCACAACATTACTATTTTACTGTATTTTTGATCAAATAAATGGCCCTTGTGAGAATAAGAGAATACTTTAAAAAATATATAAAAAAATATTACAATCCCCATACTTTTGAACTGTAGTGTACATTTATTAATTTTGCAGATGCTTTAATCCAATGTGAATAACAAATTAGGAGAAAAAAATATTTAATATAAAGGAGCCAAATGTATTAGCAGTGAACTTTTTGTTGAAAAATGAAAAGTTACTTTTTATTGATTTTCTTTTTTAATCATTCATTTTATATATACTTTCTATATTGTAAAATACATATAGTATTCAAAAATAAATAAATAATAATAGTAAAGTAATTATGTTTGGCTGGTGCAATATGAATGAAATTAATTCTGTCATCACTTACTCATTAAATGAAGCTGATATAATTCCTTTCAGTCAATTATTGACCGTTTACAGATGGTACTCAACCAGAATGCTTCATTTGCTGCTACGGGTACAATCACAGATGCTTAGGTTTATGTGTTTGTCTCTCTCTCTCTCTGTGTGTGTGTGTGTGTGCAGATCTGGACCCAGCTGTGGTGATGCCCAAAGACTCCGAGGTCATGCTGAAAGGAGAGAGTCTGACAGCCACCTGCAATGCCCTGTCGTCTTTAGAGACCACTACATTGTGGTTTAAGGTAACACTGCAGTGTGATTCTTCCACATTCTGTTTAGAGCTTCTTTTCACCCCATCTGTTCCTCGCTAAATTTGTTTGCGTGCGTTTGTTTGTGTGCAGGATGGGATTGAGGTCGGAAGAGGACACATAATGCAGCTGCAGGACGCCACATTTGACACAGCTGGACAGTATGACTGTACAGTGACTGTACCGTCTCTTCCAGGCCTGCTGACCAGTGGTTCTGTCCATATCATCGTACAGGGTGAGGAAGAGCTCATCGAGTATTTAAAGGTGGAGTAGGTGATATTTAATATAGCCAATCAGCATTAGAGGGCATATTACAGTGGAAGAGAGAGAACGAGCAAGAGTGAGATTTGAAGGAAGACTGTAGAAAGAGAGATGGCTGAGAGACATTACAAAAGAGAAAAGCTCATAAGAATATCACTGGAAACTGAAGGGATATGATCAGGAAAGAGCTTTAGGACCCGCGTTAATATTAGAAAAATATCACGAGCTGTTGTGCTTTTGACATCTAACTACAAACTCATTTGTATTTTCTCTTGTGTATGTATGTATGTACATTTTTTGTGCTTTCTTGTCGTTCATCATCTTCGCTTTATTTTTCGTGAAGCTTTATTTTGTTGGACTTCTTCTACGATAAATAGACATCCACTCATGCATTGCGTGTGTAACAGAGGCCAGCTAGTGAGTGTTGTGCAGACTGATGACTGCTAGAGAATGCGGTGTTTACTGTTTGTTAGTGCACTCGCATGCCAGCGATCAGGGTTCGAGACCGACTTGGAGCAGGCCAGTTAGGATTGGAGGGTGAGCTTTGGAGGCGGAGCAATGAAGAGAGGGATGTGTTAGTTCGGGTTGATTTCAAATATCAACAATGTTCAGCAACGACTTCGAGAAAGAACATACTGCACTTTTAAGAAGGACCTTTAACATTTTCACTAACTTTCTTTAGTGTGTAACTTGCTGTTTGAGCATTAATTCTTTTTGCAAAGTAACAAAGCACAAAGACACTCCAAAGGGAGTTATTATCTATATCAGTGCGCACTATTCCTGAACTCCCTGAAACACCTCCATTGTAGTCTTGAGTTTTCTTACGGGAACGTACACTGCGAAATATTCCTCATTTCAATAATTTCCGCCCATTTTACTTTTTTTTCCCCCTTCGGTCTGTTTATTCTTGGTTTGGTAACAGAGCTCTTATATTCCTATTGTCTTGTCTTGTCATGGTGAGTGTGCGGTTTCGAGTTCGCTCGGGCCGTGCGCTCTTCTGTCCACGTGAGTTGTTTTGTGTGCGGACCGTGGTGATCGGATCCCGGCACTTGTTAGGTTTGAGTTCTGTGTAAGGGTTCGGACGGTCATGCTCCATGTATTTGTCTTCTTTTGTAAGCGGCTCTTCGGTCCATGTGTGTGTTTTGTTCTGTGTAGCACGTGGCTCATGTGTTTCACCGGCCGTGTGCTTTCATGTTGTCCTGTTTTGTGTGGCTACACAGTCGGTGAGTGCTCTCATTGGCTGCGTGTTTGTGGCTTGTTTTGTTTGAGCACATGGCTTGTGATCGTGTCTAGCCCTGCAAAGCCTTGTCTTGCGGTTTCCAGCCCAGCCCTGCTGCCAGTCAAATTCCCTCCTTACGGGGTAGTTTTTCTTGAATTTTACTTTTAAATAAAAAGCCCATTATTTCTGCTTCTTGAGTCCTCGCCTCATCCCTTAACCCAACCCTGACAGCCCAAGGCATATGAAAAAAACTGGCGAGGCCTGGTTGAGTGTGTTGAAACCATAGACTGTAAAAAAACACTTGAAACTCACAGTTATGGTATTTAAATGTGAAATGTGACATTTCCGAAACACGCTGGAAGCGGCTGACCAATCACAACACTGACCAATGAGAGCACATTGTTTTTTCGGTAGGAGGAACTTCATAGCAGGAACTTAAAGGAGAACTTTTTGTACATTTGGAGTGCTGTCAGTACAGACAAAAACGTCAGAAATCGGTGTTGCCTACACCGTGTTATCCTCTTTTTAAAATTCGCACCCTGTTGACTTAAATGGGGCAAGTTCTAAACCTGCTTTTAGCCTCTTAACATCCTTGATTTGTCATTACAAGTGCACAGCCATGTGAGTGGTTTTCTTAAGTGTGACCACGGTCAATCTGACTGCAGTAGATGTGAAAGATATGAATAAAAACAATGTTAATTCAGCCAGATCACATACCTGTATTTACTTCCTGTTTTCGGTCTAAGTCCACAGTAGTCGATTGTCGAGTTCATTGGTAACTAAGCAACAGTGGAGACTCAGACTGTCAGCCGATGACGGTGCTGTGTAGTGTTCTGATATTATGATATTCTATGACATTATGATATGATGTTGCTTAGTTACCAATGATCGCGCGCACGAACTCGACAATCGACTACTGTGGACTTCGACCGAAAAAACAGGAAGTAAATACAGGTATGTGAGCTGGCTGAATTAACATCATTTTTATTAATATCTTTCACATCTACTGCAGTCAGATTGACCGTGGTCACTCTTAATAACACCACTCATGGCTGTGCACTTGTAATGACAAATCAAGGATGTTAAGAGGCTAAAAGCAGGTTTAGAACTTGCCCCATTTAAGTCAACAGGGTGCGAATTTTAAAAAGAGGATAACGGTGTAGGCAACACCGATTTTTGACGTTTTTGTCTGTACTGACAGCACTCCCAATGTACAAAAAAATGAGTTCTCCTTTAAAAGGGCTGCATTTTACAATGTATAATATGGGGAAAATAATGTTTTTGAACATAATAAAGGGCATAATAAAGAGCTATACATTTAGTAGCAGTATATTTCTAAAGTTGTTACTGGATCTGTTCCTCTAGGTGCGCCTCAGATGAAGGATGCGGAGAGGGAGATTGACCTGACAGAAAAGGTCGGGGGGTGGTTAAATTTGAGCTGTGAGGTGAGAGGTTACCCTCGACCCACCGTCACCTGGAGCATCACTGGCAGCCAGGTAACACAGATTTCCTCTCACTCCTCTGCTCGTGTTACACAGAGCTTGGATTGATGCTTTTGTCTTGTATGTGTGTGTTCTAATCAGAGCTGGCGTGAGGTTGTTAAAAGAGAGACGGAGGAGCAAGTTCACAGTGTTGTGATGCTTAAAGTTACCACTGACATGGTTGCTATCTGCAATTCAACAAATGACTTTGGAATAGAGACCAAGACCTACAACATCAGGAGCAGTAAGAGTCGATTTTTCCTTGTTTACACTGAAAATCAGGAAACATAATCACTATTAATGACGATTAAAATGATCAATTTTGTTAAATATAGTATCTTTGATAATACATTCAATGTATTTAAATATAATTGACTAAATGTATTGTATAATTATAAATGTAATATTTATTTTAATATAGGTAGATGTAATATCTATAAAACTGTACAATTTTACACATACATTATTATTTTATTTTTTATTAAAATATTTATTATTTAAAATTAAATTAAACAAAAGTATGTCATTTAATATTTGGGTATTGATTTAGATTAATATCATTAATTTTTTTTGTACATACACTACCGTTCAAAAGTTTGGGGTCAGGCTGCATTTATTTGATAAAAAATACTTTTCTATTTATATATATATATGTATATATAAATAGAAAAACAGATGTAACATGTCTTTACTGTTGCTTGTTTGATTTCACTGGTAATACTGGCTGTTTGGAATCAAAAATGTTAATGTTGTTCCCTGTTTTCGCCCAGTTCCATTCTCCCAGACTCCAACGGCTAGAAAAACTTCAGGTAACATTTATTTTTTTCATCTTCTGTTCATAACAGATCATAAGTTTTAAACCAACACCCAGTCCATTTAATCCCTGTAAAATCCATCCCAACCAAACAATAAAAGATCATCTTATGTACTTGAATAATTCAAAGATTTGATATGGTGAAGCCTCCACAGCAGCTCGGTTAGCTTGGCTCTTCGTGTCGGCCTCTGGGCATATTTAAAATTCTGTGTGAAGAAAAGTCATAGTGCAAAAAAAAAAAAAAGCTAGCAAAAATTGAAGCAGACATTACTTCAGATAGCAGGGGCAGATCTAGCGCTGAATGTTTTCCAAGATGAATGTATAATTAGTTCTATGCGAATATATTAACATGTTTTGAAGTGCTGGGCTGCAACTGAGACAGTTAAACTATTATGGTGAACATTGTGGTGGCAGCCTGCTGTTTTATTGAGTAGATTTAACTCATAAAATCCATTCCCAGACAATTGTTTGTCGTCTCAGTGTTTATTTATAACATTTGATGACGCTTCCTCTGAATGACGTTCCTTAATTTTCTTTATTTGACTCTGAGGAATATGAGTCTCTATTCCATTTTACTAAAACACTCTTAATTATATATTTCATATACCAAACTCGTATCATATACAAGGACATGTGTCCTTGTCATGTGGCACACGTTTTGAATCCAAATGTTCCAGCCATTGTTAAAAAGTGCAGTGTAACGTGCCCTTCAGTGTTCTTTTCGGGATCTGGTAAGGGATTTCACTATTGTGCCCAAAAGCACATTTATTGCATTTCAGCATGAATTAATCTAGTCTTAATTAGTCTTGTTGAAAGGGTAATAATTCATTGGTTATTATATGTCAGTCAGTCATGCTAATGTTGACGTCTCTTGTTCTCTTTGCAGTTGATAATAGTGGAGTGATTATTGTGGTGATTATTGTGAGCATCCTGTTGCTGGCCATCCTGGGCAGCGTCTTCTACTTCCTGTATAAAAAGGGCAAGTTACCCTGTGGACGCTCAGGCAAGCAAGAAATGTAGGCTATGTAATAGTTTTTTTCCCTTCGTATACATTAGTACAGGGGTTTTCAAACTGGCTGCATTGGGGTGTGAGAGGATCTGTGGATAAGTTTAGAGAAAAACTGCAAAAACAAATAAATAATAATAATAAAAAAGAATTATTTGATTAAAATAATGAAAACAATTTAAAATAAAAATAAAATAAAAAAGAACATTAAACCAAATAAATAAATAAATAATAAATCCAACAGTACAGTACTATAGTATGTAGAAACAAAAACAAAATAATGTAATGTAATAAAAGAAAAATATTTTCCAAAATAATATTTTACTCATATTTATAATATACAATTTCTATTGTAAAAATTGGGTCTTTACACATGAAAATACATAGCTCCATTTTAAAAATAGTGGTCCTGCATGAGGATGGTCATATGGGGGTCTAAAAAACCCTGCATTATTGATATGGTATTATCAAGTTTTTTGCATCTAAAGATGCCATGGTATTTTTTTTTAAGTATCCTGTAGTACCACCATGTGAACTATATGGTGTATGACACATGAAGTACCATGGTATACCAGTTAAAAGTTAAATGGTTTCATGAAAACATTGAATAATATGGTTTAATTAGGTTTAGTTTATGTAGGTGTCATGAACTAAATGTTTTTACAGCATTTATTAATCTAGGTCAATGGTAATTTTTAAATATATGTGTTCATTGTTAATTCATGTTCGTTCATACTACATTAATGTTAATTTATCCAACTTTAACTATTCAATATGTATTAGTATTAATATAAACTACCTTTTAAAAGTTTGTTGTCGGCAAGTTTTTTAATTTGATGAAAAAAGTATATATTCACTTATATTCACCAAGGCCACCTTTATTATATCAAAAATACTGTACAAAACATAATAGTGTGAAATATTAATAATACAATTTAAAAAGACTGTCTTATATTGTAATATCTTTTAAAATATAGGCCTAATTAATTCCTGTGATGGCAAAACTGTCATTACTCTAGTCTTCAGTGTCACATGATCCTTCAGAAATCATTCTAATATGCTGATTTGCTGCTCAAGAAACAATTCATATTATTATTTATGTTGAAAATATTGCACATATTTTTAGGATTCTTTGATGAATGCAAAGTTAAAAAGAACAGCATTTATGTGAAACAGAAATCTTTTGTAACATTAAACATGTATTACGGTTACTTTTCATCAATTTAATGCATCCTTCCTGAATAAAAGTATTAATTTCGTTCAAAACCTTTGAATGCTAGTGTACATGGAAAGGAACATGAACCAAGATGGAGAAGTATTATTATTATTATTATTACTATTTCTATTGCATTTCAAATGTTACTATTTTAGGAATAAAATTCATACAAATTCATACAAAAACTTTCAAAAATTATAGCAGGAACCATTAGATTTTAATAACATGACTTCACTATGGGACCACTTAACTTTTTGTTGGGGTAATTTGATGAAGTCTTTTTTAAGTGATTATATAATTGGAGTACAGTTAAACATCAGTGCAGCCAAATGGTGCAGTCTTGTGTATCGGTGTGTTATTGGTGTGTAATCTCTACAGCATTAATGCCTACAGCACCAAGGAGAAGACAAGCAAAGATGACATCGTCGTAGAGATGAAGGCAAAAAAGACGGAGGAGTCTGTCCTACTGAAGGGCGTCAATGGGGAAAAGAAACCTCTCAATGACCAGGTAACCATCTATACTTAACTCTTATTCAAAGTACATAGCAATTATCAAGATGAGATGGCCATCAGGAACATCCCTTTACCTTTATTATATGGCGCTTTTTCCTGAAATAAAGAACAACATCCTTAGCTCATAAACGGAGGATTGTCGTCGACTAAAGATGGCATCTGTTACTCCCTGCTGACCCAACATCAAGTCTTAAGAGCTGGAGGCCGTCTTGTGGAGCAGCCACCTTTCCTGGATAAAGTGGACTGTACTTTTGTATCTCGTGTGTGAGCAGCAGTATTCATGCTTGGATAAATAGGACATAAGCAAGTTGATCCATAAAGGAAGATTGTTCTCTATTTTCTACTGTTCTTCAATGTTTTTCTTCAACCATCGACCAATTCAAGACAGTGGACCTTTTCCATGAAAAACAAGCTAAATGAATTACAGAGCAAACTGGTTGAAAAAAACTGTCTACATTGATGCTGTCAGCACAGGATGCAACGCTTTGGCTACGTTCACACTGTCAGTCCAAATCTGATTATTCGTGTATCCGATTGGAATCTGATCTAAAATTATTGACCGTCCACATTTTGTATCGCAACTGTTCAGGAGTGTGTTCCCCAAAAGCATCGTTGGGCAACTATGATCGCAACTCTATTCGTAACGACGGAACTTTTCCCCATAGTTTGCATTGGGAAACGCACCCCTGATCCGATGCCGATCCGATGTCCCATGCCGCTCATTTGTTTTCCGGAATATATGCATTGTTTTTATGAACGCTAGAACGCAGAAATAGTCCTCAGATGCCATGTCCGTAATTTATAGAAAAACGTCTACCATTAATTAGATCTCAAACAGATTCATTAAAAGTAGTTATTACTCCACCACGTGCGTGACATCATTAACCAACGTGGTTGAACGACCAATTTGCGACAATACAGTTTTGGGAAACAGTCGTGACTAGCTAGTTGATTTCTTCAACGACGCATCATACTATTGTAGTTAAGCAAGCGAGTTATGTCATTGTACAGGGAAACGCACCCCAGAGCGGTCGGACTGAAACGGATTTCCAGAAATGCGATTTGAATAGGATTTCAAACCACATTTGAAAGTAACTCGAAACGTATTTGCAAAGATCGCATTTCATGTGATTTTTTGCCGTTCACACTTGCTAAATCTGGTCATATTTCAATCGGATTTGCAGAAAAAAACAGATTTGTAAAAAAACAGACAGTCTGAACGAGGCTTTAGAGTTGCCGTCAGTAAATGGTTGGCCCGTTCTAGTGCTGACGTACTCCTTGCGATAGTTTCAACAACAGGACAAGTGGATTTGCATCATCCAATGTAGACAGCCTCAAGCTTTGGCGATGCGACAAAACCGTGCAAATTGTGACATTGATTTGAATGTAAAAACGCTTTTACAGACTAAATTCATTCTGCTTGTTCAACGAATGAGACACAATGTCTTTTGTAGAGAGACTGCCATCGCTGGAGCCTGTAGCGCGATCACGTACTGGATTAAATTCATCATGTAGTGGACACCTGATTTTCCCCCCCAAACCAGTTCAACACAAAACTCCACCATGCAGCCGATTATAGATTCCATTAGTGATGTCAGTCACAGTGATATCAAGATTTAATTGCTGATGTCAATCACAGTGCTGATTGCTTACACAACACTACAACCAACACACTCTAAAAAAATGCTGGGTTGTTTCAACCCATGTTTGGGTCAAATATGGACAAACTCAACCGATGGGTTTAAAATTTCATTTACAAATTTAAAGTCTCCCTGTGGTGAAAATCAAGGTTTTAATATTTTTTATATGTCTATGTGGTGTTTTTAATGTGCTTTAAGACAAACCATGTGCAAATTCATAAGTCAACACCATTGCTGAGTATTTTCTGTTTAAAACTGCAGTGAACCAAAGACAGTCTCAAAACCAGCGTTTTGAAATCACGTCAACATGTGATCATCAACGAGTGGATGTCTTAAATATGTCATTTAGGTGAATATGAGTTTTAAGGGATACAATGATTGACTACAGGGGGACTTTGAACCAATGGTTGGGTTGGTCATGGCCAACATGGGTTGAACAACTCGGCATTTTTTAGAGTGTACTAACCCCTAAACCTGCCCTACACCCTAACCTTAACCTGGTTTGCTTCCACTACCCATTGAATTTAATTCAGTTCATCAGCGCGATACAGACTGCAGTGTGGACATCTTGTTTTTAGACCACAAAAATGTATATATTATAAATATGTTTTATTGATCCTATTTGTGTGACCCAATTCGTTCCAATTGTGCTTTTCTAAGCTCTGTTCAGAAAAGATTTAGTTTTGCAATCCTAGCGTGATGCCGCAGAAAGCATACTTTGAAAAAAATTAGATTTTCATATGGTGAAAGTTGATTTTGTTTTCTATGTACAGTACAGAACAATTAGTCATGTCTTCTGATATTCCAGTAAATCCCAATGGACCAAATAATAAATGCAAATTCCGTTTAAAAGGCTGTTACTTAAAAACCCCACGTAAAGTCATTGAGAATAACAGATGTGTACACACAGCCCTTCACAATATTAAGAAACCCTGTTCAACTTTTGGCAGTAAACCGAGGAAATGGATAAACAACATGACCAAGATTCAGCCAATAAAACAGAGCTGACACTTAATAGTGTGTGTACGGTCCAACTCAAACTACTGCAGAGCTCATTTACTGTTTGTAAATAGTCGTAGGGAAGGAAATTGTAGCTCTTTGTGTTTTGACTGCTGAGGGGAATTGCAGCTCCCTCTGTTTTTGCCTCAACTGCAGTGCCTGCGGAAACGTGTCTTTATTTCACATCAATGTCAGTTACACTGAAACCTTTGTGTTGTCTTGTCCGTTTTGCGCATGTCTCTGTATTTGGTGAGGGGAACGTTTTTGTTGTCTTCGTAAATGCCATGAATAATTATACGTTTTATAAAAAGACGCTGTATTAGCCTGAAAACTTTTGGATCCTTAAATCATTTTTTGTGTTTGACTTTTGTTACAATCATTCAGTCGTCAATGTGATTTGTTTAAATGTACAGAGTTGTTCTTGTTTCATATTGTTGAATGTGGCTGACATGATGGCTTGGTTTTTACATTTGTTCAAAAAGGACAATACACATGCTATCTACATCAGTGTTCGAGGAAGCTGAACCTAATATCTTCAGGACTGTTGGTGCCATTCTAAACCACACTTGGACCATTCATATTTAATTATAGCTGTGCTCATGCATTCTTTTAGCCTCAATGTTATAGTTAAATACTATCAAAAAATCTAAAAAGTAGGCTGATGTTGTCCATTTTTGTTATTTTGCTCATTTAAAAAAGCTTTGCATTTATTGATGTAACGGAAACACAGGCATCTTTTTTCATATATCTGTGCAAATGTTGCGTTTTAATAATATTTACACTCTCTAAATATAAGTGCGAGTCATTTGAGACTGTCTGAACACTGTCGAACCATACTACACTGGCACCTTTTTCCTGTCTGTCCTTGAGAGCAAATTATGTTGTAATGGCGCAAACTATCATTCTCATTGTAGATTGTTCGCAAACAGTTCCGCAATGTTTTATGTTTTGATTTCACTTGTGGATGTAAATTAAGTACTTGTGGTTTGATGCGTTTGATGCTTGCATTTAAAAAAAAAAAAAATTTTGGCCCAAAAAAATAAAAAAATAAAGATATGTTACATTCGATGTTTGTCTCTAGCTTCTTGGAAACCTTAAATTTTGATACATCATTTTAGATGCAGGTCTTTCCTCCACGTGTTCTTTTGTGTTTCCTCTAGCAGATCTGAATACAACCGAAGAAGAGTCTCTGTCTGCTAAAAGTGGAGCATTCGAAAATATCAGGCAGGTTTTATTTAAATCAGTTTCCATGATGTCTGTTATTGAGATTACTAAGGGCACGTACTGTGTTATTTCAAGCTTAATTCTGTAGTGCTGAATAAGACAGAAAACATCAAGACACATAATTGTTATAATTAAATGATACAAAATAAATATATATATAGAACTTCTTGCTTATAACAGTAATCAGAATTGTCTGAAAGACATCACCAAAACAAAGAAATGTAATTCAACCTAATTGATATCTTCCAGACTTATCCAGTTTTCAATTGGGAAAGTATGAAAGAAATATAGAGGAAGGCTGCCCTCTACAGTTTACTTAAATCACACACAGGGCTCACACTGTCCTGAATCAGGATTCATTTTCGAACATTATGGAGACCTTTGTGCATTTGGGTCATTTCTGTTATGCTGTTCTTTTAAACTCTAACTTGTTTGGGCTCCTGAACAAAACCATCATAAACTATGTAACTTCCATGATGATCCAATTAAGGAGCTGGTTTTAGTTAAAGGGCAGTTATCATTCATCAAATTGTCTAATTGTCTGAAGGCATTAGAGTTGTTTAACACTCTTCCTATTTTTATTCCCAAAATGTAAAAAATGCAAGGCTACTTCATTTTCCTCTTCTGTTTAATTTTGATTTTTATTGTTATTTGTAGCTACCTGTCTGTATTGTTTTGCGCTTAAAAAGATAAATAAATAAAGGGGCGTTTCAAAAGACTTACATGAAAGAAAGTGAAACTGACAATAGCCCTTTCATGCATGAATTATGATAACCTCAGTCAGGATTTTTTTCTTATGTGTTTTTATTGCTCTTATGGCATGAAAAACAAGATTTGATTTTTTTTTAAACAAATTTTTCAAAGAGATTTGCAGTATGCATTTATGGTTTAAACTGAAGAGATACTGTATTAAACATAATACAATAATCAAACAGATAAAGTATGTGTATTAGTTATGTGTATAACAAACTATCAATACAATTATATCAAATCATGTGAAAACTAAAATATATATAAAAAATATATATCCAAAATACTGCAAAGGCAATTGACCTTCATACAAGTTGCACTTCGTGTATCTTTGATATCAGAACATGAGGATGTGATTCCATCAGAATTTTCTACAGCCTGTCAAGGTACAACTGTGGAAACCACTCAGATGCTCCCTCCAGCGTGCAAGAGTATGTCAATTTACCCTTATTAGCTGATAATTCTGATTATGTTAGAGATGGACACATTTCGAGCATAGCCCTCTTGTAATGAAGCAGCAGACACTAGGGGATCCATTTGCAGCATTTATAGAGTAGCCAAACAGGCAGGGATCAACAACAGCAAACAGGGCAATGGAGACAAGGCAGAGATAAACCAGATAACAAGCAATGGTCGGGGCAGGCGGCGAGAAGCAAGGTC
Organism: Meda fulgida; assembly: GCA_030578275.1. NCBI lineage: Eukaryota > Metazoa > Chordata > Actinopteri > Cypriniformes > Leuciscidae > Meda > Meda fulgida. Next base: position 7,645,764 of record CM060620.1, read on the forward strand.
CAGTAACAATCCAAGTCGAGGTAGGCAGAGAACGATCAGAAACGGGGTACACAGTCCAAGGTCAAGGCAATAAATAATCCACAGTAATAAACACTCAGAATGACAGCCAGGAAAGTCAAGACTTCGCACTGGGGTGGTGCGTGGAAGTGGTTTATATGCGTGTATGTGAATGAGATGCAGGTGTGTGTAATCAGCGCCGTGCATGTGTATGGTGTTTAACGCATTCAGATTACTTTTTTGATGTTACAAGTAAAGTAATGTGTTACAAGTAACATGCATTACATAATCAGATTTGCTTCAATGTTACGAGTAAAGTAATGTATTACAAGAAATATGCATTACCTCATCAGATTACTTTTTGATCTAACAAGTAATTAATTACAAGTAATGTGCATTACGTAATTAGATTACTTCTTTGTTGTTACGAATAAAGAAACGCATTACAAGTAACATGCATTACGTAATGAGTACTTTTTGATGTTACGAGTAAAGAAACACATTACAATAACGTGCATTACGTAATCAGATTACTTTTTGATCTAACAAGTAATGCATTACAAGTAACATGCATTACGTAATCAGATTACTTTTTGATGTTAGGAGTAAATAAATGCATTACAAGCAACATTCATTATGTAAACATAAATTTTTGATCTAAGAAGTAATGCATTACGTAATTGGATTTACTTTTTTGATGAAGTGAGTAAAGTAATGCATTACAAGTCACATAAATTATGTAATTACATTACTTTTTTAGATGTCAATGAAAATTACATTCTAATAATACAAATACATTTATTTACAGGAAAAAAAGTTACTGCAGATTAAGTATTTTCAAAAACAATATTCACAGTATTAAGTATGAATTGTAGCTGAAATATAGCCATTGATGCATGAGGTCCACTATAGTGGACAGATGATAAATCAGATTTTTATCCCAATCTAAAATCAAACTTGGGAAATTTTACAGTGATATGACTCATTAGATATTGCTTGATGCTTGGTTTGGAGGGGGAAAAAATCAAAACACAATGGCTTACAACTTGGTTGCAATGTATAGGATGATGCACCAGGATCCACTGAAGAGATTGATGTGCAACTTTGCCATCAAAACCCTTGTGAATTCAAGAAAATGCTTTTTAAATAGCTGTCCACTGTAGTGACCACTATGCGTGAAAGGGATAGAAAAACCAACACCAAAATAAAATTGATGACCAACTAACCAACCACCAAGTCAGAAGTCAAAATACCCAAGAGCATGCCAATTACATCTTTAAAAAAAATTACATATTTCAAGAGTTTAACGGGGCTATATAAAAACCTTATATAAATCACTTTTCTGTTGCCAATGTGTGAACTGCTTGTAACGAAACGTGAAAACGAAAATGAGACCTTTCCCGACGTCCTAGGTTGCCCATGAAAGCCTGTAGACTGACTTTTATGTGAAGAAATCGGGTCGGTTTTCCCGGGAAAATCAAAAGGATGTGTTTACGCACGCTCCCGAGAGCCTCTCTCCAGTTCATTGACACAAAAAATGAATTATTATTCACTTGAAAGAGCCATTCTTTACTGTAAATTCTGTAATGTCAATTTGTTAAGCAAATAAAAGGGATTAATTGCTGAATACAAACTTAGTCTCACATACCCAGATAGTGTAGGCCTAGTCTTTACATTAAAATATCTGCAGTGTAATTTTAATTACCTCGTCTGTCGACTTGATGCCGGTGAATTGCAGTGCTGGTGCAAATTATCCACACCGCTATGGTCAGATGCTTTCTTAACCGCCGCTTTCTCACAGCTGTCATTTTTGTTGTGTAATTATTTTGTTATTGACAAAGGAAAGCGCGCGAGCAGTGCAGACGTCTGCCAGCGTGGATGGTGTCAGGAAGTTCGTAAACAGTATGGTACAGCTGCAAAGGTATTTCCAACTTATTTTAACTTATAACTAGGCGAAGAACGAAAAAAGAACTTCGATGTGAGAATATGGGGACCTTGAATCACGTTCAACCTCTTGTTCTTGAGTGCGAGCACAAGCAACAAGTTGCTGGCAGCAGTTCACATAAACAGCCACATGATGTCGCTAATAACAAGGGTTTCTCAATTCTTTCATATTTTATCAAGTTTTATCACATGTACTTAAATTAAATGTGTTAAATGTGCATGAGAACAGTAGAGATCAATATCCATATGTTTACACTTTTAATTTTAATTTAGAGTTTAATATTTGTATTATCATTATAGCATTTATGTCTCTCTGAACACTGAAGATACTTAATTAGTGTTCATGAGAACAGAACACTGCTAACATAACTTCAGTGCACACGTATTTCTTTGTTTAGAAATCGTTATATATATTCTTGGATGAACTTGAAAAGTGACCGTGTCCTGATGTTTGTATTTACATTATACAACCCGAGACATATTCAGAATTGCAGGTTATTTCCTCCAGGTCTCTGCTGGGAGGTAATAACCTTGCTCTGTCTCAGATTATAGCTAAACTGGATGTGAGTTAATGCTGGGACTCAGATACCCGTGCCCATCCTCAGGACATTCTTCAAGGGTAGAGGGAGGAGGAGGATGGAAACGTGTGTTCTGATGATTATGGAAGTCTGTCAGATTCCTAAAACATATCTTTACAGTCACCATGAAATCAAAATCGACAGTTCCTGTTTCTTAATGGAATATTGCAGTATTTATTATAAATGATTTATCCGTGCAGCCACATCATTATTTTGTTAATTCATGTGCCCGTATAATCTTTAATCAAAATAACTTTTGCAGCAACATCTCTTCTCTTCTCTGATGATGTGTTTACTGGCACGAGGGCGGGACAACCTGTCACTCACATAACATCACAACTACAGCAAATCACAACAATAAAATCAATTCCAGATGGACAAAATCAAGTCCTGCCCTACATTTTTTCTGGTCCGAGAAGCCGTTTCACTCATATACGTCACAATAAGGAAAGAAAATACTGTTTCTACTAGCATTCTCATTGGTTCATACCGTGACTCTCAAACTAATCCTGTCTTTTAATTGACATCCTCCAAACACCTGGCATTCTTTCATTGGCCTAATTCCCTTGTTACTACAATACAGGTTGAATGAAATTAAAGTTGGAAGTTTACTTGGTCACAAATCATCACCCCGCTGTCAGGTCATTGTATGGGCAGATGCATGGCTCCATGTAGTTTGGAATTTATCCCTGTGTATATTGGGAGTAAAGAGTCTAATCTCATAAGAGGCTCAAGCCGCTTGAGGCTGCATGGAGAAGAGGAAGAGAGCGAACAGAAGCATTGTAGTTTTACACTCTGATTGTGTCTGCCGTGTCACACCACTCTGAGGAGAGGAGGGGTTTTTCTGTCGGACATGTCACTTGAGGTTGGACGTCCCAATGCATTGAGAATGCAGTGGATTGAGGAGAATCCTGGAGCTGCTCTCATGGATTCATCATGATGTTTAGGTTCATGCACTTGAGTTGTCTCTGAGGTTTGTATATGCAAAATGCATTTGAGCAGTTGTCACTCAATTTAGATATTCATTAGTCTTTTTTTTAATAACTTTATAAATTCTGAAAGAAAGTGTCTAGGTTATGTGCAGACCAGTTTTAAGGGCCACTGAAATGGTATTATAATTATTATTTTAATATTTGTTTAAATTTAAATGTGAATTAAAGTTTTATTAATTTTGTTGAGTGTTTTTATAATTTTTAATATATTAATTGTTTATTCATTTTTATTTAAATATTTTTTTAAGTTATGTTAGTATGTCAAGTTAAACTAAATGAAAATAAGGAATGCTGCCTTGGCAACTACTGAATAAAATATATATTTTTTAATATTCAGTTAATTTTTTATTTTATTTCACAGAAATATATTTTTATGGTTAACTATAAACTGTGATGCAGACAGGCAAATATACTTTATCTAAACAGTTTGTATATCTTAATATTGTCTTATTTAAGGTGTAAAACACTGCCAAATTCAAAAATAGAGAAAAACTGTTCTGAAAGGAAGTTTTTGAATTCGTTTTTATTGTCATTTGCAGTTTTCAGTTTAATTTGAGTTTTTGTTGTTGTTGTTTTTGATAGGTTTTGTCATTTACATTTTTCTTTTAAAAAGTATATACTGTATATTAATATATATGGACCTAATACATATTATAATATACATTAAAAATATATACATTTATGAATTTTTATTTCAGTTTTAGCTATAGCTATAGTATTGTACATCAAATAAAGCTAAATGAAAGCGAGGAATGCTGTCTTGACAACTAGTTGAATAAAATCCTTTTTGTGTTATTTAATTTTTTTCAGTTAAAGTTTATTTTATTTCAAGTAACACCGTTTTAGTTGACTATAATAAACCCTATGCAGACAGGAATTTCTAATATTTGCTGAATATCTTATTGATATTTGTCTCTATTTGTCTTTCAGTGCAGAGATGGCGTGGTTGATAATCGAGACTAGCTGCAGCCTGATTGGCTGGTTCTTTCTGTACCTGTTGCTGTGTCACTTGAACAGTGGTGGCGATTATGAGTGGAACTGCCGGCTGGTAACTTTTCTCCATGGCATCCTGAGCGTCTGTGTGACTGCCTACATTGGGTTCATTGCTGGGCCATGGCCTTTCACACACCCAGGTGAATTGTCCTGTCTTGCTTTGAAACCATTTTTACTTCAGTATTGTGACGTATTTAAGAATGAAATGAAATATTGAATGGGAAAAAAAATTGAGGGCTTGATTGCAGCAGACTGATGATTTGAGGATAATAATATTCTGTCAACGCCGTCAAACTGACATCATCAGAAAAGGAACGTCCTTCCTGAGGGGAAGCAAATGTTCATATTTCTACTAAAGATTACGAAGACGTTTTATTTTTTTTGAACTTGCACAGATTATTTGTTCACCACAAGACATTTGGTCACTAAATAAATAGGTTTAGTTTTTATTTCTTGCAGATTTGAACCCTAAAGCATAATTCATGTAGTATTGGGTTAAACGTTTCAAGAGTGTTACCAGCTGTTATGTTTAGGGTTAAGGGTTAGGTCAGGTTATATTACAATATATATTATATTATATTATATTATATTGTATTATTTAAATGACCCTGTAAAGCATGACTTTATGAAAAATGTTTTTTTTTTAATCGGAACATTTTACTTAATTTCCACAACTTTTCCATAACATATTTAAACATTATTAATTTCCACAACTTTTTCATAACAAATTAAAATATGAACAATTCTTTGGAATAGATTATTGAACCTTTAGACCTAATAATAACAATATATATATATATATATATATATATATATATATATATATATATATATATATATATATTTATATATATATCACTTTTTGAGCATCTTATATTAGGTAAAAGTTAAGACAGAATATATTAATTAAATTAAAATAATTTAAATATTCCCCCAGAAAATGAATAATACAAATACAGATCAGCTTCCTGTATTGCAGGATATACTCGACCTCCTTGTTCTCACGAGAGTTTCTATGAATGCAGCAAACAGCACCATAGCTGATCCGCACACATCATTTCTCACATTGTGTCAATTACAACTGTCTGTCAAGCCTTTAAGAATGCATTAGATGTGGCTTCTGACTCTCCTCTTGTTTCCAGGCACTGAAAACACATCTCTCCAGATCCTGGCTCTTGTTCTCAGCTTGGGATACTTCTTCTTCGACATGGCTTGGTGTGTGCATTTCCGCACCGAGGGTCCGGTGATGTTGGCACACCACACCATGAGCATCTTTGGAATCCTGCTGGCGCTGGGACTTGGTGAGTCGGGCATCGAGACCTGCGCTGTCCTCTTCGGCAGTGAGATCACCAACCCGCTCCTGCAGGCCCGCTGGTTCCTCAAGCGCATGGGCCGCTATGACAGTGTGGCTGGAGATGTGGTGGACCTGCTCTTCATTCTTCTGTTTGCCTCTGTGAGGATCGGGGTTGGGAGCAGAATGCTGTACTGTGAGTTAACCTCTCCAAAGCCATTGTTTATAGTGAAAGTTTGTGGCGTGGCTATTTACACTCTCTCCTGGATCTTCATGGTGGACATTGCATGTTTTGCCTGCAGGAAAACTCGCACCAAATACAGGCGATGGAAGGAACGGTACAAGCTGGATGATTCTAATGGACATGCTGTTAAAGTGAAATAGACCATTCTGTGAACAAATGGCATATCTGCTGATATAGCTAGAAGGATTGTGTTAAAGGGATAGTTCAGCCATTTACATTGTTTACCTTCAGGTTGTTCCAAACCTGTATGAATATCTTTCTTCTGTTAAACACAAAGGAAGATATTTTGAAGAATATGGGTAAATAGTTGCTGGACCCCATTGACTTCCATAGTATGAAAAAAATAAATACTATGGAAATCTTCTTTTGTGAAGAAATTCATACAGGTTTGGAACAACTTGAGGGCGAGTAAATTATGACAGAATAAATTATTTTAGGGTGAACTATCCCTTTAACTTAACATGGTTTCTACATCTTTTCACTAATTCATTTCCATTCATTTTAATTGATATATTTACATAAAAGTTGAAATATTTCAAACATATCAAAATGTATATTAATTGTGGATATTTCCAATTCCTGACTTTCCAAATTTTTATTATTTACTTACCACAATTTTTATTTTATTTTATTTTATTTTCCATGAGATATTAGGATTTTATTCATTTCTACCACATATTAAGATTTCATTCATTTACACAACTTTTCCTTGACGTATTAAGATAATAATATTCAGAACTTGTTCTTGTTAATTAAGATTGTATACATTTTCATGAATTTTCAATGACATAATAAGATTTTAATTAATTCACAGCAAACTGATTAATTCACATTAACAAAACTTAATTGACACACACCCTGACGAAGGCATATAGCCGCAACGCGTAGGTGTATCTGTCACCAATTTTATTGTTAAAAGCCATGATATAATAAAGGCTTTTTATACTTTTTTTTCTACACAATTCGAGTGCCTTGGAGTATTTTTAGTTTTTAAGATTTTAAATATTTTCCAAAACTTTTGCATGTTAAAATGTACATTTGCAAGACTTTTCCATCAAATATTAATACATTATTAATTTCCTTGACATATTAAGACTTTATTTATTTCCTCAACTTTTGCAAGACATATTACAATTTTAATTTTAATTACTTTTTCATGACATATTAAGATTTTATTAATTTCCATTGCTTTCCGTGATATGTTATTTTCCTTGACATATTAAGATTTTATTCGTTTACACAACTTTTAATGGCATATTAAGATATGAATTCATTGTCACAACTTTTGCATGACATATTAGGACATATAATTTCATGACTTTTCTGTGACATTACGATTTTATTCATTTCCATTACTTTTCCGTAAACATATTAATATATTTTATTAATTTCTGTGACATATTAAGATTTGATTCATTTTTATTACTTTTCTAATGACTTAATGACTGAGTGAACTGTGTGTTACGAACTCCAAACCAAAGTTCTCAAAAACACAACTACTCATTAACATGAATGTGCAATCAAACAGAAAAGTACAATGACAGTGAGAGTGCACTCATGTTTCACATCTGCTATTGCTATTGAGCCTGTGAACGAGAGAAGGTTTTCTTGTCCAAGCTGATACTGTATTTCCTGCAGACAGAAAGAGCCAATACTGCTCCAAATGTGTGTTTTTCAGACGCGCTCACACAGTTTTGCTCCCACCTTCTTCTCAAACGTGTCTGCTCTTCTGTGAATTAAACCAGCTCCACACTCTCTTCAGATAGAAATTGGTTTTACATGTTTGATGACACAACTTAAATTCACCACTAACCTTTTGGACTTGTGGATTTTCAAATGGTTTCTTGTCACACTGCAAGACCAAAAACTTCCTTTAGGAATCGTATCTGTGTAGATAAAGTTATGAGTTATGGTCATTGCATTTTAAAAGAAAAGACTGAAGCATCTTTTCTGTGATCTGTTTGGTCTGGTATTTCTCTCTTTTAAATAAGAATGTATCCAAACCACAGAAGAATCTTGAAATGTTAAAAATGGCAAACTATTTTGATAATGCAAGAGGTCTGGTTTGAATGTAACGTAGATTTTTTTAGTATGTATGAGTCCACATAAATAAAGCCTCTCTGCACAAACAAAATGCCATTCTAAGATATTTGATCATTAAACGTATTTGTGGATTCAGATGAGAAGTTTAGATACTATTTGAATGGTATTAACCAACTGCTTCTTCTTCTTCTTTTTTTTCTGGCCTGATTAGTAAAAGAAAATGTAAATGGACCAAATATTTTGTTAAAATATTTTCTGGACCACAACTTTCACAACAAAGATTTCACAAAAGATGGGAAAACCCTGCAAATATCAGTATCCCTGTTCACACATGAGCTAAATTATTAACAAATTATTGTTAAATATTACTGTGGGATCAGAAACAGTGGAAATATATCTATTCATTGATATCTGTTCAAACTATTCATTGATATATATCTATTCATTGTTCAAACTTTTGAACCGTTAGGTGGCGCAAAAGATTTAAATATGCTCCTCATCACTATTGACCAATAAATCACAGCTCTATTGTATCAGTGTCTTTCATTCCAAATGAATTATATGTTTTATTTTCTCCTTAATTGGTATTTTATAGATTATAATTTACACATGAGCTCTAGGCTGTGCAAAAAAAATTTGTTTAACACAACATGACCATGAATAAAAGCCAAGTTATATTTTTGTTGTTGTTGTCGTTGTTAAATATTACAATACAAAAGATTTAATATATGATGAATATGAATGTAGCCTATATGAAAGTTACACATGCTTAATTGATTTCAGCATTCATTTAACTATGGATATGCTTATTTCGAATTTATCATTAAAATAGTGACTTGTTTATTCTTGAGTGAGTGATGTTCTTAATTTGCCACTGATAACAACTAGTAGGCTAGTCTACAACACTTGGGAGGCGATATTGCTGTTTGCGGAAGGATACGCAAAAGGAGGTGAAGCGTCGCAGGCTCGCAGCAGGCGTAGGAATCCGGGATGTGATTTTACTGAAAGTCAGGAATTATCTGGATTTTTGTGATTTTTTCTTAATCGTTTTTAATCTTCGTACAGCGCGAAACTGACACATGTGACAACACATATGCGTGTGTTTTCTTCATTTGCGTTTGTATAGAGACTGACTTATTGGTGCACAGATTCTGGTGGGGGAAAAAAACGGCTAAAAACTACTGAATTTTGGAAAACATGGAGACAAGAAGGGAAGGACCCGACTAAACCAAAGTTTCCAAACCAATTATTCCGGGAAAAGAGGGAATCCGTTCGCGAGAGGAAAATATGTGTAGCACATCCGTCAAGTGTGGATTGTATTTTATTGCCGCTTTGAAACGAAGCTTTTTTGAGCAGAATTCCTGAACTGGGAACTATACCGCTGCTCCTAGCACAAACATCAAACGATTTGTAAAGTTTTCTCCCGATTTTGTAGTGGAAAATTAGGAAATTCTGGAAGTTGGACTAGGTAGGAGAGGAATTACAATGAAAGGTTGAACCGTGTGGCCGTTTTAATCCATCGTTTGAGTGAATTTCCACAGATTTTCAAACATTGGAGTGGACAGGAAGGATACATACATTCTTATGGAGAAAAAGTCCATTCAGCGTGTAATAAGGGGCCTAAAAACGATGTATGTTTAGTTTACTGACTAACTTTACAGTGGCAATACAGCATAGGCTACTGCAAACTTATACTGACTTTTTGTTTTTACTGTAGAGAAAATTCGCTTATGGGAGTCGGTTCTGTTCAGGAATGCCGAAGTATGTAACATTAGTGTTGGAAATGATAGAAAACCGCCGAGACGTACGGAGTAACAATTGGGACTGTAAAATGAGCCAAGAGCTTTTGGACTGACTTGAAATGCGACCGGACAGTCTCTGTAATTCGTAAGGCAACATTTTAACAAAAGATTGTTTATCTGAGTTTACTTCCAGTCGTGGTTTGGGATTGACAAAGGCGACTGTATCCAGACAGAGGCGAGGGGGAAGCCTGTCGGGCTGTGTGGTGGCATTTTGGCTGGGAAAATGAAGAGGCGTCTCAGACAGACAGAAAGAGTTTTCCTCCATTGATCATCTGTGTTTGCTTTTAGCATCGATTTCCTTTACTAACTCTTTGATATCTGTAGAGCTACAGTCAAATGACACAGCATAGTAAAACCAATACAGTCAAACGTTGGAAATATAAAACATAAGCGTGTATCTCTCTTCCATTCAAGAGGAGACACTGCCGAAAACATCAAGACGGAACTGTCAAAATTTAAAAGTGCCACTCGGCTGTTGTTGTTTTTTTGTTTTGTTTTTTTCTTTCGAATACAAAGGTGTTTTACCATGGTAAAATGCTAATTGGATAAGAGCTGAAGAAAATCAAGAAAGGAAAGCCCAATGAGCGGCACACAGTCCACGCTTGCTGAGAGGTAAATGATGACATAATATTTACATGATTGTGTTTATGATAATGATAGTGACCTGTCTTAGGTTTATGACACTCTTTATACATATCAAAACACTATGTTGATGTTGAGATGAATCTGGCAGCCTTCAACAGAATGTAGGCTACTTGTGGGACTACATAAAAACAATTACAAGTGTTCTGATGTTTACCTTAGTAATACCATGGTATTCTTATAAATACCTCGGGATTTATGTACAAACTTTGGTATTCATATAATTGTCATTAGCTATCATGGTTTATTAGCAAATTACCATGGTGTAACTGTAGCATGGGTGTTGTTTTAAAGGGATAGTTCATCTCACCCAAAAATGAAAATTTTGTCATTACTTGCTCACCCTCAAGTTGTTCCAAACCTGCATGAGTTTCCTTCTTTTTGAACACAACAATATATTTTGAAGAATGTTGGTAACCAGACAGTTGACATCCAATGACTTCCATAGTAGGAAAAAAAATACTATGGAAGTTAATGGGTGCCGTCTGTCTGGTTACCAACATTTTTCAAAATATCTTCTTTTGTGTTCAACAAAAGAAACTCATAAAGGTTTGGAACAACATGTCGGTGTGTAAATTATTAGGCTAATGTTTTTCATTTTTGGGGGGAACTATCTCTTTAAAGAACTCAAATGTACACATAAATGTACTATTTTTGGTACAATAGTAGTACCATTGTATTCTTTAAAATACCTTTGTGTAGCCTACTATATAAATGCCATCACACGAATATGCTAATCATTTAATATCTCAATACACCTCAACGTACCCTACCCTTGTACTGCCATGGTACTTTTTATGTATGGTGAGTTAGTCACCTGTTGAAATGGGTGAGTTTAAAATCTGAATAAGTATCCCCATACAAAACCCAAACCTTAGTCAATGTTCAGTGTTTAAGATCTCTTTAAGATCTAAAACCGATCTTAAAGAGCATGATGGGTAACATTGTCACAAGTGCGATGATCCAGTTTTTGGTTGAAGTTGTTCTCCCGGGTTTTGTATGTGAGACGTGCAGTCAAACCTGTTTCTTCTCAAAATTGTCAAGTTGATAAGAAGCTTCCAGATAAACTTAATGTAGGTGAATATTTTTTTCTAAGCAAAAACATTTAGGAACCACTAAGTTATTGTGACAGTGTGTGGTTTGTGTGTTTGTATAGGCCTATTGTTTTGTAGTGTACTAGTCAATCTCGTTCAGTAAAATAAACAAATCTTTAGTCTATTCAAGTAATTTCGTTCCTTTGAGCAGAACTAAATTAAAATTTACATTTTCAATAGCCAGATTCTTCCAAAACATCTTTTTCTGCAAACTTTGATCATATTCCCAAAAATGGAGGGAAAAAAAGATAATGCACTGTCAATGACAAATTATGATAAACATAAATTATTAATTCAGGGTCCAAGTCACTCATTCTTTTGTCACATGGGAGATGCTAACTAAGAAACAGAATTGATTCGGCCTAGTTCACCTTTTGACCGGCTCGAGTCGTTCATTGCACGTGAGAGGAATGAAAATGAACTAATTGTTCATGATCGACCCGCCATCACTATACCTGTGAGCCCACAGCTTGTGCCAGAAAGCACTTTTAGATATGCTGTCATCTCAATGTGTTCTGCTAATGCTGCTCTTAAGACTCAGTGTGTCTCTTGTTGTGGTTTTACACCTTTTGAGTTGTTACCTGTGCTTGCTCGACCAGTCACACACATTTCAGTGAACAAAACTCAGAAGATGCTGAGTGCAAATGTGTTGTCATCTTATCTGTGTGCAGAGTTGTGCCTTGAGTTGACACCTATGCTTTTTTAAAACTATATCCATCTTGCAAATTGCATGAACAGATGTAGTGCACACAGCAAGGTCTAGCTGCTTTTGTAAGGTGATGTTCTATGATGGACATCAGGAAAAACAGGTACGGTAGTTTCCTCAAAGGCAAGAACAGGGCACCTGCTCTCAATAAACATTACCAGCTACTATCAGGATTTCACAGATCGACATTTGCATTATTGCATTTTAGACTGGGCTGTGCGATATAACTAAAAAAATTATCACAATATAATGTTTCATATCGTTCGGTATCGATAATTGACTTTTTTTTATAACCTTTTAAAAAAAAGAAAAAGTTGAAAAGTTTGAATTCAAACCAGTTTTTTATTTTTATTTATCCACGTTATTAAGGCAAATAACAAATTAGTTTTTAGCAATAAAAAAATGTAAACAAAAATATCTTGTCTTATATTAAGATAAAAAAAAGTAAGAGTTAATGAAACTCTTGAACTAAATCAAATGTTACAAAATGTAAAAGTGTAAACGTAGAAAAATCAAGGCAAACTTTGAAGTTGGGGTGTAACGTTTTACAAAATTCACGGTTCGGTTCGATAAAACACAGTGGTGTCACGGTTCGTACATTTTCAATACAGCAAAGAAATGCCTGATTTCCTTGATTTTTTTTAAATGTATTATTATTTTATTAAAAGAAAATTTATTTTTAAATAAGTGTAAGTTTTTCTACATCTTGAAACTTCCATGCTTACAGTTATTGTTACTACAGTACATCCATGGTGAATGTTGCTGATCTGTGGGCGCTGGATAGTTCATTCATGGCACAATGTTTCTTCCTGGTTTCCACGACCGCGCTGTTTGATCTATTAAAAATGGAGAAATGTGAATGCTTCTCACTAGATCTCACAGCGATGTTATTACTTCTGTGGTGAATTGAAATGCTTTCTTTACTGGATCTCTTAGCTCTGTGTAGTAACAGTGTCGCTTGATCAAGATTGGCTCACGCTGCATTGGTCAAAACTGATAAACGGTCCGTGAAGCACAAAAGTAGCGCAGTTTCGTTCCGCTTTCATTACGTTTGCCATTGGATGTTGGGCAATGTTGTGGTGGTCGCGTTGCGCCATTTTTAACTTCGCTTTTTTTTAAAAAGACTAACATGACGCACCTTCAGTCAACATGATGTGGAGAGCGCAGTTCATGGTTGCATAATGACTGACGCCACGGGAGCGCAAGCGCTTTGGAAAGAAGGAGACACAGCCGCGCTTTCCACACGGTTTTAGACGCGATATGTGAACTAAGATCTACGGCGATGCGCGCGCATTTTAGTGAAAATATCGAGCGGTATATCGAACATTTTTTATATCATTACGACATTGGTGTACCGTCGATAAATACCGATACCGTTTTATCGCTCATCCCAATTTACGCCCAGACGTATTTATTTTGAAAAGGCAAGTTCAGATAAGCTTCTGTGTTGCATGTGTTAAGAAAAAAAAGCTTCTTTTAAAGAGTTAGTTCACCCAAAAAAGACTTTCATTTCTTCTTCGGAACACAAATGAAGATTTTTTTTGATGAAATCTGAGAGCTTTCTGTTCCTCTATTGACAGTCTGCGTAACTACCACTTTGACAGTTCAAAAAGTTAAATAAGGATTGGAATCGATAAGCGTAATCGGAATCATTAAAAATTCAAACGTTTCCCAATCCTGATCTAGGATGCATAAATGTTTTTCTACAAAACTCCATTATTATTATTTTTTTTTTGTAGTGATGATCTGTTTTCAATATAGGAAAAGTACAAAATCAGCATATTACAATGATTTCTGAAGGATTATGTGACACTAAGGACTGTAGTGATGGATGCTGAAAATTCAGCTTTGCATCACAGGAATATAAATACATTTAAAACATACTAATAGAAAACAATTTTAAGATATTTCATACTATTACTGTTTTAATTTTATTGTAAATTTGTCTCAATGGCTTTTATTTGCTGCATTTGTTGACTGTTTTTATTCGCTTTTGGCAGTGAGTTCAGAGGGCATGTTGGCATTTTTAGAGGAGAATTATTCTTCCGGCTGTATTCTAGTTTCTTCTCTGAAGATGTCTCACCAAAGCAAAGCTCCGCTCACCTCTCATCATTTGTCTGAATAACTGTCTGGCAGTAGCGAGTGAGTCAGAAGCCTTCTTCTTCTGGAAAGCTTTTGTACGTCACCACACACACCACTTTAATCTCAAGGCTTCACAAAAGCTTTTTGTGTTTTTAAAAATAGTGCAGATGTGAGAAAGCAACTCAAGTTATGTATCTGTTGGGTTTCTTAGTAACACAACAGCTGTGTGTGAAACATAAGGCCACTGCCTTGATGACTTCACAGGTGGTGTTTTTGTGCGAAAACACCTAATAAGGAAACTAGGTTCAGAAACTGTAACTGCATGTCTAATGACCTAGAACAAATTAATGTAAAGAATTAGTCATATCCAAGCAAATGTTTATTGACTACAATACTTATTTCTCACTAGAATTCACTCTTTAAACAATTATTTTTATTATTATTATGAAAAAACAATATTTTCCTTGTGCCTTGGTATGGTCTTACTTTTGTTTACTGGCTATGAAGACCGAATTTTTCAGGTTTTGGACAGCCAATTATGTGTGACATTAGGCTAGCATAACTGGACGCTTCGTACAGTATGCTTGTTTGATGGGGACATTATTTTTTATAACTTGTGAAATTCAGATGTTTACAGTATTCTGTACTGTAACATCAACTAAATAATATACAAAACATTGCAATGCAAACATGATGAGCTTGAGTCCTCATAACCTCCCAGATAGTTATAGTTGAAATGATATAGGCTATCTAGCTTACATCAACTAAATAGACACCAAAAAATGTTTGTGTTCTTATCTGACTTTATGTGGCAAGAATCATGGCATTGAATGTTTGCTGAAGGCTGTATCGTGCAGCTTGCTCTTTGTCACAGCATTTCGCTGATCTGTGGTCTTTTTTTTCTTCTTTTTTTCTTTTTTTTTTTTTTTTACCCCCGAGGCCCTCTCGGAAGTGGTGACATCACTAATAAACAATGTCTGTCAACTGGGCCAGGCCACAAGCTCTTCCTGACAGAGCTGCCAGCAACCAGCAGTGCATCATGGGAAGAAATTGAGTTGCTTTGTTACTTTGTCACATGGCCATTCTGTATGAATTAAAATAAGAGAACCATAGGCAGTGAAAGTTTTAATGGCTTATAGGCTAGCGGAGTGTTGTTTTTATGTACAGTATGTATATGTATAAATTGTTTAAAGAAAATGCTAAAAAAAGTTAAAGGGCACCTATTATGCCCCTTTTTACAAGATGTAATATTGGTCTCTGGTGTCCCTAGAATGTATCTGTGAAGTTTCAGCTCAAAATACCCCAAAGTTAATTTATTATAACCATTTGAAAATGTCATTTTTGGGCCTGTTTTAAAAAGAGCTTTTTTGGTGTGTACCACCTTAAATGTAAATGAGCTGCATATCCCCGCCCTGCCTTTGGATGAGGGCGTAACTTGCATACCTATGGCAATAAACAGTCGGTAGAAGCAGAATAGCTGAGAGTGAGAGACCCGCTTTTTTGTATGGCATTCAGCCGTAGGCCTACATTTTTGAACCGGAATCAGATGGTGTACAGATCACAGAGGGCCGGGTCTATGCCAAAACCACAGTGTCAATCAAACCACGTTGGTGGGGCTTGCGCAATTCTACGTCACATTGCACCGAATCTTAGAACAGCTCGTTCTGATACAGTGCTTATGATTTATTGAGATTGTAAAAAAACCACTGGGTGGATTTTTATCATTCTAGGGTGGTTTTGCTCACACACTGCCAACACACATTTATGTTCAAACACCATGTAAAAGTGAATTTTGCATAATAGGTGCCCTTTAAAGCTGTATAATAGTTTAGTTAAATGATCTATATCTATAAACAATTTTGTATTTTTAATAAAGAGACAACGAGTCTCGTTACTAATAGCCTAATTGCGTAGATTATTTCGTATTTATACGCACAGGAGAACTTCTTACGAAAAATCTCCGCCTAATTCACAACACGGTTATACGCACATGATTTTGTTCTTAACATCGTTCTGATGTTTGTGAATTTGTTGTATTCTAAATGAGCGGCCGCGTGCACAAGGTTAGTCATTTGCATAAAACACCCACAAACCATCTCCATAATAAGGGCTTTCTGGACACGATTTCCTTACAGCCTTTCGTCACTCTCGTCAAACTTGCCGCTGTTTGCAGACGAGCTCTCGCCCAATCCTTGACCAATGCCAAATATGCTATACAGTAAACCCCTTTTTATACAAACCCAGATTACAGACCTCTCATTAGCCAGCTGTGCATACGTGTATATCTGTGTTATTCAGATAAACCTCACAGCGGAAGCTGACGCCACTTTAACTTGATATTTATTTAATGTATTTAAGATTAAATTAAATTCTATTATTTAACATTTTATATTTATATGGTTATATATGGATTATATAATACAATTAATGCAACATACTTCAATGTAATTATTGTCGTTTTATGATGAAATATAACTTCTTAACACGATTATAAGGCTGTACAGAGTAAGTGCTTTTTTGCGTGCGCGTGGTTTCAGTTGTTCCTATATTTTTTCAAAAGTTTAGAATTAGAATAACGTTTTTGATAAATCGTGATTTGTTCTTAAAATCGGTCTTACGGCGTACTCCTGCTTTGTGAATGATACCATTATTACTATTTTTACTATACAATCCTTTCAAAATATTGGCATTACTTTTACCATAAACAAGGCCAAGAGAGAGATTTAGCTTTTAAATGCCTTAGAATGTTGAGGCTGTTTAATGTGCTCCTTATGGCAAGATATTGGATTCGTTCATTTATGATTAACTTCTGGTCTGAACAGGCCAATAAAACTGCTACATTAATCAAGTTAGTAGTGTCAACCTGCAAGTACTGTAAACACCGCAACCCACTGCATTTCATTATTAAAAAACAACAGTAAATCATAGGCCGCCTCCAGTCCACACAGCCCTTAAATGACATCTTTATTTATACAGAGAATAGCACAAATATTTGTTGTTTAGCTGAAAATGTAGTATTCATCCAGACAGCTGCTTTAGACATCTCTTTAAAAATCCTTCAATGGAGAACAAGTTTTACAACAGAACAAGTTAAAATTCCTGACTCTCTTTATATCTCTTATATCGGTGTGAACGTACTAGTAAATTGCAACTTCAAATAGTGCAATAAATCACAGATTTTGCTTAAAATGACAATACGGTCATTTAACACCTTAAAGGGATAGTGTGATAAATTCTGTCATTATTACTCATCCTAATGTCGTCCCAAACCCATAAGACTTTCGTTCATCTACAGAACACAAATGAAGATCTTTTTGATGAAATCTGAGAGCTTTCTTTCCTTCCATTGACAGCTACGCAACTACCACTTTGACTCCTCAAAACATTAATAAAGAGATCATAAAACTATTTATTTTCATGTAAATTAACTTTAATTGTTTGCATACATTTGCACACTTAAAACTCAAATGTTTTTATTCAAATTTAATTTACATTGTTGTAAATTTTATTTTTTAGAATTTAATTTGAGAATAGATTCAATATTAGTAATATTTTTTAAAAATAATATTGTCACATGACATTCTTGTACAAGACCTACAGGATTATGATCCTCACAAACCTGAATTTGACCCAGTATTTTATCTTTTGACTGTCTGTTCTGATCTTTATCAGATAATAAGTCTAAGTTGTGACCAATACAACATTTTGTAAAAAATAAATTGGAGGGGAGCCATGTTTAGCTATGATTGTGAAAGATCAGACGCTAGCATATGACATAGGATTGTGGGAAAGATACCATCAGGAACATCCTGCTTCGATGACAGGTGCTTGCTCCATATAAAGTCACATTGACACGAATCTTGCAAGTTTTCTGGTACCTAGTGTCTGACAAATCTGTTTTAGAACAAGTTTTAGACCTGTTCATGTGACATCTTCCAACCAGCCAGATCGATTTGACAGATTACAGGGAGTGTATTGTGATTTGAAACTGGTTCATCCTAAGGGAGGGCTCAATTATTTTCTAGTTTTATGGATTTAAAATGGCAGCGAATGGAGATGTATGGCAGGGCGAACTGCTCAGATTTTCCCAGCTATGCTGGTTTTGTTGGTGGAAGGCAGGCTTTGCTCTGTTTGGTCAGCTGATGGTCAGTAGCCCTTGTCAGCATTTTATGTGACGCTCTCATTGGTTGTGCAAAAAAATGCGTGCGAGCGTGTTTGTCTGTGAGAGATTGAGAAATTCTTGAAAAACAGATGTGCTGAATATTGTCGTATTTTTTAAATACCATGAGATAATCTTTTTCATTTTTCTTGTTCAGGCACAGACATGAGTTCTAGAGCTCTTGCTTGCTGTTTTTGATCTTATCCATTCTTCCACATTTATTCAAGCTTTTATTTGCAATGATCTAAGGTTAGAGCCATTTATGCAATAGCCAATAGAAACCTTAATGTCATTTTTTTTAAATGGGAATTTTATAAATTTCATTGGTCAACTCAAACACGTGGTAGGCGAATAGCACTGTGATTGACATTAGGGCTACTCGATTATGGCAAAAATCATAATCATGATTATTTTGCTCAATATTAAAATCACAATTATTTAACATGATTATTGGTGGGTGATATGATCAAAGTCTTATTCTATTGATATGATATGAGTAGCCTAATTTTAAATGTCAGTGAAATTTCACAATTATCATTACTTCAGCAAAAACTAGAGGTGTAACGATACCCTCATGTCATGATTCGATACATATGACGATAATAAACTCACGATATTTATTGCGATACTCCAAGACATGGAAAAAGGTTAACAAGGTGACTTGGGGCTGATAACCCAATGCACAGGTCAACGACGACACCAGAATAAAAATATTCATGATTCTGAAGCTGAAAATAGCCTACAGATTTTTTTAAAGACAAATATGCTTTCACTCTGTCTCTGACTAGATGTAAAATAATGTAGACCACTTTTTACTGGTAACATAAGACATTTAACATTATCAGGACCCACAAATATTTCGCATTGCATTATTATACATTATATTCAACATTATATATAGTAGTTTAATGTAGTACTGACACTAAAACTCTGTAAACTTAAATTTCTGTCTCAGACAGTAATTTTCATGTTGGGTGAACTATACACAATATATATTGTCAGATACATATTTTTGTATTGCAATATAGTGTGAAAACTAATACTAGGTTAATTAATGAAAGTAAAAGTCCTCAAAAACAGTTACAGAAGACAAGTAAAGAAAGTAAAGAGTCAGCAATACAATTAAGAACAAAGAAACTAAATTACAAACAAAACCGACAAAAAATACAACAGAACAAAAATACAAACTAAATAAACAGTCCTTTAGGTTTTTCATGAAGATGTACTAACAGTGGTATTCAGTAAAAGCCTACAACAGAAATTACATAAAGTAATCAAATGGAATTGCAAATAGTATGTGAAACAGTATGCATTATGCAATGAACAGTAGTATGCTACCAGTTTTCATCTTGGAAACAGTGTTATTTGTCTTTTTAATATTTTTTTTTGTTTTGAAATTTTTATCAAAACATTAGTCAGTTTATGGTAGGTTAATCTGAGTGCATTGGATTGTGGGATACAAAATTGTATTGCTGAAAATACAGAATTCTGTACAGCACCGCTGTGCACAATATAGGCTATTGCAGACATATTATGGTATTCTGAATATAGCTGTTACATCAGTGTATTGGAGGAGATAGCACTACCTGTTAGTAATGAGTACCCCAGTTGAATATTTCACCTACAGTAAATATAAATGACATGAGAAATGACATATTGAGTAATATATGAGCAGTTCCACATGGTAATTTTGGCCCATTTAATTAAATACCCCTTCTTAGTGTGTTTGACATGTCTCAGCTTGCTGAGTAGATAGAAACCTGTACTAATTATGGCCCACACCCCAAGCGAGCCAGACACTGGAAGACAAGAGTTCACTTACAAATGCTTTTTATTTTTCATTTTTTAAATAAGAAAAAAAGCTTTTGAAAGTGGAAAGTACAATTGCGTAAACATGGTCTGTTGGAAAGAACTGGGAGAAACAGAGATCTCACTCTCACTCTCACTCTGGTCATAGTGAATCATGGCACAGAAGGGGCGGAGCTTGAATACTCCAGGAAGTGACACATTGTCATGGCTTTAAAAGGTGTGATTTAAACTATATTAAACTTTATTAGACTGTATTAAATGCTGGGATTTCTGATAAATGTCACAGCTCTTGAGTATTTGTGTGATCAGTACTTCTCTCTGTTCTTGCAAATCATTACTGTGATTTAAAGCCTGGTCACATCAAGGATAACTATAACGATAAAGATATAGTTTTAAAAACACCACAACTAGCCTATAACAATAATGGCACAGAGGAATGACATTGTTGGAATCACTTTCAAAACGATTTTTTTTCCATAACATTGACACGCGCACAAAGATTTCAAAACATTCCTTTAAAGTCGTATTTTTATTATAATTGATGTAGCCTATATGACAGATTTGTGCTGAAAATGTTGCATTTAACTTATCTTCCTTTTTGAAGTGATTTCAAGCGATTCAAAACCATTATTGCGAACAGCGCGCATCTGAAGTGTCTTAGCTGAAGGAAATAATCCATTACCTATCGGCTTTAATATATTAGTTTCTTAGTTTCTTATCGGATCGATAACATTAAAAAGTACCATTTATTGTCCGATATCGATATGGTGACCGATATATCGTGCCCTAATCTCAGTGTAATTAACATGAGTTTAATAACTAAAGTATTAGGACTGTTGGATGTTGAGCTCTTAAATGGCTTCGCTGCCTACAGTTCCCACAGGAAGTGTGGCTGGGGAGAGAGTGAACGAGAGAGACAGGGACGGGGTTATAGACCCGTGTTGAAAAAGTAGGAAGTGGCTGTGGGAGCCAGTCTGCTTTTGGAGGCTGGAGATATTGGGGCAAGAACAGCACACATAGTCCTCATGCTACACACACGTGACAGGCCCTTTGACTCTCCCAGCTGCGTCACCTTGGAAACTGCAAGTAATATTGCTGCAGCTTTCCCATTCTCCTTTGCCAGACGAGCTGTTTGGAAAGAAATTTACCTCCTCAGATCCAACCTTTTGCCATGCTGACTGCCATCTATACAGCTCGACAACCTGCTGACATACTACAGTCCTCGGGATGAGGTGATTGTTGAAGTTTACTGCTGATCTGTGATCAGCTACACTAGGTATTTGTGCTTTATAGTGAGGGTTGGGAAGGAAAAAGATAACTGCACTTTTTTTTATTTTTTTTTTTACATTCACTCAAGAACTATCTTGATATTTGTTCTCTTTGCTATTTTATTTTCGATGATAATTCTTTGCGTCATCTTTGCCTGTCATGCTTCAACTTTGCCTCATAATTGTGGTTTTCCCTCAGCATGCCAGACGTGTGAAAGGTTAGTTACATCAGTCTTGTCAAAGCATAAACAACAGTATGTGTCTTTTATAACAGATTGTGCATGTGTAAAAATGACATAAAATTGAGCTTACGAGAAATGAAATTTAAATTGCCACTTTTTTTTTTATTAGAAGCATCAGCCTCAGAGCCAGAGGATTTACGGATTGGCAAAGGTCATCCATGTTGTATGAGACCAAAGTGCAGACCAAAGCCAAGAGACTTTAGAGCCTCAAAATACCACTATGAAGCCAAAATGAGTCATTACATTGACTGACTGCACTATGCCGTTTTAGCTGTAATTTAATAGTTGAGGCCAAAACCTTAGTTTTCTTGTTACCTAAGAGTTGAAGATCTCTGGTGTACACATGGTCCTAAAATGGTCCATTCTTAATGCAAAATATAGCCTAGTTTCTTACTTTTTTTACTTTTCATTTTAAGGTAAAATTAGTTTTAAGTAGCCAGTTACATCAGACAATATAGAGTGGCAGTTGGTCCTTTTTCCACTTGAGGTGAACTAGCTCCTTGGTTTTTGCAAGTTGTTAACTAGTAATCTATACTCTCACTCCTGCCTCACTTCCTAACTAGGCCTACGTGTATCCCACAATCGCAGAGTTATTAAAGAAGCCGTAGATAGAATCGTCAAGCCAAACAGGGGTCGACCAGATATTCCTGACTGTTCTTCTCTAATATGTCATAATGTTAGAGTTCAGTGACTTTATGTGTTGTTAACAGTGGGGTGCTTTGGTGTCTGGACCCAATATGTTGTTTTCCAGAGTACAATGACCCTTTCCAGGAAGGGACTAATAGTAACAGGTGCCTC
This sequence comes from Meda fulgida, assembly GCA_030578275.1. Classification (NCBI taxonomy): domain Eukaryota; kingdom Metazoa; phylum Chordata; class Actinopteri; order Cypriniformes; family Leuciscidae; genus Meda; species Meda fulgida. The sequence continues at coordinate 7,668,448 of CM060620.1, forward strand.
TCCGTTCCCTCTGAACCTGGTCTGCTGTGACGTTCAGCTTGAACTGAGTTGTCAGGATTGCCGGTGCCAGTTGAGGTGTGAAAGTGTGACAGGTGTAGGGTTGTGAGTGAGACTGGCTGTTTCTTACTAGCTGAAGGCTCAGAGGGAATGGTGGCCAAAGGTATTTAGAGCTGTGAGGTCTCGGGGTAGCCAGTGCCCATGGGTGGTTGGAGGGTGACCACAGAGGACCTTGAATCCATCCTGTTAAAGAACTGTTTCTGCTTGTTGGCCATCTCCATATTTTCCTGTGTTACTACCACCAAAACCATCCTCCACCTTATTGTCCTGCATCTGCTCTCCACCTTTCTCCTGCAGGAGTCCCTGCTCTTCCTCAACTTCAGGTTAATAAAGTTAATTTTATTCGTTTAAATTATTCGTTATTCGTTTCTTTAATGGTTGGGGAAGCAGCATTCTTCACCAGTGGAGGTGTTTTCAACACAAATGTTAATGTCACTGTTAGTAACACTGTTTACCATGCCATCAAACAGGCAGGTTACCAGAAGGTTACTGTTTCAATCCCCACTAAAATGATCACCACTGTGCCCTTGAGTGAGGCCCTTCAGGTTGCTCCAGACAGGTTGTCACTGTAATAAGTTCACATTGCTGTTACATTACAGACATTACATGATAGACAGTCCATGGTTTCACAGACAGAAAAACTGGTTTCACAGACAGAAAAATGTTGTGCTTTTGTGCATTTTGGAGGTGTTGACAGAATATAATTTTAGAAGCACCTGATCATGTTGACAGCAGTTGTTGCATTCTAAAACCATTGTGCGTTACATCATGCAAGTAATTACCTGAATGAGAAATATGAAGCATTTTAATGGACTAAGTTCAGGGGTAGATTACATATTTCATTTGACGCGAATGAAAACATGACATGGACTTAGAGTCGGTTTAATGTGTTGCATTGTTGTGTATCTTAGTGTTGGTGGTTCAGTAGTCTCAGCCTCAGACGTCACGCCCACGGACCGTTGGCTGAACGTCTGATGCGTATGACACACTTATCTGGAAACACTTCAGGAGTTTCGAAGTCGCAATCTGATTGGTTGAATTCTACAGGATGTCCGTGAGACGTTGTTGCGTTCTACAGTCCATCTGGAAACAAATGGCGTGACACCAAACTCCCTCATGGAAGAAAAACGCAGTCGTGTTTACAACTGTGACAATGAGTGCTTACCAGGATCAACTAAGCACTGGATTTTCAAAAGTATATGAAATTCGCGGCTCCGTTCTTGAATGAATAATTCATAGATGCACGCCTGTCTGGTATTGCAGGGCCATCGGCGTTACATTTTCAACAAACCGAACTGTTATTGGTTATGTTACGTGTCAGTCAGACGTCCTCTTGGGCTTTCTTGACCAATGAAAGCTGTGATAGTCTACACCTTCTGCTGTCAGTCTTAAGGTCTGGCTATGCGAGACTAGTGGTTCAGTTGTCAGAGTTGAGAACACTTCTTTCCAAAAAATCTCAGTGACCTAAAGTGCCACTCAAAAATCTCACTTAGATTAGAATTGTCTTAAATATGATTTATATCATATTCAAGCATGCCTATTTTAATTTTATTGGTTCTGAATCAACACCAGGTTCATGTTGAACATTTTAAGGGTATGTTGACATGGCAGCGATGTACTAAAAATGGAAAAGTTTTTCTTTGCATTTTTCATGTACAGATGACAGCTTTGTCAAAACAATCCCCATTCACACAGATTCGCAAAAACAACTAAAAATGCTGTATTTTTTTTGTTAAAATCTGTGTCTCGAAACAGCCCCTAAGAAACACAATTTCGACATGCTTTAGTTTGGGTGAATCAGTTGTCAAAAGAGGGAGAAATCTTTGAAGTATCTTGGCTGTCAGTACCTGCGGTTGGGGCTGTAAATCTGTATTCCTGCATCCCGCTTTCTTCCCCCACCTCTCCAGTCTCCAGTCCAGTGGAGCGAATCTTAACATGAGGCGCACCCCGATCAGTATCTCTGCTCCACACAGCTGGCAACATCTGCTTCTGAAAGGGAGATAAGAAGGGCTTGGCAACTCCACCCTGCCACGTTCCACACAATGTCCGTGCCCGTCTGCTTCCTGCTCCAACAGACCATTACCAAACCCGACCACAGAACCATGGCACTTCTGCCTTTTCCGTATCTGTAGGACTCTCTCCCATGACTCCCATGACATTCAGAATTAGCTCAACATCTGCCTGGACATCAGAATGCATGATGAATCTCTGCTCTCGGTCTGAGCAGCTTTTGTGGTTTCATTATAATGGGATGTGAGAACAGTGCAATATGATCAGTTATATTTTACATATTTTTGCGGGTTTTGTGCATTTAAAAGTTAAGTGGAATGAAACATAAATTCACTGTTTCATGGCAGAGTACAAAAAGCAACATTATGAGTTTTCTCCTTCTGAAATTCTATATAGCCTAGCGTTGAATTACTTTTGGAATGTGATAAAGGTCCTTGAATGAAAGACTTAGGACCTGTGAGACTTATTAAATTGATTTAGGAACTATTCTCTGAACTATGTTCGCTGTAGATCTTCAGCTCTAGCAAACAGGATGAAAATTTGCAAAATGGGATCAAATGATCGAGTGATTGAACTCTATTTACTGAGGGCAGTTGGGGATTTTAAAATGAAACGGATTCCTAGTTTACCGTCATTTCACCAAATAGGACATTCCCAGATCATCACCGTATTTGTTGGTCCTGAAGCAATGTTTTCATCAACCAATCAGATTTTAATGTTAGGCTTAGGGCTAGGGTTAGGTATTTAAACAACATTCTTTGTCACAGGATTGTGTGTCCAATCCTGCTACTGAAGCGGCCCGTGTCCTGTACAGTTCATCTCCAATCTGCCTAAAATCACTTGCCTGGAATTTTATAGTAATCCTGAAGACTTTGAATAGCTGGTTCAGGTGTGTTTGATAAGTATTGGAGCAAATCTCTTCAGGATAATGGTCCTCCAGGAGGTTTTGGGATTAGGGTTGTTGTTTGGCATTATTTATGTCCCAGGAGCAACAAAAGATCTCCATCCAGGAACATACAGCATTGCTTTGGGATTTGCATAACTAGTTATATTAGAATTATGTTTCTAAACAATATGTAATCCAAGTAGTGATCAGACTTGTTTCTGTGGGTATAGTTACTTGCCTTTATGTTCACCAAATGTCATAGAATTAAGGAGACATATGATCCTTGTCATCATACATGGCAGATAGCAGAGAGAGTGAGTGGTACGTTGTTATACCTGAATAGGCCCCAGCTGTAGGGCCCGTTAAAATTTCAGTGTACTAAGTAACCGGTGACAAAAGCAACTGCTGAGCCCAGCCTTTTGTTTTTGTTCTCCCAACAAAGTGGACAAGCCAACCTCCCCCGGTGTTACAGCACTGGGGACATGTCTGTGCTACTGAAATCCATCAACTAGGCAGAGGCTACTGACAGGCCTGGGAGTTGCCTGGAAACTACTTCATAGCCGAGACGTGAACTGGGAGATTTTGGTATTCAGTAAAGCTCTCGTTGTTCAGTCTCATTCCTACTGCAGTGCTTATCTTGTCTTGAAAGCATTCTTTCCTCCTGTGCTCAAATCGTTTGTTCCCTCTTTTCTCCATCCATACTTAAATTTTCATCTACTCAAATCGAGTTGTTTTATTGGTTGTTGAAAGTTTTCAAAAGCATTTTTGTTTTGGAGGAAACTATAATGATTTATTAGACGGGATGACTACATTTTTTTAAGGTCTTACATTCCCTGAGATCCTAAAACTTAGTCAGCTGCTTTGCTGTTTGCTGCCTCCAAGCATAAAGACAGTACACACAAAATAAGGGAATATTGATTATTTTCAGTATTGCATGAAATTAAAGTCTACATTTCTCTTGGCTGCTCTCTTGGAATATTTCTTGTTTTCACTGCTTTTTGCAATGCATTCTTGGATGGCCTTTTCTGTGAAAGATTTAAGTGATTCTGCTTTAGAACTTGGACAAAATAAAGTTACTTATAAGTCAGCATATGTTTGCTGCCTACTGTTTGGAACAACTTGTAGTGCTTTATATGCTGTCTACCTGCAGGTTACTAGGATTTGGAGCAGAGCTAATGAGAGCTGTTTTAAGAAGTTAAGGATGTGTTTAGGATTAGTTTATTTATTAGTAGATGTGCCATATAGTTTTCTTTAACTAATGGTAAAAGGGTGATTTATCAGTTTTAGACTTGAGTAGATAAAACCATATGACTCAAGCGCCAGGCTGTGAAAGGCCAGCGCTTGAATCACCCCTCAGGAATTGTCTGGTTTTTTTGGCATTTAAGACATGAGAGTATTGTTGTTGTGCCTTTTATTTTCTTTTTCGTAATCAAGCTGCTATAAATAGAGCGGTGTCCTGGACACTCCCCGAGACTTTTGGAGTATTTAACTAATTGCTTCTCAGTGTGTTATTTGAAACAGTTGAAAATTCTGACATCAAAACTGGTGTGGCTGCTTTAAATTGTTACAAAGGTCATCTTTTTTTTTCCTATTCTTTGAATCACAAGTCCAAACCTCTCACAGCTTTTGCATTTAAATCTCCCCACCACTAACCAAAATAAAAAACTGTAAAGATTAAATTTACCACTGTGGGAAACTAGAGCCCTTGTTCATTCTTTGTTCGACTGGTCATATCGCAGCAAGACGCAGGTACACACAGTAATACAACATGCGTACTTCTATGACTACTACCAAAATCTGTTTTATCCTACAACTCTCAAAACACAGAGATCTTACGCTGACATTGCCAGAGAAACATGTTAAGCTCATCTCTACACTAAAAGAGGTAAAAAACAGCTATCTGATGTAGCTAGTAAAGGATTGTTTTTTTTAATTATTTACCATGAATCTGAGTGCTCTCCAGTGAAGTCTCTGTTGAGTTGTGCTAGCTGTGAGCATCTCTCATAATCTCTCTTTCTACAGTCTTTCTTTAAATCTCCTTCTTGCTCACGCTCTCTCCTCCCCATCATGAGTGTAAACACCCCCTGCTGCTGATTGGCTGATAAGTGTGTTGTGTCACTCGGTCCGATCCGCTTTCAACAGCGTTTCTCAGAAATTGTTTACTGCTCCTTACATTTTGCTTGATTTTTCTTTTAAGCAAAGCATAATTTCTCATTTCTCTCTTTTGAATATGTTGGCCTGGATATGTTCTGGGCATGTTTTGTGGGAATGGCCATTAACAGTAACAGTTTTCTCTTCTGAGGTGTTCATTTTTCAGGAATTAATGTGTGTATTGTAGAGTTGATATGGAGTTCTGGCTATATATACTGTTGTTTGGATTGGCTCTAAACGTTATATTGAGCTCTTTGTCCTTCTTGTTACTGGTATCAAATTATTTCCCTGCTGGACGCTCAATTGTTGGCTTGTCCATTTAGTTAAATGAACCGTCTGGTTCAGTAGGGTTGAGGCAGATTTAATTGAGCTGGTGTAATTGAAGCATGCTTGAAATATTGATCTGTGAGATGATGTGGGGAATCCCACACACTGCTGCCAAACAACAGACACTGACAGCAACACCGCTGTGACAGAGCCAGTAAAGATGGGAGCACTGTCTCTTTCTCGTCTTTCTCACTTATTTCATCATTGTATCAGCTTAGTGTAATTGAAATATGGTTATGACTTATGAGCTGTCTGTTATATTATAAAATAGGTTAAATTGCATCATAAACAGTTGTGAGCAAGAAGGATTGGGGCTCATCTATTGTATTGAAAACTGACAACAGTGTTATTTTTAATAGTTTTACTATTTTACATATCAATCTTAGAGGAAATTTTTAATAGAAAATTAGAAATGGCAACTTGTTTTTTTTTAACTAAAATTAAACTAAATAAATATATATATGGGATGAGAAGCATTCACAGTTCTCCGTTATTAACGGATCAAACAGCTCTGACGTGGAAACCAGGAAGAAACATTGTGCCATGAATTTACTATTCAGTGTCCACAGATCAGCAACATTCACCATGGATTTACTGTAGTAACACTAACTGTAACCATGTAAGTTTGGCAGGAATAGTAGGCTATAATGCTTTCAAAGTAACATTACGAAATTTCTCTGGCATTTCTTTCTTTTTTCTGTATCGAAAACGTACCGAACCGTAACACAAGTGTATCGTATCGAACCAAACCGTGAATTTTGTGAACCGTTACACCCCTAATATATATATGTGTATATATATATATATATATATATATATATATATATATATATATATATATATATATATAGGTTAATCTAATTCAAAGTAGTTATTTTGTACTGTTTTAATGGCATGGTTTAAAACACTGAATCAACAATTTGTTTGTCTTTACTTAAAAATGTTCACAGAAGGTTTAGCATTTTACATGCTTTTGCAAGATGTTAGCATTTTTTTTAATAATGTTAATAGAAGTGCATATAAATAAAACATTTTTTGGGACATTTACAGTGAGAAGCAAGCTTTTTTTAATGAAGCATTTTCTTTTTTTCCGCTTAGATTCAACACTTAGCAACAAGGTTCCTTTAAATCAATTTAAAGGGACACTTCACCCATTTGCATTAAGCTTTGTTTCGTTACAAACTAGGGGTGTATCTGTTCACAAAATTCACGGTTCGGTTTGATACGATACACTGGTGTCACGGTTCGGTACGTTTTCGATACAGCAAAAAGAAAGAAATGAATTTGAATTCTTCAAATAGTGGTAGAAGAGGATGTGGTGCTGGTCCTTCAAGAGTCACTCTCAATCTGTCTGTCTATAAAGCCTATAAAAAAACAGTCTTCATGTATTTCACAACACTTCAGCTTGTGATTCTTATTAAGAGGGTGTTCATTTTTAGGATTCTTTACCTGACCTAAGTCTCTGAGATCCTGACACCTTGCTCTTCTGGAGACTCCAGGTAGGTTGCAGTTCTGGAAAATGGTGGCGCTGAAGACTTATGGGTTCCTGATGGTTTCACACTTAATTCTTCACCTTAATTCTTAATTCTTTTGCAGTTAACATGCGTATTTTCTTCTCCACCTGTTTTTGTCTAACCCTGCTGACCCAATGAGCATTTCACTGTCCAATGGTCATGTCTCAACTGTTATTTATAGTATTGCATTAGTATTGCATCCTTCTCAAGGGAATTTCATAATGTTTGACTTTTCAGTCTTAGTTAAATCTCTTTTTTGGCTTATTTTATCTGTAAAAGAAAACTTGCCTAATAATTCTGCACACCTGAATATAAGGCGTTTTTCATTTCCAGCCTTCATGAACGATTATATATCACTTATAAATGATTAAATACAACATTTTTAGTAGTTATTAAGATTAATATGGTTTGGAATTGGCAAAATGTTCCTGGGAATAAAATATGATCAGAAAATCAACGTGCCTAATAATTCTGCACACACTGTAAAGTTAGAAAAGTGAAATCATAATCAACTACCCCTTTAAGTGAACGTAAACAATCGAGAAAGACAACGCATGCGTATCAGAATCAGTATTTTGGATCCGTGCATTGTCTTAGTGATAGCAGCCTAATATTCCTGCTGTCTATTAAACAACAAAAGACAAGGAAATCACTCACTGCTCTTGACTGGATAGGTTTTGTAGCTTTAAAGGTGCAATAGGTGATCTGGGAAATGCAAACTTTAGCCTGCTAGCACTGAAAGCATACGATCCCACCCTCCCTGCAAGAAGCGATTGCTTGCATACATAAGTATGTGATTGTGAAATGACTCCAGTTCAGAAGTTGAGCTGTTGACATAAAGGAAAAAAATGCACAGTATTTGGAATGCAAACACATGTTGACTGACAGGGAACAGTGGTATAATTTTATTTGGACTGAATGCAATGATTTAACAAACATTTTATGGTCCTTCCACACACAATATATATTTATAAAAAAATGCATTTAGACCGCTTAGCATAGTGATTGCAATCAGGATAGACTTTCAACCAGCATAACAAAAAATATTTCTGTAGAGAATCACCTATTGCACCTTTCATAATGATTAATCTTTGTTTAATTTATACAGTGAAGATTACATGCAATGCTATTTTACATTTGATTAGGCTACTTTATTCAATTTCTGTACCTGAAAATTACTGTTAGATGCCTAAATCACCTGAAAAGAAGTTTATATCTTTGCTCTGTTATATTTATTTGTGCTGTTTGTAGTTTGATTATTTGTTCTTATTTAACTTTTTTCCCTGAACATGCCGAACCGTAAATAAATTGTGACCCTAAAACTGATGATAACCAAACCGTAAGAAATTTAAAACCGCTACACCCCTAATATGAATTTATAATAAATAACATCAAAAGGATTTTAACAATAGATAAATAGATTAGTTAAGCCCTAAAGTTTTTTTAATTGTGTTACAGGTAGTTGCGTGATCGTTTCTGCATATTTTAAAATGCTCCAATGACACTGATGCTTTTCAGTTGTAACAACCAGCTTCTAGACGCATAGAAATTATTTGACTATTATTACATCTGGCCTTAATTATATACTTGCCAGTAATTATTTAAATTACATGATATTGTCTTAGTATACGTTAATGTCAAGTTTTCAATGACTAACAGTAGCCTGGGGCTGACATGCAGAGTGGCACACGGAGCAAGTCTCGACTCATGTCAAGCATGTTTCATGCATTTACACCGTCAATTGTGGAATTGATTGAAGCTTGAAGGGATTGACCTGAGGAAACTGCAGCATCTGTCATGAACTCTTGAGCTTTCTACACTCACAGAACCTTATCAATCTTTTTCACACCGCTGTGACCAGACAGTAGCTTCTGAAGTGTAAATCATGTTTGTTTTAGAGCCCCGGAGCCATTTTTGCACTCGTTTTTGAAATGATTAAAGTGAGGAATCGTGTGAGTGAAGTGGGTTCGTGATCAGAGTAGAAATGCTGTTGTCTCGAGGCAGAATCTCATGTCTGGGACTGCACTGCTATGCAGCCGATGGGCAGCTCTCAGCTGTTTGCCTCGGCTTGTGTTCCACCAGATTATTTGACCTTTGACCCCTGACCTGCCATTAGACTTGTGATTTTTTTTTTTTTATGTCAAAAATGTATTAAAATACTGTTCACAGTTTAATATGTGGAGTCAATCATAGGTAAGCCATTCGAAGGTTGATTTCGAAGATGCACAACTTCGAATTAGTGTTGTCATAAGTACCGACTTTGGTATTGACATTTTAAAAATGTGATGATACCAGCATTTCCCTCTAGCATTTTGAGCGCTGTTGAACGGATTCTTAAACACCTCTGATTGGCCGTTGTGTTCACGCACTCAACATACATCTCTGATTGGCCATTGTGTTAACATGCTCAAAATATTTGTCTGTGATTGGTTACAATGATCAACGCTTCAAAAACATGTTATAAATAGACATTTTTGACGCTCTTCACCAAGCGCTTACACAGATATACACAGGTTTGAAAACAGGCGTCCCAGCGATATATTAGGGATCCGCTGATAGATGCTTGCTTTCAAATGCTCCCTTTTGTATCTGTGTAAGCACTCGGTGGAAAGTGTCAAAGATGTCTATAGAGGGTATGCATTAATGTCACTTTCCCACCAGACAACGCCCTCTCATCCGGACTGAGTGGCAAAAGAGCTGCTGCATGACTGGATTTAATAGGGGAAACTGAGAAAACGCGAGTAAAACGAACGATTATTAGTTTAAATTACAATAAAAGACGCCGGGGAAATACATTAAGCAAATTTGCTTCTGAACGCTTTATATAAATACAATATAGGTAGGTCTAAGTCCAGGTGATCACTTATATCAATCAGTGTTATAAACAATAATATTCTTATAATTGGTCAAAAAATGTATCTGTTAAATCTCATTGTTGCATATAACTGAATTAAGAATAATTTAGTGATATTTAATAATATTTTAATACATTTTCTCTTTTCTGTCAAAATGTTAGTGTGTTACTTTTAAATAAGTGTTATTTTATTTTATCTCATTGGCTTGTATTTTTAAAATTCAGATTCCATAACATGATTTAATTTATTTAAAAAGTCAAATATTAATATACCAAAAAACTAATTTAATAAATTAAGAATTAAGAAAGTTTCGATTTTCGGCCAAGTGCATCCAGAATTTATTTAATTGCATTCATATGTCATACATTAGATTATTAAAGAAAAGTAAATGGTCAGTAATAAAATAAGTACAAATAAACAAATTAGTAGTAGCACAAATAAATACAACTGAACAAAGTTCAGGTACAGAAATGTAATCAAATGTAAAATAACACTGGATAGTTTTCTTTTTATACATACAATGTAGATTAATCCTTATTAAAGTTACAAATGTTAAGATCAATGAGTAATTTTCTTTTTCTTTTGTTCATTGATTAACATAAAAGACAGACGGCAACAGGTTTATTAGGCTGCTGTCATTAAGACCGAATGCACAGATCCAATATACTGTGTGCGTTTTCTTTCTCACCTGTTTGTTTACTTAGGACAAAACTGACTCTAACGAGGATATTTAGACATCATTTTGTGTGTAATTGTCCATTCAAGCACAATACGACGCGAAAGAGAACTATATTCAGTATTTGCGCACTATATGAGTGGCTTATTTTTGTTCACACGCTTTGGATGTGTGTGCAGCACAGAAAAGCAGCACAAGTCCCACATTGAGTTAATTTGTGCCTTCTCGCGCTTGAATGGTCACATTAAAATGTGCACACATGAAGCGATAGGCTGAGCGGAATCGAAATACACGTCCTATTGAATTCACGGTTCTTGGAAATTTGGAACGGTTCTAAAATAAATCTGGTTCTTCATACCCAACCTGACTGCTCAGACATGTCAGCTTTGTCAACGTGTACAAATAAAACATGTTTCAATTCTATTCAATTAATTACTTAAAAAGATCATTTATAATATAGTTACCAGCTTGAAAATTGAATGACAAAGAATTTTCCTGAATTGGACATGGGTTATTTAACAGGGGTGTAAACGGCTCATTTCGTCAAAATTCACTGTTTTGAAAAGCACATTTGTTCACCTATTTGATTCGTGTAGACCTGAAGTGTTTGACTACAATAGAGGCTAGTAAGCCTGGCAATCCTGTTTCTGAATGTATTTAATGTTATATTTCAAATATAACCTTACATAATGTTGATTATTATTAACTTAAATATTATTAAATATTATAAAAAAATATAAATGTACTTATTTGTACGAAATGTAAGTAATTCCTCAGATCTGTAATTGTCTTTTTTTATCTTTTTTTGAACCCTTTGTGAGTTTGCATGCCTGATTTGATTTGATGGCTATACAGCAAATTGAATCTGTGTAAGTTATGTTGGGAACTTTGATTGTTCAGACTTTTGCTAAGAACGAGTCTTTTTGAAACTTTAATTTAATAATTATGCTCTGATTAAGTTCGTAGTGTTTGATTATTCTCATTCTGCTTGTTTAAACCTTGAGAATGTTGAAGTGCTGCTCCATATTCAGCTTCACATTCGTGTCTGTCTTCACACTGTCATAATGGATGAACATTAGTTTTTTTTGCAGTTAGAGATTCCTGAAAGGTCTCTTGAAATGTATTATCTCAGCTTCACCCATGGGCTGTCCATTGTGTTTATTTAAAATATCTTTGCTGTTGTTTAAAGTCTGTTTCTTTGGACGTGATTTAGTCACAGACCGCAGCATTTGTATGTGTTGTTGACAATGGCAAGAAAGGAACTAGACAGAAAAAGCACTGGAGTCTCCCTTTAATCACAGTTCAGTTCTCAAACATCTGTCGTGAATGCATATCTGCATCCACAAACAGTCAGTATCATGTCTATTAAATGTTCTCTTGCCCATTGTAAGTTTATGAAATTCTATAATCATCTGAGCTTCTTCAGAGCAGAATCAAAAGAGAACGAGAGTTTTTCGTGTTTAAGCTAAACAAACTATTTTGGAATCACTTTCATTTAATGATTGAATAGTGCTGCATACACTTTTAATTATCTTCATGAAATCTCATCCAGATCCTAAATTTTCAATTGTGGAGAAGTCAGCCAGTCATATTGGAGCTTGTAACCAGTGTTCCCTCTAAGCTGCGCACATGTGCGACTGAGCACTTCTAATGTCGAGCCGCACAGAAAAAATAAAATGGCCCGCAGCGGACAGACACGAAATGTGTGGGGAAAGTCATTTGATTGCAATTATTTCTCATTTACTATAGGTTACAGTGTTCTGGTCAACCGCTATAGAGTTAGTAGTGTCGCTAGTGTTAGAACCTGTGACTACTGTTTAGAGGTTTCCTAAAGAGAATGATGTGAGGCAAATCAGGATTATTATAATGGTTGTGGACCAAATAGATCAATGCGAGAGGCAACGCAAGATGTGAAATAAAACATCAACATGTTTTAATGAAGAGTGGCTTGTTTAAGTGTTGGAAATAACAGATGATGCACAGCACGGTAACAAAACTCATTTACAATTACACACCCACCACAGGTGTAGCGTGCAGACTCAAAATACCTCGGTTACAAATGTCAGTTTAAATAGATTTGTGTATGGGTTTTAGGGATGTTTAGAAAAAAAGTAAAAAAGAATACGCATATTTACGTTTCTTGGACATATTTAGCAAAATGCTTCATTTTTTTCATATATTATATTATTATATTTTAAAGCCTCAAAAGGGGATTTTTTTTAGGGGGCCTTGCCATTTAAAAACCCCTGATATAGAGAATCTTGCAAATTAATAAGCAATAAATAAACATTTAAATTTGATGGATTAATGCTGTCTGTAGCCAATAATTGACTGTACGAAAACACATAGTTTGTCCCAAAACATCTGTGTAAATGCTTAATTTTTTTTTCATTTATATTATTATTATTATTATTATAAAGGCAGTTTTTCTTATTTTTTTATGATTTTTAAATGAACAAAATTGACAAAGCATAAAGCTTGCGATTATTGGATGGCAGACGTGCTACTACAACTAATCATCAACTGAAGACAGCATAGGCAAATGATCAATTCTTGGGATTTAAGAATCGATATGTGTACAAAATGATGATCGATTAAATTTACTCTATTAAAATTATAACAATTATAACTAAATTATAACAATTTATTATTAATAGTAGAAGTCTGACAATTCATCATCAGCACCAAATATCCTGATCATGGCAGCTCTGTTTGTGTTGCTGGGATTGTTTTTTTTCCCTGTGTGTACAATGTAGGTTCACGTTTGTACTATACTGTCGTGTTTAGATCTTCTGGGGAATTGAGAGAACAGGATGCCCTCAAGTTTCAACAAATGTGTGTTCCTCTCACCCTCTCTCCTGCCCCCACCAGCCCATCCTAATCATAATAAAACGTGAAGAGACAGTCTAGCGTGAAGAAATGTGCGTCCCCGAGCACACTCGTTCTGTCGCTCTCATCGGGTTTATTGGGGCAGAAGGAAAGGTTGCGCTGGAGATGAGACCCCATCCTTCAAGCACTTTGAGAGAGTGAAAGGGGGCAATGGGACAGAAGGTGTGGCTGCTGTTACAGGCTTGAGGCATGTTCTGCTGTGATCATACATATTTTAAGACTTGCCAGCCAATAGGGTTCAAGATAAGTGTTACACACAAAATGGATGGAAACAACGAAGACAATAAACAAATGGACAAATGTATACACCGTGTTTGGTTAAAGTCCAGTCTCGCACTAATAAGCTTAACAGCTCAGTGAGGCAAAGACGCTCAAATCATTTCAAATACTACCAAAACCCCACAAATGGCTCTTTAATCCAGGCTGCTGTTGGCCATCAAATGCACGAAAAATGAGGTGCTAAATGTTCTCTGAGCAGCTTAGCATAATCATTATTCCCTCTGTTACAAAGGCATCATATTACAGATCTACTGCTATTGTAGAGTCATTAACGCTGCTGCTTGTAAATCAGCATGCTAATGTTGTCTTTGAGAGATGTGGCCTGGGAACCATCTCTTGTTTGACTGAAATGACATCAGTAATAGTTTAATTGATTGATGTTTCGATAAAGTCCATGTAGTTCCGTAGTTTTAGTTAATCTGAAATGGTTTTATGACAGGAGTAACTTGTACTGAACAGTGTTAAAGGTATAGTTAACACAAAAATGTACTTTTTCATCATTTATTGACACTTGTGTTGTTTCAAACAACTTTCCAGAAAGTCCAAGCTGCTCTTTTCCATACACTGAAAGTTGACTGCCTTCCAAAAACAGATTAGCACTATTAAAATAGTTGGGCTGGATATTCCAGAACTTAAAGTTGGCACGAAATGGAAACTGACCCTATTTCCTAAATGCATATTTATGATCTTATTGCGAACAATTCATCCTTTCATGTGTTCAGCATTCCAGTTGTTCAAACAATGGCACTATCCACACCAAGTTCATGGGTTCGAATGCATGAACTGATAGTAATGTTTCCTTTTTTGTTTTTCCGGTGAAATGACAGACTTCTCCCTGGCGACGTATGCCGGACTTCTCCAATTCTTATAACAATCCTTTCTTACAATTGTTTTCAAACTTTCATTTAGATCTGCCTCTATCCGATCAACAACGGGTGAATTGTATGTTAACATACATAAGAAATAATTTGTTGCTACTTCCGTTGCATCACGTCTTCAAGTGATTTGATAACTTTGTGTGAGGAAAAGACCAAATTTAAGTTGTTATTCACTGATAATTGTCATTGACTATTATGTCAATGATAATTGGTGTCTATTTATGACATTTGTCTCTGTGATGTCAGCTTCTGCACACGGACTGTGCACAGACCTGTGACATTCATGGCTCTGTAGAAATCTCTTCGGTGGACTCAGCCCTGCTGTTGAGTCTGTTGTTTGTCGATACCAACAAATATACTTTTTAAAAGTATTTTGTCAAAATGGTCTAAGGCAGAGGTTTTTTCGCTGGAGTGCAAGTAAAAAAAACACTGAAGGAAATTACCAAGTCAGCCATTTTTCATTAATCATGTCTTATTTTTCTTATAACTAGGCTAACTGTTTAGATTCAGAACCAGCAATGCCCAAACACGAATGAATCACTTTTCGGATCGGTTCTTTTATAATGAAACGGTGAAACAGGTTAACAAAACAGTTGGTTTGACTCAGTTTGTGCTTCAGTCTGAATCACTCAGACAGCTCAGTAAGAAAAGTAACCAAAGTACCATGACATTAATTCTCTCTTTTCCTCTTTCTAATCTCTTGTGAACTGGATTATGAGGCTTTTCCTGTTTCCACAAAAGCTCACAAGATAATTACAGTTTTTCCCATATTTATATATTTTTTTTTAAATAGGCCAGAGTAAATCAGATTTTCAAACTCTTTTCTCTCGAGTCCATATTTTTTTTTCAATTTCACTTAGCATTAAGGGGAAAAAACTCCTTGATTTCCTTGAGGATTGGTGTTCTCAGTTTATCTCCGCTTTGATTGTTGTGGCCTGGATCGGCAGCGCTTGAGAATTTTTAAGCTGCGATTTTGTTTTTTGACCACTGAAATCTTAAAGACAGTTTTCCAGAGAAAGAGAGCGCTGTGCCTTGGAAAAGGGAGAGAAGTAGGAAGCGTGAGGGAGCAAAGCCCTGAGAATTTTTATTTTGGCCCTGTCCTGCCCCCTGCCTTCACTCTTAGCCACCCCAAACGCCCCCTTCCCCCTCCCTCCCTCATTCACACATTCAGGAAACAGGGGACCCTGCCAGAAGCCCTTTCTGTTTCCGGGAATCAGGCCCACAGGGCTGCTGTGTAGTGGGCCGGCTCTGACGTGAAGGCTATTGTTCCCGTGCGGGACTCCATTGTGGAGGGGAAGGAACAGCAGCAAAAACAAAAAACACCCGCGGAAGGAGCTAAGAGGGAGGGAGGACAAGATGTCTGAGCTATTTCTGTAAAGAGGCTCCTTCCCAAAGAGAGGTCCACTCGCTGATGAGATACGGTGGCTCTTGCGTGTTCGGCTGCAGAGTTTATCTCTATGATCTATCTCAGTACTCTGCCATGTTTAAAGGATGACGCACAAATTCAAAAATACACATGACTCATGAGAATGGAGGATCTGATGTCCGTGGAAACATGCAAACTTGTGTTAGATGAAAGCCGTACTGTACACAACCAATGTCTTTTCCGCTCTGTGGTCAAGGGCAGAAATCCCTGTTGGAAAAACCAGGTCATGTTCAGGCTGCTTTTTGAAGTAAAGCACAAAACTACATACTTTTGAAATCAACTAGTCAATGAATTGTTCTTGAATGAGACTATATTTGTTTGGATACATTAGAGGGAATTTACTTAACAACAGACACATTTTACTTTACATGACGCATTAAATCAATGGTCGTGGTGGGTTGTTCAAAAAGTGCAAGATGTGATGAAGCAACCATCCTTTCTGAATGTCTATGGTTGTAGCAGTGCTTCAAAGGGTTTAAACCCTTTGTGCAGCTCTGCAAAAAAAGAGCAAACTTGGAGCTTAAAAAAAAAAAAGAAAAAAATAGTAATTAGAATATTTCCCCAAATTGAGCAGACCTATATCAAAGTTAATGTTATTATATTGCATTTAACATTTAGTTAACAAAAGTTACCACATTTGATTTTATTACTCTTTCATGCTGCTTTCTGGTTATAAATTATTATTAGATGAATCACAATTATTTGATTTTCTTGAGAACCTGTGAAATCCATATATATATATATATATATATATATATATATATATATATATATATATATATATATATATATATATATATATATATATATACATATATACATATACATATACATATATACATACACACACACACACACATGTTTGCAGAACTGTATAAATACACACACACACACACACACGTGTATATATAATGTTTAATAATGTATAATATTTTAATAATTTGCTTTTGGCTTTAGTGCAATACCAATAATGAAAACCAGTTTTTTTTTTTTTTTTCACTCAGGCATCCCTCAGTTGATAGTTGATCATTTTATTTGGAGGTCCTCCTTGGTATCATAAAGTTTGAAACGAATCGACGACTTGGCTATAGAAAGACCAGCGTGTTGCAGCTATTGAGTATAAAGTGTCCTTTTTGCTGTTTAGCATTTGCAATCTGTATCCTTTATCATTTATTATTTAGAGGATGAGCCTTTAGTCTTGTGCTTTTTCATAGCAGATTAAAGTGTGACAGAGGTAAGGTCGGGAACCGAAGGGAATACTTACAGCTGAATCTGATCCTTGTACAGTACATGAGGCCATTTGCAAGTCACACCAAACAGTTCATGAGCTGCACAACCGGCAGGGGAATGTTTAGGGTGATGGAAAGTCAAACATAAATTCATTATGCAACACCACCAATAGCAGTGCACACAGTATATAGGCAGTTACAACATAACGGTGACATCAAGGAGAGAAAATTGAGACAGAACTGCACAGATAATGATGTAATGATCCCAAGAAAACAAAACAAAAAAATAATAATGCATGGACTTGTTTGGATATGTCTGGTAACGGTCATTAGTGGTGTTTGCTGAGGCAGTGTGTCAACCAGTAGAGATTCCACTGTACTGTTTATCTGTGCTACTAGATTATAACTCACTAGAATATCAGTAAATAGTCATTGGTTATGTAGTAGGCCTAGGCCTATATAAAACATTTCTGGGTTGAATTTCCTGCAGTAGCGTAATAGCTATATTGTTATATATACTTTCCATAATTTGACTGTCACACACCATGATGCAGATAGCATGGTTATTTTGCTCACCTCTTATTTTTACTTTATCATTTATAATATATTAATAAAATGACCTAATACATATATTGTGGCATCATGAGAGGGTGTGTCATAGAAGGGAGGTATGTGCAGTCTAGGTGATTGCATAATATAATTTAGCTAATTCTTTACTAAATTTATTATTTAAAATGAACTTTTATATTAACGTGTGTATGAATATTGTAGAGATTTGGGTGGTGGGCTCTTCTGAAATGGGCTAGTTAGAAATAAGTAATTTTATGTTTAATGTTATCCAAAAATAATGTTAAAGTTTATATCACACATGTACACTACCTTTCAAAAGTTCAGTTTTGGTCAGTAAGATTTTTATTTTTCTTGTGTTCAGCAATGATGCATTCAATGGATCAAAAGTGCCGCCGAACATTTACATTGTTACAAAAGATTTCTATTTCAAATTTCTTGTTCCCTATCGGTCAGTCACTACAACCTAGGTCATGACTGACCAATAGGAATCTCGCTAGAGAGGCCAATCTACTTCGAGTGAAACTAAAACAGGCCAATGCACATTGGCGTGCAATCATTTGCATCAGCTGCGCGGCCTTGTTAGCGCGGGTATTTAACGAGCAGCTGAGCGATTGCACAGTTAGCGTTTTGCTTCGGAGCCAAACACTTCGATGCCTCTACTGCAACGGTGGAAAAACTTCTACAGGCTTTTTTTTGGACTTCTTTCTTTTACGGTGCTGGGCGTGACAGCACGGCAGCGTGAGCAGCCTCCTCTTATTAAGAGCAAACAAAAAAAGCTGTTTTAACGGCTGGTAAGATCTCCCAGCGCACAGTCGGGTGCACATTCCCCTGTGATCGCTGAGGCTGCTCCCCTGCGTGCTTCAGCACCAGTGAGAGTAGTCCCTAAAAGAGCAAACACAGATAGTTCGCGTCTTTTTCAAGATGACTTTCTATCTGCGAACTATCTACGTGCCGGACCATCCTCGAGATGCGTACCGGTCGTTTCGTTCGGCGCTCCCCGCGACGACCAGATGTCGATCGCTGCATCGAAGGGTGGGTCAGACCGCTCCGCGGGCGACGGCCTCCTTCGGGTGTGCCAGCTGTGCCCGAGTCGGACCCGGAGATGATTGATTGCCATGCTTTCCCGGGCCACCAACAGGATCGGGCTCCTGTGGAACCCTCCACCGTGTCCCGAGCCCTCGAGGCTGGATGATTGGTATCTCGGGGTGGCGCGTGCTGGTTCTCAGCAACCCACCCCAGTGCCTTTCTTCCCGGAGGTGCATGAGGAGCTCACGGGGACGTGGACTGCACCTTTCACTGCCAGAAACCGTCCCGGTGGCTCCTCCTCCCTCACCACCCTTGATGGCGGGGCAGCTAAGGGATACACGCGTATCCCGCCAGTGGAACGGGCCATTGGTATGCAACTGTGCCCTAACTCCACTTGGCGTGGAGAACCGTGTCTTCCTTCGCGCGCCTGTAAGTACTCGTCGGACTTAACCGGCAAGGCTTACAAGGCCTGCGGGGAAGCTGCCTCTGCCATACACGCTATGGCGTTGTTGCAGGTTCATCAGGCTAAGGCACTGAAGGACCTGCACGAGGGTGGTCACGACCCGCAAGTTCTCCAAGAACTTCGTACCGCGACGGACCTCGCGCTTCGTGCGACGAAGGTTACCGCGCGGTCTCTGGGTCGTGCGATGTCCACTTTGGTGGTCCAGGAACGCCATCTCTGGCTGTGTCTGGCCAACATGAGGGAGACCGACAAGCTCAGGTTCCTTAACTCCCCCGTGTCCCAGACCGGCCTCTTCGGCGACGCGGTCGAGAACTTTGACCAGCAGTTCTCGGCTGTACAGAAGCAGACTGAGGCCATCCGACACATCCTGCCACGGCGGTCAGCTGCTGCCTCCACCCCACCGCCTGCGGCTCCTCAGTCTGCTCGTCGCCGAGGGCGTCCTCCTGCGTCTGCCCCTGCTCCCGCGCTGCAGCAGCAGCCTCCACCTAAGCGGCGCCATGGAGCCAGTCGCATGCAGGGCGCCCCGCTCGTCCAGGCCCCCGCCAAGAAGGGCGGCAAAGCCAAGGGTAAGCGGCCCTAGGACGGGCGACCCGGAGATGGAAGGGACTGCTCTCCAGGAGACGATGACCGAATCGCTCCCTCCCCCGGAAGAGGGCCGGGTGGAAAATCTTTTGTTTCTTTTTGTTTGTGTTCCGCCGCTGGCCTTAACCAGCGGTACCCAAATTTTCAATAAAGAGCAGTTTCTACCATCTCTGGGTCCGAAGGGGACCCCGAGAGTAGTGGGGGGACAGAATCCTCACCACTCTCATCCGCCTCCTCTATCGCCAGTGAGCAGCAGTGTGCAGTTCGAGAACGCCACCGAGCCGCCTCCTGCACCTCCTGCCCTGTGGAACCAGGTAAGTGCTGCACAGCGCACACAGACCCCGCTACGGACCGCCTCCCAGAGAGAGCCCCCCGAGCCGCGTCCCTGTGTTCCACTTCGCTGCCCCACTCCGGGTACGCCTGCGGTCCCTTTGGTCCCGCTTGCACGGTCTCTGAGAGCCTGGTTAGCGCTCGTCTTGCTGGCTCATTCGGACCATCAGGCTCGGCTATGCGAATCAGTTCGCCCGGCGTCCCCCCAAGTTTCGGGCCATCCACTCCACTACAGTGAGAGCAGCCAATGCCCATGTCTTGCGTGCGGAGATCGCAGTCCTGCTGGATGAAGGACGCGATAGAGCCGGTCCCTCCAGCCGATATGAGGTCAGGGCACTGCAGTCCCTACTTCATTGTATCCAAGAAAGGTGGTGGGTTACGACCGATCTTGGATCTGCGAGTTTTCGGAGCCTCCACAAGCTACCGTTCAAAATGCTCACACAGAGACGCATTTTCGAATGCATCCGTCCCCAAGATTGGTTTGCAGCGATCGACCTGAAGGACGCGTACTTTCATGTCTCGATTCTTCCTCGACACAGGCTGTTCCTGCGCTTTGCGTTCAAGGGTCGAGCATATCAGTACAAAGTCCTACCCTTCGGGCTGTCCCTGTCCCCCCGTGTCTTCACGAAAGTCACAGAGGGGGCCCTTGTTCCCATGAGAGAACAGAACCCTCAACTATCTCGACGACTGGCTCATACTAGCGCACTCTCGAGATCAGCTATGCGGACACAGGGACCTCGTGCTCAGGCACCTCAGCCAGTTGGGTCTTCAGGTCAACTGGGAAAAGAGCAAACTCTCCCCTGTGCAGAGGATCTCTTTTCTCGGTATGGAGTTGGATTCGGTCGCTCAGACAGCGCGCCTCACAGAGCAGCGTGCTCAGTCAGTGCTGAACTGCTTGAACACTTTCAAAGGCAGGACGGCGGTCCCACTGAAATTTTTTCAGAGGCTCTTGGGGCATATGGCAGCAGTGGTAACCCCGCTCGGCTTGCTTCATATGAGACCGCTTCAGCACTGGCTTCACGGCCGAGTCCCGAGATGGGCGTGGCATCACGGCACTCACCGGGTGGCAATCACACCGGCCTGCCGTCAGACCTTCAGCCCGTGGTCAGACCTTTCGTTCCTTCGGACAGGAGTCCCCTTGGAACAGGTCTCCAGGCATGCTGTGGTATTCACAGATGCCTCTGCCACCGGCTGGGGTGCCACGTACAACGGGCATGCAGTGTCAGGGGTGTGGACGGCTCCCCAACTGCATTGGCACATCAATTGCCTCGAGTTGCTAGCAGTACATCTCGCTCTGAGCCGCTTGAAAAGGCCGCTAGGGGGCAGGGACGTACTGGTCCGGACGGACAACACTGCGACCGTTGCGTACATCAACCGACAAGGTGGTCTACGCTCCCGTCGCATGTCGCAACTCGCCCGCCATCTCCTCCTCTGGAGTCAGAAGCATCTGAGGTTGCTTCGAGCCATGTATGTCCCCGGTATGCTCAAACGTGTGGCCGACGAGCTATCACGAGCTCTGCTTCCGGGAGAGTGGCGACTCCACCCCCAGGTGGTTCAGCTGATCTGGAGAGAGTTCGGAGAGGCTCAGGGAGACCTGTTTGCCTCCTCAGAGACCTCCCACTACCAGCTGTTTTACTCCCTGACCGAGGGAACACTCGGCACGGACGCACTGGCACACAGCTGGCCCCGGGGCCTCCGCAAATCTGCGTTTCCCCCACTGAGCCTACTTGCACAGACGCTGTGCAAAGTCAGGGAGGACGAGGAGCAGGTCCTTCTGGTGGTTCCATATTGGCCCACCCGGACTTGGTTCCCGGAACTCATGCTCCTCGCGACAGTCCCTCCCTGGCCCATTCCTCTGAGGAAGGATCTTCTGACTCAGAGACGGGGCACCCTATGGCACCCGCGCCCAGACCTCTGGAAACTCCATGTCTGGTCCCTCGGGACGCGGAGGTTCTAGTTGACTTACCCCCAGAGGTACTTAACACCATCACTTCAGTACGGGCGCCGTCCACGAGACGTGTTTACGCCCTGAAGTGGAACCTGTTCGTCGAGTGGTGTTCTTCTCGCCGAGAAGACCCCCGAAGATGTTCGATAGGGTCTGTGCTTTCCTTCTTGCAGCAGGGGTTGGAGCGTAGACTGTCCCCTTCCACCCTCAAAGTACATGCTGCCGCTATTTCTGCTTATCACGACCACATAGATGGCAAAACAGTTGGAAAGCACGACCTGGTCGTCAGGTTTCTTAGGGGGGCGAGACGATTAAATCCTCCTCGACCCCCCTCCATACCCTCTTGGGATCTTTCCCTGGTGCTTCGAGCACTTCAGGATGTTCCCTTTGAGCCTCTGCAGTCAGTAGACTTGAAGCTTCTTTCCATGAAGACTTTGCTGCTGGTTGCATTGGCCTCTGTCAAGAGGGTAGGAGACCTGCATGCATTTTCGGTCGACGAATCGTGCCTAGAGTTCGGGCCGGGTGACGGCCACGTGGTACTAAGACCCCGGCCTGGCTATGTGCCCAAGGTTCCTACCACTCCCTTCAAAGACCAGGTAGTGAACCTGCAAGCGCTGCCTTTGGAGGAGGCAGACCCAGCCCTGGCTTTGCTCTGTCCCGTTTGCGCCCTTCGTATATACGTGGACAGAACTCAAAGCATCAGGACCTCAGATCAGCTCTTTGTCTGTTACAGAGGCCAGCAGAAGGGAAAGGCTGTCTCCAAGCAGAGGATTGCCCACTGGATAGTGGATGCCATCGCCTTGGCTTACCAAGCACAAGGCTTGCCCTGCCCGCTCAGGTTGCATGCACACTCCACGAGAGGCGTTGCATCCTCCTGGGCGCTGACACGTGGCTCCTCGCTAACAGATATCTGTAGAGCTGCGGGCTGGGCGACACCTAAGACGTTCGCTAGATATTATAGCCTACGTGTAGAGCCGGTCTCCTCCCGTGTTCTCACCCTAAACGGGTAGAAGCACTGAGAGGTCTGGCTCTGTCGGCTTGCTGCACACTACTGTGCACCCTTATTGCTCCAGAGTAAAAACCTGTCGAGTCCTCCAAACCCCTCGGCCCGGACTTGGCGGAGCGTCCGGCGCCAGGCCCTTATCTGCTGAATCCTTGAGAACCGGATCTGGGCTGGGTTCCATATGTGTGACCCTACGGGGATCCCATATGTGTATATATTTCCACGGCTGCTCCTATCGGAAGCCCGTGTCTTTCCCTTGGGCTAAGTCACCCATTATTCATATCTTGTACAGCCTTCGGGCTAGTCCATATGTATTTCCACATAACTCTTTGAAGAAGTGGCTTCTGCAGCGTTCCTTCCTAAACAGAAAGGGCACGCTTTCCTAGTGTTATCCAATATCTCACTGTATGGGTTATCACGGAACAACAGTGTCAAACTCTCTGTGTAGGCCTCCTCCTATCGTCCTTCCAGGCAAGAAGGTGTAGAGGCTTGCACGGGGGCGCTGGATGGGGTGCAGCAGCTCTGGCACTTTGGTAGGGATTCCTATTGGTCAGTCATGACCTACGTTGTAGTGACTGACCGATAGGGAACGTCTCGGTTACATATGGTAACCCTCGTTCCCTGAGGGAGGGAACGGAGACGTAGGTCCCGTCGCCACATCTGCTGCCGCCCGCCGGGGCGGCCAGCTTCTCAGGCTTGGCTCCTCAGCAAAAAACTAACTGTGCAATCGCTCAGCTGCTCGTTAAATAACCGCGCTAACGAGGCCGCGCAGCTGATGCAAATGATTGCACGCCAATATGCATTGGCCTGTTTTAGTTTCACTCGAAGTAGATTGGCCTCTCTAGCGAGATTCCTATTGGTCAGTCATGACCTACATCTCCGTTCCCTCCCTCAGGGAACGAGGGTTACCATATGTAACCGAGACGTTTCTATTCATCTAAAAATCCTGGAAATTACAGCACAACTGTTTTCAGCATTGATAATAAGAAGAAATGTTTCGCTAAATCAGCATATTAGAATGATTTCTAAAGTATCATTTCATTGAAGACTGGAGTAATGATACTGAAAATTCAGCTTAACCATCACAGGAATAAATTAGATTTAAAAATATATTAAAATAGAAAACCGTTATTTTAAATTGTAATAATATTTAACAATGCTACTGTTTTTACTGTATTTTTGATCTCATAAATGCAGCCTTGGAGACTTTTCTTTCATTAAAAAAAGTCCAACTGACATAAAATAAATCTCACCGACCTTTGGAATGGTAGTTGTACCAGTTGTGAAAAACAAATAGCTTTTTTTTTTTTTTTTTTTAAATATACGTTTTTTTGTCTTCCAGGTTTCCCAAAAAAGCGAGCAGGTGAGTGCCGTTCCTCCTTCCTGTTGCTCTTTCTTAGTGAAACGCCCTCATAGTCCCAGAGAGAAGCACGGCAGCCAGACAGACAGCTAATGCCGGTTTTCTGCAGACAGCGATATGGGCAGGTTGAGGGTAGACACAACACCGATGCTGCTGCTGATATGAATACAGTGACACAGTATGGAAATAAAAGCACTCAGATTCGCAGCATTAACTCAGGCGGTAACACTTTCAGGTGGTCTCAGTTGTTAACATTAGTTAATGCAACATGAACTAACAATGAACAATTCTGTTACAGTATTTATTCATCTTTGTGTCCAAAAAAAATCAAGCTGTTCATTTTAGCTTGCTTATTTGCTTGTGAGCAGGATCCAAAGCGTACGCTCATCAAATGCAAATTAAAAAATTACAAAACTCACCCAAAATTTTAGGAATTACAACATATTTAAAATCAAGAATCATAAGAATCATAATCTGTGGCCGGTTGCATAAACTGCTTAGACTAGTTTTAAAAATTAGTAATCTAATTTTTGTCTTTAAAGCAACACTATGTAACTTTTGCTCCCAGGGTCCCCCTACAGTTGGGAAACAGTATTGTCTTCTACTGCTGTCGTAAAAAAATCTGTCATGGTTACACCATTGGATACACGTGCATTTGTTGACAAGCTGATACTTTATAGAGGAAAAAGATGGTTCTTTTATATAATGACGCTGGCTTGTAAACGTGAGCTACGCGATCTTTTGGCGTTTGAAAAAAAATAAAACCCATGAAATTATATTCATATGACATGCTGAAATATATGCCACTGTACCTGGGATGAAGACATTTCACACGCAACGCAGGCAGTCTGCCCAAGACGTGAGAACTCCTTCTGCAGAGTTCAGGGATTAAAAACAAAACATTATTTTGGATTTGAATTTTAAATCACTATAGTGGCTAAGGGTATGCAACTGGCACCTGATCGTCTTCAACCAATTTTTTTTTTAATCATAATTTGTATATAATAATTTTCCCCCCCTTCCGAATTACACTAAGTTTGGGGACGGTACGATTTTTAAAATGTTTTTGAAAGAAGTTTCTTATGCTCACCAGGGGCTGCATTTATCTGTTCAACAATACAGTAAAACAGTAATATTGTGAATTACAATTTAAAATAACTTTTCTATTCTTACATATTTCTTACATTCTTTGAATTATAGAAAGTTCAAAAGAGCAGCATTTATTTGAAATAGAAGTCTTCTGTAACATTATAAACTTTAGATGCATGTGTTCTTGCTGAATAAAAGTATTAATTTCTTTAAAAAAAAAAATCTTACTGACCCCAAACGTTTTAATTAATATGGAGCCCCTCAAGGGACTTTGAGGCGGAAAAAATATGGAATGGGGAGGAAAAAATATATTTTTAAATGCTTTCGCGTTTTCTCGCAAAACGTTTGCGTTCCCACGAGAAACTTTGCGTTTACTCGCAAAGAACTTTCTGGGAGGAACGTAAACATTTTGTGAGTGAATCCAAAGTTTCTCGTGGAGCGCAAAATGTGCGAGAGAACGCAAAAAAAATGGACTTTATTTTTTTAAAGATTTTCCTGCAAAGTTCAGCTCCAGCCCTGATCAAACACAACTAAACCAACTAATTACGAACTTCAGGAGCACGTGAAAATAACACACAGGTGTGTTGGATCTGAACTCTGCTGGTAGGTAGATGTCCAGGAACAGGATTTGGCACCCCTGCTTTAGGGGCTTTGTAAATTAAAGTAACATCAAAACAAAAAAAGAGGAAGAAAATCACAATGTGTCTTTCATTTTGTTGTGACCGGTGGGAAGATGGATACTTATATGGAATATGCTAAAACCCACTCTGAGAAGTGCCATCTATAAATGTATCCCCTTTAAAGTACCAGATTAAAGCTAAACTCAGAACTCACTGAATGGATGACTACGCAACCATCCTGACCCATCAACATGATAGCTCTTTTGTAATTGGTGAATTCACAGTGAACAGTAGTTTGCATTGTGGTTGGTCAGAAATGTTTTGTCTGCTCTCTCTGGGCCTGTTTTTGGACATGGGGCATGAGTGTGACCTTTTGTAAGTGGATCCAAATTTCCTGTCTAGTTTTTGTGTGCTGCTGGATAAGAATAGCATGATATGGTGGTGATGGTGACCCTTTTTCCCGTTTTTGTGTGTGTGTGCGCACAGGACAGGAAGTATTCTCAGCAAGGACCATCCCCCAGACAAAAAGCCCAAAAGCGACAAGGCGTCAGTCCCCCCCTCGCATGAGTTTGACCCCACAGGTAAGAACCCGCTTGTTTGTCTCTTGAAAGACATCTAAATAATGCATAACTGTCTCGCTTTCTCGTTTTCTTCATTTCAAGAATATTTTGTGGTGCAAAACAAGAGGTTTCAGTGTTTTCAAGTTATTTTGTTTGAAAGCTAAAAGTAACGGATGAAGTTAATCAGGTTATTTATAATGAAATGCATATATCTGAGTTGTGACAGCTTGGATATTGTGTAGATATAGTGCACATTGCTCTAAAGAGCAGTAAACTTGCATGTCTGTAGATTTATTGTTTGAGAGATTGAATGCAGACCCAACTTGTGCTGCTGGACTGTCTCAGTCTGTATAAAGATAATTACAGCAGGATCATGTCAAGCTGTGACATCAGAGGGACCACAGGGACCTCAATCATCATTTAAATGCTGGAGTAGCACCTTGTTTAAGGTTTAACACTGACTTTGACTTTTGGCCACCGCTGAGTAATGTGACTTAAAGGGGTAGTTTACCCATAAACAATAAAACCTGCCATTAAACATTATATTATTGGCTTATCTGTAACATACACTACCGTTCAAATGATTGGGGTCAGTACGATTTTTTATATAAATGCTGTTTCTATTCTGAAAAATGTATCACAGTTAAAAAATATTAAACAGCAACTGTTTTTAACATTGATAGTAATAAGAAATGTTTATTGAGCACCAAATTAGCATATTCAGGGCTCTAGACTGCGTCTAAATGCTCGTATTTTGCGAACTTTTTTACTGTAGATGCGACTGAATTTTCTTAGGTCACACTGATGCTACTACCAATTTTCCTAACTGGTAAGCGCTGCTATTCTGTTGCTCATAACATTCGATGACAAATGCACCAAAAGCGGAACAAAGAGCACTACTCATTTGAACTGCGCCACGCGGACTATTGATCAGCTTGGCCCAAAAGACAGCAAGAAGTTCCAGTGAGAACGTTCGAATTCGTCGAGTTTTTTTCGATACAAAGCACGAATGTCTCGTGATTTTAAAATAGGTTGATGAAACAGCGCTGACTTTCTCAACAAAACTGTTGCGAAAAACAGGATAAATATTGTGCCGCAGGCATTTCGATCCACAAATCTCCAACATTTACCATGGATTTATTGTACACTAACTGTAACCGTGGTTTTGTGGCAGAAAGGTGGGATATTCATAGAATGTATTATATGAATCCAGACATGTATTTCATGTATTAAAGGAGTAGTGGAACATAATTACTATATTTTATAGTTTTTGTGCATTTGTATTTTGCATTTTGGCTACCGTTTTTCATAACAAATACCACAGACCAATTGCCAATTTTAATAGGAGTAGAGTCTTAACTCAAAACAGTCAGAATGTTTTAATTTTACTGTATAAAAATGAGGTTATTACCATTTTTACAGTAAGAAAATGTTAAGTTATATTTTTTAAATACAAATAAATATATATCCACATCTCAACTCTACTAAATGCTACTGTCAACTCAAGCTACTGTCAAATGTGGATTTCCAAGAGACAAAATTATTAAATTAGTATTAATGTTACATGTTCAATGTTAGCAAATCAGGTTCTGGTGCCACTATATATAGAACTTTGTGTCACCGGTGCCACTGCTCTCAAATGTCAACCTGGAGCCCTGATATTAGAAATATTTCTGAAGGATCATGTGACACTGACTGGAGTAAGGGGTTTTTCTATTCCACTGCACTACTTTTCCATTGTTTATCGATGTAAATGCGCCTGACAGACCTGTTTAACCGTTGCGCTCACGTCTCCCAACTTTTGCTGGTCTTGTGCATGACAGCTTTCTAAAAACGTGGTGCTCAAGTTCAACTTTTAAAAAATGCGTCTCTATATGTTGTTTTTTTCCGCTTCTCTGACCTGCTTTTTTAAACCTGTTTTGTGTGAATGGCCCCTATTGGCTGCTGAAAATCCATTGTTTTCACAGGAGTAAATAACATTTGAAAACGTATTAAAATAGAAAACAGCTATTTTAAATTGAAAACAAAAGTTTCACAATATTACTGTTTTACTGTTTCAAATGAATACAGCCACCAAGAGACTTTCAAAAACATTAAAAAGCCTTACCGACCCCAAACTTTTCAACTCTGGTGTATAAATGAAAATATAACAATATAAAAATGACAATGGAAAAATATAAAAGGTAACGTTAAATATTTGCAACAAATTCTAACATTTTAAATGCATGTGGAACTCGACCCAGTTGTGTCAGTTTTGCCCAACATGACATTTTTAACAAATACCTTTCTTGAAAACTGATATTTTTATACAATCGACACTTTTCTCAAATTATGTGTGTGGTGCGGTTGCCGTGTAGTTTTATTTTGACTGAGGTGGTCACAAACGGCCAAATGTTTACACAGCACTTTACCATACATTGAAAATGAATGAGAACTGAGGCTGTCAAGCCTAAAAAATAATTACAAAATGAACACTAATAAAGTCTACATGACTTGCCTGCTCTCTCATACGATAGCTTTGTGTAAGGACTAAATTTTATATTCACAAAAAAATCTTCTCCTTCAACACAGATCCACAAATCCTTCAAATCTATTGCAGGTTTAAAATCAGAAATATGTGATATTTAAATGTTAAATGAGACACTTTTCATTTTTGACTGAACTATTTTAAACATTCTGATTTTGTCAACAGTTGGTTGTCATTTCACTACTTCTTTTCACTCAGTTTACCCTTATGGAGTTAAATGTTACTTTTACTCAGCATACAGCAATATCAAAAGCTGGTTCCAGACACATTAACCAAAAGTGAGCAATAAAAAATTGGCTTATTTGACAAATGCAAAATGCGCATGTTCACACTCGATGGGAAGAGATCCGTGGGAATGTATAATTTCTTCATTAACGTCACGTACCAGTAAAAATTTGCTCTTGTATACTTTTCTCTACTCCTCACACATCTGTGTTTCAAACCTGGATTTAAAGTCCTGACTCATTCATAATCTTTCTTGGGATTAACTAGACATGTCTGAAGTGATCAAATCAAGCACATCAGAGCCCATGTTGCCATGCAGCATGGAAGTTTAACTCTTTCATTCCCAGAGCTTTGGACTTGATATCGTTTTAGCAGCCTGGTTATGCTATTATGCAGGAGGCCCATCTCATCACAAGTTCCGGATGTTGTCACAGCCTGTAAGCCCTCTCGCTCTTCCTGCTGCAGAGACACACAGCTGCGCGCCCATCGGAGAGGGAAATCTCATTTCATGATGAAAGTTTATTTTAGTAAGGGATCTAGCTGAGTCATCAAGGAGGATATACAGGGTGTGTCTGAGATGGGTATGAGTCATCTTTTTATAAATGATTCGGGAGGAAAAGGAAGCAGTGTCTGTTGGTCATGGAGAAACTGACTGTTTGACACCTTTATTTTTTTGCATTAAACCTTCAATAAGTTTACTTTTTTTTTCTTTTCTAAATTTGGGTTAAAATTTAGGTAACAGTGTTCTTGTTATACATGTTACATGTTCTTACTGTAGTAATAATAGTAAATTATGCATAATTAACTAACCCTAAACCAAACCCTATTATTAACCCTACAGTAAATAAATGTTATTATTTAATATTACTAAGAACTTAAAGGTGCACTTCACCACTGGCAAAATGAGCTTTCAATAAAACTTGGCTACCTATACAGTAAAGGCGAATTTTTTTTGTGTGTGTTTAAATCAGTGATACCTGATAGAGAAAACCGAGAGAGAAAGCTGTTGTCTTCCCATTTGTCAAATAGGTGTGAAAACTTCTACACCCTTAATGCTCTGGGCTTGTTGTTGTCCAAGGCCACTCTAACCAGTCTGCTATGGATACGCTTACTGCCTCAAATACTGCCTTACTTTAGTAGAAAATACTTCTTAGCAAACATTTAGTCATAATGGTGCTGACTTGTATCCTTCCGGGGTGCAAGAATCCGAAGAGTAAACGTTTAGAGGGAGTGATCAGTGAAAGATCTAGCACATTGCATTCAGTTGCTAAAGACTGCAAAGAATCATAAAAATTTTGAGATTTTCAAAACGCAATATTTTCAAAATGAAAATTTCAAACTCAGTCAACATTTCAAACTGGATTACCACAATTACCACAGTTTTAGGCCAAACAGAAGGGGAAACTGTCAGTTCCCGACAACCACCCTAAGCTAAACATTGTTTTCACTAAAGCCCTGGAGCTGTCAAAATAAATGTGAATTTCTCAGTCCACGTAACATGGAGAACGAGTAAACATGGTTAATTTACATATACTACGACATTGTAACCATACAAAGCGGCTTAAAAATCGGGAAGGTACACTGTAAATGTATGGATACATTTTATTTTAAGGTGTCTTTGTTACAACCAACTCAAAATGACATGATGGAAATATGGATTGTGTTAAAATGATTAATACACTACCCTTCAAAAGTTTGGGGCTTCTTCAAAAGCTATTTTAATATGCTAAATAAGGAACATATATCGTTAACAATGTTGAAAACAGTTGTGACTGTGATACTTGGAATAAGAACATTTTTTATTTATTCTTGTTTTATTATTTGTAGTTTAAAAGCTCAAATGTGATAAATTCGGCTGAACTCCGCAGATTTCCTCCATACAAAACTTGTTATTTTTTCTCCTTTTAACGAGATTTTTGTTGCATAATCGTATTATTTCTCTTTCTGTTTTGTGCTGTTTGTGTGTGTGCCGCATGTTTTCTGCTGTCAGAACTGCCTGTTCAGAGTGTAGTAGCTGACGGAAGGCCAGAGTCTTGCGGTAAGAGTCACTGGGTCACTGCCGCTGCTCTGGAGTTTTGCTGTGTGTGTGTGCCTCGTTCTTTCCCTTTTATACCTGCCGGCCTATCAGACTTAACCTGCACCAATCCTTTATAATAATTATAAAAATAATTCATTACATTTATGTAGCGCTTTTCTCGGCACTCAAAGCGCTTTTCATAGAAGGGGGGAATCTACTCAACCACCACCAATAGCAATTTAGCATGTCTTGGTGTCGGGCTATAAATTGGTGAAATTGGATTTACTCAAAGACCTGTTTAATTGTCAAATATCTTGGTCCTTTTGCATTATTGAGGTAAAGTGCTGTGCCTTTTCCTCAAACACCTTAGCCTTTTTGCAACAGTCTCTCTCTGTTACACGTTGGCTGTTTTGTATCTATTATAAAGTCAGTTCATGCCTTTAGTTTTCTTTTAATCTTGCTTTACAGCCATCTGTTTGATTTGATTGTGAACCGAGTGAACAGAATGAATGAACAGATGCTTGAAACATTTTATTTAGCCAATTCTTTGTGGTTAGTTGACCAAGTGCACCCAGCTCAAGTTGTTGTTGAATTTAATTTAAAATAAGCACATCATTTTCATACAGTATTTTGACAATCAACTTACTAGTTTTCTCACATGGAGGTCTCGTCCACTAACCACACATACATGGTTACTGTTAGAAATTTGGTTTTGTGTTAAGACAAAATGTATATTTAAATTGAATGTAATAATAATTATACAAAATGTATAAACTAATTAAAATTGCACATTTAATACAACCAATAAAAGGAGGATTGAAAAGACGCATCTAGGACAGATGTCACATCCATAAAGCAATACAATTCCAATGGCAGGTCGTTTAGTTTTTGAGTGTGGTTGTCACAAATTTGTTGTGCATATGTTTATCATGTCCAATATAATGGCTACACTCAGCCCGAGTGTTTGCGAGTGCATGTGTGTTATTGTGTTATCAGCACAAATGGAGAAATCCGCTTTGTAGTCATCACACATGAATAGCTTATGAGCTACACCAAACGCTTCATGTAAACACATTACAGACTGATCCAGTCTGGTGAGATGCTTGTTATCTGACATGTTTTTTTTTTACACTTCCACTCTTCACAAAAGGAGCAGCCATGTAAAAACTGTTAAAAGACACCAGTCCGCTAAGACATAAATCATTCTGTAGTTTCTTAACTATACATTTGCATTGGCAGATCCGGAATAACAATATGCTTACACACTGAAATATTCAAATTTAAACAAAAACAAAAAGAAAAATATTATCTGGGTTGAATAAATCTTAATTTGTGTAGTTGATACACAAGTGTTTTGTATGTTCACAACTCTTTCCTGCTGTATTATGATTTATTTATTTGTAAGTGCTTGTAGTTTTCATTTCATTATTATAAACTTGCATTTTTAATACTTCTGAATACAAAAGTAAAATCTTTCAATTTCTCCTTGAGCATATTTTCCACGTTCACACATACTGTTCAAAAGTTTGGGGTCAGTACAATGTTTTTAAAAGAAGTCTCTTATGCTCACAAAGGCTGCATTTTTTTGTGAGAAACAGTAATATTGTGAAATAGTATTACAGTTTAAAAAACTGTACTCCATTTTAATAGATTTTAAAATGCAATTGTAATATGCTGATTTGGTGCTCAAGAAACATTGAAAACAGTTATTCTGTTTCTTTTGGAAACCATTATGCTTTTTGGGGTATTCTTTGATGAATAAAAAAGAACAGCAATTTTTTAAACAGTTTTTTTTTTTTTTGATAACGATATAAATGTCTTGTCACTTTTTATCAAATGAATGCAGAATTGCTGAATTAAATAATTAATTTAATAAAAGATCAAATAAAAAAAAACTCTGATTCCAAACTTTTGAACAGTAGTGTATGAGTTTACAAGTCACTTTCTCACATAGACTTCTAAAAAAGTCACTGGCATGCCGGAAAAGAAACAGGTTTTTGTTGTTTATGTCGTTTCTAAAGCTCTTTTATGACTGAGTGCATCTGGCATGCTCAAGGCCTTTTAAGAAATCATTTTCGGTGCGTTCACCTACAGTCTCTCAACCGTTTGGTCTGGTTTTACATACACACAGCCACTATACTGTATGTGACCAGGAATAACACACTCTTCTTTATCCAGCTCCTTGAGTGCTGCTTACCAAGTCCTCATCATTTCTCCTGCCCCCTCCATATCTTTCCATTTCTTTATCACCCTATCTTTCTGTCTGTTTGTCTCTTAGGGCTTGTGCAGCGTTGTGTCATCATCCAGAAAGATGAGAATGGCTTTGGGCTGACAGTGAGCGGCGATAACCCTGTGTTTGTACAACTTGTAAAAGAGGGTAAGAATGACACAATCCGTGTTGTTCATTGTCCTTGTTTTGCCCTCCATAACATGCACATGCAGAGCAGTTTCACGAGTGACTTAAACACACACTTGTTTCTTTTAACTATCCAGCCTTAGATAATTATCCAGTTGTGTAACACCACAGTACGGTATAATTACGACACTGACAGTGCTAAATACATAGTTGCTTTTACCAGTAACTAC
Organism: Meda fulgida; assembly: GCA_030578275.1. Lineage (NCBI taxonomy): Eukaryota > Metazoa > Chordata > Actinopteri > Cypriniformes > Leuciscidae > Meda > Meda fulgida. The sequence goes on from CM060620.1 coordinate 7,702,528, forward strand.
AGTGAGGCAGTGAAAATGTGTATTCAAGCTACCTGTGATCATCCTTACACTGTACTGTGGCGATATTATTCCACAATGATGGTTTCAGATCAAGGAACTTATATTTTTCATTGCAGCAGACTGCATGATCTCTCTTTCTCTTCTTTTGCATATAGATGGAGCTGCCATGCGAGCTGGTGTTCAGACAGGCGACCGGATCATAAAGGTGATGACCATCAGGGGCTTCACTGTGATGTAGTTCAGATTTAATAGTAGATTTTAATATAACTTCTTGAGATTCAGTTCAAAATGAACGTAGTCATGACCAACTCCAGAAACTATTTGGGCTTGTGTCTTTAAGCCCTGAGGTTATAATACAAAAAAGCTCTCCAGACAGGCTCACCTGATGTCGGCAGGGTGCCTCGGGTGCCGTGTTCTGCCTCCTGCTGGCGGAATAAAGAACAATAGATGTATATATTTCTCTGGTCATACCTAAGAGTTTGGAAATCTTAATATGTCATAATTATGATGTGACTTGCGCAACCGTTCAAAAGTTTGGGCTCAGTAAGTGAAGTAGTCTCTTGTGCTCACCAAGGCTGCATTTATTTGATCAAAAATATAGTAAAAGAAGTATTATTGTAAAATACTATTACAAATTAATTTAACTGTTTGAACATATTTTAAAATGTAATTTATTCATGTGATGACACAGATGAGTTTTCAGCATTATTACTCCAGTCTTCAGTGTCACATGATCCTTCAGAAATCATTCTAATATGCTGATTTGGTTCTCAAGAAATTAATCTTATCCAGTTGTGTTTTAAAATTGTGAATCATTATTCAGGATTTTTCGTTACATTATAAATGACTTTACTGTCACTTTTGATCTATTTAATACTTCCCTGATGATTAAAAATATGATTTGATTAAAAAAATCTTACTTTTGAACAGTTGTGTACCTTCACATCAGTTTTGTCAGAATAAAATGGACACATTGGGCCTTTTTATATTTCTTCTCATTTCCACTACCCAAAAGACAGGAAGCTTTTGTGGAGCATTGGTGTATCTAAATGACGTTATGTTTGGTTTATAATTTATGCTTTATCTGTGTATATATATATATATAATTATCATGCTGTCACAGAGAATAATGTGAAATGTAGTTTGGTCATGCAAAACTCATAAACAAGCTAAATAAAAAGCATTTTTGGCACTATTTTTGTTGCTGGGGCAGAAATAGGCAAAGTAACTGGCAATATTGGCAGTCATTATGAATTTAATCAGTTTTGTGTTTTTTTTCATGCAGGTCAATGGGACATTAGTCACACATTCAAATCATGTAGAAGTTGTAAAGCTAATAAAATGTAAGTAGCCTGTGGCTTTCACTTTAATCATTTTACTGAAGTTATTCACATTTAAAGTGAACAATACTGTGCAGTTGTTGGTTTCTTTGTACAGATAACCTATTTGTGTGTGTGTGTGTGTGTGTGTGTGTGTGTGTGTGTGTGTGTGTGTGTGTGTGTGTGTGTGTGTGTGTGTTTGTTTACAGCGGGCTCCTATGTGGCCCTAACCGTGCTGGGGAGACCGCCAGGCCTGCCTCAGATCCCCCTCTCAGACAGCGAGGTGGAGGAGGGGTCTCTCTTCTCGCTCACTTCCCCTCACTCCCCGGGGCCCATCGGTCCAGACCGCTCCTCTTCTTCCCCCAGCCCCTCGGAGCGCAAACCCACCCCACTGCCTGTATGGGTAAGAACTCAGTCTTGTCCTCAGATCACCGAAAAACAGCCTTGATCTCCATCAGCCCTCGTTCTTTTTCTATCATAGAACTGTAAGCCTTTTACTTCAGTAACTCATTGTGTGTTTGAGGCATCACTGCAGCAAAAATACAACAGCAGTCACATGCTTTCATACAGACAGTGTTTCGTACAGATAACAGAGCTGTGGCTCTATACAAAAATTATTTCTGGGTTGCTAGATTGAGTATTTCCTCCTAACTGTTTAAAGGATACAATACAGTTTGAAAGTTTGCTATCACTTTTGCTTTATTTTCAGCAAGAAAACTTTAAATTGATCAAAAGCGACAGAAAAGACTTTTGAAACTTGTAATGTTACAAAATATTCATCAAATACTGAAATGTATCACTGTTTGCACAAAAATTATAAATGGCACATCTGTTTTCAACATTTATAATTATAATAAATGTTTCTTGAGCACAAAATCAGCATATTAGATGTGACACTTAAATTCAGCTTTGCATCACAGAAATAAATTACACTTTCAAATATATTAGAAAAAGTTATTTTAATAAACATAATATTGTAATAATATTTACCACAGTATTTTTGATCAAATAAATGCAATCTTGGTGAGCATAAGATTATACTTTTAAAAACATTTAAAAATGATAAAAAAAATTATCTGGTTACACTAGTGGTTTATCTTGGTGGTCCACTTTAGACATTATACTAACGTAGCAGTACTAAGTTACTAACTTATTAAGAAACTTTGCATCTACATCTCATATAACTCTCATTAGTGTGTATTAGTAGACTGTTAGTCGACTGTTAGGTTAGGGTTAGTAGAATAGAAAAGTAGGTGCAAAGTTACTTAGTTGAATGTCTGTTGGTGGATCATCAAAATAAAGTGTTAGCAGATATTAAGCACAAAGCCTACTAATACTCTGAGAGTTAGTTGACATGTAGTTGCAAAGTTACTTATAGTTAGTAGAATGTCTAAAGTGGACCATCAATCTAAAATCTTACCTACCACAAACTTTTAAACTGTAGTGTACATTGGTTATTGTGAGTGGACTGAAAATTTGCAAATTAAGCCTACACAAGATCTGTATTATTATTATTTTATTTAATCTATTATTTTGTTTCTTCAAGAAATGTATTTTATTATTATAAAAGATTGTGCTGCTGATTGACTACTTGCAATGCTGCTGCCACAGTTGCTTAACGCACACAGTGTCAATTCTGCAACCTGTTAATATTTTTAGACCTGTGTAGCACACACATTTGAGTTTTGAACCATGGGAAAGTAATGTCTTAATTTGCAGAACTGAAGCTATTATTATAGACTGACTCATGTGTGGTGAAGACTGTCATTGAGCTCATACACATACATTTGCATTTATCAACCATGTGATGTTGTGACAGAGTCTGTCTTCAATCTCACATCCTCTCTAACAAGAGATGCGTGATGATCAGAGCTGCTGTGATGTTTGATAAATTACAGGCCATGACGGAGGAGTACAGCAGGAACCCTACACCTAAACTACTGAAGGAAAACCAGGACGCCAAGAAGCACATTCCACAGCACCAGGAGCAGCTCAGCAAACCCACTGGGACTGGACAGGTACAGACTCATGTACACTCACACACACAACCACACACACACTCCCTTCCTCTGATTCAGAGAAATTCTTGATTTTAAAACCAAAAAAAAAAAAAGATATGTAGATGTTAATTTAATATTAAAAATGATTGTGTCTGGACATTATGAATCACATTTTTGCATCAATGAATTGGATTTAAATGTTTAATTTACCATTTTCTTTATGCAAAACATGTCGTCTTTTTTTTTGTGATGTGAAATATGAACTATACTTTTCTTCATGAGATTCACACAATCACTTTTTTCCCCTAAATGTATTAAGTAACGTGAAATTTTATTCATCAGTAAAACACTTGGAATGCGTGACAACAAGTAGCACAAATGGAAAATCTCTGGTTCAGCTTCAATTGAACATTTAGTTAATGTTGTCCTGGGTATGTATCATTAACTAATACCAAAACCATAAAATAAACAGTAACTAACAGTAACTAAAAATAGTTTCATGGTGACTTTAAGTGAAGTACTAAAATAACTAAATGAACTAAAACAATAAAAACTGTATAGACAATCATATTTTAAAAATAATCATCATAATAATGATAAATACATCCAACAAAATTACTAAAACTTTAAAATGAAATGTAATTCAAACTATTAACACAAACTAGTATATCAATATAATCATAGCATCAATGATACTAAAATAACACTGTAGTCTTACACAATGCCTTAACCAGACGCGATAAGATTACAATGACAATCAATTTGTCTGTCCATGCCAGATACGACACAGCTAACAACATGCTGCAAACTCAATTACAAATCCCAGCCAATCAGAAGAGCATTATGGCGGAGTCTCTCTCTGCAAGCACACGAAATCTCGCAGCGAAATTGAAAAGCACATAATAAAATTACTGAAAAATTATCAATCTCAAAGATAATTATCAGTAATGCACCACCATAGAAACCATTAAAAAATAGTATCAATATTTTCCTTTTTATCACTGTTAAGCTGCTTTGAAACATTCTGTTGTATAAAGCACTATATAAATAAAGGTGATTTGACTTTATTATAATCCCGTTTCTTGATGCATTGCTGTCAAGACTGGTTAGGACAAAAACTCTGAATAACATGAAAAAGCCACTTTTTATTGTGTTTTGCCGCTCTGTGTCTGGTTATGACACGTTATATGTGTATGATTTCTGCAAGGTTGGTGAGACCAAATGAAATGCCAGTGTTTACAAACATACAGTGATTTTCTTGCTCAGTATTTTTGTTTTACTTATTCTTCTTGTGATCTGGATGTAAAACTATTCTGAGAAAAGTTACACAAACTTTTACATGAAAACTTGGCAAAAAAAGAAAAAAGCCTAGCCTTTGCGGGCGTCAGTTACAGTCAGTATTTTGTTCGATTCTATGCAGTACCATTAGTGGTGTGGAAATTACACTTCATGTTCTTAACAAAACGTCATAATGTTACAATCATAATGAGAGTTTGTGTATATTGTAGGATGGCTCCATATCTCCAAGGCCAGGTGAAGGAGAGCAAGAGGATGGAGGGGGAGATTTGGACCGACCCCCTTCCTGGCAGGGTGATGCTGGAACGGAGCCATTGTGGACCAACAATATCACGACCCCTGTCAGTACACCTCCCGAACACATTACCCTTTCCTTCTACATTTCTTGAATGAAGATCTGTGGTTCCTCTATGTAATTGACATTTGCTCTCATTTGCTCCATGCAGGTCACTCCTAGTCCTGTCCCGGAGAGCCCATGCCAAAGAGAGACCCCCTACCACAGCCCAAAGACCACACCCCGAGACAGCCTCAACTCCTGTCCTTCACCGGACGCCGAAGACACACCTGATCTTGTGAGTGACCTCTTGACCTCATGGCTTTATATGTAGTTTCTTAGAGCTGTGCAAAAATTGTGCGTTTCTCATTTAGGATTCTCAGTCGAGTATGGGGAGCCCCTCCTCTCGTCCGGTTGCACACATTATTGGTGCTGAGGACGAAGACTTTGACACAGAGCAGGAACAGGTAGGGGTGACTGTGGCTTGGTTTTAGTCTGTATGTTTATTTCTGCCTCTTGTGTTTTTGTACTTGTGGGCTCTCCTCCAAACACTAGTGACTAAGGCCCCGATATACTCATGCCGTAGTTCTTGTTGTTTCTTCGTTTAGGAGTAAAAAGAAGTTTTACTCCTTTTCAGCTTTACACTGTTAGCGAACAGTCTGCTGGGCGCGAGGTTTAGGTGAATATGTAAATATATGCTGAGCACTGTCCTCTCAATTACAAATTAAACACGCAACAAAAATGACAACAGTGACGGAGAAAATAGAAGTTAAGAAAGCATCTGATCATAGCAACGTGGATCTGTTTGCACCAGCTCTGCAATTAGGCTCTCCAGTCAAGTCACGTCATGTTTATTTATATAGCACTTTATACTATAGATTGCTTTAAAGCAAGCAGCTTTACAGTATTAAATCTTTCCCTGCCAGCGTAAAAAAAAAGAAAAGAAAAGTTGCCAGTCAGCGCCAGACTTTTTAATTTTCACAAAACTTTCATGGCCCCCAGAAATAACTTTTTTTTGGCTTGATTTTGTTCTATATTATGTCACACCAGCATTACATAGCATTTTTAGGCGTCATAGGTGAGCTTCTGATATGAAGGATGTTCTAAACAGTACTCGGTATGTTTATTCCATTGTCTATTGGCAATAGTGTACTAATGCATGAATCACAGCTAATAAGTCACTTAAGCCTTGTTCTGTCCAAATCTGATTTTTGTGCTTATCTGATTGGAATCCGATCATATTTAGAAAGTCTGAAAGGCAAAAAAAATCACAATTTTTTACAAATTCCTTTGAATTTTCTTTTTGATTTTTCAAAAATTACCAACTTGAACCTTTTGCGAAATCTACACTGGGAAATCTTTCGACCTCACACAAAATTCCCAATCACGTGCATTTCTATTTTGTTTGGAAAATGTTACTTTACTTAAATAGAGTTAGCTTTAAAAAAAAAAGTAATATTTCAGGTTGGTCTACCCGCTAGTCTCGGGACACTACCAGTTTCTATGAGAACCGAAGCTTGTAACAGCAGCTGCAGTGACACGATGTTTGGCTCTTATTTAGAAGGTGGAACTTATTCCACCATATTGCGCGGTTGCAGTTTCTCCCATTCATAGTAATATGAGTCAACTGTTTTGGGATATATAGGCACATCATTGTGATCTCTCCACCGGAAACCCCCCCCCCCCCCCCCAAAGGGTCCAGTTGTCCCCACTTTTCAGGCAACGTTGTTTGTGAGGCTTCCTATCAGGATAGATGTTGCCTTAGAAGATAACAGACTATGTAGACAGTTTATAATGAGGAAGCTCATTTATTCATGGAAAATAGCAAAAACGTTTACACAGTTACATTCACAATTACACATTTAAGTTGACCATTAAATCATAAAGTTAATAATATAAGAATTTGTGCTTGCTTTTCACTGTAAATAACTGTCTCTCTGTCTCTAGATTAATGGCCAGTGTAGCTGTTTTCAGAGCATAGACCTCCTGAAATCTCGGCCTGCTCACCTGGCAGCTTTTATCCATCATGTGGTCTCTCAGTTTGACCCTGCGCCTCTGGTGAGATCGATCACCCCTCTTACCCTCAAACCCTCTCACACAAACCTGAAATTTCCAGGCATCTTACAAAATGTTTATAAAGGACTTTCCATGTTCCATGAATCTCTCTTGCATGCTTATAGTTTGGTTTCAGATCAGATGAGTCACATCACTAAAGCCCCTCTCATCTCCCTTCTCACTTCACAGCTGTGCTACCTCTATGCTGAACTTTACAAACAGACCAGCTCCAAAGAGACACGACGAATCCTCATGGATACCTTCTTCATAGACAAAACAGCTGTGAGGGACCTTACAAAAGGCTCAGATTCTTTAGCTTGTCATAGATGATGTGATCTCTGACTAAGCTGTATTTTGTTTTTTAAACAGAGCTTGAAAGTAACAGTACCTGAATCCATCATCACTGACCTGGGTTAGTTCAAACCTCTAAAAACTCTAAATACATTGTTTAATTTTTTTTTTTTTTTTAGCATTCATGGAAATGATAGTTGTGAAATGATAGGCTGATAAAAAAAATTTGCAAACCCCGACCTTCGACTTAAAATCATAGGGATCCTCCTGATGTTCTGCTTGATACTGATAAGTCAATGATTATTTTCATGTTATGACTGATAACCTAAACATTTGACCAATATTATAACGTTAACATATTACAATAAGGTTTCATTAGTTAACATAAGTTAACTTTAGTAACAAACTCAGGATGAACTGCACTTCTACAGTGTTTATTAATCTTAGTTAATGTTAATTTCAGCATTTACTAATAATAAAATCAAAAGTTGTATTTGTTAACATTAGCTGATGGACTGTGAACAAACAATGAACAGCTGGATTTTTTAACTAACGTTAACAAAGATTAATAAATATTGTAATAAATGTATTGTTCATTGTTAGTTCATTTTAGTTAATACATTAACTAATGTTAACAAGTGAGACTTTATTGTAAAGTGTTACCATTAGATCGCATATCTTTTAATAAAAATAAACAAAAATTTAACCAAAATAAAGCTGCTAGTGAATTTATACATAATATCTTATGCTAGATATTGAAAGTAATTTAAATCTTAAAATAGGCAGAAGGCATTAAATTCACTATGTTCAATATGTATCTGCACCATATTATTTATTTATAGTTTTTTATTTTGTTTTTTTATTGTTTTGTTTTTTTCCATTGTCAGCCGATAATGGATATGTATTGACTGGCATTGGATGGTTTATTGATAAATGTAAAAATCGTCTGATAAAAAAAAAAAAACGTCACATTACCAATATGATGCTAATATATTGTGTATCTTAATTTTTTTTTAAAGTCACTCATCTAATTTGAATTATTTATGCATTTGCGTGAATATAGAGCGGACTGCACACTCAATTAATGCAGAACGGAAGAGGCCGGAGCCCATCTTAGAGGATGTTCATCGACAGTATGTGCTGCAGCTGCAGGACACACTTCTACCTGACATTCAGAAGAACCTAGAAGACTTCAGGTAAAATGCACTCATCTAATCCACACACTCTACGACTCCAATGTATCAGCACAAGTGTCAGTGGAAACCCTCTCCTCCAGTATGTTCTCTCATGTATTATTTGTATGTTTCAGGCAAAAGCGCAGTATGGGTCTCACGCTGGCTGAAGCGGAACTAGCCCGTCTGGATACCGAGAGAATGAGAGACCGCATGGCTCCAGAAAAAGAGCGGTCCTGTGCAGAGCACATCATCTCTAAGATAGAGGATGTACTGTAAGTGCACATATTTGTGCTGACATATGTATGTGAATATACTTGTCCTTTTTTCTTTTTTGTCTCTGTGTCTGGAGGTTGGTGGTCACACACACTACAGATCACTATCATTTACATACCCCTTTTCTCATAAGTTTACATAGACCTTGCAGAATCTTTAAGATGCTTAGCATTATTAAAAAAGTTTTTTGCTCAGGAGAATCTACCTAAAGTATAGTGTACTGTCAAATAGCTTTATCAGTCAGTACTATTGAAAAATACATATATGATCTCTCCAATTTAAATTTTTTTACTTATTTCTCATTTTTTAGCTGGAGGCATCTTGCTACTGCTCTTTCATAATTTATATCCTTTTGCACTGATAGACAATTAATTGTTGTCCATAACTATGACTAAATCTTCCACTACTCTCACTCAGGGTGTCCCACTGGGCTCTGTTCTTGGTCCTCTTCTTTTCAATATTTACTTGTTGCCCCATGGTCATATAATCTGCTGTCACAGTCTCAGCTACCATTGTTATTTTGATGACCTACAACAATATATACAACCTATATATATATGTATATGTGTGTGTGTGTAACTTAGCATGAAATAGACTTACCCTTTGTTTTCTCTAAATGTGAAAGCCATGTGGGTAAACTTGTAGACAGCTTTTCACAGGAAAAGAGCCATTGTTGTTGTTCCTCTTATTGTTAAATGCTTCAAGCAGTTCATGAGTAGTTTCATGAGAAAAAATTCTCTCATTTTGTTTGAGTTTAATGTGAGACCAAATATACACTATAGGGTTACATTGTGATTCATCAATGAATCCACACAACTCTGCTGAACCACTCTGAATCTAACTTTCAATACTCTGGCAAAAATTTTGGAAAAATACGCTTGACCTATTTTATTTTTTAATTTTTTAAATCATCACAACTGGATTGACATTTTAAGCCTGTTCCTTACTGATAAATATAACAAAAATAAAGATAAATTAAAAAAATAAAAATAAAAATTTATTTTATCTTTTCTGGGTTTACTTCCTAAATGAATATTGATGTCATTTTGACCAAATTTTTGGAATGGTAGATTATTTTAAGAAGGGTTCACGTATGGCATATTCATTGTTGGTCATTATTTACACTTATATTGGACACAACAGGATCCCATTTGACCCAAAGATTGACTAAGATTAAATCTAGATTAAAATGATAGCATTGACATTAAACTAATTGTTATAATATCTTTAGATTTAAACCAAAATGGGTGAATAATTTTTACACAAGATACTATTCAAAATGAGATATAAAACAGTTGTCTCTCACACACTTCAATAAATGCAACTTATTTTTTGTTTCAGACTGACGTCACAGGCCACAGAGGAAGATAAGTGGTAAGGGGAATTCTCATGTCCTCTCTCTTCCATGAACGACATATTACATCACCCTACATTAACCCACGAAGCACTCACCAGACTCACAGGCTGAATCTAAATCCAGTGTCACACTAAAAGTATGAGTACTTAGTAAAACAGTACAGTTTTACATTATTTCATAAAGCAGTATACTGAAACCTTCATGTATTAAAAGGTATTAATCATTTTTTAAAGGCAAAACTAGCTACTAAACACACTAGCTCTGTAGTTTCCTTCCCACCAGTTTTAGCTGCAAGCTTGTGAGTGGTGTGTAGTTGCAGCATATGATCGGTCAGGAGCACATATGTGTGGCAGCAGCAGGGACTGAGGCGTTGTGTGTCCGCCCAGATGGCTCACAAGAGACTGGAGCCTCATGAAGCCTCTGACAGGAGCTTGTGAGGGCTATTTCTGCTCTGGCACTGACTGCAGTTACGCATTGTACAAGTCATCTGTTTGGCTTGTAAGTGTTTGTGAGAACAGCTTTGTAAGTTCTTCGGCTGGGGTCCTGGCTGTCAGAATAATTTTCTGTGCACTGTTAAGTATTTCAATGTATGGACTGAACCGAGCACTTGCTCCCCCTGCTGGAAATGACACAGCCAGTTTTAAACTACAATGTTTAAGTCAAAGGATTGATTAGAACAACAACATTAGCTAGTGAGTTTTGTCTGAATGATCCGACACCTGGGTATTTACGGTATACGGATATAATAACGTAACATGAATGCAATACTATTCTTTATACTTCAAGTCAGGGATTTGAACAAATTACAAGTATTAAAGGTTTAGTTCACCCAAAAATGAAAAATCTGTCCTCATTTACTCACCCCATGTAGTTCCAAACCTGTAAGACTTTTGTTCATCTTTGGACCACAAATGAAGATATTTTTTTATTAAATCAGAGATTTATGTCCCTCCATTGACAGCTACACAACTACCACTTTGACGCTTTATAAGGTTCATAAAGAGATTGTAAAGCTAATCCAAATGAATTGAGCAATTTAGTCCAAATTTTCTGAAGAGACACGTTCACTTGATATGATGAACATATATTGAATTTAGGCTTTAGTTCCTTGGACTGTCAAGGGAGAGACAGAAAAAAAAAAATCTTCATTTATCTTCAAAATTTCTTCATTTGCGTTCTGAAGAAGAACGAAAGTCTTACAGATTCGGAACAACGAGAGAATTTTCATTTTTTTGGGTGAACTATCCCTTTAAATTTCTCTCATTCTGTTATTCTCTCTCGCAGTAGCACCATGCAGTTTGTCATACTGTCATATATGAAGCAGCTCGGTGTAAAAGTGAAGGAGTCTCGAGGGCTGGAGCACAAGCCCAAGCTAATGAATCTTTTCCCTAAAATAAAGGTACAATCTCTCAGCAAAAATCATTACTTGATCTCCAAATTACTCCATGAAACCAAATAAACTAAACCAGTGTCTCTTTGCTCCTTAACCAGAAAAGCATAAAGCCTGAGAAAGATGGAAGTGAGGAGAAATCAAAGAAAACACGGTTTCCTAACGTTTTTCCTCAGAGACGGCCGAGCAGGATTGATGCTTCATCACGTAAGTTGATGGTTAATTTAATGAATGGTTACACCAGTGGTTCTCAACCTTTTTGACTCAAAGGCCCACCATTGTCCAACACAAATATTTGCAGGCCCCCCATTTTGACTAAGATATTTCCTGTTATTTCTGCTCTAATTGATAAGACTGCTTGTTTTCAGACTTTTTTATTAACAGACAATTGGAGTGTTGATATATTTTAAATTAACCATTAATTTAGTTATTCCAGCAGTACAATATTAGTGTAATTTTTAAATGTTATAAGTTAACTTAAAAGGGCTAAAAAAAAAACCCCATCATTTCCCAGAAAAAAAAATTTGTTTCAGTTTTTGTTATGGTAAATTTTGTGTGTGGTATAATTCAGTTCCTTGTGACGGGATTGTGGGTTTATTTAACTTCCCTATTTGTGACCATTTTTTAAAGGCAACTTTCTATTTGAATAGACTTGAGACACTTACCATTTAGGATTGGATTATTTTACTACTGCTGTATAGTTTTTGTTTGTTGTTGGTACAACACAAACATTTTAGATGCCTGTGGAATTTCACAATTCCCATTTTCGATACCATAGCAAAAATAATCTTAGCACAACTATTATAAAGTTTAAACACAAGACGAATAAACAGTCAGTAATAAACAAATTACAAGCAAATAGTACTAATAAATACAATATACAAATAGAATAAATACGTTTTTCAGGTAGGACTAACAGTAGTATTCAGGTAAGAAATACTACAGAAAATAAATAGGGTGATTAACAGTAAAAAGACTGCATATTCTTCACTAAATTAAATATATTTCTCCTGATTATATACACTACCGTTCAAAAGTTTGGGGTCGGTAAGATTTTTTTCTTCTGCTCACCAAGGCTGCATTTATTTGCTTAAAAATACAAAACAAACCCAGTAATATTGTTAAATATTATTTCAATGTAAAACAGCTGTTTTCTATGTGAATATATTTTAAAATGTAATTTATTCCTGTGATCAAAGCTGAATTTTCAGCATCATTACTCCAGTCTTCAGTGTCACATGAAAATCACTCTAATATGATTATTTGATGCTCAAGAAACATTTATGATTATTATCACAGTTGACAACAGTTGTGCTGCTTCATATTTTTGTGCAAACAGTGATTCATTTTTTTCAGGATTCTTTGAAAGTTCAAGAGAAAAGCATTTCATTAAAAAATAAATTATTATATAATTACATTATTATAAATCTCTTTACTGTCACTTTATATCAATTTCATGCGTCCTTTCTGAAGAAAAGTATTAATTTCTTTAAAAAAAAAAAAAGTGTATATTTTGTCCCAACTCTTTACATCCACTTTTCTGGAGACAATTCTGTCAGCTGTCCTTATCGTCAAGCACTGACCCTGATTTTGTTCTCTCTCTGTCTCTCGCCCTGCAGTCAGCAAGGCTCTGGAGCCGAGGCAGCGCCTGACAAAGCCTCAGCTGCCGTTGGGCACTGGAGAGCAGACAGACGGGTCGTCTCTTCCCATACGGGGCAGTCAGTCCAGTGAGGGCTCAGATGGCAGCGCTGCCCTGGTCACGTCACCTCCTTACAGCGCTCCAGCAGCACAGGGCACAGACGGCATCAGCCGAGAGTCTGAAACTGGTGAGAGACGCTTCTCGAATCATTGCTGTCAAGTGTCTTTGGTCCACTGTCAGATTTAGGTCAAAGAAAGTCAAATTAATTACATAATATGTTAAAATAATAACCAAGCTGACCATGTAAATGTGAGTATCGGCTGAGAAAAGCTGCCCAATGAAAATCAACCATATTTATTTTCTTAGTAACACTTTACAATAAGGTTCCATTTGTTAACATTAGTTAACTTGAACTACAGTAACAATAAAAATACTTTTAAAGCATGATGCACTAATACACCATTCAAATCAAAATTTGCATCTGTTAATATTTTTTATTGGACCCCAGGCAACAATGAACGGTTGAACGTTTTATTACCGAACTAATGTTACCAAAGATTAATAAATTCTGTAACAAATGTTTTTTATTTGCACTAATAGGACCTTATTTGTCAATGTTTCTCTCTTCTATTTTTTCTCTCTACTGTTATCGTCCCTTTCATTATCTGCCCTGAATGATTTCTCTTCCTCCCCTTTCTTCAGTATTTCCACTTTTTAAAAAAAAGGTTACTAAGTGAAGTTACTATCATTACTAAACAGATAGGATATGATTCTTAGTTATGATGTTTATGTAATACAGCCCCAGGTTTGTATTTAGATGTTTTTATTTGTTTTCTTTGTCTGAGCTCTCCTGGGTTTTTGGGGTGACGGCTCAGATCTGCTGACTAACCCTTTTCAGAAAATAATTGGGCTGTTCTTCTTAAATTGTGCCCACATTTATAGAGAAGATTTATTCCTGTGTGTGTCTATGTGAAAATGCTTTTTATTGTCTGCATAATTTGACAAAATTATAAGACATCTGTCTTTAAGAAGCTCCTTCGGCTACTCTTTATTTCAGTGGTCCACTTTAGGCATTCTGCTCTCTATAAGTAACTTTGGAACTACATGTCAACTGTAGTAGACTGTTAGGGTTTGGGTTAGTAGAATACGTTGACATCTAGTTGCAAAGATACTTATAGTCAGTAGAATGTCTTTTGTAGGAGCATCACAATAAAGTGTTAGCAGATATCACACAGACAGTCTTCTAATACTCTAATGATTGCTAGTTAACATGGAGTTGCAAACTTACTAATTGTTAGTAGAATCTCTGAAGTGGATCATCGAAATAAAGTGTTACTGCTCCTTCAATTTAGCACTGATTTCATGAGCATTTCTTTTCTGACACATTGTGCGTCTCTCTGACTGTGGATTAGGTGGACTTCCCTCTTCTGCACTGACCAGAATGGGAGAGGGTTCCATCCCAGGAGATTCGCAGGACTCCTCCTCTTCAAACACTCACTTTGACTTCAGCCCCTGCACACTGGAGCATCTACAGGAAGAGGAAGCTGAGACCGACAAGTGAGTCAAGCGATCACCATCCAGACTCATTTTAATAAAAATATTTTTTTAAACTAAACACAATTCAAACTGATCAAATTTCATCTGTTCCATTTGCTTCAGTCAGTATCTTGTATGTCCTCCTCAGTTAAAGTGTGTCCTCCTCAACGTGAAGCGTGTGAACCTTTTAAAATGTATTAAAACAGAAATAATTTAAAATTGTAATATTATTTCATGTAATTACTGTTTTAATTTTTGATCAAATAAATGTAGACTTAGTGAACATAGACTTCTTTCAAAAACATCTTACAAACCCCAAACCTTTGAATAGTAGTGTATATAACCCTTAAATATACGTTCCTGTGCTTTGCAGAATTATCACTCCAAAACATTTATTTGCATTGCATTTGGATTTTTCTTCCAAAGACATCAGTCGTTGTCTTATAATCAGGCTGTTTACAGGCCTCACAGCTATTTTTGTTCCTTATGTCTCCGTTGTGACGATGCACATGTAACGTTTGAACAAAGCATTGCTCTGTGGTGCTCTCCTCTGTAAATGATCTTATTGGGACAGACACAGAGAGTTAAGCTTGTACCTCATGACTAGGGCTCCTGAGGAGAGAAAGGGAATGCTGACGACATGCGGTTTTGGTATGTTGGGATTGTTACTATTGTAGGGTAATTTGAATGTGATTTACCTTGCAGGACGCAGGACACCGGCACCCCCAGGCCTGACCGGAGGTGAGTGCTCTTTGCTTTTGTGGTCGACCAGTGTGGGTTTTTCAGTGGTCGATGCTGATATCATCTCTTGCCCATTAATAACAATAACATGAATAATATGGGCAACAAACTGACTATTCACATGTATAATATGTAAATAAAACATACAAAATTCTGAGACCACTAGTGTTTTTTTTTTTTTAGTCGTAATTCAGCTCTTGCGGCTATTTCATTAGAATGAAATAAAATAATGTGAATTTAAGTAACAAAGTTCAAGTTCAGGGAAGGAGGGCGAACATTAAACGTAACTTTAATCATAAAATAAAGAAACGAAAGGAGTGGACGCGGCCGACTGCGGCATATAAGCATAATAAACATCAACGTAAAATGGCCAAAGCTCTCGGCCCCAGCCCTGCTTCAAAAATGTTTTAATTTAGTAAAAAAGAGCACTTTATTTGACAAAAAAATTCAATATTTGTTGTAAAGGAATTGTTATATTTTCATTTGATTACATTTAAAAAGATTGATTAAATTGTTAAAATTTTATTTATTTATTTGAATACGACAAATTGATGATGAATTGGCACATAATCAATAATAATAAACACATAATCCAGTAAAATTACATCAGGCAACACAGGATTTAGAAAAAAATAAAATAGAATTTGGGGGGAAAGCCTATTATTATTATTATTATTATCATTCATATTTTAATAAATGATTAATTTGTTAAAGTTTTATTCGTTGAATTGATTAGGCATGCATTTGATGAACATGTTTTGTCATTGTGTTTGTACAGCAGGATGGATCCACTGGGCTCTGGAGAAGTGCAGAGCGAGGATGATCAGTGTGTTGAGGTGGAGCTGGAGCCTTCTAACTGGCAGACGCTGGTGAGCAGAGACGTCCTGTCCACACTCACCCATCAGGAAATCAAGAGACAAGAAGTCATCAACGGTGAGCGACAAGTTGCTTCCTAAAAGAATCACTGATTTTTTTAGTAATATTTTTAATTAATATTTTTTTTTCTTTTAGTTCTAGTAAAAATGAACGGTGGTAGGGCAAATAGTGGCAGAGACTCATATTGTGTATTGTAGTATGTTATAAAACAGTATCCAATAATAACAACTTATTCAGTATATATGATTATATTTATCAAAATCATAAATGTATGCTGCCTTATCCCATATCCCTAAAGCCCACCCATACCCATTAAACACTGTTTTTTCCCTGTTAGGCACTTTATTTCCACTTTTCGGATTTTTTTTTTTTTTTCAAAACAAAACAAAACAAAATGGGAGAGTAATGCCTTACTCTCCACGCCACTGCTCCTGTTATCAGGTTGATTTCTTTGTAATTTTGTCTGGCTCATTCAGATAAGGTGGGCAGAGTCAGTGTAAATAGCCTCTGCCAACACTTGCACTTGGTGTAAATAAACACTGAAAATTTATTTCCTTACATTATCCCAGGAAAAAGTATTCTGATTACTCCCAACAGTGTATAAGCATACATTCAGTTTGAGAAGCTTTTTTACTTGCCCAGGGGCAATTTACCAGTGCAAACCATCCTGTGTGACCGCTTTTCTCCTCCACGTCATTGCTTTCACAGAGTTGTTCTACACTGAGAGAGCACACGTTCGAATGATGAAGGTTCTGGAGAATTTGTTTTACCAGCCGCTGATCAGAGACTCCATCCTGCCTTCTGCAGACATCAAAAGCATCTTCAGCAACCTTGAGGAGATCGTTCAGCTGCACAGTAAATCTCTTAACTTCAGACCTGTTAAATCCTTCAAAATCCTTGAAAAAGCATGCCTTCTTAACACTGTCGTCTTTGTTTTCTCACTTCAGTGTCTCTAACGGAACAAATGGCCGCTGTTCGGAAGAAGAATGAGACGGCGCTCATTGACTTATTAGGAGACGATCTGCTTTCCTGGGTAAGAAAGAGATACAGCGGCAGTTAGTTTGAAACAGGGCACAGTAGCATGAAAAATTGTTAATGTGAAAGCTTTCATGCGGACCCGACTACCTGTAGTTCGGTTGCACTGGAACTGTGGTGATGATTTACCTTGAATATGAGCGATGAGAGTGAGCGTGCAGTGGGCAGTCAAGCAGTTTTTTTGAAAATGGTAGCTAGTTTGTTGCTGTTTCAAAGTGGCTGATCTAACCAACTAAACCAACTTGAACAAGCTAACTACCATGAATGAGTAGCCTTGGCCAGCTAGGAACCATCTTAAACCAGTTACCATTAGATTTTCCAACGAGGAAATTTCACGTTAGCTTGTGTTTTTACCCACAGTTCAGTGGGGAGGAAGAGGCGAAGATCAAGAGAGCTGCGGGCACGTACTGCAGTAATCAGCCTTTCGCCCTGGAACTCATCAAGAGCAAACAGAAGAAAGACCAGCGCTTCAACTCCTTCATTCAGGTCAATGGCTTACTAGTCCAGTGGTTGCTTTCGAATTGTTTGTAACTCTACTTGCTTCCGGTCGTGTGTGTTTCATATCTGGCTGTTGCCAGATGGTAAATGTCATTTTCATGTTGAATTGTTTGTATTGCAGGAGGCGGAGAGTAACCGTAATTGTCGCAGGCTGCAGTTAAAGGACATTATTCCTGTGGAGACTCAGAGACTCACAAAATATCCCCTTCTGCTAGAGAACATCGCCAAATACACAGGTACAGCAGCCTCTTTTAATAATATGTTAAATATTAAAATATCTGCAAATCTAACAAATATTATTTTCCATGTTATGTCCTTTTCATTAGCAAAACTACATAATATTAAACTTACTACTATCTTAAATATTAAGATATCTGCAAATCTGACAAATATTCTTTAACATTTTATGTTTTTATCATTAGTAAAAATACATGGTAACTCTTTACAATAAGGTTTCATTGGTTTAACATTAGTTAACTACTTATAGACAAAGATTGAAATTCTACTGCATTTATTAATCTTAGTTAATGTTCATTTGATAACTTACTAATACATTATTGAAATAGAAAGTTGTATTTCTTAACATTAGTGAATGCATTGTGAAATAACAAACAATGAATGACTGTATTTTATCCACAAACATTAACCAATATTAATAAATACTGTAAAATGTATTGCTCATTGTTAGTTCATGTTAGTTAATGCATTAACTAATGTTAACAAATGTGACCTTATTGTAAAGTGTTTACCAAATACATACTGTTATGATTAATATTACTATCTTAAATATTAAGATGTCTGCAAATCTGACAAATATTATTTACCGTGTTATGTCCTTTTTATCAGCAAAAATACATATTATAATGATAATATTTTAAATATTAAAATATCTTCATATTTGACAAAAATATAAAAATGTTTTACCATTTTATGTTCGTTTCATTGGCAAAAATTAATGTTGCTATATTGGCACTGTGTTTGTGTCTGAGACTCAGGTGTGGCGAGGTCTGTTTTTGTTTAGAGCGTTCACATATGAGCCAGAATTAGCCTGAACCACTCTGAGCCCTGTTTCACACATCCTGCCTGTGTAACATCAGCAGCAGAATGATGTAGTGCTATCACATTAACTGCATTTCTGCTACAGCTCAATTCAGGAAATGATGACATAAAATAACAGCCATAAATTATAAAATGGCCATTTGAAGTTGGCCAGTAATCATTACAAACTAAGTTACTAACAGTAATTTTGGATGGGCTAAAGCAAATCACATTGCAAGACATGTCAAATTCTCACATATTACAGAGGACCCTGAGGAGAGAAGCAAAGTGAAACGGGCTGGCGAATGCTGTCGAAAGATTCTCACTCACGTCAATCAGGAGGTGAAAGAAGCCGAGAACAAACAGGTGAGTAAATAAAACAATGGGTGCCTGACCTCAGATCAGACCATATTGAACTGATCCCTGATCATCTGTTGTCCCCAGAGGTTGGAGGACTACCAGAGGCGACTGGACCTGTCCTCACTGAAACAGAGCGAGAACCCCATGATAGCGGAGTTTAAGGTGAGACCTCGTATTTATCTGATTGAAATCCATTTTATCAACACAACAAAAAAACAGGAGATTAGAAAAAGCTGTATAACAAATTATCACTCGCTATCAACAAAATGATGATTTTACTCTCTATCTAGAACTTGGACTTGACTAAGAGGAAGATGGTGCATGAGGGACCACTATCCTGGAAGGTCAACAAAGACAAAACTATTGGTAGGTGTGGCTTGTCACAGAATTCACCCTGGACCAAACTCAAATTAGAAATGTTTTCTACGAGTGATATCATGGAAAATATGATTTTATACCATTATAAGATGGTCATATACATAAAGATCTCTTAAAGGTGCAGTAGCGTAAATAACCGTTAATTCTGTAGAGAAAAATGGTCTTGAAAATGGTGCAAGACAGCTTGAATACATTATAAGTGCACATCAGGGCAAAAATGTAATGCTGCATAAGTGTATAATTCGGCATTTTTAAAGTTCCCCTGAAGAGGCTTTCGCATTGGAGGAACATTTCATAGTTCCTATAACTATTAGTGGAAGTGCCCGTTTTCTTGGTACGTTTGCACCGCAGGAATGGGGAACGTATAGGAACACATTTTGGGGGAACTAAATTAGCCCCTACCTCAGAGTAGGGTCTAACCCAGCACAATTGGAACTACCAGTAGTGTAAGTTAAGGGTCAAAGTAGACGTCGTTTGCAGGCAGTCAATGAAAACCATAGGCTGGAATTACAAATTTGTTACAAACCTACAGTAGAGATCAAAATTAGAGAACAATTAAGAAACACTTGATTATTTTCAGAAATATTGTTAATCTTCATTGCTTGAAATTTGAAGAAATATTAGCTGTGGGCATACCATTGTTCTACTAGCATTTTTTACATAGTACTTCAACAAAAACCTTTATTTTGTGGAAAACACAGCGAGCAAAATTAGAGAACAATAACCATTAGAGGACAAAAGAAAGCATTACAACTAAAATTTGAGGCTTACAGCAGTCAAAATTTAGTAGGAAGTGTAGAGGCTTTCTTTGAATGACCTACGGACACAGGACATCAATATATTGTCACACTGCTCTGGTGTGATCTTGGTCCACTCTTCTTCCAGTCTCTTCCACAGTTCGGTTACTGTAGTGGGTTTCTTAGCCATAGCTTTGTCGCCAAGGATTTTCCAAAGATTTTCAATTAGGTTTAGATCAGGACTCTGGGCTGGCCATTTCATTATTTCAATTTTTTGAGCTTCAAGGAACTGCTTAACCCGTTTTGCAGTGTGACAGGGGGCCTTGTCTTGCATGGAAATTGTGGGCTGATTGGAAGATGCTTGCAGGGAAGGAACCACATGTTGCCAAAGGAGGTTCTGATAAACATTTGCATTCACCCTGCCATGTAGCTGTATAATAGGCCCGACTCCTGCTGCAGAAAACATCCCCCAAACCATGACACTTCCTCCTCCACCTCTGACTGACTTCTTTACGCACTTTGGGTTCAATCTTTCCCCAGTTTGACGCCGAACATAATGTTTCCCATCGGACTCAAATAAATTAAACTTACTTTCATCACTAAAGTGAACTTTTGACCAGTTCTCCTCTGTCTACACAACATTCTCCTCCACAAAGGTTAGTCTAGCCTTTTGATTATTTCTGCTGATGAGAGGCTTGGTCACTGCAGAGTGAGCTTTCAGTCCGAATTCTCTTAAACGACGAGACACTGTATGCCGAGACAGATTCTTACCGTGTTCAGCTCTGAACTGGTAAGCAATTCCAGCTGCAGTGTTAAACTGATTCCACATTGAAAGTCTTTGCATCGCCCTGTCCTCTCTTGCATTTGTCTTACGTGGACAACAAGCCTTTTTAGGGGACTTGAATGAATGAGTGTCTTTGTAAAAGTTTCAATATTCTAGAAATCACAGATTTGGAACGACCAATTTCTGTTGCAATAGCTGCTTGCGGCTTGCCATCTTGCAAAGTCAGTTACAATTGGAAAGTTTCCTGCCAGTTAAATAGGGTGTGCCAGATAATTGAGGAAATTAGCACCAGGTTCCACATTATTACCTATAACTTGGAGATATCTGAAAGAGTTCTCTAATTTTGATCAGAGTTATTTTTTAATTGTCTCGTTTAAGTTTTCTAAACTGTAGTTAAGTATATTTAACTTTTGAAATATGCTATAAAAAAAACTGCCCATTTGCTCCTGTTAAGTTAAATCTAAATAGGGTTAAGCAGTGACCGTGAAATTTAGGAAATTGTATGTTGTTCTTTAATTTTGATCCGACTGTATGTAGGTTCATGAAGACTGAAATTACTGATAATGCGTTTCAGGCAGTTCCAAATCTTTCTTTTGGGAAACAATAGCTCTATTATCGTGCACTTTGATCTTTGAAAATTTGTGTTTTTGAAAACTTTCATTCTTCAGGTCAATCATATATTCATGGAAAAAAATCAATTTGAATAAGGAAGGCAATATCTTTGTCATAGTATCCTATCAGGAGGGGGATTTCCCATGCCTGACAGGGCTGGTCAGTTATGTTATCTGATGTTTCACTTCATAGGGATTATGTAATTTGAGTAAAAAAAAAAAAAAAAAAAAAAACGATATTGTTTGATAAGTGCTGATTGTAGTCCTTGAAAGTCCTGGAATGTGTACGAACCCTGTTACATACACAAACAACTATCTAACACTACATGAAAGTACTGTCTGAAAAATCATAATGGGGGCACTTTAATGTAATATTACTATTGTGAAATGATTACATGATATGTGTGTGTGCAGAGCTGTACACATTGCTGCTGGAAGATATATTGGTGCTACTTCAGAGGCAAGATGAGAAGCTGATCTTAAAATGCCACAGTAAGAATCTGGCGGGCACCGCTGAGACCAAACACATCTTCAGCCCCATCATCAAACTCAGCACTGTGATGGTGCGCTCGGTCGCCACCGGTAAGGAGCTCTGCTTTTCAAAACGGATAAGACATTGTATATGGACAATGTATCAGATCATACTTTTGAACAATACCTCAAAAATCATGTCTTCCTTAAGCAACTGACCTATAAAAGGTGTTTAATGGCTTCTAGATTAAAATAAAAGCAGATTCAAGGGTAGGTTGAAATAACATTATTGTCTGAATGTATTTCAGACAACAAGTCATTCTTTGTACTGTCGATGTCTGATAATGGAGCTCAGATCTATGAGCTGATGGCCCAGACTGTATCTGAGCAGAAGACGTGAGTACTAATCTTTTTACCTATAGTTAAATTTTGTCTGCCCTTTTAGAGGGACCGTTAAGTATTTGTTATTCAATTTAAGTGTACAAAACTCACCTCAGTATGTTTAGCCTCTAAAACAGTGGGCGAATGTTTGTGTTATTTACAATTCACAATTACATATAGTATTTATTAATATTTTGAATTAGCTTTTATTTTTATATACTAGATTTTCATTTTAGTTTAGGGGATTTTATGTGCTTTTGTTTTTTCTAGTTTTTTTTAAATATTTCCATATAGCTTTAATTTTAGTAAATGAATTTATTTCAGTTAGTTGCCAAGACAACATCTATAATTTAAGTTTTTCCATGTAATATTTTTTTCAGCCTTATTTCAGTTACCGAAAATGATTTTTAAACATTTTAGTTAACATTAAATGGGTCAGAAATTACAAGAGGTAAATTGTAAAATTGTACTGAAAAATATTCTTTAAGTTTCAGAACTCAAAACTTCCTCATTAGTCCAAAAACAGCTTTTATTGAAACCAAGCTCAGAAAACGACTTGTTTCGGATTTTGTCTCATTGTTACACCTCATAGTGTGACAAAAGACCACCTTTGCAGAAGATCAATGCCTACTTCTACATCACTGTCTATTTAGCCCTGCCCACCAATTCACGCATGTCATGTAGTAGTAAATATGAGACCGACGCAAAGACAGGATTACTCCAGCAACGAACCGATAGAGATGCCTCTGAGGATTGCAAAACATTTTGAAGTGCCAAGTTGTGGAAAAACAGTTTTCATTTTATCGAAAAGGGTGAATAGCCTATAAGAACCACAGTGTGACAAACAATGGTACATTCATTCATAATTCTGTTTACATGAAACACCGTAAGTCATCCATTGTCAATTATAACTGTAGTAACTCCAAGTATGTACTTATTTCAATATGCAAAAATATTACCCAATCATAGCATTGAGCTTTTATTTCGAAGTCTTGAATGCGATGCGTCTATCAAAATGGAGTCTTCGAAACAGTGGGTCAAAAACAGGATAGAAAATAGCTTATTGATTATAAATTAGGACATACAAATCTTGATAACAATATAAGTGGACCTCAGAGAACATAACATTTAAAAAATGCAGCTCATGAGCCCTACCTGTTTTGATTGTTTGATCTTCCAAACACTAGGTGGCAGTGTTTGATCACACAAAGAGCAGACTGCATGAAGACCAAACTACACAACATCATTCCATTACCTCAGACTGAGTGAGTTTAAGGTTTCTACATCATTTATATAGTTTTATAGGCAGTAAGTTAATGTGATAACATGATATGTTTTGCAGTGGGGAGCGTGAAGAGGTCGAGTTGATCAACTCTGGTGTTCAGAAACTAAACAAAGATGCTGAGCCCATTTCTTTAGGGAGCATTCAGTCTCCAGGTAAACATTTTTTTTGTTTGTTATTTCATTTAATTCAACTCACGATGTTGTGCAGTGCATTTAACTGTCTGCCATTCATTTGCTTCAGTAATTCATTAAAGTATCAGCATAAAGTCTGGTCTGCATTGCTCACTTAAACAGGAAGTGACCATCTCACTGTTGTACAACAACTAGTGACAGATTATAAAGATGTGTATTGCAAGTAAATATAAAATGGGTACTACAGTAGAAGATGAGCAATAAAGTGGTAGTTCATTCAAATATGAACATAATGCAGTTGTTTGGCTGCTAAAATATGGCAATTGATGGCCACACATCTAGTATCTATTTGTAGATATACTGAACAAAATTATAAACGCAACAGTTTTGTTTTTGCCCCCATTTTTCATGAGCTGAACTCAAAGATCCAAGACTTTTTCTATGTACACAAAAGGCCTATTTCTCTCAAATATGGTTCACAAATCTGTCAAAATCTGTGTTAGTGAGCCCTACTCCTTTGCCGAGATAATCCATCCACCTCACAGGTGTGGCATATCAAGAATCTGATTAGACAGCATGATTATTTCACAGGTGTGCCTTAGGCTGGCCACAATAAAAGGCCACTTTTACCATAATACCAACGATAATGGTATGATTTTGTCAAAGGTTTAATAGACATGACCGAATCGTTGTCATTTAGGAATATGATCGTGTTGCAGGTGTTTGAATTGAGATTGCAATCTTTTAAAGATGAATCGTGCAGCTATAGTCTACATGAAGGCTTGCAAATGGACTCTTTTGAGGAGACAGCAGATTGTGGGCCATTTATTTGCCACTCTGATTCACTCACTATGTCTGATTTACACTGCAAACTCACTCTCACTCATATTGAAGGTAAATCATCACCGCTGTCATCCCTCACATGTGTTTTGTTGAAATAATGACGTCTTCGGCTAAAACGCATTTGCATTTTGTAGTGCAGAACCAAGTTTGAGTTACTTTCATATTCACACGAATCGTGCCACAGTTCCATTGCAATCAGAACATGTCCTACAGGTAGTCTGGGGCTCGGTACAGTCTTGCACTCCCGGGTCCACATTATAGCTTTCAGGTTACCAATTTTTCATGCGAACCATGCTACTTTTCAAACAAAACTGCCAGTGTGAAAGCCCCCAATACTCATAAAAATCTAGTTTATTTGGCTAGGAGTCTCGTAAATATGTTTCAGAATTGTTTTCTTACTTTTTTTTATATTTTCTTTAGAAAAAGATGACACTGAGGTCATGTCCACTGAGGTCATGTCCACTGAGGTCATGTCCACTGAGGTCATGTCCACTGAGGTCATGTCAACCCCACCATCTAGTACCAACCCGTTTGAGACCAAATCTGATGAGGAGGATGAAGAGGAAAAAAACTCAGTACCGGATAAGGACGATGATGAAGAGTTTGTGGTGGCTGATATGACCGATCGACTGACATTACTGAAGCAGCGCTCGAGACTGGGCATCGCCATAGATGAGGACGAGGCCGAGGCCTTTGAGCTCCAGCCACTCAGAGCTGATGAAGCTCTCAGAACACGTGAGTAAAAGACTCGACTGCTACAAGCTATCCCTCTCACGTAACTGAAAACTTCATTCGGATAGGGACAACTTAAATTCAGCAAAACAACTTCTGGGATTAACTGTAACCCAATAAATCTTTATCGCTGTTACGCCACTTCAGTGTAATCGTTGACGTTGATGAGGAAAAACGATTGATTTGACCCACCCATGCTGAATGAAAGTAACCTCACTGGACAACTAGTTGTCTGCCATGTCTTATAATGTGAGAGCCACACTAAACTAGATAATTATGATGGGTTTAGTTTACTCACAGAGATAGAGAAATTATTTGTTGGGTGCGAGATGCGAGGCATTTAAAGTCGTTGTTAAAGTTGTTGGTTGTTTAAAGTAGGGCTATGCAGTTTTAGGAATTTCTTCGCTTTGTTCTCGCTTTTTGCTCGCAGGTTTCTCTATAGAGCTCCCCCTACAGCTTCGGAATATATATTTGACAACACTGTCGAAAAACTTGTTGACGACTCTCAGATACCAGAGGCTAGTAGGTCAACGACATCAAAGCAGATGGGACATTCTTTACAACGTCGTCTTCAGCTCGGGTTCGAACAGCGTGAGGGAGCGCAATAATGACAGAATTTTAGCAGATTTTTTTGTGGCGTAAAGCAATTCGTTACATCGCGAGACCTGATATCACGCGATACTTCCTGACGCTGCGGCCGGCGGCTCGCCGGCTCAAAATTGCAAGGGTGGTTTTTCCACTCACAGGTGATAGGGGGGTGTGAGACGACCACCATTCAACCCGAAAAAAGTAATATAACCATTCCAATGACTCCGAAGCTGTTCAGTTAAAGTAAAAAACCTGCATAGTTCACCTTTAACTCTTTTCTTCTGCTTAAAAAAAACAACAACTTTATTCTAGCTGCATGCATTCTTTTTTTTATCAACACTTGAATGTGGGTAATTTTCATTAAAAGACAACAACATTTTAAACAAAATCTGAGAAAATCACGTTTTCGTCAAAGCTTATGTCCTGATCGGATTCAGACCTTTGATTGAGTCCACCAACACCGCCAAAACTTCACATTCCTAACTACTTCCTGGGTAGACATTTTATTCGATAACGTTTGTCAAATTTGGTTTATATGCTCTTTAATGTTTGATGTTATTTTAAATGCTTCTATCGCTTAGTAAATTAACTCTTTCTCCGCCAGTGTTTTTGAAAAAAGTTTCCAGCCAGCACTAGCATTTTTGATCATTTTTACAAAAGTTTCATGGCCCCCATAATATTTTGATTTATAAATCTCTGAACATGCAATCTTTCAAAAGAAAGAGCAGACCCTCTGCTTTTAAACAAACCAACCAAAAAAACGTATTATTCCACCTACATCTTTTTTTTTTTTTTTATCAACACTTGAATAAGTTTCATAAAAAGCAACATTTTGAGCAAAAAGCTGAGAAAATGCCGTTTTTGTCAAAGACTACGCCTGGATCAGATTCAGAACATTGATCAAAACATAGATGGAGTAGATCGAGTCCATCAACACTCAGTCCTATAGCTCGTCCTGGGTCGACATTTCATTCGGTTTTGATTTATATGCTGTATAATGTTGATGATTGCATTATTTTACATATGCATCTGCTTACAAATGCTGTAGCTTGTTTCTGCTTCTGCTTCTTCTTCGATTCAGTACTCTTTCAGAAGATGTGTAATAGCGCTCCCTACCATTTAACAGTGAAAACACAGAAAGCCGGAAAATTCCATCAGTCGCAGGGAGAGCGAGTTAACTAAAGAGTTAATTGACTGATTAGAAAGTAATCAATAGATTCATCGTAAAAAACAAACTATAGATTAATCGATTTTAAACAATTGTTAGTTGCAGCCCTATATATCTGTCGATTTCTAATCTCATTTCTGTGTTCTTTAGTGGCGACACTGAGGCAGCTCCTGATCAACCACATGTCCAGTCAAGAGGACACAGACAGAGACCCCGAGAGAGGAGAGCAACGGGAACACGTGGCGAGGACGGGTTCTCAGCAGGGGCCGGTGAACAGCGCTGCGATCGGGTCCACTGTTGAGAACGGCTCAGAGAGGCGCGAGAACAGAGGGGAGAACGCACAGGAACTGCCCTCCGGAGACACCGGCTTCTTTGAGACGTCTGAGGATTGTGGTGTGTATTTGTCCTGTTTTTTCAAAGTCATCAGGAGGGGGCTTTATTTTATGATAGTGCGCAGCTGACTGCACATTATCCTGCTTATTACATGACTACGTAACACATTAAAAAGTAAATGGACAAGACTACAGAGTAAATTAAGAGACATGAAATTAGCACAGATATGTAGGACATAGATTGTGTGGGACAACCATCAATTATAAAGGTCATTACAGAAAAATGATTTTCCGCAAGAATTAAGACCAACCATGCTTAGTTATAGAATTAACAATTATTAACTGATGATCATAATTAGTGGAGTGAGTTTGTGATGTTTCATCCACACCAATAGGTGTCAGTATAAAGACCAAGACTACTGTTAAATTGAACAGTGAAATAAGTGCTCAAAATAGTACTTTTTTAAAATAAGTAATTACTTTGCAACCATTTATAGTTAGTTATGTGTGTGTGTTAATTGGTTAGTTATGTCTATATAGTTAGAATGTGTTTAGTATGAATGTAAGCTTGGCGGACTAAATTGTCATTGTCATGTGACCTACCTGCGTCAGCCGCTTCACTGCCATTTACAAATTCTCTCCTGTGACCTCATGGGATCGAAAAGTATCTGTTGTATGCACACTTCAGAACCTCTGCAGTAGTAGTAGGTTGTCTGGGTACTTTTTGACTACTATTTTATGAAAACTGTGAAATCGGACATGCTTCTCTCTTCACCCAAAACCATTTATTACAGAAAATAAGTTGCACCAGGTCAAAATTACATTTAAATGATATATTGAGGGGGGAAAAATGATAAGTTGCATCTACTGTATGTGTGTCACATTTTATTACATTTAGAAATATAAGAAAAAATACTGGTAAATAAAACAAAATATTTACAAATATGATATGTATTTTAGTGAATACTAAACTGTATTTTAGTTTATTTATTATAAACGCCAAGCCTAAACAAATGTATTTAAAGTGAAACTACCAGCAGACACTGCTAGCGCGTGGGAAATGTGCAGCCACACATATAATGTACCACCTTCATTTGGCACAAATCCAAATGTGTGCACTTTGCATTTGTTTTGCATGCTTGATTTATTCTTTGGAAAATACTGTACTGTTTTCATTAACTCTGTAAGTAGGCAAGTATGCATGTTCGGAAGCAGCCTACTTTTTGCACTACATTTACATGTTCTGTTGACAAAACCTATTGGTGTAACCATTCATCTGCTTCTCTGCCAGTCTCTGCAGGCAGTTACATGGTGCTGGAGGTGTATGGAGGCTCAGGTGAGAGCAGCACAGATGATGACGTGCAGGGCAACAGCGGGGAGCCAGTGGCCGGGGGAGACTCAGGCATTGACTTGAAGAAGCTCCTCTCTTCCTCCTCTCAGAGCAGCGGAGGACCTAACCTCAACAGACAGATCATGACCCACATACGTCTACTACAGGCCAACCTGCAGCACCTGAAGGTGACATGCTGCCCACCAAGAAAACCGGTCAATGATAGACAAATATACAATGACCAAGAAGTATTTAGACTTGTGTCTCACTTAAAATCTATAGATTTATATTATATAACATGCCAAAACCAAGTGGCATCTGCTAGATATTTTTTCAAAAGTAAGTTTACTTTTCAGGGACAATTATACTGTATTTTAAAGGGACACTTTGTAACTTTTGTTTTTGTAAAAAAAAAACTAACTTTTTGATGCACTTTAAATGCCATGCATAGTGTACCTTTAATCAAATGGTGTTTGGGTGGTTTTAGTGGATGTATGAAGTCAGTTCTCCTCAAGTTCACACAGAGTAACTACAGGTCACATTAACTATAAACAAGTTGTTTGACAACTAGGAACTGTCACAATACTATTGAAGCTTGTTTCCACCATGGTATAGAAAAGATAATTGCGACTTTTTAGACTAGTCACAATTCTGAGAGGAAACAATCTGAAATGCGAGTTATTAACTTGAAATTGAGGGAAATAAAGTCTGAATTGTGAGATATAAATATAAAAAAAGCATGTATTGTGAAAAGTCACAATTACTTTTTTTTATTATTCTGTAGTAGAAACAAGCTTTATTACAATACTGTATTTTACTTTCCTTTATATTGTTTTACTATTATTTAAAAACCTAACTTTATTTTCCAATCTTAAAAAAAAATAAAAGTGTCACTTTTGGATATTTTATCTAATTCAGTTTTCAAGGGAGATTCTAGGGGTCCCTGGAGAATTTTAGAGACTATGGTTTATGAAACGCATTTTAGCAGTAATAATTAAAGAAATGAAACCTGCATGTTTTTTGCTTTTGTTTTCTTAATATTTTAAAATTCCAGTTCTATTTTTTCTATTCCTTTCAATGTTGCATTCTAAGCACACTTACTAGTTCTATGGCTGTTTAGAATATTAAAATATATATATATATATACTGAACAGATAAATTTGAATTAAATTGAAAATAAAATGTTTTTAATAATTGTTTCTTTGCTGCCAAAACATTGGCAAAGAAAACTAATATTCTGTAGAGAAACAAATGCTGTAGTTTCTGTAAATGTCCAGATCATATTTTTGGCTGCTAAATGACCACACAAAAGCTTTTTTGATAGGTATTCCTAAGAATAAATGGCTGTCTTTATATTTTATGACTGGAGGCCCTTGCAAGGGGTTCATTATATTGGGGTCCTTGAAATGACTTTGCAAACCCCTGATTTAATGCAAGGAGATTCATACATTTTAAAGTCTGACTGAAGTGTCCAAATATTTTTTGGGGCCACTGCATGTTGGCAAATGATTTTTAGCCATTAAAAAGTAAACCATAATATAAATAATTATAAAACGGGTACATTCCTGTTTGGCTCAGGTCACAAATTTGAAGAAATACTCAATTCAGTTTTTTTTGTTGTTTGTTTTTTCAGGATACAGAAATCAAGTATAACCAGCTACGCCAAAGGCTATCAGAGGAAACAGCTACTGACACAGAGGAAAACAAAGGTAGTGCAGCTTTTGTCCTTCCCTGCTGGTGGTTCGGTGTTGTGCTGTTATAAATGCCCTAAAAGAGCTTTCATTTCATAGTTCTCATTTCTTTTTTTTATCCTTCTTTCAGATAAAAGTTAGTGAAGTGGAGCTCTTTCTGTTTATTGAGACAGGAGGAGACACAGAGACACTGGGCTGCTCCAGCCCTGCTCCTCTTGAAACAATGCTCATGCACGAGACAGAATGAACAGGAGATCTGGAGATTCTGTTCACACTCACGCAACAGGACGACCCCAATCACTCGCTCCAAATCGCTGCACCCCAGCAGAGACAAGCGCACGTCATGGTAATTTGAGAACGATTGCCATGCAAGGAAGTTTCGTCACCTCTCACTCGACCATCTTTATTGAGGACAGAAGACAATTCGTTCCTTTAGCAACCCTCCATCATGTCAAAACCATGCTGTCCTGATGAACAACATTGCATGGAAAAGAAAACCACAAGATTTGAGGGTAAATGTAAGCGTGGATCTACAAAACGCCCCCAAGTTGCATGAATTTTTTTCGTTTCATTGACTAATATTGACTCATCCAATCAAAGTACAACTTGAATGGTCACATGATCTTTTACTTGGGTAGCTCAGATCTTTGACCTATAATAACGATGACAGTGTGATTAGTTCAGACAGATATTCACATAAACCGAATGCCCGACTTCTGTTTCAATCTGGCATGTGGTATATGTGACGTAGAAACCATCAGCAGTGAGTGGCGTTAAACTTCTGCTGAAGTCCTGTAACACTAGCCATCACGTGAGCCTAAAATGAGACGTCTCAAAGGGGAACAGGCAATGTTTGCTGACAGACGATGAAGGCAAATGATGCTAGTATGGAAATGAGTCTGAGGATGGGCTGACGATTGTGGTGGTGTCTCTCATTCCTCCTCTCTTAATAAACCACATGCTATTTAATGAAGCTACTGAAAGCGTTTTCTCTGGCTTGCGGCCATGGGAAAACCGGACCTTTCGTAATGTCGTCGGGTCGGGCTGAAGCAACATATTTCCGGCAGCTCGGCCCGAACCATCTTTCGGATTTTCTTGGTTTTGAGAATGAAGTTAAATAGAAAGAAGCTTCAACGCAGGAACTTGATGAAGACACTTAATGGTCCATTTTAAATGTAATGTATTGTACAATTATGACCAACACTGCATCTCTTACAGAGACTCTTTTTTTTTTCTTTTGCATTCTAAAGCGTTCAGTCATGTATTATTTTAACAGAAACTACTAAAAAAAAATAAAAGACTGCAAGGTATCCTTTAATATTAATGTAATCTGTATTTTTATTATTCTGTCTAGACGTTTGAGGTATTTTATTATATTATTGAACATTAATATGGTCTTGGCTTTCCGTTGAGAACATGAAATAGCTCTAATAGATGAGATTCTATTAAATTTGACTGAACTGATGTATTGTTCCAAATGGAAAGAAGACATTGCACATTGTGTCTTCATTTTATCACAGTTACCTTTTGAGGAGAGTGGGAAGAATATTGTTTTGGATTTATGACCAAAAAAGGAAATTACACAACATCTGTAGCAAAAATGTATTCAATAAACTGGAAACACAAATGCTGCTGTTCATTTCTCACACAAATTCTTCATAACAACTGTTTTACATATTCACAAGCTGATAAATAACCATAATTGGTGTCCAATTGAAGCATGTTTGCCTTTGCAGTTATTCTCAATATGAGAAAAGCAATATATACACCATTTTTCACATACTGTCCTCCTGCAGCCAGTGTAATTGGTGTGTCCACTTCATAACTCTCCATTACTGAGGCCTTTTTGCTTCGTTGTTGCTTTCCCATCATCTTTCCACTTCCTCTTCCCCCTAGTTTTAGCCTCCTCTTCCCTGAACTGATTCCTGAGGGGGGGGAAATGTGTCAGTAAGAACGATGAGAAGAATGAAATGAGCCTGCTATTTGTGCTGAAGTTAGCGCTCACCTAGACTGCCAGCGCCTGCCACTATTCCACACGCGTCCAAAAGATGGCAGCCAGTTGGCGTCAGTGTGTGAGCTGTGGTCAAAGTTTGCACCCACACGGTTGGGCGGAAGCTTCTTGAGCTTCTCTTGCTCCTCTGTGATTCAATATTTAAGATTCCTTATTCATAACATACACAGCAACAGTATATACAACTTGCATTTGAACGTAAACCTGGTTAACTTAGACTGTGCTAAATATGTAAAGAGTAAGATAAACAAAAATAATGGAAAAAAGTGCAATAAATAAGGATAACCATAGAAGGAAGACGATGACTGGAAGAATGTTTTAATATAAAAAAAAAAAACATTCAAAGAAATGCATATAGGTTTGGAAAGACATGGGAGTGCGTAAATAAAGACGATTTCCATTTTTGGGTGAGCTGTTCCTTTCAAGGGAGAGATCACCCAAAAATGAAAATGAGCCCATGATTTACTCACCCTCAAGCCATCCTAGGTGTATAAGACATTCTTCTTTAAGACGAATACAATCAGAGTTATATTAAAAAATGTCCAAGCTTTATAATGGCAGTGAATGGCCGTTTCTGTTTTGAAGACCATAAGTGCATCCATCCATGATTAAAGTGCTCCGAGGGGGTTAATAACGGCCTTCTGAAGCGAAGCATTTGTGTAAGAAAAATTATAAAGGCAGTTATATAAGCCATTTTAAAGCTTGGAAGAGCCAGGACATTTTTTAATATAACTCCGATTGTATTCGTCTGAAAGAAGAATGTCATATGCACATAGGATGACTTGAGGGTGAGTAAATCGTGGGCTAATTTTCATTTTTGGGTAAACTATCCCTTTAAGTATTACATTGGTGGAAGAAAGTAGTGTTTTGCACAGAGATCTTCTCTTTAATATAAACCCAGCCAAAAACAACAAGCATCACCATGAAAGTGAAGTACATACTGTGTTTGAGAAACTCCTGAATTGAGGGGCCCATTTCCTGTGGTCCTTCATCTGGCTCCTCCAATAGCCATGGCGGGACAGCACCTACAAGCAAACACAGCATGGTCAGTAGTACATCTGGGTATCGACTCAATTCTGATCTTGATTGGCTTTGATATTGACTCATTTGGATATGTATATCAGGTGAAGTATGCAAATTGTTCTCAAATTATTCTGAACTAATTCTGCAAACTACAGGGAACTACTATAATAAAAGGTTAAAATTATTGATTTGTAGTCTTTTCTTCCCTATTGTGATTGTTCCAAACCAATCTGACTTCTGACCTATAATGCTGCCTGACTCATAATCATACACTGTTCGTTCATTGGCCAGAGGAGAACTGCCCCCGACTGAGCCAGGTTACCCTCCTGCCACCTGATGGAGTTTTGGTTCCTTGCCACTGTCGCCCTTTTCCACCTTTGTTGCCCTTGGCTTGCTTAGTTGGGGACATTAAATGTAACATTAATTTAATATTCAACAATAATGACATCACAGTTTATATGGCTTTTTTGTATTATTTTCCTGTTATCTCTGTAATGTATCTCTGTCTTGTAAAAAGCGTTATATAAATAAAAGTGACTTGACAGTGAAACAGCTTCTCAAACTAGAAAAAATGTAGGGCGGGACTTGATTTTGTCCATTGGGAGAATTGATTGGATGGTCATGGTTTGCTATTGCTGTGATGTCATGTGAGTGACAGGTTGCCGCCTTACTCACCAGTATGAACATTTCCACTGCTGGACGAGTTCTGCAAATACAGACAGCAAAACAAAGGTGATGTCTGACCTCGTTTATTAATCTAATCAATAATTGTTGCATGTATATTATAGTGTATGACAAAGTACCTGGTAACCAATGAAAGTTAAGCCAAATCCTGGCTCACTCCGATGACAGTGTGAGGCGAGATCCTCGTGGCTCGGCCCGGGCTGTGCCTCCATTTCATAAGATCGACTGTGGGAACTTCTTATTAAACATCAAAACTCATGCTTTAGGCATTACAAACTCCCATTCTGATCATCAAATGACACTAAACCAGCAATTTCTATTTGTCAAAGCTGGAAAATGCATATTACACAAACTTTTGACTGGTGTTAGTCAAAAGTTTGGACACTATTATTATCATCATCATTTTCCACATTTTATTATAATAGTACAGTCATCAAAACTATTAAATAAATGTATTTATTTATGCAGTGTTGAAAAATGTGAACAAATTAAATCCACAAAAAATACTATAGATGAAAAACTAAATTCATATAGGTTAATGTATATTTGTCTGCAAAACCAATTTCACACATCCAAACTTTTGACTATTATTGTATGTATTAAGATTATGGATGCACCAATCAATTTGCAGCAGTATTTCTAGTAACGCTACATCTAGTAACACTTAAATACAGAAAACTACCTCTAAAGACAGAAGCATCATACGTACATTTTAAACCAGTTACTTTGTACTCTACTCAGTACAATGACACTAAAGTTGAATATAATCTTACGTACAACGAATATAATCCGTTATACTCCCCTTCCCTTGAGTTATCCGTTTAGAAATTCCTGTTTCGCAATCTCTGCATGGTATTGGATACACATAAATCACACCTAACATATACAAAACCTATCAAGAGTTTGGGGTCATATGATTTTTTTGAATGTTTTTGAAAGTCTCTTATGCTCACCAATACTGAAGCTTGTTTCCACAACAGAATCTTTTTTTTTTTTTAAGATTTCTTTTCTCTGAATTGTGAGATAAACTCACAATTGCAAGTTATGAGTCCAATTCTGAGGGAATCATAATTCTGACATTTTCTTACAATTTAAAGTTTATATCTCACAATTCTGGAAGAAAAAAAAAAAAAAAAAAATCACAAATACTTTATTTTTTAGTGGCGGAAACAAGCTTCAATAGACCAAGACTGTTTTTTTTCTATCGAAAATACAGTAAAATCAGTAATATCATGAAGTATTATTACAACTTAAAATAACTATTGTATTAAAATATATTCTAAAATGTAATTTAATCCTGTGATTGCAAATCTGAATTTTCAGCATTATTACTATTCAATACAGTCTTCAGTGTCACATGATCCTTAGAAATCATTCTAATTTGCTGATTTGCTGCTCAAGAAACATTATAAAAATATTAAGCAGTATAATTGTTTTAATTTTATTAATATGTTAGAAGAAATTTTTTCAACATTTGATTAATAGAAAGTATTTATTTGCAACAGACATATTTTGTAACATTATAAATGACTATTTAATGCATCCATGCTGAATAAAAGTTTTTTTTTTTTTTTTTTTTTAAATGACCTTAAACTTTTGAACTCAAGTGTATTGGAATGGATATTGGAGGTATTGGAGCATTTTGGTAAATGAGTATTGGTGCATCCCACACGTTTCAGAATAACACAAGTCATGATATTTTACCTGGCTGTTGGTTTATTGCTGTAATGGTCCACTTCAGCATGTTGTAGCAGTTCTGGATCCGGCTAAGTTTGATTCAGGAAAGGTCAATAGTAATGGTCCATGTCTCTTTAACATCATTTACCCAACAAAGGAATTATCAAAATTATTTAAAAATGATCATTAACACTGGGGTTTGAAAAAGTCACAAAACCATTTTCAGTTAATATTTACATCACACAAACAGAACAGGAGTACTGAGATATGGATACGCTTGGAGCATCCCAGGAAAACAAACCTCTGATAATGACTGAAGGACCTCCAGTCTGTGCTGCTCCTGAGATCGGATCACTGCAGCTTGCTGAGGACGAAAGAAGACAAGAAAAAACTGAGATATGGTTCAACTAACCATTAATAACACAAAGAACCTGTAAAATGTCTTTACCTGTTTAATAAACACATCCTCTTTTTCCTCAAACTGTTCAAGAGCCTTGGAAACCTCAGACTTGAATCTAAAATAAAGGCATTCTTCGTTTATTTCCCTGTAGAACATCTGAAAAACGTTTACAGTATCAGTATACTTATGTTCTAAATGCTATATCATGACCACAGCCATTTCCCAAAACACAGATAAGCAAGAAAGCTACCTCTCAGTTTCCTCTTCTGTTATGATAAACTTGTCACGTAGTTTGAGATCTGCTTTATTGTCCCACCAGAACTTGTGTGTGTTTTTCCTGTGCTCTGGGCTGAAATGAAAAGCGCTCTGTGAATTCACTGCAAGCTCTCCATGCACTTCTCATATGTTTTCGTGTGTGATCTTACGTGCTCATGTGCTCCAGCAGTCCTCCATACAGCACAGTGATGTTACTGTCCGTCACGTGCTTCTGCACCTCCAGCGCGCAGCAGTAACACCAGAACTTAACGTCATGATGGAGACTGTATTTCTCCACCTGAGGATTTTTGATAGTCCTCCGTGCTTCTTTGACCTGTAATAACATATGGGAGTGTTATATATGTGCAGACACAGAGATGATCTCGTTTATTTAAGGTTAGTGGCTCCAAATAGTACCTCGACACTCAAGGCATAGGCTACGTGTTGTCATTGCTGTATAGACCTTACTCACAGCAGAGCCATCTTTGATTTTCAATGGGAATGAAAGCGAGGCTGTGAGGGATAAACGTACAGTACATCTCTTCAGTGGGTTGTACTGTTATTTAATGTTTTTTGGGATTGTTCTGCTTACGAAACACTGTAAAACTATATTTTGAGAAATTTCAGTGGATAAAAAAAGACTCCAAACATGAGCTGTGGAAAGTTATAAGTGATCTAGAAGCTTTACACAGCTTTTTTCAGCGGATGCCATTGTAAACACGGTATGTCTATCCCTCACAGCCTCGCTGTCATGGCGCTGCTCTGAATACGGCCTATGGAAGCTTGTTTCCTCCACTGAATTAAAACTTAAAGGTAATTGTTTTTGAGGAAAAAGTCATAATTGTGAGAGAAAAAGAGAGAGAACTGTGAGATATAAATGAACAATAAAAAGGTAACTTTCACTTTCTAACATTCTTTTTTTTTATTGTTTGTATCTCACAATTCTGAGAATAAAATTTACAGTTTCGACTGGAATCGTGAGAAATAAAGTCAGAATTGCTGACTTTAGTTTTTAAAATTAACTACGAGTTATAACGTTAACCAATTATGATTTTTTTTCACGTAATTGCGAGTCTATACATGACTTTCTCAGAATTGTGATATTACAAATTCGCAATTAGCTTTTTTTTGTATTCCTTGGCGGAAACAAGCTACCATACATTGCAAAAGGAAAAAGTAGTATAAATAAAAAAAAAAATGTATAAGACATTTTGTGGTCGTCTGCAATCAGCAGCAGACCCATTCATAGATATTGATGTTAACTATGAACTGAACTGACTTTAACCACTAACATCGGTTTGGCTGGCTTAAAATGAAATTCAAAATTGGTCACTCTTTTTGGATGTTTTGTTATTTAATACAATACAATTCAAACATTATCTGACTGTGAAATAAGTGCCTAACTTGAATCGTATTTGGAGCCACTGTAGCAGTATCGTCAGATATTTGTTTAGTTAACGTTAGTACACTTACCTTATCCATGAATTTGACAAGAATCACTTTAAGTTTACTCTGGTGGCTTTTCCCATGAATGTGTCCTTTTCCAGAAAAATCTGTTTTTCCACAGATCGAGCAATAAAATGCACCCATTTGACCGCTTTGGGTTTGATTCTTTAGCCACTGCAAGCAAACGCTAGCATGTTTCTTCTTCTTCTTCTTCTTCTTCTGTTTTTTGGCAGAGGATTATTATGTAGTCTACCGCCACCAACTGTACAGGAGTGTGTAATACCATGAACGTCCAAGAGTCTAGGATGCTATTAATTAATAAAAAAAAAAAAAAAAAAAAAAAAAAAGGGCAATTACACTATTTCCATTAAACCAGTATTATTAAGATAAATAAATAAAGCTTTAAGTCTTTCCCTTGTCATGCCCTTTTCTTCCAGAATTTCATGAATAGAGTTCTCCCCTTCCATTTCCTGCCAGATTATTCTATAATCATTATACTTCTCACAACTAAAAAGTATATAGCATGATGTTTTCTTCTTTCTTCTTGTTTTATGCTTTTCTGGCGGTTGGCAAACCAGCTTGAAGCGCATTCCCGCCACCTACTGGGATGGAGTGTGAAGCCTCGATGAACGCAAGCAACAATTAACTTAGAATAATTAAAATAAAATAAAAACCTATATCCATCTAATTAAATCTGTATCTCTTAAATATGTACACCCTTGACTGTTTCTGTGCATTCTGAAATATATTCTGAACTGTAATTACATTGATTTCCAAATCTCTTAAATTTTTCAACATGCTGATTTCTTTCTCTTTTATATGCCTCACAGTGTAAAAGAATATCCAACTGTTTCTGATTGTCCACAATAAATGCAGCAGTCTATCTCACACTTTCCTATAATATGCAGTGAATAATGAAGGTTAGTGGGTCATAACAGTATCTTCTCTTCTGTTTCCATATCCTTCTTTCAATCCCCACTTAGGTTGAATGCTGATTTGTCTCTCCCTTTTGACTCTTTATTCCATTCTTATTTCTACATATTTCCAACTACTGTTTTAATAATACATTTTACTTCTATTTTACTTAATGGAATTTCTATATCAATCGTCCCAATTAATGCTGACTGCAGCTTGCACCACCTCATTCCCTTTTATATGTCATTTATCATCATAATACTGGGCTACACACACTTCCTTGTGGGGTCCCATTATCTATTGAATAAGTCCTAAAGTAACTTGTTGTATAGTTATATTAACCAAAAAGTCCATTATCCAATTTTACATCTTTCCTTTAATTCCCATCTTATCTAATTTTATTAAAAGTCCCTCTTTCCAAAGCATAGGCATTACCTGTTCATACATTGTAAAATCTGTGTCCAATGCATCCAGATGGCACTTTTCTATCCAATACATAAGGACTGCATGATGTTTTCACAAACTCAGTGACGTTTGGTGTAGTCAAATATGCAGCATCGGTCTCCTGTGGTTAATAATGATGTATAAATAAACTTTAAACTCATTAAATCTATTGAAACAAACAGACATCACTGATAAACACAATAAATCCAACAGCAAACATAGAAAGAGATTATGCTCAATGCTGCATTCTGATCAGAAATATATAACAGTATACTGAAACACTAGAACAACAAACATTTCT
Organism: Meda fulgida; assembly: GCA_030578275.1. NCBI lineage: Eukaryota > Metazoa > Chordata > Actinopteri > Cypriniformes > Leuciscidae > Meda > Meda fulgida. The sequence continues at coordinate 7,742,299 of CM060620.1, forward strand.
CTTTGAAAAGGTTAACATGTCATATACTGTGATTGTAAAGTGGCACATGATCCTTCAGAAATCATAATATGCTACCTTTATGCTCAAGAAACATTTCTTATCAATGTTTAAAAAGTTTGAGAAAGAACCGTACTATTGGTAGTTCTTTTCGTGTTAAGTAATTCATTTTTTCAGCTGCTTTAAGGAAATAAAGAAACAACATAACATCCATTTGTTTATTTAATACGGCACAATGAGTAATTTTGAGGAAAAAGGAAACAGGCACACAAAAAGAAAACTACATAAATAACAAAATTAAAGAAAGAAAAGCTGATGACATTCACAAGTTCGAAGAATAAATCGTAGCAGGTCTTGCCGTCCAGCCTGATGATCTCATTTGTCAGGGGTCAAAGTAGGATTACAGCTCTAACAAGGCTTGAATCATATCTGTGATACAGACAACATTAAGAGTGAAGTCAGATCAACAGAATGCTGCTTATTTCAGCAGTCGACCCTCACCTGGATAGTTCATGCTCCTCTTCAGCATTCTGAAGGAATCTCCTGTAAGTGTGTGGATCTCGTCTCGCAGTCTCTGCCGGCCGTCCAGAGTGAGATGCCACAGACACGACTTCCTCTTGCCATCTCCAGACACCTGCTGTGGCGTCTTTTTAAAACTGTTGCTGAAACACAGATTGTGTCGGATTGTGTTTTTCCACCCGTCCGGAGCTGTAATGAAAAAGGGGAAGTGCTCTCTAGAAAGACAAAAATAAAATGGGATGAGAATCACTGGAAAAAGTAAATAAAACTTTTCTGGGGAAAAAAAAAAAAATCTGGAAAAATCTTTTTCCAGGATTCTTTGACGAATAGAAAATTCAATGAACAGCTTTTATTACATCTATTTAAGCTTTTATTAAATAGAAATATTTTGTAACATTATAAATGTCTGTCACTTTTGATCAATTTAATGCATCCTTGATTAATAAAAGTATTATTCTCTTTTAAATGTATTGAAATAGAAAACCACCATTTTAAATTAAAACAGTAATGTTGTGACATATTATTACACTATTTTTGATTAAATAAATGCAGCCTTGGTGTAATATTTTCAAAACTTTTGACAGTTAGGGATGCACCAATATGAAAATTTTGGCCGATACTGATAACCAATAATTCTTTAAATTCGAAAGCCGATAACCGGCTGACAAATTTAAATCCAAATTTTTATATAATTTGAGAGCCTGATTACAAAAACAAAAGTCTCACCATTAAAAGTCATGACCCAAGCACACAAATTACAATATTCTCATTACATTTTTTTTTTTTTTTTTGTAGACAGACTTCCAATGCACATGTTGCACTTAACAGCAATTTTCTTTTCCAATCACATTTCAAGTGCTTCAAAACCATCATGGCGAACAGCGCGCATCTGAAGCGTCTCAGCTGAAGGAAATATTCCATTACCTATCGACTTTACGATATCAGCCTAATTTTCTTATCAGGCCGATAAAGATATTGAAAAAAAAAAAAAAAAAAAAAAAAACAGCCGATATGGATTTGGTGGCCGACATAATCAACCCTGATATAGATGTTAAATATCATCTATATACTTTTTTGGAGTTGGTTCAAATCCCTAACCCTTGTATAAAAGAGCACTAGCACCTGGTGAAGTTATAGATCTGCTGTACGTTGAGACTGCCGTGTCGGCTGCTGCTGAGAGCCATGGCGATGAGGATGCAGTAGTTCACAGGAGGCCGAGGCCATCCACCAGTCTTTAGGTTCAGGCTGTCCTGCAGTGCTCTCTGAAGCCTTCTGTTCTGAGTCAGACCCAGCTTGCGAGGGGACGCTTTAGGAGTCCTCCCCTTCCGAGCACCCTTCACCTTACGACAAACAGGCACGTCTACAGAGGAAGCGTCATCTTCATCGGTCAACTGGGACAAGGTGGAAACGGTCAGGCTTGCATGGCAGTATATCAACAGAGCAAACAAAGAATATAAGGCTGTTTTGCTCATACCTGATACTCGCTGGAGAGGGAGGTGTCATGTATTGACTCATTCAGGCAGGTCTCATCAGGCAGGATCACTCGACGCACACTTTTCTCCTGAGGTGTGGTGCTTCTGGGCGTCGTTGACAGCGCTGTTAGTTTGGGGGGTGTTGGGGCTTTTGGGTTATTACTAGGGTATTTTATGGGGCAGGCTAAACTTGGATTCACCATCAACCACAGATTAGGTTGTATTTCAGGCTCTTTAAAAAGACAGAAACAGTTATGTTTGAAGGGCACAGTGACAAGACTTTTGAAGAAAGTTGAAGAGTTAAAAAAAAAAAAATGTAGCCTACACAAGATTCCTATCAGAATGTCTTTCATAATTTGGAACCAATCAGAAAGGAGCCTCAAGTAAGTATTTTCAAGGAATCAAACACTATTCTACAGCATATCTGGAATTTGTACCACTGTAATTTAAAGCAATCCACACTGACATGTCTTATATGTCAGTGTAAGCCCTGTCTGTGAAACCGGGGCCAGTTGCATAAACTTAGCCATTATGTTAAAACCGTGTCTTAAGATCTAATAGGCTATGACCCACTAGCAGTTAGTCAAGGGATGGTTAGTATACTTTTCAGTATCAAATTACACCCATGTACGTTTTAATTAGTTTAATAAAAGTTGAAATTAAATATTACAAAAATAAACATGAAAATAAATTTAATAAAACTTGACATTTTAAAAACATAGCCTTCATAAACTTAAAATAAATATGAAATAAATAAAATTGGCCTAAGATTAAAAAAAATAAATAAATACAATTTTAAATAAGTAGCCTAAACTTGAAATGTCATTTTAAATAAAATAAACCTCGGTGAAAAACCTCTCACAGACTGAAAGATCTGTGTTTTGTTGTGTAGTCGATTATATTGTAGGCTAGTAGCCAATCATTAGTGATGTGACGGATGAACACACACCTTTGGCACTGAGCGGGAGCTGGAAACTCCTGTGAGCTGCTACTGGTGTTACTGGTAATGATCTTCTGGAGATTCTGGCGTAGTGCCACTGGGCCAGATACTGGTCAGTCCGCTTGTCATCTGCCAAACCACGACACTTAAGTGATACTCAACAAACGGCCGTTTCGCAGACTCGAGTAGGCCTACTCACTGAAATTATATTACCGTGGTAAAACTGATCAGTCGTCGTCGTTAACTTTATTTCTTCGTTCATGTCCCAGTCATGTAAGCCGCTGGTTAAATGAAGGTCGAGAATTCTGCTTTTGGATTGAAGCTGTAAAAACATTTAGTCTATTTTAGAATATCCAGCAAAACGTGTGTAAATACAGCCCAGTGTCTTTTTTATGGTCTCATCAATTAAGACTTCAACTGTGGCGATATCGTTCATTATAACAGGTGGGAATCATTAAGCTTATTAGGAATCAAGAGTGTTCAACAAGTTGTCATTCACTGGGGCCAAATGTCATTGTAAAATCTTCCTTTTTGTATGCTCTTGAAATCTGCTTGTCACTTATGGTAAAGAAACTCATTATGTCTAAAAAAAAAAAATACAAACATAAAACCATGTATTTAAGGAACACAGTTTATTTGAAAAGCAATAGGCCCTACACCATTCAGTTTGAAATTATTGATAAATATATAATAGGCTACATTTGTGTACAGTAATTCCCTTTTACATCCAACACAATAGGTACACTGTTACTATAGACTGACATTTTCTAAAGGTAGCCTATTTAAAATACGTTTGAATTATTTTTTAAGTTAAATAGATTTCATGAAGTGTTATTGAAGTGAATCGCATTGAGCTCAGCCTGAAAATAACACACTAATAATGAGTCCAGCCACGAGGGCCACCATAGCCAAAGACAGGATGACGGTGATGACCACCATGGCTCCACTGCGCGCGGGAAGACCATCGTTTATCTGTTGATAATCAGTGACTGGAAAAAAGACAAGAAAAACAAACAGACCTGATTACATAGTCATCTCACAAACCAAGCTGGGGATTCATCTTTACATTTTTTGATATGATAAAAGATATATCATGATAAAATTGGTATGTGTATAATTGATTACAAGCAGCTTATTTAAAATCACAGAAAGTCTATTAGACCTACCAGTGGTAGTCGTATCAGTCAATACCGTGCTGGTATAATTTTCAATTTTGTACGTCATGCTGAAAGATAAAGACATTTATAATGAGATTTGATTTGCTGAGTGATGGGTCATACACAGACACAAGTTGGGTTTTCATTTTTTATGGGAAAGTTTGTATACTGTACAAACTGTATATTATATCCCTTTACCCTAAACCTACTCATAAACCTACCCATCACAAAAAACACTGCATTTTTAAAAAACTTCACTTATGATATCTAAGCTGCTTTCCTCTGGTTTGGTTTGTGGGGACCAAAAAATGTCCAAACAAAGAAAGAATTAGAGAGAGAGAGAGAGAGAGAGAGAGAGAGAGAGAGAGAGAGAGAGAGAGAGAGAGAGAGAGAGAGAGAGAGAGAGAGAGAGAGAGAGAGAGAGAGAGAGAGAGAGAGAGAGAGAGAGAGAGAGAGAGAGAGAGAGAGAGAGAGAGAGAGAGAGAGAGAGAGAGAGAGAGAGAGAGAGAGAGAGAGAGAGAGAATGCTATTGTTTTCTAAAATATGAAAGAAAGAAGTCTCATGCTCACTAAGGCTGCATTTATTCGATCATAACTTTATTCGATCATAAGAGAGAGAGAGAGAGAGAGAGAGAGAGAGAGAGAGAGAGAGAGAGAGAGAGAGAGAGAGAGACCTTAGACACTAGTGAGGAACTCTAATGGATACAATGGTTTTCATTCAACTGTTAAAAAAATAAAATAAATCATGGTTATAGAAGTTGATAATGTGAATGCTAGGTCAAAGAGATGTGTTTTTAGTCTAGATTTAAACTGACAGAGTGTGTCTGCTTCCCAGACAATGTTAGGAAGACTGTTCCAGAGTTTTGGTGCTAAATAGGAAAAGGATCGATTTTGATATTCTAGGTATTTTCAATAGCCAGAATTTTGAGATCACAATAGATGCGAAGGACTATAATGCATTAAGAGCTCGCTTAGGTACTGCGGAGCTAAACCATTTAGTTTTTTTTTTTTTAAGTAATCAGCAAGATTTTAAAATGTATACAATGTTTAATAGGCAGCCAATGCAGTGTTGACAGAACCGGGCTAATATGGTCATACTTCCTGGTGGTAAGAACTTGAGCTGCTGCGTTTTGAACCAGCTGTAGTTTGTTTATTAAAAGTGCAGGACAACTAGCCATAAGAGCATTACAATAATCTAGCCTTGAGGCCATGAACACACAACCTTACTGTTCTTGTCATTGAAAGCATTTGTCGTAATTTAGATATATTTTTAAGATGGAAGAATGCGGTTTTACAGATGCAAGAAACGTGGCTTTTAAATGAAAGATTGATATCAAAGAGCACACCCAGGTTCCTAACTGACGTCGAAGACTTGACAGAGCAGCCATTAGACAGTATTCTAGGTTATTACGTGTAGAAGTTTTTGGTCCAGTAATTAGAATCTATGTTTTTTCAGATTACATAATATTTTGAGTTTCTATTGATTAAACTCATCCCTTTATATTAAGTCAAATTTTAGTATTAATGAAGCAACTAGGTTTCTTTAAGTTAAACCATCAAATCATTTTTATAGTTTGTGGGGTTTTATAAAATTGTACTATTTACAGTAAAAAAATATTTATTGAAGCACAAGCCAGCTGACATTATTAGATTTAAAGCAAAAGCTGAAATATATGAGCCAAGCCTGTACACACACACACATACTTGTAAGTTGTTCCACTTTTTAGGCCGTTCAGAAGGTACCACGGGTGACTGACAGGACAAGATGGAACCGTGAAAGACTTTGTTTCTGCAAGACACAAAAGTCATAATGCTTACTCTTTAGACAATGGCATGTGAACCAAATTTAGGATGAAAGCGATGCATACTGTTTTCATTGCTGGGTAGTTCTATGTACAGCAGTTCAGCGGACTTGTTTCCATAAGTAGAGCAGTCAGGCAGTTTCAGTAGAAAAGAGTTTGGGAATCTGCCCGTCAGCACCCCGTCTGTATTAGGACTCAGCTCAGTAATAAGGATTTCTAAAAATAATAATCAAAGCCTTTGAATAAACACTTACTGAATATTTAAATACTTACTGGCAACAAATATTAAGCAACAGTAGTTTGTAGTGGTAATGTGAAGCTATAAAAAGTAATTATTTTTACCTGCAAAGTTTAGGGGACACAATGCCCCCAGGATGAAGAGCACAGTCAGCATATTGTCCTGTAAAGTTCAGGTGTGTGCACTACTCACAATGCTCTGGATAAAACCGTGAGATGGGAAATAAAATAATAACAGTATGGCTGAAAACGAGACAAGCCAGAACAGTATGATTGAGCCAATCAGTGACCACAAAGAACAGGTCTGTCCAGGTGTGAATAAAATAACAGCCCTTCCCTTCGATACGCCTTCAATCTGGAATGCATGCTCTAACTGACACCGTAAATCCTTTATTATATTGACTAGTTGAAAGGACAATGACTAATATTCATTACGTCATGTTTTTCCAAACCCATATGACTTTCTTTTTTATGTGGAACACAAAATGATGAATCTTCAAGCTTCGAAAGTACCATAAAAGTGGTCTATACAACCAATGCACTATATTCCAAATCACCTCGTGCGATAGCTTTGTGGAACAAACAGACAAAATATATCTTTATTACTATTGCAAGCATGTCTTCTTGTGAAATCAATATTGATTCTTAAGAGCATTTAATCTCTCTAATGCCATTATGCTTATAAGTCTAATGTTATACTTTATCATCTGTCGTTCTGTCATTTAAAGTCACCATGAAATCATAATGGATAATTCTAATTTTTTATGGAATGTTGCAGTATTTATTAAAAATGATTTATCTATTGTTATGAATTATTTTAATTGAAATAAAGAAAAACAAGATACCCGTAACGCGTCCTTGCGCCGTATTACCTCTATGGGGTGGAAGGGTGTGTCCTCGGCACCAGTGTCAATAGATCAGGGGACCATGGCGGAGCCGGCAGTTCAGGGACATAAGGAGGATCATTGTTTAGTAGCACTCCATTCTTTGGGAAACCCAGGTGAAGTCACTGACTTTTGTTTTGTTAAAAAATTATGACAAAAATAAAAAAAAGATTCTGTAATAACTTTTTATCTCATCATTTAGACTTTTTATGTTATAATTTCGTCAACATAATTTCAAAAACATCTTGACAGCAAACACATTCTCCCAAACTTCTCTCTGATCTCAGAGGCAGAAGTCTCTAAACTCTTCCTTTCCAATCACCCTACTACCTGTCCGCTTGACCCTATCCCCACTAATCTCCTTCAAGCCATTTCTTACTCAGTTGTACCTGCACTTACTCACATCATCAACACCTCTCCCCACACTGGTACCTTTACCACAGCATTTAAGCAGGCTCAGATAACCCCACTGCTTAAGAAACCTACTCTAAACCCAGCACTTTTAGAAAATTACATACTGGTATTCCTTCTTCCATTCATTGCTAAAACACTTGAACGAGTTGTGTTCTACCAAGTCTCTACCTTCCACAGAACAATCTCTGGACAACAACCAATCTGGATTCAAAAGCGGCCACTCAACTGAGACGACCCTGCACTCAGTTATTGAAGTCCTGAGACTGGCAAGAGCAACTTCCAAACCCTCAGTACTCATCTTGCTGGATATGTCTCCTGCTTTTGACACAGTTAACCACCTGTCAATCCTCATGATGAAGGGCATCCCAGAAACCACACTCCAATGTTCTCAGGTAGGTTCTTCTTGGTGTCATGGAAGGGTAAGGTGTCTAAGTCGCAACATTTAGCTACTGGACTGCCTCAGGGCTCAGTGGTTGGACCATTTCTCTTCTCCATCTACTTGTCATCCCTAGATTCTGTCATTGAGAAACATGTTTTTCCTATCACTGCTACGCTGATGATACGCTGAACTCTACTTCTCATTCCAGCCAGATGATCCGACGGTAGCTGCTCGCATCTTGGCCTGTCTGGCAGAAATTTCTTGCAAGATGAAGGACCACCACCTTCAGCTCAACCTTGCGAAGACAGAACTGCTTATGGTCCAGGCCAACCCAACACTTCATCACAACTTCTCCATTCAGCTAGATTTGTCAACCATAACTCCATCCAGGACAGCCAGGAACTTTGGAGTTGTGATTCGTGATCAGTTAAACTTTACAGACCACATTGCTAGAACTGCTCGGTCCTGCAGATTTGCCTTATACAACATTAGGAGGAACTGGCTCTTCCTATCGGAGCATGCTACACAACTCCTTGTCCAAGCTCTTGTTCTATCCAGACTGGACTATTGATTCTCCTCTCTTGGCAGGCCTTCCAGCATGGACTGTCAAACCTCTGCAACTGATCCAGAATGCTGAGCGGTCTTTGATGAGCCGAAGAGAGCACACATCACAACTCTCCTCATAAAATTGTACTGGTTGCCAATTGCCGCTCGCATCATTCTGCAAGTGAATGGCGCCTAAATCACTTTCAAGGAATTTTACTTTGACTGTTCCCTACTGGTGGAATGACCTGGCTTAATTCAACCCAAGCTGAGTTTTTACCCATTTTCAAGAAATGAAATTTCTTTTTCGTCAACACTTGACCCATTAATAATGCATGTTGTTGCCCTATTGTTGGTTTGATTGCTGTTTATCTCATAATTTTGACTTTTATCTTCTAAACTTCTTATGACATATGCTCCCAAATGCATATGTGTTGAATAGTATATAAAAAGAGGCATATGTAAGTGCAAATTTTAATAACAGTCAAACAGTGAAATTGAAATATACAACAGTGTTATACAAATAATAAAAAAAAAAGCAAAGAATAACCAAACAATATCTAGATAATATTATTAGTCATACAGTAAAGCTAAAATGTGAAACTCAAGGCACTTCAAATGCTTTGGACAATGCAGCATACAAAAATAGTGTGAAATGCTTATATTCCACACCAGGCATATAAATTGTTTTCCCTGCCAGAAATCCTTAGAAAAATTCAGAAACACAAAACTAGGTGCATGCCGAAAATATATTAAGAACTGTAAACTGTGCTGACCAATCAACTAAATGCTGTCTCAAAATAACTGCACATATCAGAGCCAGCAGTTCCAGTCTTGACCTAGCGTCTAAATTTGTCAATGAACCTTCAGCATTAAATTACACAACAGTGACACAAATTTCTAATAAAGCAATATGTAAACAATGTATACAAATATGTGTGTTTTTTAAAAGTTTGTGTTTTGTTTTGTGCAGTTTATTCGTTATCAATACACATAAAGCCAAATTTGAACCTTCATCTCCAACAAAATTGGCACAGAAAGTGAAATAAGGTTTCACGCACATTAAAAGCTCTCCTGAAAATGCGGAACATGTCTGTCATGCTCTTTGCAGCAAGTTTGCATATCTAAACAATGTGCTGTTGCATATTAGTGCTTTTTCCCCTTCAGTAATAAGCAGTGAAGCTCTATTCACAAGCATTTTGAACATTAGACCATGAAAAGCAGAATAGTGGTTCTCTGTGTTCTGCCTCCACGTTTAGTGCAGGTTGTAAACATTACAGAATTAATATTTCCTTTCTTTCACAGAGACCTCTCTCGTCTGGTAAGTTATGAAGTGAAGTTGTTGCCTCCAGATGTACTGGAACTCTTCAGAGGTGCTCAGTGGTGGTATGACGTGGTATTCCAGCGATACCAGGATCTGTAAAATTCATCATATGTCAGTTTGACTGGTTCTTTAATAATTAAAGAGGCCATATGATGCTTTTTAATTTGTTCCTTTTCCTTTAGTGTGTAATGTTTCTGTTTTTGCATGTATAAGATCTGCAAATAGATCACATTCTCCTACAAAAGGTATTTATTCTAAAAGAGAACATTGATCTAAACTTGCCTAAAATGCCACGATCAAAGTCCAGATATTATTTACGTAAACGCATGACACAAATGTAAAATGTTAGCATAAGGCAAATGCAAAGAAAGAAGACAAGGCTTCAGTAAATTGTAGTGTTCGTTTGGCCTTCCAAAATTGATGAAATTAGGAATCAGTGGTTACTGTTCCTGAGTAGTACAACCCAAAAATCAGCTTGTGTAATGCGCATTTAATGGATGATAGCTTCCTGAACTTGGGAGAGTAGGCTAAAACATTGGTTATACACAAGTCATGCTTACAAAGTTGGTTATGATCGATCTGCTTGATCATCCACATTTTTAGGGTGATTTCACACTTGGTTTGATTGCCTGGTGCCGATTGCGGTGATGACACCTTTTGAACTGTAGGCTATAACGCAAGTTAGCATAGAAGTATAAAATGTCATCAGCATGCGCTAGTGATAAACAAATAGAGGAGGATGAATCGCACTTTGAAAATTGTGTTTTTTATGAGCACTGAAAAAAAGGAAGCGAAAGAGGAGAATATGGACACGCCAACTTGGCATTGCAATTTTGCAAATGGAGGTTAGTACTTTTAAGTTTTAGCGCCATATCACGTTGATCAATATGCAATTTAATGTTGCATTTTTATTGGTGAGTCAGTAGACGTAGGTTGTAGAAGCAAACACACTGTGAGATGATCATGCTAAATTTCTGACACTGTCAGAAAATGATCGCAAGCTATCTTTGGTCGCAAGAGCGTGACAACGGCCGTCTTTGAACCTCTTTCACTGTTCGACGTAGGACCCCCGTTTAGGAGCCACTACCACAGAAATCGCCACGCTTGGTCATCTTTCATCTGGGACAGCCCAAAACCGTACAATGTGTACCGGGCATTAGAAGCTGAAGCTTGCTATTATGGTAAGGGGAGTTACATTTCAAACACATGCCTCAGGTGTTCGGCCAAACACAATGCACTGGGTCAGCTGGCCAATCAGAGCACTCTGGGCTTTTCAGAAGGAGGGGCTTTGAAGAAACTGGAATTCAATCAGAGCCTTTCTGATAGACAGCGAATAGAGGTTCGGCAATAATGTACACAATATGAAAAATAATAATTATTTTTTTTAACATTAAAGCATGTTAACTTATTCTACTATTCCCAATAAACAAAACAATGACCTTTTAAAATAGCATTATATGGTCTCTTTACACATAAGATGACTGCATGTGTGAATTAACTTAAGGGAAAGTATTTGCTGTGGTTATACCCTGTGGTGTTGAACGTCTGGTTGACTCCCTGTGCCGTCAGTGGGCTGGATGTGGTGGACAGAGCGCTGGGGGAAGAGCCTCGACTGGGGCTGTTGGGGGAGGAGCTTGATGACACTGCAAGAAAAATGTGTTCTAAAATCAGAAAACTCATTAAGGTTATACATTATAAATACATTTTCCTACAATGGCAATAGTGTGGTTTGTCATCCCACCAGCTCTATACTCACCACCTCCAGAGGCGAGTGGACTGAATGAGCGTGAAGCTGAAGGCTGAAACAGGAAATTAATCAAATTAGTGGGAAACAAGGTGGAAATTTTTTAAGGAAAAACATACATCTCTTTCATCACAAACCCTCTAAAACACACACCGTTTGGGGAGGAACATAAAGTTAAGCCCCTTTCACACAGAGATTCCGGAAAATACACAGATAATGTGACCCGGGATTTGTCACGGGATTCTTTGGTTTTGGTCCATTCACACTGCCAGTGATTTTCCGGGATCTGTGAGTGCGTTCACACACATCCCGTAAAGATCCCCTAAAGACACATGACGTCAGGATGAGACGTGTAACGTACGCGTCGAAAACATGTACACGCGCGTACCATTCCACAAAGCTGACGAACGATCTCAGCTTCAGCGCGGATAGTAAGGAGCTCCTGGTCTCTGCTTCGTTCCAGTTTGCAGACATTTTCTTTCTTTGTTGATGACGAACACAAATTTTCTTCTAAGAGCAACAGAGTCGCGTGATGGCACGTGCGGCATCACTATGACACACCCCTTACGGCATTTGGTCCTGGCTTTTGTTCACACAGGGCGCGTTCCGGGACTAATTCAGGCAATGTTACTAGGTCCTCAACCCGGCATCGATGCCGGTATCAATCCCGGGTCGTGTTTGCGTTCACACAGAAGGCGTTCTGGCAATTTGACGGCAATTTGCCGGGATCATCGCGCTGTGTGAAAGGGGCTCATTAAACATGCCAACATAATTAATTATTAATTTAAGGTTTATTATAACATATTGTGGCTATCCATTTGTTCCATTTCTTTATGTAGAAATAAACAAATACATGACCGTTCAAAAGTCTGTGATCAACCTTACGGTTGTTTAATGTTTTCGATGATTTTCTGCATTTATATACAGTCAAGACAGTAATTTTGTGATTACACAAAATATTATTACAATTCAGCTATTTTCTATTTTAATATGTTTTAAAATGTGATTTAATCCTGTGATGACAAAGGTGAATTTTCAGCAGCCTTTACTCCAGTCACATGATCCTTCAGAAATCCTTCTAAAATGCTGATCTGGTGCTCAAGCAACATTCAACTATTATTCTTTCTCATTATTTTCACAGTTAAAAAACGTTTTGCTGCTTAATATTTTGTGAAAACCATGATACATATCTTCCAGGATTCTTTGATGAATAGAAAGTTAAAAAGAATTAGACATTAGAATTATACATTTTTTTGTTACATTTTAAGAAATTTTATTTTCACTTTTGATCAATTTGATGCATACTTGCTGAATAAAAGTATTAATTTCTTTTAAACAATCGGACTGACCCCAAACCATGGAAAGGAATAATATAATATAACATATTATATAAAAGTATTGAATATTGCTGTAGTAATCCCAGGGAGAAACCAAGAAGCACTACACACTATAACATAACGTTAACACTAGACAAGGGACTAAAGAAAACTCAAGGCTTAAATACACAAGGAGGTTAATCAACAGAAGTAGAGACAGGTGCGTAACATAATCAGTAACCATAGAAACTAACAAGGATCGGGAACACGAGCAAACAGGAACAGAACCAAACCAAAAACACAAAGAAACTAACATACTTGTGACAGTAATAGAATAGAATAGAACAGAAGAAACTTCCTTTTCTTCTATTTGAAACTAGATCTGCCCTATGTGGCTCTATCCATGTTGAACCAGAGATTATTAGTAATAAAACTTGATGGTCACCTTTCAGGTTGTACTTTTATGACTGGGTGTGTCTAAAAAAGCATGTCACATGTGCATTATGAATCATGTTCACTACCATTTTGCAAGATTTCAGGGGGAGCTTAACTGGACTGTTAATAATGTCCTGTGGACTAGATCAATCATTACTAGAGGAAACAGACAGACCCCCCACATCTCATTCAATAATGATTTCTCCGACTCACCAGACGAGGGTTGTAGTTGTGAGACTTCATGGGTGAAGTGGAAATGGGGCAGTATATCCTCTTCTCTTTCTGCCGCCGGTTGCAGAACCAAACCCGCACTACTTCCTTCTCCATGGCTAGCTGCTCTGAGATGAGCGTAATCTCTTCAGAGTTGGGTTTTGGGTTCTAGATATAGGGAAAAGTGTGTTTATGTATCACAGCCTGCAGGCGGCACTGAAAGAAAACTGATGCCTTTTGTCATTGCTGAAAAGGACCTGTTACACTACGTTAGAAAGTACAGTTAAGCAGGAGCAGGTTGGGGACCGTCTTCAGCAAGTAGTGACATCTTATAGTTCTCTAAATCTTGGGATAGTTTAGGATTAAACCTCCACATGCTAATGCAGCACACAGTTGACTAAATTAACAGTTGTGGCAGATTACAAATGCAACAAAATTATACTATATTACTGTAAATGATAAATAATTTGTAAAACTTTGCAATAAGGTTCAATTTGTTAACATTAGTTTACTATATTAGTAAACGTGAACTAACAATAAAGAATATATTTATTAATCTTAGATAATGTTAATTTCAACATTTACACTACCGGTCAAAAGTTAGGAATAATTAAGATGTTTTTGTCTCTTTTGCTCACAGAGGCTGCATTTATTTGATCAAAAATACAGTCAATATATATTTGAATATATTTATGTAATTTATTCCTGTGATGACAAAGCTGAATTTTCAGCATCATTACTCCAGTCTTCAGTGCCACATGATCCTTCAGACATCATTCTAATATGCTGATTTGTTGCTCAAGAAACTGTGATGCACTATCATTCAAAAGTTTGAAGAAAAAAAGACATTTATACTGATACAAAAGTTTTCTATTTAAAAAAAAAATGCTGTTCTTTTGAGCTTCTTATTCTTTAAAGAATCCTTAAAAATGTGTCATGGTTTCCACTTAAATATCAACAGCAACATTGACAATTATAAGAACCATTATTAATAATTAACCATTAACCATTATTAATAACTGAGCACCAATAATAACAACTGAGCAGCAAACCTGCATATAATAATGATTTCTGAAGGTGACACTAAATACTGGAGTAGGTTTCAGCTTTGCCATCACAGGAATAAATTACATTATAAAATATATTAAAATAGAAAATAGTTACTTAAAATTGGAATAATATTACACAATATTACTATTTTTACTGTATTTTTTAAATAAATGCATCCTTTGTGAGCATAAGACTTCTAAACATTGAAATACTGGAAAAAATATTCTTAATATCTGTTAATAATATCTGATGGACATAAGAAAACATGAACTAACAATGAACAGTTGTATTTTTGTTAACTAATGCTTAAAAATATTAACAAACACTGTAACAAATGTGTTGCTCATTGTTAGTTTAGGGTTAGACCGTAAACTGTTGTACTCTGTATGGCAGACCAAAAATATCATTATTCTGTCATGCTCCCTACAATGAGAAATTCTCTCAAATTATGTTCATATGAACATATGCATATGTTCATATGCATCAAAAAAGGAGTAAAAATGGCAAACTCACATCTAGAAAGCGTTTCTCAAGTGTGAGTTTGATGTTAGTTTCAATGCTTGTTCTCTTTTTCCTCTTCCTTCCGTAACCCTCCAAAAGGGGCGGTAGGGTGGTGGGGTTGTTCATGGTGTCGGATGGCGAGTTCTCTGAGGTGATGTGAAGGGAAAGTTTAATATTGCAGGTATTTGAGTCCGCAAAATACCAATTGACACTTACAGAAAAAAAATGATTAGGTTCTGTCCACTAGAGGACAGTAGCAGCACATACCTGCATCACTCAGCCACTTCTCTAGCAAAGGCTTGAGCTTGCACATGTTTTTGAAGCTAAGATTGAGAGCCTCAAAGCGTGAGATGGTAGTCTGACTGAAGTCATTTCCATACAGCTTTCCCATGGCTAGACCCACGTCACCCTGCAAACACATCACAGGGGAGTTTGAGAACTGGATGAGATCCACAAAGGGTCGGGCAACATTGAGTGGCCTGTTTAAAATTGGCTCCTTTTCCATTTAAATTTGAGTGGATATACCCACATGAAGTTAAATTGAAAAGACAATTGAAATGACAGGGAAAGAAATATACAAAATTGCAATAATACAATATAACTACTACTACTACTACTACTAATAAAACAACGACACTGTCACAAAATATGTGAATTTCATTAGTCAGACAAAAACAAAAATACATAAATGTTGAAACTGAAGAAACTCAGAATAGCTTCAATATTTGACCACTGTTTATGATCAAACCTGGTTACAATGACAGCAATATCCTCATTTCTGTCAGGATTGCAAAATTATGCAATATCAATCGGTAGACAGTTATTGATATTTTGAATAGAATATCTCTAGGTATTCAATCGCGTTCACGCCCATTTATTTGTGATCACTAAACAATGTCCATTAGGAAGAATATTGATATATTTGCACGTTTACTTAATATGTCTAGAGATAGAATTGTTGTTTCTATTTTTTTTTTTTATTAATTATGCAATCTGATGATAATTTAGCGGCTTCAAACACAATCTGTGTCTCTCGCTTCTGGGATGGACTATTTGCACTGAGCTTCGATTAATTTATTTCCGGTTATGTATATTTGCAAAGTGCTGTAGTTACCCAATTGACTAAACACCACTTAAAGAGCAACGTGCAGGTTGAATTTATAACTGGATTAATACTTGATATTGTCTTAAGAGTTCTTTTAAAAACACATATGTAGAAATTACTAATGAAATCTCATTTGATGTAGAGATTTTGATAAAAATGTGCTAGGCTCTGGAATACGCCTTTCCCGCTAACAACGCGTCATATGACGTAGGCCGAGGTAAACAAGAGCTCGGGTTCAGCTGTAGTTAGAGCGGTAGTGAGAGACAGAGAAAGTTTTAGATCGAGTTTTAGAGATGCCATAATGGTAAATTGTTGTGTTTGTGATTGATGCACGAATTCCAGCCTGTCAGGACATCGTGTCCATCATTTTCCTTCTAGGAAAAACAAGGCTTTTAGTTTTTGGGTGCGTTTTGTGCAGGTGAAGAGAGCAGACTTCACTGCCGCGTCTGTCACCACACACTCGGTCGTTTGTAACGCACATTTCACTCCGGAGAATTATAGACCTGGAGATTTTTTGCATCACAGACAGATGGTAAAATTAATACGGCTTTGAAAAACATTGCATTATGCTGTCTTGCTCTGCGGTGTTTCCAGTGTGAAGTATTTACACACAAGCGAACTCGTTGGCAGCTCAATGCTATCCTGCTTGCTGGCTGCAAACTGCGGAATGGATTTCCTGAGGGGGGTCTCTGTGTCTCATTGAGCCGCGCCTCCGTTCAGGAAATCCATTCCACAGTTTGCAGCCAGCTAGCAGACTGGCCAGCGGGAATCACTTTTGGAGTCATTTCAGCAGGATATCGGATATCTCCGCAGGTTGGATCGGGAAAATCCGTTACATGAATTACACTGGTATCTGTCCCGATACCGATACTGGATCGGCCCCATCCCTACCTGTGGGCTATCATAGGCATGCTCGTCAACATCGGAGAACTCGGTTTCTTCATTCACATCCATTGTAACCCGAGCTTAAACTTGACCAGACTCCCTCGCCCATCGTCACTTCAGGTTAGTGCTTTATAAACGCGGAAGTTATTTTATCACAATTTATGTCAAAATATCGTTAATGGCTAAATATATATTACTCCAGTTAAGAAAATTTAGTTGTTTTATCATCAACCTACACTATGCTATAGGGGTGTCCAACCTGCATGTTGCTCTTTAAAATGAGTGTCTGCAAGAAGCAGGGCCAGCCCTGGACAATTTGCTGCCCTAGGCAAGATTTTACTTTGTGCCCCATGCATCACAGCCCATTTCACCCTGTCATTGTGTTCATGATTATTTATCCTATATATGTATATATATACGTATATACATATTACAGCCTAAATACAAATAGAGTATTACATCTAGCATTCAAGTCAAGTCCCATTTATTTTTATAGCGCTTTTTACAATATAGATTATTTCAAGGCAGATTTACAGCTTTACAGTTTTGTTACGTTTACAATTTTGTTCAGTATATATAGCCGCTCTGGATAAAACAGTGATGTCATCGTCCAAATGTCATTCATGCACAAACTATTCATTGAGCGCTAGCAAAAGTGTTTGTTTTGCAGTTGATGGCAGCAATCTTCCACTAAACTATGGCACGTTTCATGTTTTCACCATGAATGAAACTGTGAAATGTCTTCTTTATTGTTAATTTTACATAAAACGTTGCTACTTTTAATAAACCTAGCCTATATAAATATCATTAATAATTTTGCCAAATAAATTAAAAAAATGCCATTTATCCCCCTCAAAACTGCACAACTGTAGAGTAAAACATTAATTAATAAAAGTGATAGTGAATGCGTCTAAAAAAACTGATTGTGATTGTTACAAATCACACTGTCTGGAGCCTCTCGAGAACTCAGAACAACTGTTAGCATTAAGTTT
This sequence comes from Meda fulgida, assembly GCA_030578275.1. Classification (NCBI taxonomy): domain Eukaryota; kingdom Metazoa; phylum Chordata; class Actinopteri; order Cypriniformes; family Leuciscidae; genus Meda; species Meda fulgida. The sequence goes on from CM060620.1 coordinate 7,760,204, forward strand.
AAGGTAAAAATAACTACCATTAAATTATATATCTTACTACTATGCAATTAGATAAACTGTTCATTCATTACATTACCTCTGTCTTTATCCCGTTTTATCCTCTTCTCTTCCGTTTGGCACTGTATCTATTGCAGACTATCTAAAATATGTCATGTAAATGTGGCCATCCGTCACAATCAGGTAACTTTCACCATGTCTAGACCTGGCGCGAGCTGCCAGGCCCGTTTCTACGGGGTGCTTGAGTGTGTTAGGTGCCCTCAAACGAAAGCAATGCTGTCTACATTGGATGCAGCTAGGGGCGACGCTACACGCGCTCTGTTTCTGACGCACTTCAAGCACACGCTGGGCGGGGGAAGATTGATGCGCCGGACTGGAGTCGGGGGACTTAGTTAAGTTTTTGTGAAGTTTTTTTGCTTTATTTTGTTGTATTTTGAATTAATGATTTTAAAATAGTACTAGTAAAAAAAAAATTAAAAAAAATTCACTCGTTTACTCCTTTTGGCACCCCTATTGATTGGCGCCCCTAGCATTTGCCTATTCCGCCTATGCCGGCCCTGGCAAGAAGATTAAAAAATCTGGACATTTTCAGAGACAGGAGAAGAGATAGTCTGATAGGCTACTATGTAAAGAATTTTCCCAACTCAACGGAAGCTGATGATATTTATAATGTACATGTAATGGACGTAGGCCCGCTAGAGACTGATTCTAGCGGCTGCTGCGGTCTTTAGCGTCCTTGTTAGCGCGGCCACCTCCCACACCGGAGACCGGAGCAGGTTGCGTAGGACTGGTTAAATTGGTGCCGTGACCCGGATGGTAGTGAGGTTTAGGAGAGTGAGTGTAACTGCCGTAGGCCAGTAAGAGCTGTGCGTGTAAACCTCACTCCCCTGGCCTTAAGAGGCGCACTAGCGACTGGCGCTAGCGGCTTGTCTTTAGTGTCCTTGTTAGCGTGGCCATCTCCCACTCCGGAAACCCCTGTTCGAATCCCGCTCGGAGAAGGTCGAGTAGGATCTGTTACAATTGGTACCGTGACCCGGATGGTAGTGAGGTTTAGGAGAGAGAGTGTAACTTCTCGTTGCCCAGTAAGAGCTGTGCATGTAAACCACACTCCCCTGATCTCAAGAAGCACACTAGCGACTGATGCTAGAGGCTGTGGTCTTTGGTTTTAGAGGTTTTAGAGCACCTGCCTCCCATGCCGGAGACCCCTCAGAGGGGGTCGAGTAGGACCGGTTACATATAGTCTGTTCAATACCATAAAATATACATCTAACACATTTATAAAACCAGACACAAAGTCTTACCTGAGTAAAGCCTAGTTTGATGCGTCTTTGTTTGAAGGCTTTAGCAAACTGCTCCAGCTCTTCCAGGTCATTAGGCTCATCTTGTGGTGATCCCACATGTTTAGGGACCTGTAAGTGAGACATGTCCAGGTGTCCATCCATAGAGGAGCCAGCCAGCCCTGTCCTGCCCATTGCCTTAGGAGAAAATAAAGCTTTTAGAGTCTAGGTAATCAGTTTTTATCACTTTTGTTTGCTTACATGCTATTTGTATTATTGTTTTGGTGTGTTTTAGTGTTTTCCTTTTCTCATGCCCTTAAAAAAGTACCCTGGTATTATGCATTACAGTAATAGTCTATGTCAATATGGCAATGCCATGTTTTTCTCACTACCATGATAAAAAATTCATTGAAAGACCTTACAGTAACACTGTTAAATGTCAGTGTCCTGGTAGTGGAACCCTTGCCATGCTTTTTTCCCCCCATCGCATATTTTAGAAATCATCATAAATTATCATTCGAAAGCTTAAAAACATCATCCTGTGAAAACTGTTTTGAAATTGGACATCGCGTTAGCATGGAAGCAGTACTTTAAAACCTTTTTCTAAACAGTTTTCACAGTTTTCAATTTGGACTCTAAAATTGCTAGAAAACCAAAGCCATGTGTCTAACCATGTTTTTTCTGCAATTTTAGAGTCCAAATTGTTTTGTAAAATATTTAAATAATCTGCTGCGTGTCTTCTTTAAAAAGAGACATTGAAAAGAGACCTTAGCTCTGTATTCCAAAGTATTCATGAATTACTTTGGATGATCATTTTACGTCTATGATGAGGACAGATACAGTTAATAGGTTTAAATATCATGGTAGATGAATATAATAACCAATATATGAACAGATGAATATATATAATCAAATGTTTAGAGGCATTTGCCCAAATGGATGTTTCTTCTGACATTAAAAAAGTAAATAGGGAGCAAAGCTATAAACAGGACAAAGGGTGAAAAAAAATGAACGATAGTGTGAAGAAAAAAAAAGAAAGATAGATTTGACAATTTCTTAGTCACTATATCATTACCATACTTTCATTTGTGTTCTTTCATAGTGTTGATGACTTATTTAATAAATGTAAAATAGTAACAGTGAAGAATAAACAGGTGTTTTGGTTACACTTTACAATAAGTTCTCATCTGTTAACGTTAGTTAATGCATTAAAGGGTTCACCCAAAAAATATAATTCTGTCATAAATCACTCACTTTAATTCATCTTCAGAACACAAATGAAGATATTTTTGATGAAATCTGAGAGCTTTCTGTACCTCCAGTGACTGATTATGTAATTACCACTTTCAAGCCCCAGAAAGGTAGTTAAGACATCTTTAAAGTAATCCATGTGACTCCAGTGGTTTAACCTCAATTGTATGAAGTGGCGCGAGTGCTTTGTATGCGCAAAAAAACAAAAACAAATATAATTTACCATTTTATTTACAAAAATATGAATATCCAAAGAGTTTCTGAGAGGACCACGATGCACGCGTTATGTTGATGCGAGAGCAGACGCTGTTTCCTTTAATGCGCGTCAGTGATTAATATTTAGTAAATAAAGTGGTAAATTATGTTGTTGTTTTTTGCGCAAACAAAGCACTCGCATCACTTCATAAAATTGAGGTTAAACCACTGGAGTCACATGGATTACTTTAATGTCCTCACTACCTTTCTGGGGCTTGAAAGAGGTAGTTGTATAGCTGTCAATGGAGGGACAGAAAGCTCTCAGATTTAATCAAAAAGATCTTCATTTGTAGCCTGGTTGACACCAGACCCTTCTCAGTTGTAACTGAGAGTGGGTCTGGGGAAGGTTCATTCACAGCCCATTTCCAAAGGGGCGTCACCAACGGATGTCGCTCAATTGCCTCTGGGCGCAATTGGATATATCTAAAACCAATCAGAGCGAACATCATCATGTAAAGCCCGCCTCAACGTTTGTGATTGGTGCCTCGATTTGGAAAAATTGGAAATGGGCTTGAATCTGCTCTTGGCCTGACTGACTTAGCAGAGCAAATCTCAAATTTGCCGGAAATTCGTCTGGGTTTTCCCAGGCTACTTCATTTGTGTTCTGACTGAGGATGAATTAAAGTCTCACTGGTTTGGAACGACATGAGGGAGAGTAACTAATGAGAGAATTTTCATTTCTAGGAGAACTAACGCTTTAACTAGCATAATTTAACATTGTGCAATATGTTTTTTTACTGCATTTATTAACCATTCTTAATGTTAATACAAATGTTTATGTTCATGTGAGGTCACAGTTTATTAACTAATGTTAACAGATACAACTTTTGATCTTAAAAATGTATTAGTTAATGTTGAGAATAACATTAATAAATGCTGTAAAAGTATTGTTCTTTGTTTATTCATGTAAACTAATGTTAACAAATGAAACCTTATTGTAAAGTGTTTCTGGTGTTTGTTTGTTTTTAACACTTTTACATGAATTTATTTATTTACTTCAAGAAATAATCCAACATTAGGCTCTGATGTACCTGAGGAGTGTGTGCGAGACCTGGCTGGTGTGGTAAGAGTCCTGTCTGGGACTGGGATGGCAAGGAAAGCAGATTGGGCTGCAGAAGTGCTGGAGAAAAACAGCATTTAAACATGTATGTACTGTAGTTAAGTCAAACAAAAATAACTTTCTCAGTGAGCAAAATCATCCCTAATATGATCCAGTACACCCACTGACCTTGGTGTCCTGATTGGGCCTGTGAGAGGAGAAATGATGATGGAGAGGACAGATGAGATCCAGGCATCAGGACGAGCTGGGGCAGAGAGTGCAGGGAGGGCAGCTCCTAAAAACACCAATCACCAGCCATTACATGCCTTATCTTTCACCACAATTACACTTTGTGTAAACTCTCGAGCATTGAATCAAACAAAACATTTTCAGGTCACATTGCATCCAAGAAGAAAAAATAATAAAAATATTTTGCTTAAAGTCTATTAAGATATTTTGAATTAAGAAATCATTTTTAAGACAGTTAAAGAGATAGTTCACCTGAAAATGAAAATCATTTACTCACCCAGTTGTTCCAAACCTGTATGAGGTTATAAAAAAAAAAAAACTTCTACCATGAATTGTTTGGTTACACACATTCTTCAAAATATCTTCTTTTATGTTCAACAGAAAAAAGAAAATCATACAGGTTTGGAGCAACTTGAGGGTGAGTAAATAATTTTTATTTTTGGGTGAACTCTTTAAGCAGACTTTTCTCAAAAATTCCATTACCATAATGCTTTTCCCTTATTTTTTTTGTGTTAATTTACATTTTTTTCAGTGGCGATTCTAATTAGATTATCTTTTACTGTATTATATAAAAAATGGTTATAATAAGTCATTATAAATTAAAGGCATTTAACAAATGCTTCCGTGATTTAAAAATACTTAATAAAATAAATAAATATTTAATTAGTTTTTTCCTCATAAATACTTGAATAATAAAATAAATATTTAATATATAAATTTTTCTCACATTACAGTAATGACATTTTTTTGCAGTTATGAGAATTGGGACTGAAATCAACGCTTAATTGGTGCTTAAAGAGATAGTTCACCCCAAAATGAAAATTCTGTCATCATTTACTCAGCCTCAAGTTGTTCAAAACCTACTGAACACAAAAGAAGATATTTTTAAGAATGTCAGTAACCAAACAGTTGATGGACCCCATTGACTTCCTTAGTATTTTCTTTTTCTATACTATGGAAGTCAATGGGTTCCATCAACTGTTTGGTTACCCATAGTCTTCAAAATATCTTCTTTTGTGTTCAGCAGAAGAAAGAAATTCATACAGGTTTAGAACTTGAGGGTGAGTAAATGATGACAGAATTTGAATTTTGGGGTGAACCATCTTTTTAACTGTTATTAGAAAAATTAACAATGTCAAAAGGCCTAATGATCTAAATAGGCTTAATTTTCTTAATACAAAACATAAATGTGGGTGTGCATGAGTTCTCATTGACTGTTGATAAAGACGTACCCCAAGCTGGCCACCAGGCACCGATGATCCCTGAGTTAAGTGGCATGTTTTGTGTGACGAACCAGAATGAGGTGAATCGTTCAGGTTCTCAGTCTTTATCTGTACGTGAAACAAATAATTTGTTAGATAACCCAAACCTGGTGAACATTTCAAGATATGTTGTTGTTCACTGTTGTGCTTCGGTCCTCAGGCATGTGTGTGTGTGTGTGTGTGTATATATACATGCACTCTTTGTGTATACTCAGAGACCAGTAAGGCTGCAGGACTCGTTCTGCAAAGGGCCTTTAACAAACATTCCTTCCCTTCCCGCAGGCGCAGTATGCAAATGCCCTTAGAAACCTGAAGCTAGTTCCTGTGCACGAAGTTTTCTCTGTCCTAACCACTATTTCACATGACAGGCTTACCTGAAGAACTAATGAAGCTTATTCATAATGACTCAAATGTCTCACGTAGTGTAACACTACAAAACTTTTGTAACCTTTCAATCCGTTTCCACTTGAACTCCCAAAGAGTTTCACCTCATGAGAAGAGCAATGCGCTGCGCCGAATACCAAAACAGTATGTTTTCAGATGATGAATATTAAGTAAAGCAAATTTTGTACTTACTTGTCTGCTGAAGTCAATGCCATTTTGTTCAATGTCTGGAAAACAAAAGAGATAATCACACTTAGCATTAAAGTAAGAGTTATGCATAAACATTCAGACTGTCTCCCACTCGAGGGATCCAGATAATGTTACAAAACATTTTAGTTTTCATTTAAACTTGTATCATTATTTATTTCAAGGGGTTTTCATAGTAAGACTTATAATGGACCATACCATAAAAACAAACTCCCAAATGTTCCATTAAACTGAGCGAGGAGGGTTAGTCGGTGGTTCAAAGGTCGTCAATACCAGGTAATCTCTCTTTATTTGAAATTCAAATCTATCTCTATGAGTCCGTGGTTAGAACGGCACTCACTCACTCCACAATATGGAAATATACCCTTCTCCTGAGCCAAACTTCCAGTATGGAAATCATCAGATCATGCAAATGAGTTTCCATGGCAACTTTTAGAGGCCTTCACATTTGAATACTTACAGACCTCCAGGTGCATCTCTTACCACCCCATTCCCCCCACCCTCTTCGCTCACACACACACACTCACACACACACACACACACACAGAATTATGATTATAAAACCGTCCTTGACTCATTTCCTCCATTTTGATTGCATAATATTTCGTTAAAATCCCTGCTTTTAAAGTCAGATTGGTTATAGTCATCCAGTCATACGTGTTTGCACATAAACTGTGATGATACTTAATAGCAATTTTCCAAAACAATAAAGTGTCCTTACTACAAAACAGTGGGAAACTTACTATACTTTCACTAGTTTTCATGTAGGCTCATATAAAGGTGTTTGTAAACATGGACAACATTTCTTTTGTACAATCCAAATATTTGTAGGTATCACATGACCTGATGGGACATCTGATAGGTCTAACCTGAACCCTAATCCATATCCAAACATTTCACACCACAGAGGTGATGGAACATAAATGAAATATATATTTAACAATGAGGGACAACACACTGCTCTCTCTGAATTCTCATTTTTCTCAGGTTCCTCATTTGAGCGAGATGGTTCCGTACAGAAGCCATTGTAACCAGACCAAGATTCAGTAGTGCCTGAGGCTATGAGCGCTTCACTGCAAACAAACCGCCACATACATCCTGGTAGACTTCAAATCCATCAGCCTACAAGCATCACACACCTAGACGCCTATGAACTCTGTACTCTGTATTCAACAATACATAAGAATGCCTTTTTTAAGTACAATCCCAATTTATGGGGTGACAAATAAAAAGTCAAATAAAAATGTATAGATATAAATGCACTGAACATAAAAATTACTTCTAAGGTTGGCAGAAAGCCATTTGTACAAACTTGCCTGAGAGCGTGACCAGTGTCCCATCAAGACAAAGAGTTAAACTTTTGGTCATAACCACAAACGGTTATTGTAAAGAAGCCCGATGGCAGTTCGTGAAATTATGATCCTCATTTCAAGTGAACGTAAAGGTGAATCACAAACACTGTGTTTAACCATTTAACATTTAACACATTTAACCACAGATAATAAAGGCTCAATAACTGGAAAGTAGACAATTTGTGAGAAAATACCCAAAATAAAATCACATTTGGACATAAAAGCAGTGAAAAATATTTTAAATATTTAAGAAAATAATCAAATATGTTTTGTAATGTAGCACAGAATAGAATAGTCATATTTGATAGTTTTTAAATATTGTAAACCACACTTATAATAGTTTCGTGCCACAAATTGTTATTTTACAACTTTAAATAGGGTAAACAAAAAAATATCATTGGCATATAATTTATTGACTTATATTTCCATGTTATTTACATTCAAATGTCACCATGCATTAATTAAGAGGTAATTGTTCCATTTCAAGGCAATTGACAATATTCCAGAGTGAAAAGACTCCTTACCAGCTGGTTCATGCTGAGATTCTGTCTGTTCAACAGCCTCTGTGCTCATCTTAATATCTGTAATGATAAATACAGCTGATTTTCCTACAGGATCACAACTTTATGCAGACACTGAGGCAATTCATGCCCTGGCCCAGCCAGTAAAATGATCTTGAGGTTTATTCTAATTTGTCCCGCTTTCAAATGGTCTCTATGTAAAGGGCTTGTTGTAATATTCATAAGAGCAAGGGTATCCCCATTCACCATTCACCACAATCACTCTGTCTCTCCACCCTAATCTCTTCTAGTCAAAAACATTTAAATCTGTCAATATCTAGAGCTGTGAACAGGTACAATGCAAAACAATATGATTCCACAAAACGGTCTCCGCTTGAGAAGTAAGCAGAAACCTGGGAAATAAAGCATTTCTATAAAAGCTTTGAGAAGTACATCTACACTTACCTGATAAAAGCAAAGATCCACGGATCCAGGCTCTGTAGATTAAATCCCTGCTTCTGTGATGCTTTTCTCAGGTGAACTGAGTAAACCTTTCTCAAAAAGGTTCAGAGAAACACATTTAGCAAAGTGGGTTAGTAGAAGAGCATTCACCTCTCCAGTATCCCACACCAGCCGATAGACACGTCATTTGCATAAGGCCCTCGTGTGTCCTATCCAGACTCTGACTTTTTGCATAAAACAACAATTGGCAGACAGCAAACTTTGAAAAGCTTGAGAATAAGAGCGAGCATGCAACTCTGCCTGTGTCTATGTACACTGGCAAACTTAAAGTGTGCCTGGTCTTTGATTGAACATGGCATAGCTCTATTTATTCAGATGTAGCACTATGCATAAAGGCTGGATGATGCTTCTTTTACTAGGCTTTATAAGAGAATGGGTTTGACTGAAGGTGTTATATAGGATATATACTGGTCAAAAGTTTAAAAAAAATACTATTTTTAATGTTTTTGAAAAAAAGTATCTTATGCTCATCAAGCCTGCATTTATTTTATCCAAAAAAAAAAAAGGGGAGAAGGGGGGTTCAGGGGTGGCACAGTAATATTGTAAAATATTAATACAATTTAAAATACTTTTTTTTAATTTAATATACTTTATAATATACTTTAAAATATAATTGATTTCTGTCATGTAAAGCTGAATTTTCAGCATCATTACTCCAGTCTTCAGTTTCACATGATCCTTCCGAAACCCTTCTATGCTGATTTGATACTCAGTTGTCAGTGTTGGAAACAGTTGTAGGCTTCTGCTTCATTTTTTTTAATTTTTTTTTTTTGGAACCTGTGATACTTTTTTTCAGGATTCATTGATTAATAAACTGTTTAAAAGAACAGCATTTGTTCAAATGGAAATCTTTTTTTTAACAATATGATTCTAAACTATCACATTTTATCAATTTAACACTGGTCGGGTTACAGTTAGGCTCAAGTTCATTCCCCAAACAGAAATGAAGACATTTTTTCTTCAACCAATATTCTGAGATCATGTAGATCAAGTCGATTGCGTTTATATCCTCCACACTATTCCAGTGAATTCACCCACTACGTTTCTAACGATGACTTCATGGTGTGCAATTTACTAACATACTGTTTACTCTAGATTGATTCATTTCCAGCGCGAAAGCATTCTTTCAAGCCGGTTTGAATCGTTTGCGTCAACCCGATAAACATTTATGGAGATAAATACTGAAAAAAAAAAAAAAGAAAAAAAAAACCTCACCAGGGAGACACATCGGTTATAATGCACAGCTGCGTTTTGTTTGTCACGGATGCCATGTGTTTGAAAGACCCACCTCAGCATTACATTGACTGACCAAATTACGTTAATAAGTTGTAACTTTATCATCTAAAGATGAGTTTTACTGTCACTCATCCAAACTGAATATCACAGAAAACTTACACAAGAGGGCAGCATTCAGTCTCTGTCAAATGAGGAGACATAATGCTGGCATAAAGCCATTATTGACCATTTGGATTATTTTTACGTATGGTTGATTTGACAGTGGTGCATAGTTGAGAATTGTAGGATAGATCATAATAACAAAAGAGGCAAAAATAATAACAAACCCTGCTGAAAAATCCAGCATTGCTGGTCTCCAGGATAAGGTATGTTTTGCATGCTGGGACCAGCATGGGATGCTGTTTACGCGTTTGCTGGTTCTCAGTATGGTATGCTGGTTTGGGATTTGCTGGTTCTCAGTATGGGAAGGACCAGCATAAGGTATTTTTGCATGCTGGGAACAGTAATGCTGGTGGGCCAGTATATGTTGTCTTTTGGGTGCTGGAATAATCCCAGCAAAGACCACAACAAAACTCATGTGTTAAATGTCACGTTTCTTAGTGTGTGTGTTCATAGTTAAATAAAGATCAAGACAATTTTAATAAATTATATAATTAAAAAAACACATAATGCAGGTTACATTTTATGAGGACACTTCAAAATCCTCAATAATAATATAATCATAAGTAAAACAAAAAAAAAAAAATCTGTTCTACTTTCCTCCAGTATGTGGAGTGTGACATGGATCGTGAAGTGGTTCTTGACATTGAACGTGGAGCCGCTGACCAGGGCGGAGCATGCGCGTGTGCTACAGCTTGTTGTTGGGTATGTGGTCACCATTAAAGGATTGACTGAACTATTCTTTCATGTCAGCGATTCATTGTACCTCCTCTACACACTGGCGTGGTGGCAGTGTTATTGTATTCACTCCTTAAAGAGAACGTGAGATGAGCTCATGTGAGATCAGTTCACACTATAGTCGTGCATAAACGAGCTGTGTTGTGAATTATCTCCACTGACGAAACTCGAGACTTAAGCCATGGCAAATACACACAGAGCACCGAAGTAATGGTGTCTCAAAAAAGTTCGAGAACTTGTTTCAGAAACTTGTCTACACTTATTTTTGGACACTGAGTTTGCTCCCTTTCTATAGTTGACGGCATGCACTGGGAAAAGAACATGAGATTTCACCATTAAGAGGTTTTACTGATGATGACGTGGATGTTCCCAAAAGGTCAGCATGCTTGAGCTAATGCTGGGGCAGATCGTTACTGCCCAGTTCTACTAGAAAGACTCGGGAGGCAAAATAACGTAACAAAGCATATATTTATTAACAGCCCAGCAAGTATTGTGTTATAAAGTTCTTTGGCGTAGCACTGAGTGTTCCAAGGGTTTAACCGTTTGGCGGACCTGATGTACTCAAAGTTTTTGTGATCGGTCCAGACGACGAAAGGCACCCCCTAGCCTTCCAAACAATGGCACCACTCCTCCAAATCAAGCTTGACGCCCAGTAACTCTTTATTATCAATGTCGTAATTGCGTTAAGCGGGAGACAAACGATGAAATAAAACGTGCACAGATGCATCGTGTAGTCTGCGGAAGAACGCTAGGAAAGAACCGCACCAACCTCCACCTCTGATGCATCGACCTCCACCAGAAACTGCCGAGAGAAATCAGGGGCAATAAGAATGGGAGCTGAAACAAAGCGGCTCTTGAGGTTGGAAAAAGCAGCATCGGCTACTTTAGATAACCTGAACGTTGTCTGGGTCGAAGTCAAGGCTGTCAGAAGGGCGGCTAGCTGGCTGTAATTGCGAATAAAATGCCGGTAAAAATTGACAAAGCCTAGAAACCTCTGCAGGGCCTTGCAGGAGTCTGGGGTTGGCCAATCCACCACAGCCTGAATCTTATCGGGATCCATGCGCACTCCCTCAGACGGCACGATGTATCCTAAATGGGAACAGACTATGCATGAAAAAACTAAATTTTCCGCCTTGACAAAAAGTCCATTCTCTAATAGCCTCTGAAGCACTCATCTCCAACTTGGAAGAGTTCCGCAGTACTCCAGATGCCAGGTACAGGAAATACAGGCTCAATTCGACGTGCTGGAATCGCTAGTTGTTTGTGGAAAAGTCCGAAGACATTGACGGCGATGTTGAATATGTCAGCCCATTGTTTTCTTATCAAAAAGGTTCCTCTTGTTACAACATTCGCCGATGTGGCCCGTTATAGCAAACCCCAGCCGTCACTTATGGCAAATGTGAAAAAGCAAGCTCCCTGCAACCGCTCAAAGGCCGAAGACATCAATGGCAAAGCAAGGCAAGGCAAGGCAAGTTTATTTATATAGCACATTTCATACACAATGGTAATTCAAAGTGCTTTACAGAGAAGAAATTAAAATAATCAAAAGTTATAAGAATAATTAAAGCAGTTTAGAATAAAGAAATTAAAATAATCAAAAGTAATAAGAATAATTAAATCAGTTTAGAATAAAAAAAATTAGATCAAATACAGTAAAAACAGTCGGACGAACAGTGGCAAAGTGCTCATTCAGTAAATGCACAGCTAAACAGATGTGTTTTGAGTCTGGATTTGAATGTGACTACTGTAGGAGCACATCTGATCTCTTCTGCGGCTGGCATAGTGGCTGAAAGCTGACTCACCATGCTTAGATTGAACCCTCGGTATTTCTAGCTGATGTGATCCTAATGATCTGAGTGATCTGTTGGGTTTATATTCAGTGAGCATATCTACAATGCATTGAGGTCCTAGGCCATTAAATTATTTATATACCAATAATAATACTTTAAAATCAATCCTAAATGTAACTGGGAGCCAATGTAAACACCTGAGGACTCGTGTGATGTGTTCATATTTTCTGGTTCTGCTCAGAATCCTGGCAGCAGCGTTCTGTACGAGCTGCAACTGTCTTATGGTCTTTTTAGGAAGGACAGTGAGGAGTCCATTACAATAATCCACCCTGCTGGTGATGAAAGCATGCTCAAGTTTCTTTGAATCTTGAGTGGAAACAAAGCATCTAATTCTTGCAATATTTTTCAGATGATAATATGCTGATTTAGTTATTGCTTTGATATGACCACTGAAGCTAAGGTCTGACTTTAGAGACACACCAAGATTCATGACTTGATTTTTAGTTGTTTGACCCCTAGAGTGAAGGTATGCATTCACCTTGAGAACTTCATCTTTGTTTCCAAACGCAATGACTTCAGTTTTGTCTTTGTTTAACTGAAGAAAGTTTTGGCATATCCAACTGTTAACTTCATCAATGCATTGGAACAGGGAGTCAATGGGGCTGTAATCGTTAGTCGATAGGGCTAACTAGAGCTGTGTGTCGTCTGCATAGCTGTGGTAAGAGATTTGGTTCTTTTTCATTATTTGGCTCATTGGGAGCATTTACAGGTTGAATAGGAGTGGCGCAAGAATTGAGCCTTGAGGAACTCCGCATGTCATGGATATCCACTCAGACTTATGGTCTCCTATACTCACATAATAACCTCTCCTTTCTAAGTATGATCTGAACCATTTTAGGACTATCCCAAAAAGCCCCACCCAGTTTTCCAGCCTGTCAAGAAGAATGTTGTGATCGACAGTGTCAAATGCAACACTGAGGTCGAGTAGTAACAGTACTGATAATTTGCCTTTATCAGTATTTAAGCGAATATCGTTTATTATCTTTATGAGTGCTGTCTCTGTGCTGTGATGCGATCTGAAACCGGATTGAAAATTGTCAAAGTATCCATTCGAGCTTAAGAATTTGTTCAGCTGATTGAAGACAACTTTTTCAATGATCTTGCCTATGAAAGGAAGATTTGAGATCGGTCTATAGTTGCTTAATATGGTCTTATCCAGATTTTTCTTTTTCAGGAGGGGCTTGACAACTGCAGTTTTCAGGGAGTTTGGAAAACTCCCAGAGAGAAGTGGGGCATTTACCACTTCTAAGAGATCTGCTTCTAAGCTGTTTAACACACTTTTGAAGAAAGATGTGGGAAGTGCGTCAAGGGCGCAGGTTGATGTTTTAAGGTGCTGTACGGTTTCTTTCAAAATTTTGCCATCAATTTCTTTGAAATCAGACATAGTAACTACTTTCTCAGGTTGTGGTCTGATCTGTCTGACCCCAGTGCGTCTCAATGATGTGGTGATCACCTTTCTGATATTATTGATTTTCCCAGAGAAGAAAGAAGCAAACTTCCTGCACTTGCTGTCTGAGAGCAATTCATTGGAAATCTGGCTTGGGGGGTTTGTCAGTCTCTCTACAGTAGCAAAAAGAGTGCGTGTGTTGTTTAAGTTGCTGTTTATAATATTCGAGAAGAAAGTCTGTCTAGCTTTGCCTAGTTCCATATTGAATGCATGGATGGTGTCTTTGTAGATGTTATAATGGACTACAATTTTTGTCTTCCGCCACATGCGCTCTATTTTTCTGCATTTTCTTTTCATATTTTGCACTGCTGTTGAGTTTCTCTCAATAAGTATTCTTTAGCCCGGGACACACCAAGCCGACGTAATTTTCCCGGTGTGTTCCACACCGTTGGCTCTAGTCTAACGCTGTCGGGTTTTTTTGGGCCGATTGATTCAACATGTTGAATCGGCATTGGGCCATCGATGAAAGAGGGAACTCTGATTGGCTGTTCAGCTTAGTGAACGAGTCAGTGCACGAGAATAATACCAAAACAGCAAGCAAAGAAGTCAAAACAGTACAGATAGAAGGATGTTCTAATGTTATGTCATCTTACCTGAGTGTTCCTTGGCGAATTTTTCAATATTGAAAATTATTCAACATGAGCGGAATGGAATAAAGAAAGTGTTAAGCAGGATTGATATTCAAAACGGTAAGCACGCACTGCTTTGTTTATGGTTTGTGTATCTGCAGCCTGCAGCGTCGGTTTCCCTTTTTGAATGATGAATATAGATGAATATATCTGCAAAAATAGTCAGTTGTCTTATTTACACGCAGGCACAGAACGCACATTCTAGCTGACCGTTGCCTGTAGTTCTCTTGGTGTGTTCAAGTGCAGCTTTTTCCCCCAACAAAGGTGACAACACAGTCAGCTTTCATCAGCGCTATAGTTCTTTGGCATTGGTTTAGTGTGTCCCGGGCTTTAAATGTGATGCTGTTCAAACCTTGATAGTCAATAAAAGAGTGCAGGGAACCATCTTTCTTTTCCATGAAGAAAAAACCCTCACCTGCAGGAGAAGAGGAAAGACTGATGAGTTTGGCTGCCAGAGAATCAGCAATATATTTCTCCATGGCCTCCCTTTCTGGAGCAGAAAGTGAATATAACCTGCCTTTAGGTGGATACATACCTGGTAACAAGTCTATAGCACAGTCATAGGGACGATGAGGAGAGAGAGAAGCAGCTTGAGACTTTCTGAACACTTCCTTCAGGTCAACAGATTCATCCTGTAACACAGAAGAAGACACAGAAGAACACGCAGACACCAAATAAGCGGCATGACAATGATCGCTCCAAGACCAGATATTGCTCTGACGCCAGTTGATGTGTGGGTTAAGGAGGGTAAGCCAGGGATGTCCAAGGACTGATGGAGCAAGGGGGAGTCAATTAACATAAAATAGATCTCTTTAATGTGGTTGCCTGAAGTTACTTGTGGTTACTTTGACGCAATTCAGACAGCACACGCGCCGCTTCGCGACAAGCAACTGCAATGTCTAACACCTTGGATTGCTCGGTAGGAAAAGCTGATGGCTGAAGAACAAAAAACAAAGATCACTTGGCCAAAAAAGATAGACATAGTTGTGGCTCACCATGTATAAGTGGCTGATGGTAGTAGTCGTGTTTCTGTGTGACAATTGGTGTGGTCTCTGATGGGAGGAACAGGTGGTGGGTCTGGCGCAGAAAACCAAAAAGACCTCACACTAATTCTACCAGAAAGACTCGGGAGATAAAATGATGTAACAAAAGCATTTATTTTTTAACAGCCCAGCAAGCATTTATAAAGTTCTTTGGCGTAGGCACCGTCCGTAGCGCACAATCCAATGGTAGCGGAATCTGCATTTCCTGCCTGAAGACGAAAGCAGGGGTGCAGCCGACCCCCCGGGAGGTATGGGAAGGGACCATCCTGGTGGTGGTGGGAGAATGGAGGTAATTGTTTGTGTCAGCATCTGCTAACTCAGTCATGTGTAAGTATCAATCTTTTATACTGCAAGTATTAGGACATGATTGGTTAGATGTGAAGGTAATAAGTGAGTTTTCCTGGCAGAAGTTACGCTAAAGCTTTCATTAGTGACATTTTAAAATAAAAAAAAACTCAAAATACTAAATAGTAAAGGACAATCAATGTACACATCTTTATAATTCCCCATGTTTTGACACAAATTTAAACAATTTATTGGCATTACCCCAAGCCACGATGCTACTCATGCTCAGTAATAGATTCAACAATGTGAGGTTCAAAGTTATCCTTTATATCTTTATAAAAATGAAAACAAACTGTTAACCTACAGGTAATTACTGTATTACAATATTTACATTTCATGAATACATTTCATTATTAAATAATAAAATATTATTTATAAATATTAATCATCAAATCAAGTCAAAACAAGCTGCAGTCATAGAGGTGGTTAAAAGTAAGGTGGAACTGTTCTGCTTCGAATGGTTTTGCAGAACTGAGAATCAGTTAGCCGCACCAAACTTGACATTAGTTCTCACGGTTTAAAAATTTTGCTCATATCAAATCACTTAAAAGTTGACTTTTTTGTAATCTTAACTTGTTCTATGTTTTATCACTCTATGATAATTTGAGTGTCTAACAACAAAAAAGAACACACTGAAGGATTTTTTATAGTGACAAACTTTGTGCATCAGTTATTTTAGTTTAATTGGTCAATTTCACACATTTACTTTCTAAGTAGGTTTTTGACATGATACTTAGAGAGAGCATTTTAATCTTATAACATTTTGACAGTAATTTCTCAAAATAAGTAACTGTTGCATTACTAATAGTTGGAAACTGACTCACAAAGTTTAATGTTTAGTTCATGAAAATTTCAGGATAATGAGAATCACTGACACCAAATTACTACATGAATCAACTGGACTTCATTATGTGTGAAAAATTGCATCATCATTATCTTCAGAAAATGTTGTCCCATGTACTGTACCACTTTTCCAAACATATTATATTTTCCCGATTTTACAAGCAGGCCTTTATTGCTTTTCCAAATACTGCCAAATTATCATCATAACTTCCAGATTACATTCATCCACACATTAATATAGAACATATACTTTTTTAGCGCTCTTGAAGTAATTACTTATTCAAAATAAGTACCTATTCAAGACAGTATGCGATTTCAGACGCAGTCATTGTGTAAACATGGTTACCGTAGTTCTAGACTAAATGTGAGCATGCATTTACTCATCTCTTACACAAATAAAAATTCAGAATAATCAAAATGAATTAAAATAGTGAAATGCAAACCTGCAAAAATGAAACATAAAATTACACAAATATACTTTATGTATTTAATATCACTTTATAAACCAATGTCTTTGCAGCTGACCTTTTGGATTTTATTGCAGAAGTAAGAGTGCCCTGTCTAGATACCAACGCAGCCTTGTCCACTTGCTCGTACGTGCACGCAAAAGGAAGTAAGTGTGCAGGACTGTCCCAGGTCTTAAAAACGCTGAAGCTCAGTGCCCTTAACACTCTAAACCCACACAGTATTCGTGGCTAAGCGTATCCCATCATGCATCATGTTTAGAAACTCATGTGCCCCGAAATCACGAGATTTCAAGGGAAACATTCCACTTTAAGTTAAATTAATTCAATATTATTCATAATTTGGTAGTAAAACATTAAGTGTGACCGCCTGGACCACAAAACCAGTCACATGGGTCTATTTTTTTTAAATAAATAAGCTTTCCATTGATGTGTGGTTTGTTAGGATAGGACAACTATTTGAAATCTGGAATCTGATGCAAAAAAAAAAAAAAAAATCGAAACATTGAGAAAATCGCCTTTAAAGTTTTATGTTCGCGATTGTGCTGCATTCACTCAGAAAAATAATTTTTTTAATTTATTTACGGTAGGAAATTTACAAAATTTCTTCATGGAATATGATCTTTACTCAATATCCTAATGATTTTTATAAATATACCCGTGCTTCTTGTGACTGGTTTTGTGATCCAGGGTCACAAGTGTTGCACATTTTATTGGTGCAAAGATATTTATTTTGTACACCATTTGCAACTGCTTTTTCTCACTTAATTAGAAGCACCACAGTTATTAAATTGTGTCATCTGTTACATACTACTAAACAGACAATTAGAAGTTTATTTTAAAATGCAAAGTACTGAAAATCAAAATCAAACTCTGTAAACACGTACATTTCTATCACATTTGTCCCAACGGGTAATCAAATATTCTACACACACTCTGGCAATGGATTTATAATATTCTGATTGTTCAAAACCAATCTGACTTCTGACCTATAATACTGCCTAATCATAATCATACACTGTTCTTTCATTGGCCAGAGGAGAACTCTTACCCTCCTGCCACCTGGTGCCTGTTTCAATAAGGAGGTTCAACCAACTCTGAGTTAAAACTTGAACTCTGAGTTGATTTACCCTGAGATGGGAAACTCTGAGTTTTCGGTTTCAGAACAGCTAAATTGAGTTAGTTCAATCAACTCTGAGTACAGCACGTGCACCACGACTATGAAAAGCCATGATCATTGGAGCTCCGAAATTACGATTCACCATGGCAACAGCACCCGACAAAAAGACGTCCACATACTTCCGAGTCAATACACAAGTATAATTCCCATCCCAGATGAGAAAAGTAACACAAAAGTAACATAAAAAACTACTTTTCAAAAGAAGTAACAAAGTAATGCAAAGTAATTTGTCAGTTTTTTAAGCGAATAACAATATCGCAATATATTACTTTTAACAGTAACTTTCCCCAACACTGGTAATAGAACACAACACAACGCTTTGCTTTTTTCTTTTCTTCTGTTGGATGGTACAGTAATGTTGAAATTATTTGGCATACAGAACCAAATTAACCCATTACAAATACTTTATCTTGTAAATATTTTCATACTACAATTAAAGAAAAGGTCTGGACAAAAAAAGTCTAAAAATATAAATCTGAGAAAATAGCAGACATCATCAAGATAAAGGCACAAGAGAGCAGAGAATAAGAGATGAGAATACTGGGCCATATCGTCAGAATGCAAAGCGAGACCAAAGCATGTTGTATATCACAAACCAAAGCAAAAGACTCTTCATAAGACAGCTGCAATTGAAATGTAAATTAGAATTAGTCATGGCTATAGAGGGCAACTTAGCTGAGAATAAGAAATTTGGCATCTACTGAATAAATTTGCAACAAATAGACATCACAATATGTTCAGAGACAATGTCTTAGCTACCACTTAGGCCTTTTGTTATAGCTTTACACTCTTAGAGAGCAAAAATGTGAATTGTTTAGAAAACGTGTATGATGATATTGTAAACGGTCAAATATGTTATTTTGCAGCAGTCAAACTGTTGCAGATTATTGCATAACAAAATGCAGTGGGCAGAATCATAAGCTTATTAAACAACATAAAGTGAAGGCAACATTTTACAACATTCAGACTTCAAATTGTAAACATTTTGTACAATAGGATGTGAATATTTATCAAAATACTCTCCTTTATACTAATTATATCCCCAACTAAAAGAATGTTATGGAAAGATAATACTTTAACATTCAAATATTTGAACATGTAAAAAAATTCAGTCAGCAATGTAAAAACTAAACGGAATGAAAACAAGAGCTACAAGACAGCTATCCTAAAGCAGAACTAAACATACAACTTAATCATTAAAACAGAATTTTCTGCCCTGAGGTATCATTGTAGTGATGCCCAAAAGTGAAAAGACAAATGGCTTGACAAATCTTTCACTCAATGCATAAAAGTCAGAGAAAGTTCCCTGTGGAGACAAAATGTTTAGTTGCTTTCAATACAATGAAGCGCACAAGTATTATCTAGATAATCTCATCATCAAAATTTTTCCTTGAGGTAAAGGTAAACTTCTGCTTTGTTGTAGAGTACTTTACAAAAGCATGTTTCCCATAAAAAAACAAAAACAAGTTTCTTTTCTCTTAGGCGGTACTAAGTGTCCTCATCCCAAAGGCACAGGTGTTTATGGTGTGTGTAGAAATCAAACCGGTAGCCTTTGCTGCAGCTCTTAATGCCACACTTGTAGGGGTTGGACCTCTGACCCCGGCAGTACTTCAGCTGGCAGGGGAACCACTCCAGGTTTAACCTGTAAGTGCAGACGCAGGGCTGCAATGGGTCTGTTGTGGAGCTGCAGCTCTGCAAGCCACTCACATTCAGACTCTGGGGAAAGACCTCAAAAATTGAACCTTCGACCCCTGTAAAGAAAAATTAAATGGGTAAAAAAAAAAAAGAATCAACAGAAAAAAAGTTTCTTTGCACAAATCAGAAAAATGTTGCCTTTATCGAATACAGAGTGGTCATGGCATTTGCAGGTTAAGTGCATAATTATTCATTTTAACCCAAAAACATTTTGAATGTAACAGGGGTACATAATATAAAATATATAAATTGACTGACTGACAGACTGACTAAATAAATACACACACTATTGTTCAAAAGTTTGGGGTCGGTACAAATGTTTTCGAAAGAAGTCTTGTAGCAACCATTACTATAACATTGCATCCCATTATTATAAAACAAATTACATTTAAGCTGACTGCAATCATTACACACATGACTGTGGAGTACTTTGGAGACGGCTTATGGTAGAGAAATGAACATTCAATTCACGGGCAACAGCTCTGGTGGACATTCCAGCAGTCAGCATGCCAATTGCACGCTCCCTCAAAACTTGCCACATCTGTGGCATTGTGCTGTGTGATAAAACTGCACATTTTAGAGTGGCCTTTTATTGCGGCCAGCCTAAGGCACACCTGTGAAATAATCATGCTGTCTAATCAGAATCTTGTTATGCCACACCTGTGAGGTGGATGAATTATCTCGGCAAAGGAGAAGGGCTCACTAACACAGATTTAGACAGATTTGTGAACAATATTTGAGAGAAATAGGCCTTTTGTGTACATAGAAAAAGTCTTAGATCTTTGAGTTCAGCTCATGAAAAATGGGGGCAAAAACAAAAGTGTTGCGTTCATAATTTTGTTCAGTATAATAAAATTGGGTATGACATGTATGTAGACTGTACGATGATGACACCTATTGAATCATAGGCTACGACACAAGTTAGCATAGAAGAACAAAACGTCACTAGTATGCGCTAGTAGTAAACAAATAGAGCTAAATTAATTGCATTTTGGCAACCATGGTTTTTATGTGCGCTGAGAATATGAAGAATAATAAAAGGAGAATATGGACGTGGTCATAGGTAAAAGAGGACAAATTGGCATGCTAAATGTCAATTTTGTAAATGAAGCTTCAAATAAGTAGTTTTAGGTTTTAGCACCATATCGCGTTGATCAATACGCCATTTCGTGTTGCATTTTTATTGGTGAGTCAGTAGACGTAGGTCGTAGCAGCAAACAAACTGTGAGATGATCATGCTAAATTTCTGACACTGTCAGAAAATGATCGCAAGCTATCTTTGGTCGCAAGAGCGTGACAACGGCCGTCTTTGAACCTCTTTCACTGTTCGACGTAGGACCCCCGTTTAGGAGCCACTACCACAGAAATCGCCAGGCTTGGTAATCTTTGGATAGCCCACAATTGTCAAAGGTTCTTTCAGGTTTAATGCCTGGTACACATGTTGCAGCATCACCATTTCTTCTGAGACTGCATATTCGGACGTTCGTTCAATGGCTAAGGGATTGTGCAAGTATATGTAAATGTAAATACATGTAACGTACATGTAAACTAACTAAACAGAGATTTAGTATAAGCTCGTATAACCCTTTGTTTCCAAGGTGCTGATGGTTCTGTTCAGGTGTAACTAAGGCCCTGTTTACACAAGAACGCTCGCGGGTGAAAACGGAAAAATATTTTATCAGATGTTGCTTTCGTTTACACAGCGTTTTTGGGGCTTAAAAACGCAAAAAATGAAACCACCCTCCAAGATGGAAATCTTAAAAACGCTCCACTGTCGCGTTGCCGTCTAAAGGGTGAAAACGCAAATCTGCTCACGGAGGCTCTCGTCGCGTACGCGTTTACGTCACAGGCATGCGCCAGTACAGGAAAATAACAACCAACATGTCGTATTATTTCCATACGTCGGACCTTCAAGTTGCCCTAGCAGCTCTGATAAACATACAAGAGTCTTTTCAGCAGTTGTACAAAATATTTGTACTCCGATATTGGTGTTGTTGTGTGGCAGTGCTTCACATTACCACCTAGCCACCAGGAGTGCATACTAAATTGAATTTCACACACTTTTGCGTCACCATATGCACGCAGCTTTCCCCCCCCAAAACGCTCGTCTAAACGCAGAATAAAAAGTGATAACGCAACGCCACTTTTGCCTTTTCTCTTCAGATCGTTTTCGTGTAAACATAGCCTAACTCTGATGTTTCCAAAGCCTCATTTCCCTGTTCCTGTTTCCTTCATTCATTTTCACTCTCCATGTACCCATGCGTGATTGTCTGTATGTGTATGTTTAGACTAGTTATGTGTTTGTGATTTAGTTAAAACTTTTGTGCACATTCATTAGAGTATTGAATTCTGTGGTCACTGCTTGCAAAACAAAGTCCCCTTAATGATGCGATTGCAGCTACATGCTCTTGAGTTGCACTGTACCCATAAGAAAGAGTTATTTCCTCTTGCCTCTAAATAATAATAATATTATAATAATATAAGGTGAATATATTACCACATCTTACTCAGATATTTATTTTAAGTATAATTATTTGCTTAATATTTCAGCTTTAAACTTACAGAAAGAAAAATATTTCCTGAAATTTTCGGGCACAAATGACACAGTTTATGAGAATGACCCAGTAATTGCTGAAAATTCTTAGCATGCAGGGCAGGGGCTTAAAACATACATTTACAGCACTGCATCTTGTGTAAGAACTCTCATCTAACCTTTGTCCAGCCAGCGTTTGACATCTTGCTGCCGTGTGTACACAAGGTCCCGTGCATCCCCGCAGACATTATGTATGTGAGTACTGAGGTGCCAGGAGTGACTCATGTTGAGTACCGCGTTCATAGTGAACTGTTCAACACCACGTCTCTCCTCCGCACTCCGCACCAAATGAGGGTTTTTCTGTTGAGTTCAAATGAATCATAAGAACGGTCATAAGGTTAATACTTTGATAATAATACACAATACCTAAGAGTACTAACAATACACCATCAATGGTTCAATACTTGTTGTGTAGCTTGTGGATTTACTTTAAAATTAATGTGTATTCCTGAGCAATGCCTTGTCCCTAGACTTTTTCATTTTTTGAAGGTAAACTGTCCCTTTAAGGCTGGACCTGAGTTAGCCTAAGCTGGTCTTTTCAGCAAGGTGTCACAGATGGTGCTTTATTTATCTTTTAAATTTGGACCTGTCTGAGTCTAGCCATGGCTTCACTGGGGATGAGGTCTCCATGGTCCAAATGTGAGATGAAGCAGAGGGCCTGGTACTGCGATTGGCCCTTCTCTGGCTCCCCAAGCACCAGGGCACGAAATATCTTCACACGCTATTAGAAAAAAACAATAAAGAAAATGTGAGCATAGAGACAGTCACAAGACAAACCTACATTGATTGGTTACCGACATTCTTAAAAAAATATCTTCTTTTGTGTTCAGCAGAAGAAATTCATACAGGTTAGAAAAAACTTGAGGGTGAGTAAATGACAGAATTTACATTGAGGAGAACTAATCCTTTAACAATGAATTAGGGGATATTATTATCATGATGTGTTTGCTATGAAACTCCAGGACATGCAAATTAGAAGAACAGGCAGGCAAACATGCACAGACATACATTATTGTCCAGTAAAAATATTTAATCCTTACACAATATTAATTTACTTGGGAACCGATGTAAGATAAGAATATATCTTAGCGTTAGTTAAATTTTTTTTTTTTTTTCAGTGCAGTGCAGACATATAGTCTTCCACTAAAGGTCAGTTCACACCAAGGACAATAACTATAATGATAACTGTCACTAACTGCTCCGAGACACGAAGGTTGATGATCCAAATGTAATGTTTACAAATTGGCCCCATTCACTTCCATTATAAGTGCCTCATTGTAACCTTGTTGTGTTTATTTATTTAGAAAAAAGATGAAGTGAAACTAGACAAGTGAAACTAATTTTCAGGTAATCACCATTTTGCCTTTGCAAATGCATCCGTATCATTAACTTTCATATCCAGGTATTTAGTGTAATTAATTAATGTACCACAAATGGTCAATAAATATGTTTATATTGTTATATATATATATATATATATAATTATGGAGTCTATGATGTTCCCAGCTCTGGGTTTCATTGCCTGCTTTGCATAATGCCTGATGTTTCCCCATACAGCCCACAGCATGAATTTGGCTGCATGACGTTCTAGCAAACAACAGCTTGATATCCTCCAACTTTCCATGGATGAAAAAAATCAAATAGGACAAAATTTCATCCTGAAAAGTCTCTACATTTTATTATGTCTAGTGGGGGAAAATGCTGTTTCAGAGTGATGAAAGTCGAACAACTGTTTTTATTTGGCTAAAATATAATCCTAAAAATTATTTCCATCAACACAAACAGACCCATCTGTTAGAGAGTTCAATATCTAACACTGCCACTTTAAAGTTCTTTCAAACTTTTAAAATAACATTCATAAAGAGCTAATTACCTGTGTCTGATTCATAAAAGTAATATGATCTGTAATATGATCTCAAACCAAATGATTCAAGTAGTCCTATCGAATCACAAATTATGTTTTATTAACAAAGTTTGGAAGAAGCACGTTCAGAACCCAATCAGTGCGAGGAAGCCTATAGCCAACTCACCTCTGTCCCAAGACAGTTTTCCAGCATCCCTCCTCCACACTAACTCCTCACTCTTACTTGTTCCCATCCCAGCCTGATGGGGGGAGTACTCTGGGTTCGGGTCACGATCCAGGCTTGAAGCTGTCCTCATGCACGGACAGACCGCCAAATACGCATAATATTTACTCAATTCGATTATGCAAGTGTAAACTCGTGAAACAGTTTTTAAATATCTAAAATATCACCATTAATTATGACTTTATAAGATGACAAATGTTATCTCTTTTTATATTGGGATGTTAGGGTAGTGTATGCTTATGTCTCTGTTAAACAAATAATGTTTTTAAACAGAGACTGTTTTATTAGCTACATAATACACAATATTTATATTATTGTATCATCTCAGGACAGTGCAATACTCCTATATGGAGGTAATCATCTTTATTGCGTTTGTTTGTTGTAGGTTTATACTGTTCTTCGTTTACTGTACCTTCTCAACGTCTATTTATTGTGTGTAGTTTTGTTAGTTCCTCTTTTATGTCAACTTCTTAATGTTGACTCAATGAGCTTCAAAAATTCATATGTACGAGCTGTATTGGTTAAAAATGGCAAATAAAACTTCAACTCAACTCAACTTATAAAAGTGGTACCGTGGTGCAAAGTTGATATCAGATGTATACAGTCCCATGATAGAGAATTATGCTATAAAGATTTTACCCTGATTTTAGAAATTAGTTTACCCTGATAATAAAACAAACAAACAAACCAACAAAAAATACTTCACTTATGAAAAAGGTACTAAAATGGTGCATATCCCAAAAAACAAAAAAAAAATGACTTCATGTTCTTCCCACACGGTGATCACCTCCGCTGGTATTTAAAAGTGCATTATTTTCAGTTCATTTACAGCTGTGGTTGAATTCGATTTAGTTGAATTAATACTCACGCGCTTGAAATCAGACAGGAATGTGATGAGAGTCCCGTCTGACTGCTTGAACTCCACTGTTATAATGTCCTTCTCACTATCCGCCTCTAACAGCTCCTCCGTTATTTGACCATTGTTGAGACGAACAAGCACCGTCAACTGTGAGCAAACACTTACCGATAATACCAGAGTAAACACGACAAACGCTATCTGGACTGAAGCCGGTAGAGTCACTCTCGCGTTCATTACAAAAGGCACTAAGGATGCAAACTCATATAACACAACAATGGGAGTGGGACATAGCGTCAAAGTAAATGACTTTAAACAAAATTGTGGACAGCGAATGCAAACTACTGTTTAAGAGAGAGGTAATGTCCGTTAATAAAATAAGCGAGTTGGTAAACTAGGCTACAGGCTGTGTACAGCTCGGTGATGATCGCGAACAAATTGCGCTTCTATCACATATTGAATTTTCATATTTTTTTGCCTAGATATTCGGAAAACACAATTAATTATAGCCTACACAAAAAGTTTTCTTACAGAAATTCTTCACTGCGTATAGTTTTTTTTTTTTTTTTTTAAATCTTAAAGCTCCTGTATTCCCCGTCACTTCCTCTGAACTTCAGTAATTTGGCTGAAGGCGCCTCGGGCTCCCAACACTGCATGGGGCCACTTCTTAAAGACACAGGCTCAGATTTCAAGACTTAAAACCTCTTACTCGATTCACAAATGTGGTGCACATTGTTTTATATTGTAATAAAACATAATTTTAAATTATTATACTTTATTTAGTTTAAATAAAGTAGGGTTTTAGTTCATTTTTTTGCATTACAAACAGAGTAATATCATTATCATTTAAAGTAGCCTAATCTTATTAAGTTTAATATCCTGTAATAAGAGGACACAATGGGGACATTTAGAAAATTTTCCTTAGAAGAACCCATGAACAGACTCATTATTTTGAGAAGTTAATGCCATTAATCAGATTTCATAACCTAGAAGCTTGACCCTTACTAATAATAATATCATTATTTTTTATTAATGTTATCAAGATAATTAGCTCTTTATTTATTAAAATAGCTATTTATTTTCCAATATATTTTAAAATCATGATAAAAGACTTGACCGACTTGCCAACATTAAGACAAGGGACATTATCAATTTCTTTATACCACTTACACCAAAAATATTAATTCTGTCATAATTTACTCACCCTCATGTCGTTCCAAACCCATAAGACTTTGGTTAATCTTCGGTTAAACATTAAGATATTAGGTTTCTATCCCTCCATAGGTAACCAAAACTGAGGCATTTTACACATAAAATAGGCTTGTATTCACATATACACACATACAGTGAGGAAAATAAGTATTTGAACACCCTGCTATTTTGCAAGTTCTCCCACTTAGAAATCATGGAGGGGTCTGAAATTGTCATCGTAGGTGCATGTCCACTGTGAGAGACATAATCTAAAAAAAAATATCCAGAAATCACAACATATGATTTAACTATTTATTTGTACGATACAGCTGCAAATAAGTATTTGAACACCTGAGAAAATCAATATTAATATTTGGTACAGTAGCCTTTGTTTGCAATTACAGAGGTCAAACGTTTCCTGTAGTTTTTCACCAGGTTTGCACACACTGCAGGAGGGATTTGGGGATTTTGGGATTTTCCTCAATGTATATAGAGCGCATCACATTATGGTAAACAGAAGGCAGTGTGTTTGATATGCGTGCATCATGCACTAGAACAAACCTCATTGGTGCTTGTGCATCACACACACGCACGTTTTATTTTCCATGTTTACCATAGCTGATGTGCTCAATGTATGTGTGTCAATCATTGTTTAAATGTACAATAAAAGCCTAAATTAAATATGTTTGTCATATAAAATTATCATATCTCTTCACAAGAGGATTAATCCGCTCGATTCATTTGGATTCGTTTTACAACGCCTTTATGGCCTTTTTGGATCTTCTAATTAAAAATGGTGTAATTTGTATTTTTAAGATTAACCAAAGTCTTCTGGGTTTGGAATGACATGATTTTTGGGTGAACTATCCCTTTAAAGTCATGAGGTCATTTTTACCTATTTACTTTGTTAGCGCATTTTGTGGTGAACAATTATTCCGTGCAAGTTAATGAACAGAAAAAAAAGTTTTTTAATATAAAATAAGGTTTTTTTTTGTAATCTTTAATCAAAATCTGATAATTTGCTTCCGCTCTGGAATGGCATTCCTTCACTGATGACATCAGTTTGGGTTGAAAACGCTTAACCACTCCTCTCCAAACCAACTAGAAGAAAGAAATGTTTTGAAATTAAATGTTTTTTTCACACTAGAAAATGATTTACTTAACTCTAACCTGTTAACATGGGCAACAACAAAAAAAAAAAGATGTGGGTGGCAGCAGGACGCCAGAAGAACACAGATCCTGAACTTTAACCTTTTGATCTTCTCAACACTTCTTGTAATCTTGCATTAAACATACATTCCTGGAATGCACTATAATTCACTATAATTCACTATAATTCACTATAATAATGTGTAAGAAGACAGCAGCACACCAGAGTATTATTATTCTGTAGCAAAACTGATTAAAATAAGATTTTAAATAAAACACAGAAAACTGACTAAATTTCAATGGAACCGTTACAACACTAAGATAAAATAATGGCCATATAGTTTTTTGGGTCCAGTTTGGCAGAAAGCCAACTTTTATGAGCACTATGGCATCAACTCCTTCTAATGATTTTCCACGCACAGGCTCACATATTTAAATCAGATTAATCTACAGCATACCTCTGTAATTTATGACAGCTTGAGCTGTGAAAAACATGCCCTGGCTTGTAAAGTGCTCCCTCTGAGCCACTTATGACCTGTGACCCCTGCAAACTGTGAGGTTTAGGGAGATATTTACCCTCCCTCACTACAGCCTCATGAATTTGTGAATATCCAGACTCTCTGGAGTCATTCGAAATGAGGTTCCCCTCAGAGCAGAGACCTTAACTGCTGGCAGGGGATTCAGACAAGTTGGAGTGAAACTAAAGGCATGAATCACTCATTGAAGGATGTAATTCTTCAGTTTATCCAATTCAAATGCTGTCAATTAAAAAAAAAGAAAAAAATCCTATTGAGGTGAGATACGTGTACGGTTAGGGACAGGTTTGGTGATATGGTTAGGTTTAAGGGTGGGTGATGGTAAAAGGGATGGCTCAACAGTGTAGATGTAAATATTTTGCCTCTTCCTAAGAAACCCAAACTAGTTGGACTGAACGATTTTAGATCAGTGGCACTCACTTCTGTTGCTATGAAGTGCTTTGAGCAAATCATTTTAATTTGTCTCAAAATACAAACATTACACATTACAGTTGCTTATATAGAGAAAAGGGGTGTGGAAGATGCTGTCACAACCCTCCTGAATGGAATTTACAAACACCTTGAAACTCTCATGTACAAATCCTGTTTGCAGACTTCTCTTCAGCTTTCAGTGCCATCCAGTCACACGTTGATGGAGAAGCTGACAAACATTGGTGTAAACCTCACTCTTGTAAAGTGGATTCAGGACTTTTTAACAGGCAGACAATAGTATGTGAGGGCGGGTCACAGTCAGTCAAGAACCATCATGACAAACACGGGAGTGCCACAAGTCTTTCTGTCCAGAACAGGAACATGTTGGACAAGGTGATTAAAATGGGCAGGGAAATTACTGGGTCCGATGTTAAAATCTTCTCCAACCTCACAGATCAGTATACCATCAATCTGGCTCTGAGGATACTGGATGATCCATCCCACCAACTTTGCTCAGAGTTTTCCTCGCTCCCCACTGGACGTAGATTTCGAATGCCCCTAACAAAAACCAAACGTGCCATTACATAATTTGTGGCGAGGAGCATTCAGTTACTGAACAGATCAGACACAGGCACATAGACATTTCATAGTCTTTTGCACTATTGATTATTTATTTCATTATTTATTGATTCATCTTAGCTATTGGACTGATGATTGCATGTCACCACCACTGCTGCGTTGTTGATGTTTATGTTCTGTTTTCTGTATCCTCTATGTCTACAATGTTGTTGGATGTTTGGTGCGGTTTTTATTTTTTATTGTTAGTTACTGTTATCTGTGCTAATGTTCAATGTGGCTCCCTTGAGTGCACAACAAATTCCCCTTTTTAATACAAGTTTAAATTTAAATACAATACAATTAATATGTAAAACATGCATGTACACAATAAGTGCACTGTATCAATTGATTATTTTAAAATCTTAGTACATAGCCTAATAGTCAAAGACACTTAAAGTTGGAACGATATTTCTGATGGTTTTCTAACTAATGTAGTTGTATATATATATATATATATATATATATATATATATATATATATATATATATATATATATATATATATATACTTTGATGTCATATATTTAATTGCCTTTCTTGTTTGTTTTTCAAGGCAATAGGAAAAATCATCATAAGTACAGTTTGTGAAAAGTATTTAATTGCTTCCTCTGCTGGAAAATAACAGAAGTCCCCGTGTTGAAAATCAAGCTTTTAATGTTGCTTATGTCTATGTGGTGTTTTTAATATGCTTCAAGATAAACCATTTGCAAATTCATAAGTCAACACCATTACTGAGTATTTTCTCTTTAAAACTGTAGTGATCTAAAGACAGTCTCAAAAACCTTGTAACCAGTCACGCTAATTAGCATATTCATATATCCGGTTATATTAAATGATGCAAGGGTGTAGAGTTACACTCAAGCTATTTTAAGGCATGAAGACATTTTTTTCACTGGAATTTTTACTTTAAATATGTCATTTTGGTGATCAAAGATGAGTTTTACATTTTAAATGAGGGATACATTTATATTGACTTAGGGGGGACTTTAAGTAAAGCTGTAAACCTGTGAATGATTGTGTAATAACTGTCACATCCAGATCCAGTGAGGACAGAGAGCAACAGACGTGTCTCTTGCACCTGCAGCCCTCAAAAACACCTGTCTTGTTTAAACAGGCGTCTCAGACACATCGCCTTAGTAAAGGCTTTTCTTGAAACACGCCTCACTTTTTTTCACAGATTAATTTCTTTTTAAAGATGCTCATCTAGAAATTAATTTAATATTTATCTCATTTGAATGCTGAAAATGTTTACATTCCCATCAAAAAATAAAACACAACACCAATTTAGACGGGTTTCAAGATTAATGTATATTGATTTGAAATGTTTTTTTGTTCGTTCTGTTGGAACAATGCTTAACATGTTTTCCTGAGGTAATCAATGGCTTTGGTGAAATCAGTTCCTGCAAAATTCACAAACAATATGTACCAAAGTACAAATCAATTTGTGTTTTTATATAATGCCATTACCTGATCAAGCATCTTCAAGTTACTAATCTTGACTGCACCTTCTGAAAGGAATTTATTTTAGTCTAGCCTGTGGCAATAGATCAATATTTGAGGGTCAAGCACTTCATTTAATAGTGCACGAATGTCTGTGAAGAATAATTAGACCACCAAAATCAACAGAATCAGGCATTTTGACTCCGTCACTTCTACAGGCGACTGCCTTTTCTGGACATTCTTGATGTCTCAATACATAGAATGGGGTCCAACACTTTCCTTCAGAAATAGGGTGCTTGGAGAGCCCAAACAGTTCAAAACCTCAGTTTCAGGAAACTTGGAGCTGGATCAGCATGAGATCACTAGAGGAAGAGAATGGGATAGTGAGTCAAAAAGTCTCTGTTTTTTTGTCCATGCAAACAGTCTGTTTCAGTATATGGACAAAAACAGTTGAAACACTTTTCAGATTATCTTTATTTGTGTGTGTTCCAGATAAAAACAAAATTGTACATGCGGGACACCATGAGGGTAAATGTTAGCCTGGTTGACACCAGACTCTTCTCAGTTGTAACTGAGAGTGGGTCTGAGGAAGGTTCATTCACAGCCCATTTCCAAATGGCGTCACCAACGGACGTCGCTCAATTGCCTCTGGGCGCAATTGGATATATCTAAAACCAATCAGAGCGAACGTCATCGTGTAAAGCCCGCCTCAAAGATTGTGATTGGTGCCTCGATTTGGAAAAATTAGAAACGGGCTTGAATGGGCTCTTGGCCAGACTGACTTGCAGAGCAAATCTAAATTTGCCGGAAGTTCGTCTGGGTTTTCCCAGGCTAGGTAAATGTGTAAATGATGACAGGATTTTCATTTTTGAGTTCCTATCCAATGAAGTTACTCAAAAGCAGGTCAGGAATCTGATGCAAGAAAGACAATTTTCTATTTTAATAAATGGCGAGATTGAAAGTTCGTCCTGCATACCATTAAAGAAGCAGATTGCCTATTTCTTCTTTCCACCCGAAGACATGCTTTCTGTTTTCTTCTTCTGTGCCTGATGCATCATGCAAAGGCAAAATAATAGTTAATCTGATTTGCATTCTGAAGGCTGTTTCTAAAGTTTTAGGACTTCCTCTACATGCTCTTACCTCTGACATGGCATCATCTATCTGCTTGAGCTCTTCATAGTGATCACGGGAGTCTCTCAAAGGTTGAACCATGATCTCCTCAATCTGTGGAAAGAGCTGAACACAAACACAGTCTCCATGTTAAATAATTTCAGTTCAAAGTTCCAGTTCAAATATCAGTGGGTTTAATGGCTGTGCAAACCCTGAGACAATCTCAAACATTGGGATGAGGACGAATTTAATGAAGCCAATTTGTGCCGTTGGTTTGGTGACTTTTTCACGATCCATAAACGGAGCCACAGGAAGACCTTCTGACTTTTCTCTGTCACTCTGCAAAAACAAACCAAAAACCAAACTATAATGAGGCTCAAAAAGTCTCCCAAAAAATTGGAAATAGTTAGAATGTTGTATGAAAAAAAATAGAAGTAAAATATTTTAATTATATATATATATATATATATATATATATATATATATATATATATAAATTACTATAAAGAAATTAAATGAAATGGAAAAAAGTTTGGGGTCAGTAAGATTTTTCTATGTTTTTAAAGAGAAGTCTCTTATTCTCACCAAGGCTGCATTTATTTGATCAAAAAAAGTTAAAACAGTAATATTGTGAAATATTATTACAAATAACTGTTTTCTATTTTAACATATTTAAAAATGTAATTCATTCCTGTGATTGCAAAGCAGAATTTTCTGCATCATTACTCCAGTCTTCAGTGTTACATGATCATTCAGAAAACAATCTAATATGCTGATTTTAACAATGCTTGTTTTATTTCAGTTATTGTTTATTTTATTTCAAATAATGAACATGTTTTTATGGTTTTAGTAAACATAAAATCCTTGATAAAGGTATTCATTTCTTAAAAAAAAAGAAGAAGCTTAATAAGGTTTAGACCACATTCATTTGCAAAGCACTTGCATGAAACAGCAGGTATTAAAGAGATACTGTACCTGCATGAAGTACTCCTCCAGGAGACAGTCCAGCCACGGCTCTGCCACGTCCGTGGGTCTGACCTCGTTGGAGATGTCACAACACTTGATCAAGACCATCTTCAGCTGGAAAGACACAGAATTGAGTATAAAGAGCCAACAAGTACTTAAAAAGCTATTTAAATCATAACAGCAAGAAACACATACGCATTTAATATGCTCCTCATTTGTAAAGTCAAAGTTGTCCACTTTCTGTTTGAAGGAGTCCAGTATCTCTCCATGCCTGGCCATATCCGTCGCCAGAATAAGAGTAATGATCGCCTACAGCACACACAAAAAATACATCCAGGATTGTATAAAATGGCCAGCAGAATTTTGTTCCAAAAGATCCATTTCGTAAAGAACATGTAAAGAACATTATAATAATCTGAAGAACCCTTTTCCATTTTTGTGCAATGGAAATGTTTAATGGATGTTAAAGGTTCTTTATGGAACTACTGATGCCTTTATTTTAAAGAGTGTACAATGCAAAGAAGCACATTTCTACAGATTGATTTAAAAGTGCTATACTGTGAATATACTGGGAATGTAATATACTGTAGACTGTCAGCAAATGTCCCATTTGTTATGTCCCACTTCCAATTTTAGAAGAAGTGTTGAAAACGAAGTTGATACTGAAATGAATCATACACTATAGTTTGGGGTCAGTAAGACTTTTTACTACTTTATTTGCTAAATAAAACAATACCTTTTTACGCATGTGCTTAAAGGCCTTAAAGTGCTTGAACCCTGATAATTGCTGCTCGCAGAATACTTTTGTTCAGTAAGGATGCATTTAACTGATCAAAAGTGACAGTAAATATTTTACTTTATTTCAAATAAATGCTGCCTGTTTGAACTTTTTATTCATCAAAGAATCCTGAAAAAAATGAAACATGGTTTGGTATCTACAATAAACAGCACAATGTTTTCAACTGTGATAATAATAAGAAATGTTTCTTGAGCACCAAATCAGCATATTAGAATAATGTCTAAAGACTGGAGTAATGATGATGAAAATTCAGCTTAGCCATCACAGGAATACATTACGTTTTAAAACATATTGAATTGGAAACTGTTATTTTAAATGGTAAAAATATTTCACAAAATTACTATGCTTTCTATATTTTTGATCAAATAAATGCAGCCTTGGTGAGCATCTTTCAAAAACATAAAAATATCTGCCAACACTTTATTTCAATGGTCCTCCAACAGACATTTGAATTGACTATAGGTAACTGCAACATGTCAACTACTAACCTGAACCCAAATCCCTAACCCTAACCAAACAGTCTATTAATACTAATGAGAGTTAGCTGACATGTAGTTGCAAAGTTACTTCTAGTTAGTAGAACATCTAAAGTGGACCATTGAAATAAAGTGTAACAGCAAATCTTACCAAACTTTTGGCGTAACTGGTTTCATGAAGCTATATATGAAAAAACAACATTTGAGAAAACATTGTTCCTCTGGATAGAAACGGCATCTGCAACATGATGTGGTTGTGTGTGTGTGATCAGAGGTACCTGTCGTAACTGTTTGAAGGAGTCAGGCTCTATATTGGCGAATATGTTGCACTCGGGCATGGAGAGGATCTGGAAGGCCACAGCACAATGATGGTTCTCCAGTGGAGAGATGTCATTATAGCGCACAGCCAGCTCAGTGCGAGCATTGATCTGATACCTGATTACAGAACCATAGAGGACAAAACTTTGATCACTTCCTACTGTGTGTATATATATATATATATATATACAGTATATAAAAATAAACACATTAAACTACCAAGCTAACTGGGAATGTCCTCAGAACTTTCGCTAATGCTGTGGCAAGGCGCTCTCAAAGTTATGAACAAATGTACCTAGTAACGTTAAAACAACAATAGTTCAAAGTTATCTGGTCTTTAAAAATGTTTTAAAAATGTTAGCACAAAAACGTTATTTATACATTGTTCATGGAACGTTTTTACCTAAAATGTTTAGTTGGTGGTTCGCCAAACGTTTTTTAAATGCTATTGTTTCAGAACATTCAGAGAACATTCAAAAGTAACGTTCCCATCACACTGTAAAAATCTTAACTCATCATATACTATATATATATATATATATATATATATATATATATATATATATATATATATATATATATATATATATATATATGCAGTGCTGGGTAGATTACTAACAAATTGTATTCAGTTACTGATTCCAAATTGCATGACAAATATTTTATTTAGTAGTTTAATCACATTACATTGCACATTTAAGGTAATATAATCTGACTACTTTTGATTACTTTTAGATTACTTTTGTAATTATCATATTGATTTGAGTAGGATAATCATGTACCATATTGTTCTAAAAATACAAAGAGAAAGAAAATATAGTCCATTCTTTGTTATCAAAAGTGCATTAAATATTACATTGTCTATTAAGTACATTTTTTAAATAAAATAATTTTAACATAAAAACAATCAGAATAAAACGCTTACTAAAGTAAAATATATTTTATTTGTTAACCTGCATGTCATGTGACCTTTAACCGACATCAGAGAGCCGTGAACTTTATTTATTTATTTATTGTATTGAATTTATTTTATTACTGACCTAACTTATTAAATGAATATATCTACTTCAAGTACCCCCCGAGATTTTATGTCAAAAAGGTTCAGCTGACAAAATATTTGGGGAATCCCTGCACTGCATGTAAATATGAAATGACGTAAATTTGTACATTTTAATATGTTTGAAAGACAAAAGCCTTCCAAAGACAGTAATGCATGGTTAAATGACTCACTGAGTGATAATTCAAATAATAATGAATGTGTTTGTCAAGAACTGATTAAATATGCAATGTTTCGATGTTGAGAAAACACTTCTTAAAACTGAAATGATTTCTTATTTGAAATGATCAAAAGCTGTCTGGGTCTTAGATTTCAGTGATAAGCACATGAGTGGCTGAAGTAGGGATCATCAATGAATAATTTACTGCCATTGTGAGAATAACATGTAATCATGTAATCAGTAAAAAAGTACGTAATCCAGATTACAGTACATGTAATCAGTTACTACCCAGCACTGTATGTATGTATTTTTTGCATGGGCTTTTTTAAGTTTAACTTCCATACATTGGACAAATCAATTGATCAAACACAATAAATTAAGTTGAGTTTACTAAAATCAAAGAAGTTTTTACAGTTGGCAAAATACACAGAACAGTTGTATTTTTCTCTGATGTCAGTGACATACGTGTTGTTGTATCCCGGGTGGTCCAGGTCATGACACACTGCTGCAGTCACCAGAATACACATGTCTGTCATAGTCAGCCTCTCCTTGAGAACAAAAACAAGTAACATGTTAATCTGACAAACACACACAACCACTGTCTCTAAAGGACAGATACATGTGTCACCATGACCTCACCTTAAGGTTACACAGATGGATCATTCCATACATCATCTGGCTCACACAAAAACAGTGACGGAAGTTGTGGAAAGGGTTGTCGCGGTAGTTTTCTTGAATTGCCAGCTTTGATTGGGCAGAGACACAGCAGGTTAGTTTTGAGGCCTGCTTCAGTTAATACGCAGGTCACAGCAAGCTCATCTTACCAGCCATCTTTTGAGAGTTATGGGGTTCATGTTAAATTCCTTAACCAGCCCAAGGTCATGATACATATACTCCAGACAGCTAAGCATCTGTAAACAGCCAAATAACAAACAAACACATCACTCCATGTGACCTGTACGTCTATGTCTGATATAACAACTAATGCTGATAACCATAAACTTCATTTTTATTACAGACTATGACAAATTACAATTGATATCTCATTTATATCTCAGTTGTGACTGCATGTGCACTTTAGTATCCTTCTAATCTTAAACTGTAATTACAGTTAATATTAATTCAATAAAAGTGCACTTAAAAAGAGTACACTTTCACAACTAGGTTTATTAATACATTTAAGTACACTTTTAGAAATTGCACTTTGTCATAATGCTAAATAAAAAGTGTTACTTTAAAGTAGATTTTAAATCATTTTCAATAGAATTACATTAAAGTATGTGGTTACACTTTATTTTAAGGTGTTATTGCTACAGTGTAATTATATATTTAAGTTCTGAGTAATATTAATTAACAACATGTATAGGATTAGGGTTTGGTTGAGGGTTAGTTGCATGTAATTATGCATACCTTACTGTTATTAATATGGTAAGTGCATAGTACAAGGACACTGTAAAATAAAGTATGTTCTAGTTTACCATTACTGCTTGTCAGTACATTCAGCAGTAGACTTTAACCATCCCAGGTGAAAAAGACGTACTATTAAATGTATTAAAAATGTACTTGAGTATGTTTTTAGTACAATAAAAATATACTATAATGCATGTTTAATACATTTAACAGTACGTCTTTTTCACCTGGGATATTTAAAGACCAAAGACTAGAAGGAATTATAAGATTACATATAAAGATGTACTTAAGTGGGTCAAAAAACCCTCCAAAGTTTAGCTAATTACATTTAATATAAATTTAAATTATGATACATTTTCATTTAATTGCAATAAACATTCAAGTACTGTATATTACAATACGTCTTTTTAAAATTATGCTAAAGTTTACCTCTTTTTCACAAGGGTATTGAGATTAGAACGTGTGAAATCAAATGTAGCCTACTCGAATAATTGTCTCCTTTGTTTATTTATTCATTTGTTATCAGGGTTGTTTAATGGGCCATTTACACGACCCCATTTTCAACTAAAAACAGAAAATGCGTTTTGCCAGTTCATTTACTCAACAACAGTTTGTAACAGTTTTGAGGGACTGAAAATGCAAACTTTTTAAAACGGGTTTCAAAGTGCAAATTATGTAAACGATACCAACATCATCTCTGAGTAAACTACAAAAACACACATTTGTGAAAACGGTGGCATCATGTGCATGCGTATTACGAGTTCAGTCTATAGGCGCACATGTTCACAAAGTGACCGCCAACTACTGGCCTGGCATGCATAATATAACGTTTTTAGTCGTTCACAGATCTGTGTGAACGGAGATTGTTTTGACAACATTGTCTTCGGTACGCAAAAAAATAAATAAAATAAAATAAAAAAATAAAACGCAAAGGAAAAACTTTAAGTTTCTAGTACATTGTTGTTGTTTAAATCTACTAGGTCTGTTTAGTTGTGTTTGGGTTTGGTTTGGTTTTCATTCTCTCCCCTGTTCGGCTTCGCCTGAGATCTGTTTGCTAGTTACAGTGAGGAAAATAAGTATTTGAACACCCTGCTATTTTGCAAGTTCTCCCACTTAGAAATCATGGAGGGGTCTGAAATTGTCATCGTAGGTGCATGTCCACTGTGAGAGACAATCTAAAAAAAAAATATCCAGAAATCACAATATATGATTTTTTAACTATTTATTTGTGTGATACAGCTGCAAATAAGTATTTGAACAACTGTCTATCAGCTAGAATTCTGACCCTCAAAGACCTGTTAGTCTGCCTTTAAAATGCCCACCTCCACTCCATTTATTATCCTAAATTAGATGCACCTTTTTGAGGTTGTTAGTTGCATAAAGACACCTGTCCACCCCATACAATCAGTAAGAATCCAACTACTAACATGGCCAAGACCAAAGAGCTGTCCAAAGACACTAGAGACAAAATTGTACACCTCCACAAGGCTGGAAAGGGCTACGGGGAAATTGCCCTTGGTGAAAAAAGGTCCACTGTTGGAGCAATCATTAGAAAATGGAAGAAGCTAAACATGACTGTCAATCTCTCTCGGACTGGGGCTCCATGCAAGATCTCACCTCGTGGGGTCTCAATGATCCTAAGAAAGGTGAGAAATCAGCCCAGAACTACACGGGAGGAGCTGGTCAATGACCTGAAAAGAGCTGGGACCACCGTTTCCAAGAATACTGTTGGTAATACACTAAGACGTCATGGTTTGAAATCATGCATGGCACGGAAGGTTCCCCTGCTTAAACCAGCACATGTTAAGTTCCGTCTTAAGTTTGCCAATGACCATTTGGATGATCCAGAGGAGTCATGGGAGAAAGTCATGTGGAACTTTTTGGTCATAATTCCACTCGCCGTGTTTGGAGGAAGAAGAATGATGAGTACCATCCCAAGAACACCATCCCTACTGTGAAGCATGGGGGTGGTAGCATCATGCTTTGGGGGGGGGGGGGGGGGGGGGGGTGTTTTTCTGCACATGGGACAGGGCGACTGCACTGTATTAAGGAGAGGATGACCGGGGCCATGTATTGCGAGATTTTGGGGAACAACCTCCTTCCCTCAGTTAGAGCATTGAAGATGGGTCGAGGCTGGGTCTTCCAACATGACAATGACCCGAAGCACACAGCCAGGATAACCAAGGAGTGGCTCTGTAAGAAGCATATCAAGGTTCTGGCGTGGCCTAGACCTAAACCCAATAGAGAATCTGTGGAGGGAGCTCAAACTCCGTGTTTCTCAGTGACAGCCCAGAAACCTGACTGATCTAGAGCAGATCTGTGTGGAGGAGTGGGCCAAAATCCCTCCTGCAGTGTGTGCAAACCTGGTGAAAAACTACAGGAAACGTTTGACCTCTGTAATTGCAAACAAAGGCTACGGTACCAAATATTAACATTGATTTTCTCAGGTGTTCAAATACTTATTTGCAGCTGTATCATACAAATAAATAGTTAAAAAATCATACATTGTGTTTCTGGATTTTTTTTTTAGATTATGTCTCTCACAGTGGACATGCACCTACGATGACCATTTCAGACCCCTCCATGATTTCTAAGTGGGAGAACTTGCAAAATAGCAGGGTGTTCAAATACTTATTTTCCTCACTGTAGTTTCTATGGTTTTTGATTGGATAATGTTCATTATTTCCCTCATTATTGATTTCCTCTGTTCTTCGTACGGTCTTGCTTATGTTTGATGGTTGCATTCTATGAGTTTCTCCTTGGATTTATTATTAAATACGATTCGTCTCTCTGAATCTCATGCGTTGTGCATATTACTGCAGCCAAACGTTACGTTTATCCTATTCAGTTAGAATTTTTTTTAAAGAAAAACTGTTACTTCAATGAAACACAAATAAGAACTCAATTCTGAGACATGAAAGAGTAATAAAACAGCAACAAATATTTCTTGAATAAAAATCTAAACAATGCATGTCTTAAGGTCTCTTAACACAAAAAAAAGATGACAGACCTCATTGTGTTCCCAATGCCATACATCAAAGGTGGGCTTTTTCAGAGCCTCTATGGTTTCCTGAGAAAGTGTGTACTGTACAAACACATAACAGAGTGATAAAACACAACATTGAAACACCATTACAATGATTTTACATGGTTGCACTGCCAAGATACAAGTGGTATTTATTTATTTAGTTTGTTTTTACCTTTGGGTAGCTTGGGACATCTCGTCTGGGAGAGAGATTCTTCCCATCATCAGTAAAGTTGTATTTGCAATTGCAGTTCACTCTGGTTGCAAGAGATAAACAAACAAATAAAAAATCCTAATGGAATTACTGCAATAATAAAAATAAATAAATAAATAAAAATAAATTAAATTAAATTAAATAAAATTAAAAATAGGCGTCCATACCTTACTCCTCCTCTAGAGGTCATTTCATCTCTTAATTTCTTCAGATCATTCTTACACTTCTCAATTTCCACCACTTTCAGTCCCTCCACTGTAACAATACAAAGACAATTAGTTTACAACATCAGGTTAGACACCCTTCCCTCCGCATCCAGATAAACATTGCATTAGAATCACTCACGTTCCACTTTCTTCTCCAGCATGACCAGCCTGTTGGTCACTTCAGTCTTCAGCTCATTGATCCTGAAAGCCCTGAAATGTTTTCACATTGGTGACAGTGCACACGTAATGTCATTTCACACACTGATTTGAATCATCATAGCATTTACTTTACATTCTTTACTTTGACAGAATATGACGTCTTACCTGCTGAACTGCTCAGCCACTTGTGACAGGACGTTCTGGAACATGTCTTCCTTCTCTTTAAAGGGAATAAAAAGTTATTTATACTACTGTCGGTTGCCTCATTTCTAATCGATTACTCGACACATGTAATAGCCAT
Organism: Meda fulgida; assembly: GCA_030578275.1. Lineage (NCBI taxonomy): Eukaryota > Metazoa > Chordata > Actinopteri > Cypriniformes > Leuciscidae > Meda > Meda fulgida. Next base: position 7,801,210 of record CM060620.1, read on the forward strand.
TGCCTTTGACTAATTATGTACAATTTCAAGAGTAAAATGTTTTCAAACCTCCTCCTTGGTTTGTGGAATGGGGCATCACCTTATATAAGTTGCTTGAAACAAAGAAAGTAAAACACAAATTGCTTCTGAGTTATTTGTTAATTATAACAACAAGCAATTGTAATGTATAATTTATAGTCTTTATTTAAGTTGTCCCAATTTTGAATTCTTACTTTGGAGTGTTTGCAGGCATGGTAGGGTCAATAGATATCAATGCTCCTTCTGAGTCAATCAGAAGTATGGCAGTGTTTCTGAAGAGACATGAGCACAACATATTCCAGTCACTTTTGGGACAATAATCAGCACTAAACGTGTATTTTTGTCTTGTTTTCTAATAAAAATGTCTAGAAACTAACAGATTAAATCCAATATTTGGTGATAATGTAGCATAATAAGCTAATAATTTTAAGTTATTTTTGTATACCGGTCATTTTTGACCAGGAACAACACAAGTGTAACAAGGTGAAAAACAGCACAGAAAAAGTATAAACAGTATCCAACATTTTTTGGGAAGTAGTTATACCCTGAGTGAGCAAAGTCAGTAAGTTTTAGTCCAATGCGATAACATTATCTAACATTTTGAGGAAAAAGAAAATCCTCTCCGGGTCTAAATGATCAGAACACAACATGAGAGTTAAGCACAAACTCGTTTTGATACATTTTTCAGTGAACAAGACGTAATATCTAAAGTCATTTAGCTTCTCAAGAAAAAGTATCTTGATTTAAGAATGTTTCGATATTTGTACTAGAAAACAAGACAAAAATACTGAGTCAGAAAATCACTTTTTGCAGTGATACAGTGATACTGACCTGGCAATATTGGATGATGAACAAAGAAGCTCCTTAATGTCACATGGACTACAGTGTCGACTAAAAATCACCTAAAAAGATAAGAGATCATATTAAGGAAAAAGTTAAAATCAACAAAAATCAAAGAACATTATTTGCAATTAAGTTACTAACCCCATCAGTGTTAACTGTGAGGTGATGAAATATATTTTAAAGCATATTTTGTAATGTTAGATACAGTTGTTCTCGTTACTTCACAGTGCATTAACTAATGTTAACAGATACAACTTTTGATTTTAATAATGCATTAACATGAACTAATATTAATGAATACTGCAAAAGTATTGTTTAGCGTTAGTTCATGTTATCAAATGTTAACAAATGAAACCTTAAAGTGTTACTGGCTTATCTAATACAATGACATTCACACATTTTTATGTGTGCCTCCAAATACGTTTTGACCTCACATACAATTGCATATTTGACCATAAAATGAGCAATTGCATCTCATTATAGTAGTATCTTAAACCTTTATGTTGAAAATTGTGAGACTCACCCTTTGCACCTTTCCATCCACATCCAGATAAACAGTTTTAGGGGCATAAGATGAGGAACTCGACCCCATGACCTCTGATGGTGATGATGGTTTTGCAACAGATCTATAGTTACCTCCTTCTCTAAACCAGAAAAAAACCCCCACTTCAAAACAACTCAGCGTTCTCTTAATTCACAATTCACACTAAAACAGGCATTTGCAGAATATTTGACAGTACATAAATACAAGCTGTTGCCCTACCTCAACATGTGCCATCGGTTTCCTGCCGCCGCTCACTCGGAGATGCTGATGGAGGTGTTGGATGCGGTGGAGTCACAGCTCTGCTCTTTAAGTAGACTATCACTCACTCCCCTGCTCTCCAGCGTTGCCAAGGAACTGTTACAGCTCTGAGCTGACTCTACTCCATGTCATCTACTGCTTGGAGGCGACACATGTATCCATTACAACACTGCTCCTTTTCATGACACATGCAATATCTACCCAAACATACTCAAATAAAGAATGCGTATGTCATTTTACAGACGCAATTTTCAGTCCCACATTACTGTAAGTGTCTTTAATTTGTACGTGTACTACAAATCTAACCATACCACCAAACCTGCCCCTAATCTTCCCCGTATCTCACCTCAATAGCAGCAAAAGTGTTTGGAATGCAACATGAACATAATAAGTAGATGTACCTATCAAACTAACTACCTCATGCTTCATCAATTCTTTTTTTTTTTTTGGCATGAAAAACAGGGGCAAGTTATCAGAAGGGCTGTATGTCAGAAACTATAAGGTTTTGGTTACAGTTTATTTTAGGGTGTCCTTGTTTCAGTGTAATTATACATTTAAGTACCGAGAAATATTAATAAAAAAAATGTACTTATGTAGTCAGGGTTAGGGTTTACCCTATAGTGAAAAATAAATACTAAAACGTTTTTGAAATATAATTATTTCTATAAGTATACTACTAATACATTTACATAGGCACTTAATATAAATACCCTGAAATTGCACTTTTAGTACTGAGCTGGTGTACTTAAACTATGCTAAATTTTGCATTAATGCACTTTAGTTTTCCGGAAGTAGTGCAGAGGTCTTACTAGTGCTAAAAACACACAGATCGCAAATAGTGTAGATTTAACAAAAAAAAAAAAGGGTTCATTTTCATAAATGTGAGGTTAGGTCAAATTGTATATTTTCAAATATTTATACTATTACAAATAATTATTTAATCTATGAATTAATTACAGAAATGAATGCAATTTATGTTGTCCAAAACAATGGTCTCATACGTTTGTATGTCATCTTGTGCCTTTTTGCAGTTTCATGCATTTTCTTTTACTATTTAAATGTATGCTACCTTTCTAATGACAGTTTACTTTTAAACTAATGTGCAGTCAAGTATCATCAAAGTGTCCAGAAATGAATTATTACAGAGCATTATTCTGCAGCTATGACCGTTTGCCTTTCACACGCTGTTTCATTTTGACAAAAGCTGATAGTATCTGGACCCTAAAGCAAGAAAGCCAGCTAGCGTTCTTCCGTACATATGAAGCCTCAGGGAATAAAGCCGAGCTACAGTACCTGCTATTTTTATAAAGTTGAGTGATTGTGTACGTACATGAATACGACCTCAGTATCTACAATATCTTCAATACTTATTCAGGTCTTGTTCAAATACACATACTGCAGGTACGATTCAATCGCACGGAGAGCCAGGCCAATAACAAACGTGAGGTTATGAATAATCACAAACACCGCGCAGATAATAGGACTGAGCACTGATGGCATATTTTAATGCAAGAAAAAAAAAAAGGTACATTTGTATAAAGCATCAGTCACTAAAAACATCCTGTATTAAAATGAAGGAGCTTGTGTTCATCCCGCTCAGGTGATGTGTGGACGAGGGAGTGTGTAACTCTCCTGCTCCTTCACTGCAGCAGCTGAGCTTTGTTCCATTGTCAGTATAAAAGGATGAAAGTCTCATGTTACAATTTTCATATAAAATAACCCTGGGGCTTAAAAAGGCTTGGCTTGTTGGATCAATCCTTGGTCCCTTTTTGTCGTTATGCTGCAGGTAATTTTCCGTCGCAGGTGTGAAATTCACTTGTTCCTCAGATCTCTTTGAACCTGAAAGAAAAGAACAGATGAAACCACTGCAAACACACGGTGCAAAATTAAACGCTTCCCTAATAATCAGCAGATTCACTCAATGTAATAAAACAAAAACCAGATCAAATAATCACCACCTGTGGATTTGACGAGTGTCAAAAGGAGAAGATTGGAGACCATTAGTGGAATGAATGCATGTAGTAAAAAGGACAAAAATGGCTTCGCTTAGCATTTTTTTGTTTTAATGGAAAATTCATTACCGGGAAAAAAAAGACTGATAATTACAAGGGTGTCAGAGACGTAATGATATTACAGTTGAAGCGCATACATCATTTTCCACCTCAACACACATTTCTGCTAGTCATTTGGGAAAACAGTAAAAACTAATAACTCCCAAGACAGGTTGCAAACTCTTGAAGTAATTGTGATTGCCTTGCAATCTCTAAAAATAGCCTTCACTGAATTATACTGAAAGCAGGAAGGCCCAATTAGTTCAAGTATAGCATTGCTTTGGTAATGACGATTTATTTTGGGCAGCCACTAATATCAAGTACATGTAATGGTAATTAGCCCAAGCAGCAACTAGCTAAATATTGATGGTTAAAAATAAGCCTTAAAGTCATCTGCCAATGATGTCACATCACGGAAGATTTAGCAAAAGATAAAAAAATAACTGTAAAAGTGCTATTAAAGATGAAGAACTCCTATTGAAGAATAATCAAAACATTTCTTAATCAGCTTATTAGAATGATTTCTGAAGGATCATGTGACATGAAATTTAGCTTTGCCAACACAGGAAATAAATTACTTTTTAAAATATATTTAAATAGAAAACCACAACAACTTTATTTTATACACTACAGGTCAAAAGTTTTGGAATAATTATAGATGTGTATATTAATGAATTTTTTATTAATGTATTCAATATCGTCATGACAATCTTAAGGTAAGGAGAAAGCAAATGAAAAAAAAATATATAACAGATATATATATTTATATATATATATATATATATATATACATGAATTTGAATTAGGGCGGTCAACGTTAACGCATGCAATTAATTCAAAATATTTAGCACGTTAAAGTAATTTAATTTAAACACATTAAACAGTGTTAATCTATTGACAGCCCTACATCAATACGTTTTACATGAATATATTTAGAATCTCCTTACATATTTCACCATAAATGCAAAGAACAAGAGTGAACAAGGGATATTCACCCTCTCTGCCTAGTGTATCCGCACCATCCTCTGACCTCCTTATAGACGAGTCTGGACAACAGCTACAGAAATAAGAACAAGGGGAGACCGTGAGAAACTAGCTTGAAAACACACATCCATCATGCTATTACACATTGGATAATATTACAGATAATATTGGAATAAACAAGCATTATGATAAACAGCAACTTAAGTCTCACCAGGCAGGCGAGTACATCAGCAGTAATGAGCATATAGAAAACATTGTTCCAACCGGTGGGAGAGATCAGACCAGCCAACAGAGGCCCAACAGCGGCACCTAGAGGTCATTAAACATGTTACGCAACATGTAACATTTGTGAAGTTTTCAAAACAAACATTGGTTTCTGAATGCTACATTTCAATTCACTGTCAATAGCCTTTTAAAAACATTGCTCGATTTTTAAATGCCAAGAACAAAACGTTTAAAATTCACTGCCAGATTATAATACAATAAATAGAAAAAAAACCCCTCACATTCCCTGCATACCTATTGATCCAGTGCCGTCAATAATGGCGGTCACAGTGGACAGTGCCCTAGAGTTCCCTCTCAGACACTCGTGGGTTCCCTAAAAGATAAGAAAAACATTATGAAATTTACAACACATAAAGCTTGATACATTACAAAACAGTTTATTGATCAGTTACTGACAGCGAGATTTTAAAGGTCAGTGTTGATATATCTATTTTGAGTCTTTATTTATTTTTTGAAACTTTACAAATGTCCATGTGGGGAGCACATGGAGGAAAACGCTTACTAAGTCAGCTGATACAGCAGTGGTGATGAGGGCATAGGGTCCATTCACGAGAGCACCACACCACAGCAACATGCCTGCGGGTCAGAGAAGGGCACAGGAGGAGGTGCAGACACAAGAGACATGCTGTTATTGGTGGGAATCAATATTCACAAGATAACTGTTTAATTGATAATTAACAACATCATCCTTACACCCTCCCCATACATTCAACAATGTAAAATATATTACTTAATGTAATATTGTAGCCAGGTTAGACTGTTAGGGTGGATTCAAAGGCAAACTTAACTTTAATGCAATTTAAGTATTAGAAAATGTTGATCATGCAGGCTGAAGTGCATGCCCCAAAAAAAGAGAGAACTGATTTTAAATCACATTTCAAACCACCTATGCAAAAACTTTGTATTTTTCTGACCAAAACAAAAAACACAAACCAAAACCACACAAAAAAACAAACAAAACAAAACCAGACAAAACACACACACGAAAAGAAAAACCCTTGGTACTCTATACTCACCGATGGTGGTTGCCAAGCCATTCTGGCCGATCTTATTAAACAGGAACAGCTTGAGGAAGAAAAGGAAAGATAAACCTGTCCATTTAGAGAGGTTCACAGGTAAACTCGAGCTTGAAGGCGTTGTGTGTACAAGATTTCAGTTGTCTGTAAAAACTGTGAGCAAACTTTGACAACTTGTTGCGAGCTAGCCAGTTTGACACCTTCTGTAGGAAGCACAATCTACTAAGAGGAACATTTACAGACAGAACCAGTGTCGCTGGACAGAAACATTGCACATTAAAACAGGAACAAATCTAGATTTAATGGTCTATAAAGCTAACGGATTAGCTTTAATAAAATGGATAAGGGATGCTTTTACATCCTTTTAGTAGTTCAAATCAATTTGCAATATCTCGCTAAAACATAAGTTTGCATTTCGTATTTATTTTGTAGACATTTTGCCCAAAGTCTGGGCAAAAATAAGGCAAAAGAACAATTGAGATTCACCATAGGAGCAGCAATAATCAGCATGGCACAGCAAGTAGTGGCTCGGCCCCCACTGTAGTCAGATATCAATCCAGCCAGTATGCCACCTAGCACAGAAAAAAAAACACTTAGATATTTCTTACGGCTAAAATAAATCTAATATTTATCATATTCACTTGCTTACCCACGATTCCTCCAACATCAAATAATGTAGATAGGTCCCCAGCTTCTTTAGGATCAAAATGAGCTAAGGAATAGAGCAGACTCTGTGATGTGTTGCAATTTGAAGGGATTTTTTTGGCTGTTTATTTGTGCATAAGAGCTGAAGGAAATCTGAGAGCGTCTGATAAAGGATTCTCACCAATATTAGAGATGTATAAAGGAAGCCAGTAGAGGAAGGTGTAGCTGACCAACTTGGCAAAAAGCAAACACAAGGAGAACTCCACCACACCCTGCAGAATGAAGACAGTACAGTTTTCAACAATGACATTAGGATATTTACTTCTGTCCTGGCAACAAATTAATGTAGCTGTTATTGTTCTGTACTAACTTGTACACATTTACAACATCCATTTCTGATGTTACTCAATAGGGTGAATTGCTTATTTCGTAGCATTTGTCATACAAGTTACTTTGTGAAGGAATAAATGTTAAATCCAAATTGACTAAAAATGTTTTAAGACCATTAAATTAGACTTAATAATTTTATACTGTAAAAAATGATTTTCTTACTCAGTATTTGTCTTATTTTCCACTACAAATTTAGAAACATTTTTAAATCAAGATACATTAACATGAGAAGCAAAATTACTTAAGATATTTAGTCTTGTTTGCTGGAAATTGTATTAAAATTAAGGGAGTTTAGAGGTAAGAAAAATAATCTTGATTTCCCTTTGAATTATTTTTTTTAAACTGAATTTTTTTGTTTTTTCATAAAACAAGACTTAATGTCTTAAAGGGATAGTTCACCGTAAAATGAAAATTAAATCATTATTTACCCACCCTGGTGTTGTAATGCTGTATGCCCTTCTTTCTTTTATGGACCACAAAAGTAGAATAAAAAATAAAATTAAAAAAACATTCATGCTTGTTCATATAATGGTAGTGAATAGCTACCAACATCAAGCTCTTTAAAAAAAAAAGACGCAAAAGAATCACAGAATGATCCCATGAAACACCTGACACCCATGAAACAACCGTATATTCCAAGTATTCTGGGGGTATTCGATAGGGTTTGGTGTAAAACAAATAGAAATGTAATATATTATTTAACGAAAATCCTGACCTTGGCCGTTGATCTTCAATGCACTCCTATGCGTTCATGAGACTCTAGTGCCGCAGTTCACTCCGAAATGCCCAGAAAAAGCACACAAGTTGTGAGAAATCTTGATTAACAAAAACACAACATGAAATACAATCCATGTACCTTCTTTGAGGTTAATTGTTGTGTTTGTCATAACAAGAAGTTATCGTGTTCACATCAATTAACTGTCATTCTGACTGTCATCAGACAAACAAAATTCCGGTCCGATAACATTTGTCCCAGTGAAGAAAGTACACACACACACACATTTTTGGGGATTTCTAGACATTGTATTTCATGTCGCATAATCGCATTAATCTTCTGATTTCACAACTTGTGTGCTTTTTCTGGACGAGACAGAGTGAACTGCGGCGCTAATGGAGTCTCACTAACTCCATTCATGTAATCGTGTCATGTAATCGTGCATTGAAGATCAACGGCCACAGTCAAGAAAAATAAATAAATAAATAAATAAATAAATAAATAAAAAATAATTATATATATATATATATATATATATATATATTTTTTTTTTTTTTGTTTATTTATAAAATATATCATATTTTTTATATAAAAATTTGTATATATATAAATATATATATATATATATATAAAATTTCGGTTTGTTTTACACCAAACCCTATACCCCAGAACATTTGGAATATACGGCACATGTCCCATGGGATCAATATGTTATACTTTTGCAGTTTTTTTTTAAGCTTAATGCTGGTCACTATTCACTGCCATTACATGATTTTTTTTTTTAAGTCTCCTTTTGTGTTCTAAAAAAGATAGGGCATACGGCATTAGAACACAGGGTGAGTAAATTATGAAATAATTTTCATGTTAGGGTGAACTATCCCTTTTAGTCATTTTGCTTCCCCTGTAAATGTACAATTAGATTCACTTTAGCAAAAAAAAAAAAAAAAAAAAAAAAAAATAGATTGGGAAAGCAAAAAGCATGACAGACTTGACAGAATTGGCTCATCTACAATAATGAACAGATCAGGGCAACTCCATCTCTTAAACATAAAATTCTTTACATAGACTGACTAACAGCTGTGAGAATAACAGGTCACTCACAGGAATCTTGAGCGCTCCGCTGAAGCTGATGGCTTCTGTGTGATCTTCCACCGGCTCCACGGCTGTGGAGGTGTGACTGCTGAAGATCTCCTCATTGCTGGACGAGTTCCTCAAGAGAGGCTCCTGCTCCACACTCTCCTAAACACAATAGAGCCTGTTAGTGTTATATAATGGAGGAACAACTGTCTGTCAAAGGAAGAACAGTAAGAGACAATACTTAAAGCACATACTGTATACTTAATGGTGAAATACACTACATGACTTTTGCACAGTTTTTCCTCCTGATTTGCAGTCTGGAGGAGTCGATGCTAGTTGCTGGAAATTATAGCCAGTCTGCAGATTTTGGTTAGACCGAGTTGACAGATTTCACAGAAAATCAGTGTATGATGGGCAGAGACATTTTCTTTTTATAGCTTCAGACTATAATTCCTTCCAGTTGGAGGATATCAAACATGTTTAATATTTTGAGCTGAATTTAGAACACATACTGTTTTTATTTGATCATGTGTCTTTTAGCAATGAGGCACGTTACTGTGTAAGTTTGTTGTGTTCGGTACAACTTGAAAATTTGGTAGTGTGTGATTCTCAGTCATTTAGTGTATGAGCCCAGTTTGTCCTGTGTAACCATTTACAAAGTCAGCAAGTGTTCTAAAAAAATGTTCAGATTTTAAAAGTCATGTAGTGAATTCCAGCTGCTGAGATCAATTTAGTTAATAGCACAGTTCAACAGACAGCTAAAACTCATCCAGATTGCATTACGAGCTATTTTCTCTGTTCATAAGTGCTTCTGCTTTCAATTATCAGGTAATTTCTCAGCCAATTACAGTGATGTGTACTATCCTGTTGCAAATGAGAGGCCAAAGATAATGCAGATAATTTAATTTGTCAAAAATGTTTTATTTATTGTAATCTAATGGAAGTCAAACAAGCGTCAGTAACCCTTTTCACATTAGTTTGCAACTCAGCTCATATGAAATGGCTGTAAGTGAAGAACTGGTTTAGTTGGTCACTCAAGTTAAGCAAAATGATGGTAGTAACATGCAGCTAGTGGAGTCACACTGCAAGACGCAAATTAAATCAAACTGTGTGAACCTAGCTTTAAAGTTTCATTGAGTAGATACCTCATCAAATATTTTGCAGCAGGAGAAAAGTCATTTTAAATACTCACGTGGTGTTGTGGTGGAGTACAGTTCACATCTTCAGGTTCTGTAAAAGAGAAACCGCATGTTGTGATTCTGTTCCTGTCTTTTGTAAACAACATGGATGCATAAACATCCCAGTTCCTCTCCGATATAACATGTGTGACTTACTTTCGACCAAGAAGAAAAAGCAGATGACTCCAGTGCAAGCGATGATGATACCAGGCACAATGAATGACAGGCCCCACGCGGACGACACATAGACACCAGCAATGAGCGAACCAAGAATGTTTCCCACTGAGGTGTGAGAATTCCAGATTCCCATGATGAATCCACGCCTGCATGAACAGAGCATCAGGAGGACTGAATATACAGAACAACCTGGCACTTGACAATCTTAAGATTCAATTACCAATAAATTAATTTGGAGTTATATTGAATTTGGAATTTTTACTTTATTAAGGCACTGCCTTTCAAAAGTGTGGTGTTAAGATCTTTGAATACAAAAATACTTCTTGTTTGTAAAAACACCTTTCTGCTCACCAATGCTGCATTTATACGATCAAAATCACAGTAAAAACAGTTCTATTTTGAAATATTATTATTATTATATTTTAAAATGTAATGTAATATTGTGATGGCAAAGCTGGATTTTCAGCATCATTACTCCAGTCTTTGTTCTGCTTAATATTTTTGTGGAAACCAGGGTACAGTTTTTCAGGATTTTTTTAATTAATAGAAAGTTCCAAAATAAATATTTTGTAGTATTATAAATGTCTATACTGTCACGTACATAAAATAAAACATGAAATACATAATAATAATAATAACAATAATCTTACTGACCCCAACATTTTGAGAATAAAATTTCAACCATGAAAAAAGCCTGGTAAAACCTTACAATAAGGTCTCATTTGTTAACATTAGTTAATGCATTTGCTTACATAAGCTAACAGTGAGCATAATATTACAGCATTTATTAACTTTTGTTAATGTTAGTTAATAAAAATATTAGTTCACAGTGTGTTAACTAACGTTAACTAAACAGATACAATGTTTGATTTTAATAATGTATTAGGAAATGTTGAAATTAACATTAACTCAGATGAATAAATGCTGCAGAAGTATGGTTCATTGTTAGCTTATGTTTATTAATGTAGTTAACTAATGTATCAAGTTTTTAATCAAAATGTAATAAAATGTAATAACTTTCTCTGCCTCAGGCATAACTTAGGCCATGCAGGTTATTGGATAACATTACTAAATAGCTTATAAATAGTTATTTGGAATAGTTTTGGTAAAAATATCTGGCTCTTTTCTAAAATAAAAAAACCCACTGCTCACCATCCAATCAACTCCTGATGGATAATGATGCCTTTTCTTGTTAAATATCCTATTTCACCCTGAAATGTGTAATATTACTGAAATAAAATGGTTTGCAATTGAGGTTTAATATTGATTTTAAAGCACAATTCATGACAAGTTAGGCATTGTGGGACTGTGGCAGCATGTATGGACTGTGTGGAGATCTGCATTTAGTTGTGTTAGTGGAAAATGCAGATACAATTCTGCACTGTCAACAACATATCCTGAGCAAGCAGCAAAGAATATGACAGTCACTTACTTTCCCTTCCCAAACCAGTTCCCAACACACGCTACCACTGCCGGCCAGCCTGTTGTCTGCACCAGCCCATTTAAGGCCTGCAAAAGAAAAAGGTATCAATCAGCAAACCTGATGAGCACATGGGACATGTTCAAGAAGCAGTGTAATCCGGTCATGTGCTCGCCGTGTGACTCGTACTAGCATGACTCAAGGTTTATAGTGAAATAACTCTGGGCCAGTAAGACTGAACTAAGATAATGCTCAGTGTGATATATGTCTGTCTGTCAAACACTGTTTAAATGTTAAATGTTTTTAATTGATAATATGCCAAATGCTTTTAATTTCACTAAAAAAAACAAAACACTCCTGACTAAAACCGCGCCATTGGAGAAGAATCACTTCTGTTTTTTTGGTTTCACAATGAGAAATTTAGATGATTTTTTCACTAAGCAACAGATCTTTTCCCATTGGTTTTTATTAATAAATATATCTTGCTTACCTGAACTAAGCAATAATACCACAAAGAGTGGATTCGCCAGTAAAATCCCAGGCCAAAAAGAGCAGTGAAAAGCCCACTGAGAAGCATCCCTGAGCTCAGGTAGTAACGCAAGGGAAGTCGCTCTCCAAACATCCCACTGTCAAAAATATTGCAAAAGGTGTTATACCTCAACCAAAACACACCAGTCTAACAAAGAATATCCAATATCATACCTAAAGAACATGCCGAAAGCATATGCAACGAGGAAGCAGTTGTCCAACACTCCAAATAGGTTCTGGTAATTGTTCTGGTCTGAATTGAACACAGAGATTGATGCGTTAATTCACACTACCGTTTAAAAGTTAAGGTCAGAAAGACTTTTTTTTTTTTGAGAAGTTAATACTTTGATTCAGCAAGGACATATTAAGTGACAGTTAAAACACAATGTTGCCAAAAAATTATTTTTCAAATAAATGTTGTTCTGTACAATTCATCAAAAAATGTTTCCACAAAAACATTAAGCAGCACAACTGTTTTCAACAGTTTCTTGAGCAGTCAAAACACCATCTTTGAATGATTTCTGAAGGATCATGTGACACTGAAGACTGGAGTAATGATGCTGAAAATGCAACTTTGCCATGCATTACATTTTAAAATATGTAAAAATAGATATTGTACGTTGTAATAATATTTCACAATACGTTTACTGCATTTTTACTGTAGCAAACAAATGAAGCTTTGGAGAGCATAAGAGACTTCTCTTAAAAGCATTTTTTTTTAATCTTACCGACCTCAAACTTTTGAAAGCATATGGATGGAGGTATGAAGTGCAGATCTTACTTTATTAAAAAGAATCAAACTCACCAAAAGGAGCCCAATCACACCAGGTGTCATTGTCAGTGATGTTGAGGTCTGCTGGATGAATAACATTAGAACAGTTTCTGTGCAGCTGACTCTGTCAAGAAAAAAAAACAAGTATAAATGTATTATTTAACACATTTTACACATGCAACTGCAATCATGTGATTTATCTGTATATAAAAAAAAATCTGTCTGTTGCATGACTTCTCTACAGATTAGGCCAATCACTCAGCTAGTTAATGTTTAGTTTACAGGTCTATGAATTTTTTTATTACCTTGACAATACTGATAGGCTTTCGAGAGAGGTGGTAGCTGGTGTAGAAGACAAATGTTAGGATGAGGATGGAGAATCTGTACCTAATCAAAAGGATTCAATAAAAGGAACTTTTTAAATACAATTATTTACTATATTGGTGAAAGCAGAATGTGTTTGCTTTATTACATAACAGTCAAGCAGTGATATAAATGAAACCACATTTCGTGACGCACAGGAAGACACTTCACCGAAGGCAAACTCATATACACACTGAACGATCTATATGATTTTTTTTTCACATTTCCTGTGGGGTAGGCATGCTTATTAACACAGTGCACATCAGTTTGAGGGCTATGTACACTGCAAAAGAGAAACCTGTAACATTTATGTCTCAGTACTCTGTGCTTACTGCGCACATGAGAATAAGCAGGTTTAAACTGTGATGGAAGATTCTTAATAAATAAAACAAAACAAAATTAATTAAAAAAAAGCTTTAAACAGTTTTTTTAAGTACATTCATTGATATGATGCACTGCATACTTAAATTGTGGTTAGTAATTTTTAATCAAATAAAACAAATACATAAATTAAATAAAATTGTGAATCCAACGTTGAGATTATGTACATTAGCACTAACTGAACACATTACCGATGATTAATGAGGCACTTTTGAGCAACATAAAAAATCAATAACATTCCCATAAATCAATAATCACGTCTGCAACAATACAACCCCACATGATGGGATAAATTGAACATCACAAAGCATGATATCTGTATAAAAGTATGGTGTGTTTACATGGGCCTGTTACTCACCAGCTGTCTCTGGAGAAAGAGGTAATGAGTTTGATGCCCGGGGCCAGAGATCTCATTTTTACAGGTTGTTGGTTTCGTTGTAAAACAAACAAAAAAAATCGCTTTACTAAAGATTAACCGACGTTATAAACGATATATTAAAACTCCCATTTCTATTAAAATGTGTAAAACCGCAAACTTAAGATTACAATATTATCCGTGAAATCAAAAGCAAGTAAAACGCAACGAAACTAGCTGACTAAGCGCTTTTTTGTATCTCAGATCAGCTTGCGTTAATTTCTCACGACCTAAAACGACGAGTCCATCTTAACATGTTCATTGAAGCCGGCAATCCTAAACCAGATGTAAAAGTTGCCTTTAAAGAATCGGAGACGTGCTGTCATTTCCTAATTCCAGAGGTGGAAAAACCTTAAAGCGCTCTGAATTTCCAAAGATTTCCATGGTTGCCTTGACTGGTGGTCCGTCTACGTCGGGTGTTAAGCCGGGTGCTATTAATACCCGTTAGTCTGGTCTACAACATCACATGAGAATTCATTGATCTTTAGCTCGGGCAGTGCAGTTGTACCGTCGCCATTCCTGTTTTCAATTTCCATCCCGGGTTTGCGGCACACACTAGACTCGGTCTCACAGCGGAGTGAACATGTGATACAGATCGACGTCATCGGATGTAAATTAACCCTTCATTATTCGGTTAAACTGTCCCCATTGTCTATGGCAGGGATTCACAAACTTTTGTCCGCCGAACCACTTTGACCTGAAATATTTACTAAGTATTTAGTGAATATGTATTACCATAATCAATCTCTCCGATTTAAAAGGTTCAATAATTGTCACATGTTCACGGTTCCCTGATGTCGGTCAGTGATCACATGACATGCATGTAAAGAAATACAATATTTCATCTTTTTTAGTAAGAGTTTCATTTTAATTGTTATTATTTTCAAACGATTTATTCATTTAAATTTGACCTATTTATCAATTAATTATTATAGTTTCAATAATGTACGAACCCCCTGCAGTTCCCACAGGAGCCGCGAGGATTTTTCAGATCCCTGTTTGGGAAACTTTGGTCTATGGTTGCTTTGGTCTTTATTTTTTTTTTATTATTTTTTTTTTTTTTCAAAAATCAAAATTATAGAATTCAACAGCAAGTTCTTGACATTTCTTTTACACATTTTCACATTTTGCAAGTATAAATTGAAACACAACAACAAGTGAAAAAAGTAACTTGTAGCAGAGATACAGTTCTTTGATCTTTTTTAATTTTTAAAAACTTGACAGATTCTAAATAAATAAAGGCTGTTTTAAATGTTTCCTAATTACAAAAACAAATCGATAAGTGTAAAAGCAATACACCAGTTACAGTGATTTTAGCAGGAGTAAAAATAAAAATAAACCTTAATTGTGATAAATTCATTGTGCATGGTCCTGCTTTCTTTCTTTTTTATTTAGGCAAAAGTAATGTGATATTTGACACATTCAATACTTTATCAAAATAAAGTACAATTACTCATCCACTCAGAGGTATCAGATTTATCTGTTAAATATATATATATATATATATATATATAGATAGATAGATAGAATTAATATTACAGTGTTTATTCCAAATATGCATGTCGCTTATCCTGCACAAATCTTGAGCATGCACTGACAACAAAAATGAGTTATGTAATATGCCAAATAAACCCAAGATTGTATGTGTCAAAACTAAACAACTTACATTTGAATAGAAATAAGGATGATGCTTTCTGGAATGGAAATAAATACTTCTTATTTCCATAGACACAGACAGAAAAAATGTGACTTCTCAACCAGATACTAAAGCATATATTCAGGGATTTTATTTGCATAATGGTTGAATCAGTGTATAAAGGTCACATACAATATATTTTGCAATATCTTGCAATATAAAATATATTTATAAATACAAATATATATAATATATTTATTTATAACTATGTACCAGAGAACTGGCTTTTGTGCTGATCAGGAAATAAAAAATGTATACACTATACATTTTCTGTCCAGGCGATAGTATTTACTTTATGCAGTGTACATGTATAAAATAAAATAGAGATAAGCTATACTATTCTTCTTTTGAATGGCTTATGTAATAAAGCAACATAACCTTCTTTTGCCAACCAGGTGACTACATAATAAGCTACATTTGAGCTAAATAATGACACTATTGTCTTTTAGAGCTGTTTTACAGCAGAATCTCCAAAGTTGAGTTTCCATAATTGACTCTGCTATTTTCCTGTTTTAACTCCACCTGTATTGTATAAAGCGCTAGAAATAAAAGTGACTTGACATAAGGCACTTGAAGACCCACAAAAAGCATGGGACTTCAAAATACATTGAAATGTCTAAAAAAACATTTAAAATAATACGATGGCTTCTAAACTCACTGGAGGGTCTCACTGTCAGATTCAGCTGTGGCACAGGAATACTTATTTCATTTCTCAGAATGCAGTGATAAAGGAGAAGTAAAAAAAAAAGGACCATCGGTTTAATTTCTTTCATTATTTTATCTTCAGTTACACGTGAAAATGTCACAATTCTAGCCTTACTGATCAATGGTGCTCACTGGCCCTTTGCATCACCTGGTGGTGATTTTGCAAATGAGTTTCCCATCAGTCTACTTCATAAAAAAGTCATGCATGATCATTTTGACTTATTTTTGATAAATGTAATTTTTTTTCACAACATAATTAGTTTTGATGACTTTGCAATAATTATAAAATGTGAAAAATAGTAATAATGAAAGTAATAATGAGTGCATGTTTCCAATTTATGCAGGTAAGGAATACAAGGAATACATGGAGTGGATAAATATAATATAAAGATAGAGAGAAAAGTTTTTCCGACTCCAAGTGGAGGTTTATCTCCATTTTTTCACTAAAGTTAGCTTCACCGGAGCGGTGCCAAGCAAGCATAATGTGCGCTTAGCGGTCTTAGATGTAGGGGCGCTTGTAGTTTAAAGAGACATGAAACAGACTTCAGTCACATGAATGATTGTAAATAATTAATTCACGGAATTTACCCTATGCTAACTGCATGAATTTAATCAGATTTCAATTTTTTCAGAATTCAAACACCGCATTTAGGTGCTCTAAGAAAACCAACCCGTGACACAATATAAACGATCAAATTTCTCAGTTCATTAAGGTTTATTAAAACAGTAAAATTATTGGTCAAGTTGAGGTATGTCAGTTTATTTAAAACCATCCATGAGTACAATAAAAAAATATCACACCATGTACTCGTTAAGTTAATACAACATAACACTTCAGGCTGTCCCATCTTAAAACACGTTCAATAGTGACTGTTAAGATGGAATACAATCACTTCCTTTGAGAATGGACATCCATAGAGGATGCCTTCCAGGTGGACGAATACTGTCCAAGACCTCCTTCCTTCAGATCACAGCTAAGCAAGACAGACTGCAGAGCCTGAGCATATGCTGCAAAAAAGAAAGAAAAAGAGATAACATCACATTTATGCACTTAGCAGACGCTTTTATCCAAAGAGACTTACAATGAGGAACAAAGCAATTCGTCAAGAAGCCAACAATATTCTTAATATGCAATGCCAGGTTTATAGTTTATTTAATAATGTCAAATTAAACTTTCTAAAGTAAATTAAATTAAAGTACATTAAATCATTTTTTAATCACGCTTTTAAGAAGTACACTTATTTTTTTTTATGTGCTGACTTACTAAAGCACATGTAAAGGACGTGTAGTGTTATTTGATATTACATTTAAAGTTAAAATGGCTAAATACATTTTCTGAAACTATGGCTTAATTTCTCGAAACTCTACACACAAAACCACAAAACACGCACACAGCATGCAAAACGTCACACATCTTTTGCAAAAGCAAACACTTCATCCAAAACTATTTTAACTCTTCTAAATATGGTGTTTTTGCGAAGTAACTCTACACACAAACCATCAAGTAACTAGCCATATACATGCCAAACTACACACAGATGTGAAAAATGTAAAACACAACTGTGACTTTTGCCTGATCAGAGTGCAATAGAGTGTACAGGAGTTTGTCACATGTATGTATGTGCACAAATACACTGTATATACAACATGCATTGAATCAACACTGAAGTGACTTGAACTGAATAATGACACTATTGGCTCCTTAAAGCTGCTTTACGGCAGGATTTGAATTTGTTACTATTGTGAAGCTGCTTTGAGATAATCTGTAAAGTATAAAGATAAGTATAAAGAACTATAGAAATAAAGGTGTCTTGATTTACAAGCATATGCAGTATATATTTACAAAATAAACATATGCAAGGATGAAAAATGTATTAGTTTCTCAAAACATTGAGTTTTGATTTCTAAGTGATCAAATTGGGTATATTTACATTATAAACAGAAATACAAGGAAGGAGGTGAAAATGCATTACCTATTTCTCAAAACAACGAGTTTTGATTTCAAAGTGAACAAATTATGTATAAGTGTTGTCATACATGATCACTGGGTGTAGGTAATCGGTAAATGAGTGTTAAATGGCAGTGTTTTCTAAATTAAACACAAGAGCTGTTAGTTTTACAAATAAAAACTGAGTGTAAAGCAGATATGTGCTTGCAGTTTTTTGTGTGAAGATTAGCTACATAATTGAATGGTTTCACTAAGTGGGCCTCAAGTACCACTTTTAGTGTGTAAGCAATTAAAACAAAAACTGTAATATGTACTAAATTGCAACTTCATCATTACAAGTTTTTAAATACGTGACATATAAGTTTCAATAAAAATGTCATTAAAGTATATCTAAATTTACCATAAATGCTTGTCATTATATCTGGCAGGACACTTTGACCATATTTCAAAGACAATAGAAAAAATTATGAGATTATGTAGATGTACCTAAAGTAACTTAAGTGGGTCAAAAAAGCACTTATAAGTACATTTAATTTAATTTGAATTCAAACTATATTAAATTATAATTTAATTGTAAATAGCATATTAAGTGTCTAAATGCATTCCATTTAGTTATATAACCGTAAGTACCCTTTTAAAAAGTATGCCAAAGTGTACTTCCTTTTCATAAGGGTATTTAAAACTTGTTTTCATCTAGTTATAAAAATAAGGCTGTTCCTATGATGAACTAAATCCATGATTAAACTTCACACTGTCTGGTAAAAATATCTACAGTTATGACATGTCATGGAAAGTGGAAAAACAAAAGATGTCAGTTGTGACAGAGGGGCCACATGCACCGTCCATCAAGTCACGGTACTGTGAGTAAAACCATTTTCTAACCAGGTACGATGTGACAAGGTTTCCTTTCCAGCAACACAATCCCCAACCAATCCGAACACTCCTGAATTTCATTCTACAGTTATGAGGAAGCAGGATTTTGGACGAATGATGTTTCACTGTGGGTGGGGCTATTCCACACAACACCACAGATATAGGAACCAAGCAACTAACAACGTGTTTTGTCACTTCAATACACAGGACATTCAAATTATTTTCATTTAAGGAGCAGTGAGATGTTCTATACTTATTCTAATATATAAAATGAAACGGATACAGAGTGAGCAGTTTACCTTTTGGATTGTTGTAGAAGATACAGTTGTTGGCGCAGGTGTCAGGATGGCTGTCCCAGAAAGTGTCTGCACAGGAACACAGAGGTGGCAGCTCTATTTTGTCCTTCTCCAGTTTCTCCTTCAGTCGAGCCTGCATTGCGTCAATGTACCTGTCACAGAATCATCACATGTTATTACAACACAATTCTGATCTATTAAATGTGAAACAATAGATGTTATGGTGCATTTATGGTTTGTTTATGGTTATTATGGAATCCTAGCATTTATGATGTTTTGGGTTATTAAGTTTTTTTTTGTTTTTTTAAAGAAAGTACTTTTATTCAGCAATGATGCATTGATCAAAAGTTACAGTAAAGACATTTATAATGTTACAAATATTTCTATTTCAAATAATATTCTTTTGAACTTTCTATTCATCAGAGAATCCTGATTTTTTTTTCAACAACAGCCATGTTTCCATCCACCTATGTTTATGCTAATTTTGGGATTTACATAAAAAATAAACGCTGGATGGAAACGCTAAGATGCACATCAATTCTAAAAATGTGCATAAAAAAAATGTATGCGCTTAATTGAGTCATGAAGACATGCGCATAAACTATGATGGAAGCACATTTACAGAATAAATAACAAAACAAACAAAACTCATGTGACTTTGCCTAAACAGAGGATGTGATTGGATAACTGGACTAAACAACGGATCAGTTATATTGCACACACACAGCATCTCAAATGTTGTTTTAGTTATTCTAAAATGCCTGAACAAAAGTCTGTCATCAAAATGATATGGCATAATGACCATAATCACATGATTGCGTTCCCAAACATCAGGCATCCAAACGCAAGATGAATGACAGCACTTATTGCATTTCATCTACACGATCTGAGGAGTAAGTCATTTATGATGGAGGAAAAAAACATTTTTATAAAAGATATTTTGAGCCAATTTCCTAGGAAGTGACAATTTTGTTCTCTTGAAAACATGGGATGGAAACACTGCTTTATATCGCAAATGTTTTATGCGATATTCCAATTTTCCATACAAGTTAAATTCGCAGCTTTGCATGGAAACATAGCTAATGTTGCTTGAGCAGCAAATCAGCATATTTAAATGATTTCTAAAGGACCATGTGACACTGAAGACTGGAATAATAGCTTATAATTCTGATTTGCCAAAAGAGGATTAAATTTCATTTTAATTTTTAATAAATATAAAGCAGTTATATTAAATTTATAATATTTCACAATATTATGGTTTTTACTGAAGCCTTGGTGAGCATAAGACTTTTCCAAAAAACAATAAAAACAAAAAATCGAACTGACCCCAAACTTTTGAACAGTAGTTTTTTTTATGGTAATAATGATAGTCATGCATATATTGGCAGTATGTACCGTTTGCTTTCTTTGATCCATTTTGTTCTTTCTCGTCTCTCTACCTTCTCTGCTGCCTCCTCCTCATCAAGCCTCAATCGCTCCAAAATCAAATACTCCCTCTCAGCCATGTCTTTTCTTTCTTCCTCCAGCTGTCGCTGCCTTTCCATCTTCTTCTCTTCAGCTTTCCTGAGTTTTTCTTTTTCATTCTTAATCCTACACAAAGCAAAGATTTCTCTAGGTTTAGAAAAGAAAGTATAATATAGAGCGCAACATGAAGTCTTTTGTGTTCTTGAACAACTTAATGAAAAGAAAATTATGTGTGGTTACTTGCTTCAATAGTGCAAAACACATGCAGTAAAGCGTGGGACAGGTTTCTAAAATGAAAAAAAAAAAAAAAAACTTTTTTATTAATTGTAATAAAAAATTACATCTAAAAATCATTTTTAAATTAATTGTACAAAATATTTTCATATGTGCACATACATATACATTTAGTTAGAACCTATTTACTTTAACCTTAATTCTATATCATCAATAGAAAACCTACATTTTGACAATCTATGTGTTTTTTTCTGGGAATCAAAAGGAAACAGCATAATGGTTACTAGAAACTTTAAAATCTCTGCATTTGTTATGGGAGTGACCTTTTAGAATATTAAGTCATGTCTTTTTTACATTCGTCTTTGACATTATTTATTATTCTTATTTGAAAATTCAGTATTATTACTATTTTACATGAACTAATCAGTCATGTAAACTATTTCCCGTAGCCTGACTACAGGAGAGAAATGTAAGAAATTATAGTCTGCCTCATCCCAGATTACACTCCAAAATACATGTTAGAAAGAACTTATCCCCAAAATGGCTTTGTTATTATAGAAACAGTTTGCTCTGGTCTCAGTAATATGAGAATAGTACCGCCGGAATAGTATTTAATCAGTTATTGCATGAAAGCGGCAGCAGGACATCAAGAACTATCCTGTGACAAAGTGACCGTGATTACCAATCATAAAGACAGATGTCTTTCTGAGTATAATCCTATCACACGAGCCCTTTAGTGATCACACCTTTACCAACATCTGTGATGTGGGTACGGAAGGTTATCACTTCGACTGTTGTCCTTAATTTACATTTAAAACGAAACCTTGTTTACATGATGCAAGGGAGGACTAGTGTAGAAACAGTATAACATGTTTGAGCCTGTACTGTTCAGGGTTCATCCCGACTCTGTTTAACGCAAGGTGCTTCGTGTGCTTTGTCACTGCTATGCTGCAATAAACTTCTTAATAGAGATCTTCAACGTCCTCATCATTTTTTCTTACAGAAACCAAAAGAGAAGTGAGCAACCATCACGTGGAAAGGCATGGAAATAGACATTATTTTTAGTAGCAGTGAATTTATGATCATGTAGCGCTGTTGTATTAAAAGACGTGAACATGTGGTGAGGTTCGACCTTGCAGTTCTCTTCAGATGTTTCCTGTGCCTTTGGTGCTCCTTCACTTGCTCTCGCTCAGTATCCATGAAGTGACGTCGATACATGAGGAACTGAGACTGCCTCTGAAACAATACAGTTAGCACTTTTTTTGGGGTAAAAACAGACTCCACCTAAATCAAGACTAAACGCTAAATACACTACAGTTAGAGTTGGTATTGGTAAACAAACAAAAAAAAACTTATCTAGCAAGGATGCGTTCAATTGATCAAAATATTAGACAGCACAACTGTTTTCAACATTGATAATCATAATTAACGTTTCTTGAGCAGCAAATCAGCCTATTAGAATGATTTCTGAAGGATCATGTGACCCTGAAGACTGGAGTAACGGCTAAAAATCTAAAATATGTCTAAAAAAAATCTAATGATAAAAATCTAGCGTTGACATTACTGGAGTAAATTATATTTTAAAATATATTAAAATAAAAAAGTTATTTTAAATTGTAATAATAATAGATAAGTAACAGTTATTTGCTGTATTTTTGAACAAATAAATGCAGCATTGGTCTGCATAATAGACTTCTTTCAAAAAAATGGAAAAGAAAAATGACTGACACACTTTTGAACTGTTCATTTGAATATCTATATTTTTCAGTGTAATATGCTTACAATCAGACATTCAGTTTCATTGCCGTGTTTATACAAATCTACATGGATTTCCCTAATAAAAAGAGCCTAAAGTGGAGACTTTATTCAAAATAAAGTGTGATTCCTCACCTGCCTCTTCAGCTCCTCCTGATTCTCATGAGGCCAAAGCACTTGGGAAGCTCTGTAGTCAGTAGTGAAGCCTGTGCAGGAAGCTGTGGGATCTGGCTCATAGACCTACAGAGACATTAAAATATATACATGAAATAATAACATATTGTGTTGAAAATGTAATAAAAGGCCATTTGGTGTAAGACAGCTTGAACAGAAAGTACATACGTATTTATTCTAAAGCGTCCACTTAAAAACAGAGAGGGGCAATCTAAGGTATTTGTATTAAAAAAAAAAAACACCAACCAGTTTTTATATGATGTTTAAGGAAAGGTTGAAACTAAAAATGATATTACAATCATAATTAATTATGCCACAAATTGGTAGCTGATTCCAAGATGCAAAAGTGTTTTGTCTAAAACATAAAGCAGCTATATATTAAAACACATTCATACTATGTAATATCACACATAGTATTCTTCTCATAAAGATAATAATTTGCTTTTATATTGTCATTGATTAAAGTTACAGATTACAGTTACACAGATACACAGTTACAGTTACACAGATACTTTTTGTTAACTTTCCCCCTCAAAGCTGTATGGACATTTTATGTTTTTCTTCGTGTTAAAAACTAGTGTTGTTAATAGAATAAAATTATCACAATGATAGTTAGAGGCAAAATGAAATAGTAATATTATCAAATCTGGAGAATATGAATGTTAAAAAAAAAATGTTAAATGTATTTTATTAGTATATTACTTTAACTTTGACTATTTTACTATATATTTTCATTTATAATATGCATTTTCCACAGTATAAATTGGGTCTTTATACATGAATACCTGATCATACTTGGGGGTCTGTGGCATCTAAAACCTGTGATATAGATAACGCTGAATACGTGTGTGTAAAATAAAAAATAATCTTTTGACCATTTAACACTTATTTAATCAACATAGTTCTTAAGGATACCTTGTTTACTCTCCATGTCTTCCTAAAATCCTATGCCACAAACCTCACAAACTTTGAAAAATACAGTTTTTTCCTCAGAAGCACGTACTTTAATGTAGCAGCACAGACATTTATAAGCAAAGCCTTGCTTTCCAGCGGACTGATAAGCAGGACTTTTCTTTATACGGTATGTGTATTAACATAGGTGTGCCATCTGATTTTAAGGCCAAACAAGATCTTCTCACCATATCGTTCTGAAAAGTTACAGCCTTGCTTCTGAGACGATGCAAATGAAGAGGTTGATCATGTTGCCCCAACAGCATCTCATCTTTAGAGTCAACGTCCTCTTCGTTTTCCTCTTCTCCATCATTTGAACCTTCAGTATAATCCTTCTGAACACTCAAAGTATGTGATTCAGGTTTCTGGTTATATAACAAATGTGAAGATATTAATACTACAACACTGAACGTTCAGGTTTCAGAAATGACCCCAAATGCATCATGCATGACTCACATTTCTAGCTGGGGATATTTCCCATCTCCCACCAGGTAGCTGTGATAGTTCATCTCCATCTTGCACTATTTGACGAGCAGCTAGTCTGTGTCTCACCTGCTTCCTGACTTTACTGACCTGGAAAAAGTGTCCAGAAACACTCCCTTACATGTACATCTAGACAGTTCCTGGATCGACTTATTTTGTTGATAATGGAACAATATTCCAGTCTGAAAATTTAGTCCTCATCCTATCCCTACTCCTAAACCTAACCCTACTCATAAGTTCTTCCTAAAATCCAAAGGAAATGATAGGTGAATAACACTGATGTGGAAGCACTTAACCCTGGTTGTAAGCCTTAACTTGTCCCTCAAATCTGATTGGTTAATTGGAATGTTGCTCCAGGATCAACAAAGATGTTGCACTTGGTGAAATCAGGTTCTGCCTGTAAATACCAGTACATGATGTGTGTGCAGACTGGAAGAAATGGCCTCTGTCCCCTGAGCACTGACCAAGCGAGAGCTGGGACTGCAGATAACTCGCTGCCCATGTGTCCAGGAAGGGAATAAATTGGATTGAGGTGTAAGGCGATGGGCTGCTTTGCTGCTTTGTTGCGATACTTTGTCCTCACATTCAACCTGAAAAAAAAGTTCACACAAATGACTATTTGAGCATTTGTTAGAATAAGGTGTCATGACTTTCCACACAGCTATTCAGACAAGCTTATGGCTGTTGGTGACAATAAAATACAAAAGGCACTTTTCACAAACATATGATGTGTTTAAAACTAGCTACTTTTTTATATCATGTTTACTACTGTTTGAAATGTTGGGGTCAGTAAGATTTTTTTATTTATTTATAATATTGTTAATAAACTAAACAAAAATTATTAGAAATTGTTTTCGATAAAGAAAAATAAAATATTAATATTAGATGCAAAACTGGTTGTCTTGGTAACTTACTGGGGAAAAAGGTACTGAAGTTGAAGTAATACATTTTGTCAAACTAAAATTTAAATAAGTATAAATGTAAGCTAAATAAAAAATATTTTAAATAAAATGACAAAAGAGCAACAAAATTAATTGTACATATTAATAAATAATATAACAGAATATGAATACTAAAATAATACTTTTATTCAGTAAAGAGGCATTACATTGTACAAAAACATGTACATAAAACTGTAAAAAAGTTTATGCTATAGTTTAACATAGTTCTATTTCCAAAGAACACAGGATTTGTGCCTTTATTGCTTATGAAATAGCCAATGGACAAATTGTGCCCAACTCAGGGAAAAAGGTGCAATCCTTTGTCGCTCATTAACAGACATTTCTTACTGTCTCATATGATTTCAGTAGCTGCTGTTGTTTGCGCAGATGGACCTGCTGTGAAACACGTTTACGAACTGCATCCTGAAACCGGCGCAGAGTCTCCTCTTTCTCTCGTCGGGTCTCCTCCAGAAGCTCTTCCGTAAGCAAAGCCCGGACCTGCCCCAAACACAGGGTGAGATTTACATTACATGACTGGCTAGTTGACACTATCCACAAATAAGATACAAAATAGGGCCCTAAATGATATATATATTATATATATATATATATATTTTTTTTTACTACAAGAGTAGTTTTGATGATCCCATGATTTCATGATCCCATTTATTTGGTGTTAGCAAGTTTTGCAACAATTTTATGAAAATTTGAGATATGTCTAAAAACAGTAAACAAAATATATTATTTATTAAAAAAATCACATTATAAATAAATAAATTAACATTAATAATAAAAAATAACAAAATGTATAAATAAGTGCAAGTATAATACGTAACCGCCAGTGTGTGTGTGTGTGAGAGAGAGAGAGTATATCATTTTAAATTTTAATATTAGTTTTAGTAACTTTTTTTTTTTTGGCGTTTAAAAAATGACTATAGAGTTTTATTATTTCTTGTTTAAGTTTTAGTTAGTTTAGTACTTAAACTAAACGAAAATTTTAGTTGTATAACATAACATAACTATTATAATATAATAACCCTGGTAATATGGAAAGTAACCAGGGTTTGTAGCCAGAATTTAGATGTAACTCAGTGGCAGCTAGTTTGGGCCTAGATTTTGGTTTGTACTTAGGCTAGTTACTGTTATTTCTTTTCCAAATAAATTAAAGAAAAAAATGTTGGAGTGTTGACGCGTTTTCCAGGTCAGTAAAGAATGTGGGACATACTGTAATAAGCGCGACACCAACGTGTACGGTATTAGTGCAAAGGTCAATGAAGCCCTTGTTTAAATCTCTACAGCTCTCATATCAGTGTAGTTCTTACCGCGGGATGCTCCTGACACTCATCTCCACTCTCCACCCAAACACCCACAGGCGCCACAGCCGGGTTCCTCTCGGCCAACACTCTCACACCTTTGGTCTTTCTTCTGTTTCCAGAGGTTATCCTTTTATTTTCTTTTAATACATTCTTTTGCGTTATCGAAGAGCAAACTCTTTCTTTAGCTGTTCTTGCTTGATTCATTTCGTATAAATTCTTCTGGTAACGTTAGATATGAATGGGTATATCTAGCAAGTAACGTTATGGCTTTTCGGGAGTCAATGATGTTCTGACCTTATTAGCAAGCACAACATTGATCCTTCGAGCTTCTTTACGGGAGTATTTTTAAAGGCCAGCGAATCATAATGTTGTTACCGTCCTCATGCAAATATCGTTAATATTTCTACTCCTGTAACTGACAGAATTAAAACTCCGTTGTCAATGACGCTAACAGAATCACAACCGCTTTAGACACGCCCATTTATGATGCTATTGGCCAGAGTTTTGTAAAGGTATGATTTTATTTGTCGAAAGTAACGCCGTTCAAGCAGAGCCCAAACATCTTCTTCTTCTTCTTCTTTCAGGATTCAATGGCGGTTGGCAACTCATCTCAAAGGTGCATTACCGCCACCTACTAGACTGGAGTGTGAGCAGTAAACTGGCATCCAAAAGAGATAAGAGGAACTCCTATTAAATTCTTTCGCCTAGCCCAGTGTTTTTTTAAAAACAAAATTAACAGCTTGTGTATTTTCCCAGATGTTTTCCCCAATAAACACTCAAGTGTACAACTTTGTTCATCCATTTGTGCCTTTAATTCTATTCTATCTTCTTCATATTTTTTGCAGTCTAACAATATATGTTTCACTGTCTCTTGCATAATCCAGTGGGGTGTTTTCCTGTTTTATACAATGTTGCATTTAAACCAGTGTGACCCATTCTAAGACGTGAAACTAACATCTCCTCCCTTGGGCTTCTGCCCTTCCTCATGCTTGTGACTACTTGATTTTGAATACTGTATAGATGAGGTCCTGTATCCGCTGTGTTCCAATGACGTCCTGTATCCGCTGTGTTCCAATATTCCTGCCATATTTTAAGTGAGTGTTGTTTTATAATGGTTTTAACCTCTGCTCTACTTATTGGTATGTACACATCTACTGTTTCATGCTTTATAGAGTTTTTTGCTATCATATCTACAACTTCATTTCCTTCCACCCCTACATGAGCAGGAACCCAAAGGAAAGAGACAGCTACTCTTTTATTACGAGCATGTGGAGTATTTGATGAATGATGTCTTGTCTACATGATGCTCTCCCAGATTGAATGCTTAATAATGCTAATAAACTGTCTGAGGCAATAACAACTCCTTGGTTCTGACTATTTCCTTCCACCCACCCTAACAGAGCCCAGACATTCTCTGGTTCAAGCGATTTGGTCACGCCTGATGTGTTCCTAATGTACGTTCGATCAGAAACCGACTACCTGCTCGTTTTAGCTCCACGCATATTATTCTACTTTTTCTCTAGACCTAACTGAATTTGCAGTGACTAAAATTAAATATTGTAGGTTTTACACAGAATTTCATAGCCCTGATTTTTTTTTTATTGTAAATCTACTGTATATAGAGAGCCTAAGTCCCTCCCCTTCCGGTAGACCACCATGGGACCTTATTTCGGAAGAATATTAGACAACAAATAGACAACTATTTTGATCTCGTTTGAATTAAAGGTTAAAATAAAATACCTTTATTTAATAAAAGGAATAAAAAGGTTGTCTCTCGCCATTGACTACAATACATATTTTTTTCCGAAATAAGGTCCCATGAGCCAGAAGCGGAGGGGAGGGACTTGGGCTCTTTATTGTGTAGCAATTTAAAACAGAGTATGTATGTAGGCTATGTATGTATGTATGTAGACTACCGGTATGTGTTTATTTATTCACAACCTCACTGCAAAGTTGTAACGTTTTATTTTTTAATGCATATGGGAAAGAAAATGGAAATTTTATAATTTTAAATAGCCATTGTTGTCATGTCCTAATTATGCTTCTTTTTTAAACCTGTAGGCCCGGTTTCACAGACAAGGCTTGGATTAAGTCAAGATCAGGCCTTAGTTCAGTTGGGGCATTTAAGTAGCTTTTATTAATGTGCCTTAGAAAAAAAAAAAACAACATTGAGAGGTGGTCTTTTAATATTCAACAATATTATTGATCTGACTGCACTGATGCTGTTATGAGAACTGAACTGAGCTCGACGATTAGCTACACCATTTTTTTTTGCAGAACTTCTTTATAGATTAATTGAATCAACACTGAAATGACATGACAGCCGAAATAAAAATGATTATGATTTTAACAGTAAAAGACTGTAAAAATGATATAGTGAAAAACTGTTAATTGGTTAACAGAAAGTTTCCTATATGCGGTAAATAACTGTGATAGATCTAATGGTACATTAAAATTTCATGTGTGTTACCATGATGGTATTTAATGTTTGTGTGAATGACACTGTGCAGCTTCTATAAATTAGTATTAACTTTCATGTAGAAGAGCTGCTTGTGATGAGCTTTGATTAATCATGTGACTCTCATCAACACTGTGGTTGTTGGTTATTAGTGTGTTACATTGGTACAAAACAGATGTTAATACATCAATAGGTTGGTAAATTATCATTATATCAGATAATGGAATACGGTTTATTACTGTAAATTTTAAGTTAAGTCTGTAAATCAATAATGTTGCTACCGTATTTTTGACGGGAAAGCTCTGGTAACCAAAGCTGCCGTTTTTTTTACCGCAAAAACTACGGTTTATTTTTTACAGTGTATGTTTCCTGTTATAACTGTAAAGCTGCTTTGAAACTACGCAATATAAATAAACGTGACTTGACTTTTAAAACTTCTGTTCATGCCTGAAACTATTTTAGAGTGATTGTTTTTCCACATAGCTATTTGCATTCTCTGTGCTTATTTGGGTTTCTGTCTCCAACTTATACATTTATGCATGGGTATGAATCAATACAAGATAAGCCTGCTCCCTTTACAATGCCTGTTCTCAACAGCCGTGCCCATGCATAACAAGGAGCCTACTGTGTCTTTTGTGTGAATCAGCACGCACATCGTCTCTCCCTTTACAGGGACAGAATGAACTTCAACGAGAGAGACACGATTACATAATGCTCAGATTATTAGCGGATGAAACACTGTGCAAAGTATGTGAAAGATTGCATTTAGATCTTTCTCAATATTTTATTTAACATCTTTACAGATCAACTCTACTTGTCATTTACATTCACCAAAAATAAAAACAGTCCTGTTCATGTTCTTTAAGTGAATGAAGAAAAAAAAGAAAGAAAAAAAATGAGACAAACATTCACTGTTGGCTTGACAAAGCCTAGCCTGGAGTTTACAACAATTGTAAACGATTTATTCAATTGTTAGTTTGAATGCAGATCTTGCTAGGTGGTTGCTAGGGTGTTCTGGGTGGTTTGTAGGTAATTGTTTGGGACATATACGTAGGATCCACATTCGACCACGAGCCACATCAGCGAGCCCGCCATCTTGCAACGGTGTTGTCACTCACAGTAAGAATAAATGATGCCACAACATTTCGCAGCTTGTGGTTTTGAAACCGCTGAGATTTAAACTCCTGAAGAAATGGGATAAACTTTCTCAAGTGAGAATGTGTTGGTTTGTGTTTTTATAAGTATTAACTCAATATTATGTTTTTACTTTTACTATGGTAACTTTTTAACGTGTTAGCTGACGCCTTCGTCTTCTTGTATTGTGTTAGTTTAGCAAAATCATCGGCTAAAGTCTATTTCAAATATAGATATTCATATATGTGTCTAGCTACATTCGCAGACAGTCAGTCAACTTGCTCTCGAATATTCACGGACCGCTCCAATATGGCTGATGGCTTATATATAGCAGCCCATTAAAACAGTCGCTAATGCGGAATCTATGTAGATAGCTCCATGGCTTGGGAATTCTGGTTGGTTGCCAGTGTGTTGCTATGAGTACTACGATATAGACTTTAAGTAATTTTTATTATTGTGCCTTAGGAAAAAAAACATTCCTGGTGTGCATCTTGCGACAAAACAATATTTTAAATATTTTATTCTGGGATTTAAGCCTAAGGTATAGACTTTAGCAGATGATTTTGCAGGTCTAATTCACCAGTGGTTCCTTCGAGATTTTCCAATGAGGTTTTATAATGGGTTTTTTTCATTTGGTGAGTAAAATAAAACCTGTGGTGACCAAAACTTGACGACATTTTGAGGTCTTGTTCTACAACGTAAACTACACACACTCACGCCCCAAACTGTCTTATTTAGTTAAAACATACGTTTTCAAAAATAAACATAACTGCTTCCAAATTCACATTTTCTGTGTAATTTACGTTGTAGAACAAAATGTTGAAGTATCGTCAAGTTATGTTGTCGGGTTTTTGCACCCCTATTTGACCTCAAAGCATACAATTGACACACCCCCTTTCACATTGCAGTACCCAGACATCTCTGAGAGTGAAGAGACGTTGGGCCACATTAACTAAACAGGACAAATTAGCGTGAAAGAGTAATTTAAAAAAAAAAAAAGAAAAAGCGATGGGAGTGCAAAGTTCAAATGCATAAGACTTTTGTTCATCTTCAGAACACAAATAAAAATATTTGTGATGAAATCTGAGCTTTCTGTCACTCCGTTGACAGCTACGCAACTACATTTTTGATGCTTTAAAAAGGTCATAAAGAGATTGTAAAATGAATCCATATGAATTGAGGGGTTTAGTCAAAATTTTCCAAAGATGTTCGCTTGACGTGCGAGAACCGATGAGGTTCATTCTCGTGTGTTACGCAGCACGTTTGAGCTTCTGCAAAAACCAATGAATTTTGTTCTCGTGCGTCAAGCACGTTCGGTTGAGCTCCTGTTTAAGTTCGCTGATTAATGTTTAAATGTGCATAAAAGCCTAAATTAAATCAGTTTATCATATAAAGCCATTGAGTATCTTTAGAAAATTTTGACTTAATTCATATGGATTAGTTTTACGATCTCTTTATGAACTTTTTGAAGCGTCAAAGGGGTATTTGTGTATGGAGAGTACAGAAAGATCTTGATGGTGAGTAATTAATGAAAGAATTTACTGCTTGATTTACTTAAATACTCTACTCGTAAATTTTGCATCTGAAATGAAAACTCCAACAAATGCATATGCAATTAGATCAGCCGCAAAAACAACCCTGCAGGTTTGTCCACGTTGTCCACGTGTCCAGGACTTTCCAGCACAAATTTTTCACTGTGTGTTTTTACAAAATCCTGACAATAAATTTTAAATGCTAAAAGAGTTTGCGCTGGCACAAGCTGTTAGTAAATCTGGCCCATAGTGTGTTAGATCAACTCAACATTCACAATATGCTTAAAAAAAATGTGTCTTAACATGAAGAAGCTAAAAAAGTTTGAAATGCAGAGTTTTGGAGCATAGACACATATACGTGTATTAACATATTTACATAGCCTACATTAATGCAACAGTTTTTGTGCAGGTCATTATCTGACTTTTTGCAGCATGTGGGCTTGGCAGACGTGGTCAGTGCATCAAATTCTATATTTTTGGGGACCCTCTGGGTTCTTGTGGAGAGGTGGATATATCCTCAGGTCTCCTGGCTGGAGACAAGAGCTCAGAGGGCTGTGAGACTCGACCGGGGTCTCGGATATGGGGCGAGGAAGCGGCTGGTGGGCTTTGACTGTGTCCCTTCCTCCGGCGATGGTGCGGTGGGGATTTGGTGGAGGTGCGAGGGTATCTGCGAGTGGAGCGAGCTGGAGGCTCAGGCAAGTCGGATGGAGGAGGTATTGAGCTGCTGTAGCTTGGAGGGCTGCCGCTAATGGAGCTGCATGTTTCACATGTTGATGCTGGTTCACCAGGGAGAGAATCCTGAGGATGTCAAGTACAGGAATTTGCAGTCTTCACACGCCTACATCATTGCACTTTCATGTTATCAAGACATGCAAAACGTCTAGGCTATTCTTGTTACACAGGTGTAATAACATCATAACCTATTCTACTGTATATTAGAATATGTGGTGAAAACATGAATATTAATGTGTAATACAAAGAAATGTTTCTGAAGCAGTCAGGTGTTTGCAGGTTCAACCTTTGCTCTCTGACTCACAGACAGTTCTGCTGAGATAATGGACCACTCATCCACTTGAAAGACTATTTTTAACTATAAAGTGGGTGTGCTGGGAGAGGGAAATTAAATAATGATGTCATAATACCTTTTCTTTTAAGATGTAGAGTGATACAGGATTCCTCCGCTCATGATCAGTCATTATTGGGATGACATCATCTAGATATATAAATAAACAATTTAACATGAAATATAATATAAAGTTAATGCTCCATCATCCATGCGACCCTACGTAGGACAAATGGTTTGGAGAATTAATGGATAATATAATATTATATATTTCCCCAGCATCCTGTACTCATTATCAGCCATTATTGTCATCATCATCTAAAAATATAAATGGACAATCACACGTGGCATTAATCTAATATAATATAATAAATTATATTACAAACGAATATTGTCATGGTATTTGGCTGATAACAAAGCGCACGACGAAGGAGATGGTTTAAATAGTCCTTAATTGTTGGTCCCACCAAGAAAACACACTAGAGATAACTTGAAGAAACAGAATAGCACACTCTAACACTGACAAGACAGGACCATGAACTGAACAAGACAGTAAGTACATAAAATAGAACTAAACAAGGGAACTAATGAGTTAATAAGGGCCAGGTGAATTAAATGAATCTAAGAAACACATGGGAAAACTGAGGCAACTGAAAACGAGGGGGAACAAAAAAAAGAAAGACAGAACAGACTCTGACAGTACTCCCCCTTCCCGGAAGGCGCGGCCTTGCATCAAAAGAGAAAAAGAGGAGTTGAATGCTAAGGAAAACACCAGGGTAGCGCAGGTCAGGGAGCCAGAGAGGTGCAGGCAATGGAGTTGTGAACCGGAGCGGACTGCCATCACTGGACTCTGGCCAGGGGCTGGAGTGGATGTGTGTGTGGCCCAAACACACATAATAACAGCAACATAATTGGTAAGGACCACCTATTCAATTCCACCAGGGCAGACAGGAAGGGCTGGCTCTGGAATTTCACTCACTGGAACGGACAGGGGAAATTTCTCTCTCTGGAACGGACTCGGGATATCTCTCAATGGAACAGACTTTGGGATTCCTCTCACTGGAAAAGACTCTGGAATTTCTCTCAAGGAAAGGACTTGGAACAGACAGTCTCTGGAACAGACTTGGGAGTGGACTCTGGAGTGGAGGTCCTGATAGTAAGGTTCGTGTAGGGCTTGAATGCAGGCTTGGAGTTTGCTAGAGTGTCCAAACATTTTCGGGGTGGGACTGGATGACAGCTGGAAATGTCCTCATTCATTTCCTCACGAAATCAGAACCATTCAACCAGAGGACATAATTTATATATTCAACCAAAAAAAAGAGCTGCTTTTACCAGGAGAAAGAAACTGATACAGGTCATCATCCAGTGCCTCCTGAAAACAGGCCTTGAGCATATGAGTGCTCCAGCTCAGACAACAATGCAAAAACTCCTCCACATATTGTTCCAGAGGCCTAACTGTTCTGTTGGAGGGAGAAGAGAAGGTGATCTTCAGCTAGACTCTGTAGCTCAGCCCATTTCATTGTCTTTTGGTCCTGTCTTCTGTCACAGTGTGTGGCTGATAACAAAGAGCACGACAAAGGAGATATTCAAAGTAGTCTTTACTTGTTGATTTCACCAAGGAAACACACAGGAGATAACTTGAAGAAACAGAATAGCATATTCTAACACTGACAGGACCATGAACAGAACAAAACAGGGAGTATTTATACTAGAACTAAACGATGGAAATAATGAGTTAATTAACAAGGTCCAGGTGAATGAGATGAATCAAAGAAACACATGGGAAAACTGGGTCAACTGAAAACGAGCAAAGAGAAGGCGAATCAGTAAAATAAGCTTGTTAGCCCAGGGTGCATTTACTCTGATGAACAACAACATAACAACATAATTATACTGAATCCATACCCTC
Source organism: Meda fulgida (assembly GCA_030578275.1). NCBI lineage: Eukaryota > Metazoa > Chordata > Actinopteri > Cypriniformes > Leuciscidae > Meda > Meda fulgida. The sequence goes on from CM060620.1 coordinate 7,836,202, forward strand.
GGGCTTGACGTCATGATATCTGATGTGGTGGGTTTGTGGAATGGATCTTGGTATAATAGTTTTAGACTTCTGTTTTTTTGATCTGGCAATGAAAGTATTTATGGTGACATGTTAATTTACACTAATATTATTAACTTGATGGATGAGTGAAAAAAGAAAAATAGGTTTATACTTTTTTGATGGCCTCCAGCAAGCACATACAGTTACAAGGGTGACAAGGACGAAGATGCCGACTGTAGACAGTATGATATAAAGGGAGCTCCTTTCTGGAAACGAGAACATTTTCAGCCATTTTGTTTCTTAAAGAACTGCAAATATTACATAAACATATCTATAAAGCATATAATACTGTTTCAATGTATTTAAAAATTATTCATTATATTAAAATGTTCCCATTCTTACTGTAAACCGTGAGTTTCACTGGCAGACTTCTCATGCTACTAATCGGGTTCTCCACCATACAACTGTAGACATCATCATCAACCATCTGAACGCGTGTGATGGTCACGACCTTCTGGTCCGTTGACAGCAGCAGACGGGTCTCATTTAATAATGGATGGCCACCTTTTGCCCAGCTATAGGTGGTCTTTGTGCCCGTGTCATGGGTGCAATTTATCGTGAAATTCTCGGTAAGTTCCAGAACAGTGGAAGTGACCATGTGGACATGTGGCTTAGAGACTGGCTCTGGTAAAACATCAGCCAAGATTTTATTGGTATGATGTAATGAGATCACAATGATTCCCAAATGTCTACAATGTCTGATTTTCTTTTCAAAATTTTCTTAAACTAGAGTCTTACCATCTACCGTCAGGTCGATGCTGCCCTCTCCAGTGAAGGTGTCATCGGTGATGGAGATCTCTACTTCATACGTGCCCTCATCAGACAGCCTGAGGTTATGCAGCAGCAGTGTACCATTCTCAAACACAAGGATACGGTCTCTGTATTCCGGCCGCAGGTTACCAATAATCTCCGTGCCAATGGACTGGACCACTGTAACAGGTTTTTCCCTTTTCAGCTGCCATTTGATTACAGGAGGATCCAGACTTCTGCTTGCGTATCGGACAGAGAGCAGAGCTTCTCCACCTACTGTCCCTCTGATCATCGTCTCAAAACTGGTAATGTTCACCCCCTGAACACATGCTGTGAAATGAACATAAACATCTGATTTATAAGATTAATGTTAGTTTGTAAAAATGTGACCTTGATTACCTGATCTTGTGCTGACTGTACTCCAAATATATTTATGCGTAACTTTAAGGTGGTTACATTTCATTTTAGGTGTTCTTGTTACAGTGTAAGCATACATTTAAGAACTGAGTAATATTAATTAATGATATTGTAGTGAGGTTCAGTATGTTTGAAGGAAGAAGAAGACGAGGTCGGCGAAATTGGGACTCGCACTTTATTCCCAGGTAACAAACAGAAAACAAAGAGGTGCGCTCGGGCGCGGCCGCTGTATCACACAGCAAAATAAAACTAACATGTAACTTGACACACACAATTCTCGGCAGGGCTTTCTCTGTGTCTCGTGCGAGTCCCAGGTCTCTCTCCCCTTCTCACTCTCAGCCGGCAGCTTATATGCAGTCTCCACGCCAATTACTGCAATCAGACACAGGTGTTCGTTATCTGCACTTGACCCACTTACTCACCGCGCGGCTCGCTGACTTCTCTCCCGCTACAGACTTCGCGGAACCACGCCCCCCTCGCCACATACCCCCACCGCCCGTCTCAGGCCGGGGAGCCGTCCGGCCTGCAGCCTCCCCCCCCCCCCCCTCCTGGAGAGGAAGTCAGCCACAACCATCTGTGCACCCGGCCTGTGGATCACCTGGAACTTAAAAGGCTGTAAAGCAAGATACCAACGAGTGATCCGCGCGTTGGTATCCTTCATGCGGTGGAGCCACTGCAGGGGAGCGTGGTCCGAACAGAGGGTGAACTCCCGCCCCAGGAGGTAGTAGCGGAGGGTGAGAACGGCCCACCTGATGGCCAGGCACTCTTTTTCAATGGTGCTGTACATCGTCTCTCTCTTAGAGAGCTTACGACTGATGTACAGCACCGGCCGCTCTACACCCTCCACCTCCTGGGACAGGACCGCGCCCAGCCCCCTGTCCGATGCGTCAGTCTGCAGGATAAAAGGAAGAGAGAAGTCAGGAGCATGCAAAAGCGGGCCGCCACAGAGAGCAGCCTTTATCTGGGTAAAGGCCTGCTGGCAGAGCTCCGTCCACTGGACCGTATCTGGCGCTTCCTTTTTAGTTAGATCAGTCAGCGGGCTAGCGAGGTCCGAATAATTAGGCACAAACCTCCTGTAATATCCCGCTAGCCCCAGGAACTGTCTAACCTCCTTCTTGGTCTTAGGTCTCGGGCAGGTCGCAACTGCTGCCGTCTTATCAATTTGGGGACGCACCTGTCCGTGACCCAAGTGGAAACCCAGATACCTTACTTCCACGCGCCCAATTGCACACTTCTTCGGGTTGGCGGTGAGGCCCGCCCTTCTCAGCGTCTTCAGGACAGCCCGCAAATGCTGCATATGACGGTGCCAATCGGTACTATAGATGATAATATCATCCAAGTAGGCAGCGGCATATGCAGCATGCGGCCGGAGAATCTTGTCCATCAGACGCTGGAAGGTCGCTGGAGCCCCGAACAACCCGAAAGGAAGGGTAACAAATTGGTGTAATCCAAACGGCGTCGTAAAAGCTGTTTTTTCTTTGGACATTGGAGACAAGGGGATCTGCCAATAACCCTTTGTTAAGTCCAATGTCGAATAAAAACGAGCCGTGCCCAGCCGATCAAGCAATTCGTCAACCCTGGGCATTGGATAGGCATCAAATTTGGACACCGCGTTCACCTTTCTATAGTCGACACAGAAGCGGATCGAGCCATCCGTTTTAGGCACTAAGACTATCGGGCTCGCCCAGTCACTGCTCGACTCTTCTATTACCCCCAACTCCAACATAGATTCTAATTCAGTCTGAACTACCTTTTTCTTGTGTTCAGGCAAACGATACGGGCGGCAACGTACCACTACCCCAGGTTCCGTCTCAACGTGGTGCTGAATGAGGTTCGTCCGACCAGGCAGAGGAGAAAACACATCCGCAAACTCGGCTTGAATATTTTTCACGTCAGTGAGCTGGGAGGGCGAGAGGTGATCTCCACCAAGAGCCAGCGCGAGAGATTGCGATTTTGCGCTCGCCTCAGGCCCGGGATCCTCCTCTCCACTCACCACCGTCGCCAGCATCACTGACTCTGCCTCAACCCACTTTTTGAGGAGGTTGAGGTGATAGATTTGATGTGCTCCACCTCTGTCTGTACGGGCTACCTCATAGTTAAGATCATTAACTTGCCGTGTGACCTCAAAGGGCCCTTGCCACTTTGCGAGTAATTTAGAGTTGGAAGTAGGGAGTAATACAAGTACCTTATCTCCCGGTGCAAATTGGCGGAGTCTAGTTCCCCTGTTGTAGAGCTGACTCTGTCTGCCCTGGGCCTGTAACAAATTCTCCATTGATAGCCGCCCCAAAGTGTGGAGTTTTGTTCTCAGGTCCAGGACATACTGAATTTCGTTCTTAGCAGCGGTCGGTCCGTCCTCCCAAGTCTCTCTAAGAACGTCAAGCACCCCGCGGGGTTGCCGTCCGTAGAGGAGCTCGAAGGGGGAAAACCCCGTGGAGGCTTGTGGGACCTCGTGTACAGCGAACAAGAGGGGTTCTAGCCATTTATCCCAATTTTTGGCGTCCTCGTGAACGAACTTACGAATCATGGCCTTCAAAGTGCGATTAAATCTTTCCACTAAGCCGTCTGTCTGTGGGTGGTAGACGCTAGTGCGAATCGATTTAATGCCCAACAATTCGTAGAGTTCGCGAATCGTTCGTGACATAAACGCTGTGCCCTGATCAGTGAGAATCTCCTTGGGGATTCCCACTCGGGAGATTAGCGAGAGAGTGCGCTCGCAACACTTTTAGCCGAAATGTTGCGAAGCGGAACTGCTTCTGGGTATCGCGTTGCGTAGTCTACCATAACCAACGCAAAGCGATGCCCTCGTGCCGACCGCTCTAATGGCCCGATGAGGTCCATACCAATTCTCTCGAAGGGGACCTGCATTAACGGAAGGGGGCACAATGGTGCTTTTGGATTGGCCGGTGGATTCACCAACTGACATTCACGACAAGACGCGCACCACCTGCGCACGTTCTCGTGAATGCCCGGCCAGAAGAACCGGGCCATGAGACGGTTTAGTGTCGCCGCCTGCCCTAAATGCCCGGCCATTGGGTTAGAGTGAGCCGCCTGAAAAAGCATTTCCCGGCGGCTTTTAGGAACCAACAACTGAGTTATATCTTCTTTTGTCTGGGTGTCTTGGGTCACCCGATACAACCTATCTTTCAAAACAGCAAAATAGGGATAAGAGAGCGGTTGGTCTGGGTGGAGGAGCTGGCCGTCGATGGAGTGGACCTGATTAAAGGCATTTTTTAGCGTCTCATCCTGGGACTGCTCCAGGGGAAAATCATCACGCTCGGAGAGAACCGTTCTCGCCAGAGCCCTCTGTTCCCCTGCAGCAGGACCCAGTGGTCCCGGCTCAGCATCCCCCAGCTGAACAACCGCTGTCTTTCGCCTATTTTGCTTTTTCCAAGAGGCACCCGCTGATAATACCCCCAATAATTCATTAAAGGCCGGCCAATTCGTTCCCAGAATGAGCGGATGCCGGAGGTGCGGGTTAACGGCCACATCCACACTATGCTTTTGCCCCCTAAATTGAATTACGACCGGCATTAACGGGTATCTCACCACCACCCCGTGCACACACCGCACCTTAACCATGCGGCTGTTATCCAATGCCCCCGGTTGTATCAGACTTTGATGTATAGAGGTTTGGTTACAGCCTGAATCCACCAAAGCCTGATAAGTACCCCCCTTGATACTCACTGGTATCTGGTACAGGCCAGTTTGATCGGGGGCAGCCTGCGGCGCGTCGGGGACCCGGATCAGCGTCCCCACCTCCATAACCGGACACCGATCTACAAAGTGTCCCGGGTCCCCGCAGCGCCAGCAGGCCGGCCCAGGCCTCCCCGCCGCTCCAGTGGCAGGAAGCGGGTCAAAGAATTGGCGTGGAGAGTGCAGGGCTGCCGGACTCGGGACGGGGTGGTCGGACGTGGCGGGCCCCCTGGGTGGGGCCCGGCTCACAGGAACGGGCTCCGCCGGAGTCGCTGTCCTCCACCTTGGCGCCGGCCGGGGCACCAGCCCCCCGCGAGACCTGGGAAGGGGCACAGGTTTGGGGAGAGAAGGGGTAGAGAGAGAGAGAGAAGGAGAGAGAGAAGCTGATGGAAGGGGTTCGCCGACCCCTGAGCACGCCACCATGTGATCTTCCGCCAGGTGGATGGCCTCCCGGTCGAGCCAGCTCCGGAACAGCTCGCGGTCTTCTTGCTGGCCTTGGAGGAGCATCTGGAACCGTTGATCCTGCTCCTCTTTCACGGCCAGCAGGGCGTGATGTTGCTCCCGGTGAAGACCCGCGAGCGTCTGTATAAGCTCCGCAAACGGCGTTCCCGGCGGGGTCTGCATGGCGGCGGCAGTCTTCTTCTTCCCGGGTTTCGGCACCAGTGTAGTGAGGTTCAGTATGTTTGAAGGAAGAAGAAGACGAGGTCGGCGAAACTGGGACTCGCACTTTATTCCCAGGTAACAAACAGAAAACAAAGAGGTGCGCTCGGGCGCGGCCGCTGTATCACACAGCAAAATAAAACTAACATGTAACTTGACACACACAATTCTCGGCAGGGCTTTCTCTGTGTCTCGTGCGAGTCCCAGGTCTCTCTCCCCTTCTCACTCTCAGCCGGCAGCTTATATGCAGTCTCCACGCCAATTACTGCAATCAGACACAGGTGTTCGTTATCTGCACTTGACCCACTTACTCACCGCGCGGCTCGCTGACTTCTCTCCCGCTACAGACTTTGCGGAACCACGCCCCCCTCGCCACAGATATGTACTTACTATAGAGTTAGTTTTAAGATTTGGGTTTGGTTTAGAATTAGTTGCATGTAATTATGCTTAATTTACTGTTATTACTATAGGGAGTACATGTAACATTATTTTTACAAGGACACTGCAAAATAAAGTTTGAATTATAAAATGTCCATTCATTTGGATAACACATTTTTAACATAAACAAATAAATAAACTTAAATGTGATAGTTGTCAGTCATACACAAATGGAACAGTTAAGAAACCTGAAAATCAAATGGATGCAAAAAGTGAACAATAAACTATGCCATGTTTTTTTGTGTGTGCAGAAATCTTCTCTGTTTTATTTATGACTGACAAATATGCATCATATTAAGTGTATTAATTTGTTGTTAAAACTGTGTAACCCAAATGGATGGAAATTTCATGCGCAATTCAAATACAAAATTCTTAAATTTACGGACTTGCATAGTGCTTATTTTTTTAACTAAAAAACAAAACAAAGACAAACCCACAAGTATTCTGTTCAATTCATCGATACCTTGCATCCAACTAATGGTCATGTGGTGTAAAAGTTGTGTGGTGGGCATGCTCAGGTTTCGTAATCAGATGAATGGTTTGATCCACACAAGGAGTGACCCATGCCATGAGCCATTATGCTTTTGAGCATAGCACTTCACCTCAGGCTCCTCCAGAAGGATTGAACCTGCAGTAAGTGCACTGTAGGACACCAGGGATTAAATTGTCTGATATATAACAGTTGTGAAATCATGACATTTTAAAGTAAATTCAACATTTCAGTTTTTAATGTCTTTAAAGGTGCTATGTAAATGAAGTAGCGATATCTTTGTAGTGACATACATCTGAGTGAAACAGATTATTGAAAATAAATTAGGATGAGGACTTGGTTCTATGCATTGAATGTTGATTGGTTGGAGACATAATCCAAGCTTGAGGTCGACTGGAAGAAAGGGGCAGATTTTTGGACAAAATGATTGGAGAAGTCCAGCATACATCCTCAGACAGAGAGAAGTCTGTCACTTCACAGAAAGATTCAGTTGAGGACATTTTGATTTCAAGCTATTTAATAATAATAATTAGCCTTCACAATAAGATAAATAACATGCATTCCCTTTCGTTGTCACTCCAAGGTTACGTCGGATGACGACGAATGGGGTTACCAGTCTAATCACGCCACCTTCACAGCTGTCTTCCAGTGCACTGCGTAAATCTGAGCCCTCGAGAGACTTTGGACGAAGGACTCCTATTTATCACAGGAATACCAAGGTACACTGGGAAGCATATCCCATAGCTTTAGAGGAAATATGGGGGGGGGGGGGGGGGCAAGTTGGCTTGCCAAGGGAAAGACACATGCTCAGAGAGGCTTACAGTGGAAATACACGTGTGGGGGTAGCTCCGGGGAGGGACCATGCACACGGGAGGCACCTAGCCGACGCCCAGGCAATAGACACTGGCGCTAGCATCAGGGGTGCTGGAGGAACTCAGGGCTTGCGGAGAAGCTCACCTGAGCAGAATATCGCACGTATCCAGTCCGTGGAGTGGAAGGGCGAGCAAGCGAAGACACCTGAGCGGGTCCGGTACTAGCTAGTTGAAGCGAGTACATAAGAGGACACTGGCTCCACTCGGAGATTGTAGAATCTGGCGAATGTGTTCGGTGTCGCCCAGCCTGCAGCTCTGCAGATGTCTGTAAGCGAGGCGCCATGCGCTAGAGCCCAAGAGGATGCCACACTCCGGGTGGAGTGGGCAGTCACACCAAGGGGGCACGGTCGACCTTGCTGCTGGTATGCCAAAGCAATGGTGTCCACTATCCAGTGAGACAACCTCTGCTTTGAGAGAGCCTTTCCCTTCAGCTTCCCACCATAACGGACAAGGAGCTGGTCTGAGGTCCTGAAACACTGCGTCCCGTCTACATAGGCGCGGAGAGCGCGTACTGGACAGAGCAGTGCCAAGGCTGGGTCTGCCTCCTCCGAGGGCAGCGCTTGCAGGTTCAGCACCTGGTCCCGGAAGGGAGTGGTAGGAAACTTGGGCACATATCCAAGCCGGGGTCTCAGGATCACGTGAGAGTAAGCCGGCCCAAATTCCAGGCACGCTTCGTCAACGGAGAATGCGTGCAGGTCCCCAACCCTCTTGAGAGAGGCCAATGCAACCAGGAGCATTGTCTTCATTGACAGGAACTTAAGCTCCACTGATTGCAGAGGCTCAAAGGGAGCACTCTGCAGGGCACTTAAAACCACTGAGAGGTCCCAAGAGGGAACGAGAGGAGAACGAGGAGGATTCAGCCTCCTCGTCCCCCTCAGGAACCTGACGATCAGGTCGTGCTTCCCTATGGACTTACCTTCCACTAAGTCGTGGTGAGCGGCAATAGCGGCAACATAAACTTTGAGGGTGGAGGGAGACAGCCTTCGCTCCAACCCATCTTGAAGGAAGGAAAGCACGAAACTGATCGAACACCTCCGGGGGTCTTCTCGGCGAGAAGAGCACCAGTTGACGAAGAGGTTCCACTTCAACGCGTAGGCGTGCCTAGTGGACGACGCTCTAGCGGAAGTGATGGTAGCCACCACCGTAGGTGGTAGGGTACTCAAACCTGCCTCGTCCCGTCCAGGAGCCACACGTGGAGGCTCCAGAGATCGGGACGAGGGTGCCACAGGGTGCCCCGTCCCTGAGAAAGGAGGTCCTTCCTCAGAGGAATTGGCCAAGGAGGTGCTGTCGCGAGGAGCACTAGTTCGGAGAACCAAGTCCGGGTGGGCCAGTACGGCGCAACCAGAAGGACCTGCTTCTCGTCCTCCCTGACCTTGCGCAAGACCTGCGCAAGAAGGCTCACTGGGGGAAACGTATATTTGCGGCCTCGCGGCCAGCTGTGCACCAGAGCATCCGTGCCGAGCGTGCCCTCGGTCAGAGAATAATACTGGGCGCAATGGGTCGAGTCGTGAGAGGCAAACAGATCTATCTGTGCGTCCCCGAACTGGTCCCAAATCAGCTGGACCGACTGGGGATGGAGTCGTGCCATTCTCCAGGGAGGGGCTGAAGCCGTGACAGCTCGTCGGCAGCACTGTTCAGGGCTCCGGGAATGTAAATGGCACGAAGGGACCTCAGATGCCTCTGACTCCATAAGAGGAGGTGGCGAGCGAGTACGTGACATACGGCGGGAGCGTAGACCACCTTGATGGTTGATGTACGCTACAGTGGCGGTATTGTCTGATCGGACTAGTACGTGCTGACCCATGAGCAGCGCCCGGAAGCGGTGCAGGGCAAGGCATACTGCCAGCAACTCGAGGCAATTGACATGCCATAGGCGCTGGGGTCCTGTCCAGGAGCCCGCGGCAGCATGTCCATTGCACATGGCGCCCGAGCCCGTGGTGGAGGCATTTTTTTTTACGTTTTTATTGTTATGAAAAATGCAAAAAAATACTATTTAAATTTTTTATATGAAATACACATTTTCCAAAACACGCTTTACTCTAAAACTACGAGAAAAATCGAAACCATAAATCTAAACAAGTTGTGTTCAAAATTTGAACTTGATATCTAAAAATAAAAGAGCTTTAAGGAAGATTTTGCCAAAACAAAACAAAACTGTAGTGTGTTCAGTGTGGTTGAAGGAAGAAGACGACGAGGTCGGCGAAATTGGGACTCGCACTTTATTATCAACAATAAAAAAATCAACAGTTAGGGTGCGCTCGTGCGCGGCCGCCGTGTCTCTTCCAACGGCAAAACAAAGAACAAGTAGATAACAAACGGTCAGTCACGAGCTCAGCTTCACGCAGCTACACGGTCTTGTGCGAGTCCCAGGTCTCTCTCTCTTCTCCCTCTCAGCCGGCAGCTTATATGCAGTCTCCACGCCAATTACTGCAATCAGACACAGGTGTTCGTCATCTGCACTTGACCCACTTACTCACCGCGTGACTCGCTGACTCCTCTCCCGCTACAGACTTCGCGAAACCACGCCCCCCCCCCGCCACATACCCCCACCGCCCGTCTCAGGCCGGGGAGCCGTCCGGCCTGCAGCCCCGCCCCCCCTCCTGGAGAGGAAGTCAGCCACAACCATCTGTACACCCGGCCTGTGGATCACCTGGAACTTAAAAGGCTGTAAAGCTAGATACCAACGGGTGATCCGCGCGTTGGTATCCTTCATGCGGTGGAGCCACTGCAGGGGAGCGTGGTCCGAACAGAGGGTGAACTCCCGCCCCAGGAGGTAGTAGCGGAGGGTGAGAACAGCCCATCTGATGGCCAAACACTCTTTCTCAATGGTGCTGTACATCGTCTCTCTCTTAGAGAGCTTACGACTGATGTACAGCACCGGCCGCTCTAAACCCTCCACCTCCTGGGACAGGACGGCGCCCAGCCCCCTGTCCGATGCATCCGTCTGTAGGATAAAGGGGAGAGAGAAATCAGGAGCATGCAAAAGCGGCCCGCCACATAGAGCAGCCTTTATCTGGGTAAAGGCCTGCTGAGACTGCTCCGTCCACTGAACCGTATCTGGTGCTTCCTTTTTAGTTAGATCGGTCAGCGGGCTAGCGAGGTCCGAATAATTAGGCACAAACCTTCTATAATATCCCGCTAGCCCCAGGAACTGTCTAACCTCCTTTTTGGTCTTGGGTCTCGGACAGGTCGCAACTGCTGCCGTCTTATCAATTTGGGGACGCACCTGTCCGTGTCCCAAGTGGAAACCCAGATATCTTACCTCCACACGCCAAATTGCACACTTCTTCGGGTTGGCCGTGAGCCCCGCCCTTCTCAGCGTCTTCAGGACAGCCCGCAAATGCTGCATATGACGCTGCCAATCAGTACTATAGATGATAATATCATCCAAGTAGGCAGCGGCATATGCCACATGCGGCCGGATAATCTTGTCCATCAGACGCTGAAAGGTCACTGGAGCCCCGAACAACCCGAAAGGAAGGGTGACAAATTGGTGTAATCCAAACGGCGTTGTGAGAGCTGTCTTTTCTTTGGACATTGGACACAAGGGGATCTGCCAATAACCCTTCGTTAAGTCCAATGTCGAATAAAAACGAGCAGTACCCAGCCGATCAAGCAATTCGTCAACCCTCGGCATTGGATAAGCATCAAACTTAGACACCGCGTTCACCTTCCTATAGTCTACACAGAAGCAGACCGAGCCGTCAGTTTTAGGAACTAAAACTATCGGGCTCGCCCAGTCACTGCTCGACTCTTCTATTACCCCCATATCCAGCATAGCCTCTAATTCACTCTGAACCACCTTTTTCTTATGTTCAGGCAAACGATACGGGCGGCAGCGTACCACCATCCCGGGATCGGTCTCAACGTGGTGCTGAATGAGGTTTGTCCGGCCAGGCAGGGGAGAAAAAACATCCGCAAAATCCGCTTGTATATTATTAACGTCAGTGAGCTGGGAGGGCGAGAGGTGATCTCCACCAAGAGCCAGCGCGAGAGATTGTGATTTTGAACTCGCCTCAGGCCCGAGATCCTCCTCTCCGCTCACCACCGTCGCCAACATCACTGACTCTGCCTCAACCCACTTTTTGAGGAGGTTGAGGTGATAAACTTGATGTGCTCCACCCCTGTCTGTACGGGCTACCTCATAGTTGAGATCATTAACTCGCCGTGTGACCTCAAAGGGCCCTTGCCACTTTGCGAGTAATTTAGAGCTGGTAGTAGGGAGTAATACAAGTACCTTATCTCCCGGTGCAAATTCGCGGAGTCTAGGCCCCCTGTTGTATAGCTGACTCTGTCTGCCCTGGGCCTGTAACAAATTCTCCATTGATAGCCGCCCCAAAGTGTGGAGCTTTGTTCTCAGGTCCAGGACATACTGAATTTCGTTCTTAGCAGCGGACGGTCCGTCCTCCCAAGTCTCTCTAAGAACGTCAAGCACCCCGCGGGGCTGACGTCCATAGAGGAGCTCGAAGGGGGAAAACCCAGTGGAGGCTTGGGGGACCTCGCGTACAGCAAACAAGAGGGGTTCAAGCCATTTATCCCAATTTTTGGCGTCTTCGTGAACGAACTTACGAATCATGGATTTCAAAGTGCGATTAAATCGTTCCACTAAACCGTCTGTCTGTGGGTGGTAGACGCTAGTGCGAATCGATTTAATGCCCAACAATTCGTAGAGTTCGCGAATCGTTCGTGACATAAACGCCGTGCCCTGATCAGTGAGAATCTCTTTAGGAATTCCCACTCGGGAGATTAACGAGAAGCGCTCGCAACACTTTTAGCCGAAATGTTACGAAGCGGAACTGCTTCCGGGTATCGCGTTGCGTAGTCCACCAGAACCAACGCAAAGCGGTGCCCTCGTGCTGACCGCTCTAATGGCCCGATGAGGTCCATACCAATTCGTTCGAAGGGGACCTGCATTAGCGGAAGGGGGCACAATGGTGCTTTTGGATTGGCCGGTGGATTCACCAACTGACATTCACGACAAGACACGCACCACCTGCGCACGTTCTCGTGAATGCCCGGCCAGAAGAACCGGGCCATGAGACGGTTTAGTGTCGCCGCCTGACCTAAATGCCCGGCCATTGGGTTACAGTGAGCCGCCTGAAAAAGCATTTTCCGGCGGCTTTTAGGAACCAACAACTGTGTTGTATCTTCCTTTGTCTGGGTGTCTTGGGTCACCCGATACAACTTATCTTTTAACACAGCAAAATAGGGATAAGAGAGCGGTTGGTCTGGGTGGAGCAGCTGGCCGTCGATAGAGCGGACCTGATTAAAGGCGTGTTTGAGAGACTCACAAAAACACCACAAAAACAAAAGTGAAATTCGTTTTCCATTCATTTCCAATTAATTTCCAATGCGGTCATTTTTGACTATGAGGAGTACATGCATGATTTTTTTTTAAGGACCATTTAACCTTTTCGAATCATGTCCATGTCCAAGGTTTTTTTTTTTTTTTTTTTCTTCACATAGCAAGTGCCAAACCCTTTCGTACCATTCAGATGAAGTAAAAAATGATTTTCGACCAAAGAGCACCAGAGGGTTAAGTTCCATATGTGTTCACTTTTGATGATCGTTCATTAGTTCATGTAGATTTAGCGTTCCCCTTATTATTGTTTCCACACATACAGGGAAGATACACTTAATGTGTCAGTTTGTTAAGGCCTCTCCCTGCCTTCTGTCTAACTTCACTGCAATCGTGTGCAAATTAAGCCATAATAATACTCATCAGATCCCTATGCCAGACAAAAAAAACACCATAACCTTCATACAGGACACTTGCACAGCTTAAACACCCTTTACAACTGAGCTCTTTCAGATATTGATGAGTCAAATCACATATGTAATAGCAAATGGCTAGGTGCAGGCCAAAAATGGATCACAAGTCTGTTCTGATAGGCTGACAGCAAGATAACATATAACAAAATCCAACTATCTAGTTATTATAGCAATATACACTACTGCTTAAAGGATTGGGGTTGGTAAAATTAAGTCTTATAGGCTCACCAAAGCAGCATTAAATTGATTAAAAAACAATACAAAAAAATATTGTGAAATATGTGTTACATGTATGGTCTGTCTCCTATGTTTCAATGTGTTTTTGGTTTAGTCCTGTGACCTAGTTTTCCCCAGTCTGTTTAATTAGTTATGTCATTAACCTGTGCCCTGTTAATTTACTAATTAAGTTCCCTCAGTTCTCCCAGTCTCTGTCCATTCTCGTTAATGTTTGTGTGGTTTTCATCTGCGATTCTCCTGGTTCTTGAGTGTCTGTGATTAAAGTCTGTTTCCTGGAATTATTCCTTGCCGCGCAAGTTTCTAATATGCCATGTTACGTAACAATATTATTACAATATATAAAAAAAACCTGTTTTCTGAAAAGCAATTACTCCCCTCTTCAGTATCACATGATCCTTCAGAAATCATTCTAATGCTGATTTGCTGCTCAAGATATATTTGATCAATTATCAATGTTAAAAACATTTGTGCTGTGTAACATTTTTGTGGAAACAGTGATATTTTTTACACGTTTATTTGATGAATAGAAGTTTAAAAAAACGTTATTTGAAATAAAAAATATTTTACAATATTATACAGTACTGTCTCATTTGACCAATTGAAGGCATTCTTGCTTATTCAATATTTTTAGTGGATCACCTTTTAAAGCCTTAAGTAATTTAATGTTAAGTATCCTCTTTCTCTGATAACCTGCATAATAAAGCCTGTGTGGAAACAGCCCATCTCCTTGGTAACTGCTTACAGTGTGAAAGGTCTGCCAGAGATGAGAACACAAAAGATTGAATTGTTTGGGCCAATTTCCTGGAATGAAAAGGGCCCACAGAGCGACAAACAATCCATGTGATGAGATGAAAAGTGACACACGGGGCTCCTGTGGCTTTGTTGATGACAGCATTGGCCAATTGTACAACACAAACAGCTTCTAAAGTATGTGAGGATATAAATGGGGTTTCATGATGTTGTAAATAGGAATATGAAGTACAGTAGTCCATACATCTTTGTCCTTCTAGTAACTAATTGTCTCTATGCTGCTATCTGCTCTGACAGTAGATCCGGATAGGCAAACACTCACAGATCACAGAAACCATAGAAACACAGCATCTTTTTATTTTACTCTCATTTTTTTCATTTCCATTTGGGTGTGGTAGCAATATTCCAGGATTTTTTCAATAAATCAAGTCACACTTAAAATGAATGAATGTCATTGCATTATTCATCCAGATATCAAAACATTTATTAAAGAAAGCAAAATAGTTTGAACACAAAAAAAACGAAAAAAAAAAAAACATTTTGTGGTAACACTTTATGTCGACAGTCCACTTTAGACATTTTACTAACTATAAGTAACTTTGCAACTCAACTAACACTCATTAGAGACTGTCTGCTTAATATCTCCTAATACCTTATTTTGATAGTCCCCCAACAGACTATAAGACTGTTATAAGTTCACTGACAATAAAGTAACTCTGCAACAACATGCCAACTTATTCTACTAACCCGTCCCCTAAGACCTAACCGTCTACTAACATTCTACTAGTCTACTAATACTCTAATGAGAATTAGTTGACATGTAGTTACAGAGTTAGTAGAATGTCTAAAGTAGACCATCAAAATAAAGTGTTACCAATTTGGGTAGCCAATCGTCCATCAAACTGACACCAGTTATTGTTTAAGAAATAAAAAAATTCCCCAAAATTCTGTAAATTATGGTCTAATCAATAATCTGGTGGTTATTTATTCTACTCATTATAACACATGCTATAACATTGAAGTCCTTGACATACCGGTATCTTATACAAAATAGACTAGGCATATAAAACTAAATATAATTTCTGTAATTTCTTTAACCTGCAGCCAGCACTACGCCATAAGCTCTCGGTCAAGGCCAACAGTGGAGCGTTGTCATTGAATATAAATGTACATTTGTCCCTCTTACCTGAGTGAATCAGAAGGATCAAGAGGAGAGGTGCTGCAAAAGCAGCTGATGCCCAAGAGAAAGACTCCTTCTCTGCCTTCATCTTGGGTCTAACTTTCACAGTCTTCCCAAAACAATTAGCATGATTTGTTCACTCTGAGCCTGTCCCCCAACTCAGAGTCTTGCCATTCCTTTCGAGGCTGGGCTATGCCATGCTGCTGACAAACGCATACGCAAAAACAAAAACACGCATAGACGTGCAGTCACACACACGTGCATTTGTACATGCTTCCACACAACCACGATAGCATGTTTGTGAGTCATTGAATGGGTCTGTTTGTGTAAGGGGGAGTAAGGGGTGGTAATATATGTGTGGGGAGGTTGTTGTTGCTTCATGGCCTGACTGTTTATTGTATTTCAGTAATGCATTTTCCTTGAGTAATTAATATAATTATTATTATAATAAAGGACTGGGTTCTTTAAAAGAAGATAATTGTGCAACAAAACCATAACTAAAACTTAGATGAATGAAAATAATGGAAAAATTACAATAACAAAAGGAGCATTGACAGTACTGCAAGAATTTGAGTATATGCCTCTCCTGATAGACTTTACAAAGAAATTCATAAAGAAAATGTATTAAAGATTATTATTATTATGATGATTACATTATTTTTTGTACTGTTGCTTCACGATCTCCCTCTGCCTCATTGTTCATAACATCAATAGGAAGGGGCAGGCAAAATAAGATAAGGGAAGAAATTCATATTTAAGCTGATATGGGATCTGACTTACCAGTATAAAGGCATATCAAGAAACAGAACCAATGATTTTAGATTGTGCAAATGGGTAGTTGGCAAATAACATGGACATTTGCTGTCTTTTAAGATATTTGATTAAAATGTACTTGAATGCAAAGGTAGTTTACATAATTTTAGATTATGTGACTGCAGTTTTCTTTAGTTAGTATGTAGTATTTTTTTCTGATAAATATATATATATATATATATATATATATATATATATATATATATATATATATATATATATATATATATATATATGGATGCGCGTATGTACTCTGTATATATTGATCTTCACTGAGTCCAAGTAGCCTAATCCATATGTTTTCTATGAAACACAACATTAATCTGAATTTAAACCAGCCCCCTGGTAGGTTTAGTATAAACATCAATTTAGTTCTGGAGTAGCTTCTTCCAGGAAACCATCTTATTAAACTCTATAGACTAAGTCTAGAACTATTTGTTTGTTTTAAAGATTCTGTTAATCTGGTTTTAAAGGCCATTTTAGTCTAAGATTAAATCTTTATCCGGCAAACCTCCCTTTTTAAAATTTCAGTGATTTGTCATTTATTCCCAATGCTTTATTTCATTGCATTTATTTTATATGAGCTTATATAAGTTTCACCTAAATAATTTGACGATCAGACATAACAAAGACACAATCTGTTCAACGTTTGCTGATTATTAATCATTCTCTTAAAACCTTTGTATGATAAAAAAAATACATCTGTCCACATTAATATCTTTTTTTTGTTTTATCAATTAAAAAGATTTTGATTGGCAGAATTCAATTTACAGATGCTTTTCAATGACAACAACTTTTTGAGCACTTTACAGTATGTAGACAGCTGGGGTTCTATAGGGCATGTTTACACAATACTGCCCTCCACTGGCTTGAAAGCACCAAATTGACCCCTCCTTTTCTATCTCCCTAAAAAATTGACAGTGTCCCTTCAGGGTCTCCATATTGACTTTTACTATATCTATAATAAAATACATTGACTAAACAGGGCACGGAAGACACTACAGGCTAAAAGCCTAAAAGTGAAGGGAGCCTTATCAAAAATGACATTCACATGTTCACATTTCACTCTCATTTACACATACAATATAGGGAGTAATTAAGCCAGTTAAGCGACTAATTCATTTTCAGTAATATGAGTCAGTGTGGGTGTAATGACCTCTTA
Organism: Meda fulgida; assembly: GCA_030578275.1. NCBI lineage: Eukaryota > Metazoa > Chordata > Actinopteri > Cypriniformes > Leuciscidae > Meda > Meda fulgida. The sequence continues at coordinate 7,853,496 of CM060620.1, forward strand.
TCATTAATAGGCTTGTACTTGTTAGCATGAACATGGTTTCTGTACTAAACAAAAGGCATATTTACCAACAAAAGGAGAGATGCATGGCGAACATATGAGCCTACAGAAGCAGGAGGAAACACTGTGGCAGATTTTGTGTGTGTTGCCATTGGAAACCTGAGTGAAATTCATATTTCATAACTCTCCCACCCCCGGCTGAGTCCCTGGACGTGTCAGAGTGAGTGGGAGCCGACGTGGGTGTAAAGTGGGCTCAGAGGCTCCAGAGCAACTTAAGGCTCTCATCCCACAGCGCAACACAGAGCAGGATATTCAGTTACTACTCATGGATTCAGACATGCTGGGGTTGTTGCTATGCTGAATTCCTTGAGTTATGATTTGCTTTGATACCATTTGCCCTTAAGCGCCTATTTTTGAGAATGGCTCTTGAAGAGATATTTGTGGAAAATAGTATTTTTTACGTGTGTCATTATATGAAAGAAAACGATGGTTTCCTGATCACACTTCTCTGATAATCACAAGGAAGTTTTGTTCATTTCATTCGGAGTTGAAATACCACAGCAAACAAAGACAAACTCTCTCAGTTCTACAGTGTAAAAAAATGCCATGTAACCTAAATATGTGTCTGTGGTAATATATACATTTACAAGTTTTATGTAAAAAAAAAAAAAAAAAACATTCACATGTATACACATGTATATGTATACAAACAAGAGACTAAATCATCCAGAGCAAATCTCGCCAATCAATCTGCAAGATTCTAGTAGAAATTTGGCTGATCCTTGACACGATCATGGACAGCAGTGCAAAGTTGATTCTGTTTAATATAATCTAATATTTTATAGTTTTTTAAATTGTTGTAGATTTAAGTAGCAAATGAGAATCGCTAGAATATATTTTGAGACAAATGTCTTCTTAATTTTCAGTTTTGTTCAAGGTAAATGAACAATAACAGAAGAATACATAAAATTATTTTATTTGGGGTAAAAGGCACCCTTGCTGTTGGGGCGAAAGGGACAATACTTAACGTGATAATACATATTATGGCAGACTTTTCCATTTGTTGACACGACATGATTCAGATGGTAAATATCATATATTAAGTTGGGATTCCACCTTAGATATAATCACCATCATATTTAAAAAAAAAAAAAAGATAGGTATTAATCATATCATATAATAAGTTATAATTTATTGCTACTACTGAAAATCTAGATTAAATTAACATGGGGTCCCCTTATGATTTCAGAAGTAAAGTATTTGCATAAATAACGTGTGCCTTTTGCCCCATGCTTGCCACCTCATTTATTTATAAGATTTTTAAACAAAATAATCCACTTTTTTTAATACTTCACACTGATTTATTTTAACACAAAATCAATTATCTATTAATTATCAATACAAACAAATATATGTTTCTGCAATCATACATTATGGTAGTAGTGAAAAGGACATTTTTCTTAAGGTGTGCCTTTGACCCCATTGTACCCTACTATTTAAATGCCAATAAAATGGGTATTTTTATAATCAGTGTTATTTTGATAAACATGACACAATATAATATTATGGTTACATTAAAAGATTTTTACTGTTTTAAAAACATGGATTTGTGAGCATTAGTGGAACACGAAACACACGTCATTGTTGTCATTGGTGAATCCGGCCAATCGTGAAACAGAGGTGTCGTCATCAGAGCTTGTGTCGGCTGAGTCAGCCGTCTGCTCTCGAATCATTCCCGTGGTAGTTTGATGCCATACGTCAGTGACGTGGCATTGGCGTGGCATTGGCGCTGTCTCAAGTCGGATACAATATTTTCATAAAAACATGGGCCGACTACAATGCCGACTAAAATTAATAAAGAGAATGATCAACATGATTGATATTCAGAATGGCAAGCAAGCGTTGCCTTGTTTACGTTTGTATATCTGCAGTCATAGTAATGACAAAATAACAAAAATAGACTATTGATACCTGCTGATATAGACAGATTAGTTGACAGTCGCCTTTAGTCATTTTGGTGTGTTCAAGCACAGCTTTTTGGCCAATATGCAGCCGAAGAGAGGCAACATACAGCTTTCATCGCCCACTAGTTCTTTGACTTTGGCTTGATGTGTCCCTGGCTTTACAGATTCCTGGTTAAAGTCACTGTTACGTCAAAATGGATATGCTTGTTAAGGTGTTGTGAATGCTTGAATGCTCTAACTATTGCGTGCGCTCTACCATAAAAGCGGACCAGGTTTGCAGCGCTATAGAGGCGGGAGGTTTCCCTGCCATCTCTCTTCTGAAGAGTCTGTTTCTCCTGTTGCAGTCCTGTGTTTTAGTTCTCCCTATGTGTTTTTGTGTACCATGTAAGACCTATTACTGAGGTGAGAGATTAGTGCAATGTTGTTTTGACAGTTACAGGATTTATTTTCATTTGTTTTCCCCCTGAGTGCAGGGCGAGTTTTTTTCTTTACTACTTTGTTTAATTTAAGGAGGGAGTTTCGCGCCATTGAATTTGAGTCCCTTATCTTTCTCCTGTTTATATTTAGGGAGGAAGTTAGATGTAGTATCATATTTTGTTTACATTGTTATTTTGTGTTTAGGTTATTTAGTTTATTAAAACAGTTAGACTTGTTTTGCTGTTATGTTGTCATTTGCCTCCTGAAGTTAATTGCTTCCTTGTAAAGATCTTGAGTTTTCTTGGTCACTGTATGTGCCCTAAAGAATTTTTATTATTTTTTGATAAATGGTTCTAGTGTTGAATCAGTGCTAGGACGGGAGACATGGGCTCTGAAGATGTTTATTTCGTTTTGTTGATTTGGGATTCTTTAAATGGTTTATTTCTGTTCTTTCTCCTCTACCCTAGGGGAGTTCGTAACAGAATTTGGGGCTCATCCTAACAACTGAGAACTCGAATGTTGTCGATGTGGAAGCTTGATCATTCACAAATAATACTGCTCAGCTGATTACGTTTGTAAATGTAAAAATGGGTAAGCTATTTATCTCCTTCTTTGGCTGTTTTGAATTCCTTTAGGGGACAGGAGATCCATATAGTGGTGAAATAGGTATGGATTTTGATTTGATTAAGTTTACATTGGCTCCACCATTAGAGGAATTTCATCGGTGTAGAAAAAGAGACCTGTTGTTAATATCTGACTTCTATAATATGTCCGTTTCTAGAGCGGCGAGAAAACAAGAAATTAAAGATGAGTTGCATAGGCAGTTACTGGAAGCAGCGTTTTTTTTTAGATGCATGAAACGGGCGGAGATATGGAGTTGACTGCAGAGGCGAGTTCAGCTGGCTCGGATAACGAGGTATCCTATTCTGATCCTAAAGTCACGATTCAATTAAAAGAACTTGATATTGCCCAAAAAATTTAAGAACATGAGACTCAATTGTTGTGGATTAAAGCTCTTGAATTGAATCAGATTGCGATATAAAACTCTGTAGACTAGAAGTTGAGCTTCAAACATTACACAATCGACCCAGTCCTTCACCTCGTTCTAGACCGCCATCGTCAGGCCACATGGATTCTGTTTTTGATGTATGTAAAATTGATGCCACAGTTCTGTGAAGCTGAGGTTGATTCATATTTTACTACATTTCAGCGTGTGGCAGTTAAATTGAATTGGCCAAAAGACATGTGGGTGTTACTTCTCCAATGTAATTTGTCAGGAAAAGCTCAAGAGGTTTGTTCTGCATTGCCTGTAGAATAAGCTCTTGACTATGTTGTTAATGTGGCCGTACTAAAAGCTTACGAGTTGGTCCCAGAAGCCTACCGTCAGAAATTCAGGGAGCATTAAAAACCATCCAAACAAACCTTTGTAGAGTTCGCTAGAGAAAAAAAGGTTCTCTTTGATAAGTGGTGCGCTGCTAGTAGGATTGAGACTTTTGACCAACTTCAGGATCAACTTCAACTTCTCCTATTAGAGGACTTGTATAGTGGAAAACGTTGTGATGCATATAAATGAACAAAAGGTAACAACACTCGCAGAGGCAGCTGCAATCGCTGATGAATTTGTTCTTTCGCACAGAACTACTTTTCCTTCTGAACGTCAGGCCAAAATTCCTTCGTTGGTAGTGAACGACTCACGCAGAGAAACGAACAAAGTATTCTGTTTGTCGAAGTCGGATATTTCTCGTAAGCCTATTACAAAAGGTTCAGATGAACGGCGAGCTTGCTTTTACTGCTTGGATTCCAACCATCTAATTTCAGAATGTAAAGCCTGGAAACAAAAATATGCTGGGGCAAAACCCAAAAATGCACATTCTGTGACAGTTTCAGATAGCTCACATCCATGTTCAGAGATGAATGTTTATGAACCGTTTCTTATTCATGGGTTTGTTTCTCTTCCGGATAGTGATGAGAAAAAGCCTGTCCTCATGCTGCAGCTCAATCATTTATTCTTGAGAACATGTTGCCATAATCTGATCATTCCTAGTCAGGCACTGATGTACTAATTTGAGGTATGGAGTTATGCTGTGTTAACGGGCCCCTTCATAATGTTCACTTGTCCTCTGATTTGGTTTCAGGACTGGTTAAACTCTGTGTTTGTGATCTTTTACCAGTGGATCTAATGAAGTCTAATCATTGGGAATGACATGGCAGGTGGAAAAGTTTTTCCTTTTCCGGTCGTGTCAACTAACCCTGGGCTGGGAGATCAGGCAGCATTAGCAGTTAAGTTTCCTGCTGTTTTCCCCGCATATTTAGTAACTCGAGCACAGGCTAAGAAATATGAGGATTTATCTAATCTGTTTCAAGACTCCTCTGATTCAGTTCAGTACAATGTGAACTGTCAGTCAAACCTGAAAATTTGAGTTAGTCCAAGAAATTTCCTGACCTGAATGACATTACTTTTTTTGTAGGGAAACAACAGTTAGCTGCTGCTCAGATATCTGATCCATCTCTGAATAGCTGCAGAGGGGTTGCTGTTGATTTTGAGTATGGTTCTAGAAACTGGTGTGTCTTATTTCTGGGATGATGACGTGTTGATGCGTCGAAGGGACCTTCATTGGCAGATGAGGCGGACTGGAATGCTCTGTATCAAATTGTTCTAGTACCTTTGAGTTACCGACCTCAAGTTTTAAAACTTGCACATTAGCATCTTCTTACGGACATCTTTGCATAACTAAGATGTACAAAAGGATTACTAAATACTTTTTTGGCCTGGATTAAAATCCAGTGTATCTCAGTTTTGCTGCTCATGTCATGCTTGTCAGGTAGCTGGGAAACCCAACCAGGTAGTTCCTTTAGTGCCTTTGCAGCCTTTCCCTGTAATTAGTGAACCTTTTGAGTGTCTAATAATTGAATGTGTTGGGCCATTGCCTAGGTCTAAGTCTGGCCATCAATACGTTTTAACAATTATGTGTGCAGCTACCAGATTTGCTGATGCTATTCCACTGCAATCGCTAAAACAAATGTAATAGTGAAGGAATTAGTGAAGTTTTGCTCTATTTTTGGCCTGGCTAGTCATTCAGACTGACCGGGGGACTAATTTTACCTCCAAAATGTTCAAGCAAGTAGCAATAGAGTTAAATGTTTGTCTGCATACCATTCTAAGTCTCAAGGGGCGCTTGAACGCTTTCATCAAACTCTAAAAACCATGCTCAGAAGTACTGTGTGGAAACTGAGATGGATTGGGTGGAAGGTCTGCCTCTCAATGTCTGCAGTGAGAGAGACCGTTCAGGAGTCAACGGGTTTAAGTCCCGCGGAATTAGTATTTGGTTATACTGTTCGCGGCCCACTAAAATTGGTTAAAGAGCAATTACTGTCTAAACAATCATCGCCCACATCTGTTCTTGAGTATGTGAATTCATTCATTGAGTGACTTCCTTTAGCCTGTGAAACCCGAAAAATTAATCTGGTGTCTGTGCAGTCCAAAATGAAAGCACACTTTGTTAAAAAGAGTGTAGCACACCATTTTGAAGTTGGTGATGTTCTTGTCTTACTATCGGTGCCTGGGTCAGCTTTACATGCCAAATTCTCTGGTCCTTACACTGTTGATAAAAAAACAAAAACAAACTGAGTGACACTGACTACGTCATTCGCACCCTTATTCGTAGGCTAAAGACTCAAGTCTGCCATATCAATATGATGAAGCCTTATATTGTAAGGCATGGGCGTAAAGCTAGTGACTAAAGTTTTCACTGTTATGTCTGCTGTTCTACCCTCTCCTTACAGTCCTGAAGATGATGGATTGTCTGGGTGTAAAGCTAAGCTTTCGTGTGGACGCTTGCAGAACTCTTCCCTCCTGTCTCCATACTGTTGTTGAGAAACAACGGAGTGAAGTGGGTAAACTGATCAGAAAATACCTATTTTAAAATAACTACTCTATTTTCTGATGTTCCAAACCAGATTAATGTTCTGGTTCATGACATTGATGTTGGTGAGAATCTGCCATTCAAACAGTTTCCATATAGAGTTAATTCTGCTAAATGTGAGTTTATGAGGGCTGAAGTTGAGCATTTACTCAAATGTTTTCGCAACACCAAGTGAAAAGTCCCTGGATTTCACCTTGCTTATTAATCCCAAAGTCAGATTCAACTTTTCGCTTTTGTACAGACTATCTAACAAACTATCTATCAGACTAACAGACTATCTCTTTTCCCTTGCCCCATTTATAAGACTGTCAGATCAGCTAAGTATGTGACTAAGCTTGGTCTTTTGAAAGGCTACAGGCAAGTTCCTTTAACACCACAAGGTTCAGAAATGTTTGCTTTTGTAATGCCAGATAACTTTTTGCAGTACTCCGTTCTCATCTTTGGGATGCGAAATGCACCTGCTACCTTTCAGAGATTGATGCATAAAGCACTGGCTAACATTCCAAATTGTGCATGCAGCATATTTGTATTACATAATTATCTATTCTGATGGGTGGCCAGAACATCTAAATTCCATTGAGTGAGTTTTCCAACGCCCGGAAAAGGCTTCACTTACTTTGAACTTGACCAAATGTGAATTCACAAAAGCAGTTGTAACTTATCAGGGACAACTTGGTCAGGGACAAGTGCGACCAATTGAAGCTGAAATTATGCCATGTTAAATTTCCCCACTCCTACAAACAAACGTCAGTTACGCCGGTTCCTGGGAATGACCGGTTATTACAGAGGGTACTGTAGACATTTTGCTTGCATTGTGTCTCCCCTGATAGATCTCAGTGCTTCTAAGAGTTTTGTGTGAACTCCAGAGTGTGAGTGTGAATTTCTAACAGCTAAAGTTATTCTTTGTAACGCCCCAGTTCTCTCTGCACCAAATTTTGATCTATCTTTTAAGTTACAGGTGGATGCCAGTGCTACGGGGGCCGGAGCGGTGCTGACGCAGGAGGATGCTGGAGGTGTGGATTATCCTGTATCCTGAAAAAAAAGAGTCAAAATGTCAGCTTCATTATAATACCAGAGAGGAGGTGGCTTCAGCTTTAATGTTAGCTTTACAACACTTTCAGGTTTCTGTGGGTGGTAGCAGCACTCCTGTAATTGTCTATACTGACCACAACCCGCTTATATATTTGTCCGGGATGTACAACGCTAACCAACGGTTGATGCGCTGGTCTTTAATAATCCAGGAATACAACCTAGACATTCAACATCAAAAAGGCTCTGAGAATGTGGTACTGGATGCCTTATCTAGATTCTATAGTCTGTCTGCCTTCCTACTGGTTTGCGTCTGTATGCTCCGTATAGCTTTCTGCTTTGAATCTGTATTTACTATCATTCCTTGTTTATATCACTAAATATAATAATATCTAATATATGATATCATATTAATCTGACATCGCTAGCTTTTATCTAAATCGTTATCCCTAGTACAACACGCTAGTATCGCGCTAGCCTGTTTAGCTGCCATCCGTGCTTGCCGTCTCGTGCGCGTTAGTGCCTTTTACGAGTTCATCAAACAACTGTGGTGAGTAAGATCAGTCAACAAACATGGTGAGTAATGTCTTCTCCTGTTATTGTCACTTGGACTTCGTGTCACATGTATAGTATAACCTTCTCTGTCAGCGGTGAGGACTACACATGTGATAAATGCAGGGAGGTAGTCAGGCTGATGGAGACGATTTCAGAACTAGAGACACGCATCCAAATTTTAATCGAGGATAGTAAGAATGCAAGGGCTTTAGATACTGCTTTGGATGCGACTAGCTTAGCAAACTTTGTACATTGTTCGGTTCTAGCTGTAGAGCCTGTGCAGCAGGGCAACTGGGTCACCATGAGACGCTGTAGTTGCGGGACAAAACACAGCTCTTCCGTTCCGATTATCATAACAAATAGATTCTCCCCACTCAGTGAAACACCCATTGTTAATCCTGCTGAATGTGCCCTAGTTATAGGCAATTCTATTACACGGAACGTGAGACACCAGCCACCATAGTCACATGTTTACCGGGAGCCAGAGCGCCTGACATCAAAGCAAATTTAAAAGTGCTGGCTAATGCTAATCGTAAATTCTCTAAGATTATTCATGTCGGCACTAATGATGTTCGACTTCGCCAGGCGGAGATCACTAAAATTAATCTTAAATTGGTGTGTGGACTCACAAGTACGATGTCAGGCACTGTAATTTGCTCTGGCCCCCTTCCTGTTCGTCGGAGTGATGAGATACTTGATGAGATACTCCTCACTCAATGGTTGGCTGTCTAAGTGGTGTCCTCAGAATAATTTAGGGTTCATAGACAATTGGAAAAGTTTTTGGGGCAGACCTGACCTGCTGAAAAGAGATGGTATTCATTGCTCCTGGGATGGTGCTGCTCTTCTCTCTAGTAATATGGCACATAGTCTTAGAGCTCAAACATGAATTGGGGCTCAGGTCAAGAAGCAGACAGACTGGCTAAACTGACCATCTGCTAGCTGTCTCACGTCACTGAGGTCAGATAAATCCCATCACATATAGACTTTCACCTGCATATCCTCATATAGAGACTGTGTCTGTTCCCCGAATTAGGAAATACAAAAAACTCCCAAACCCATTTAAGAACAAAAATTTTATCGATGTTCAACAAATGAGAAATAGATATAATACAGATGAAGTTAAGTCATCTTCATTTATATAGCGCTTTTAACAATGTAGATTGTTTCAAAGCGGCTTTACAGAGATAAACATATAATTTAAGGTAACAGAGATTGTTTTGGCTTTATAGCGGTTCTTGAATAATGTTATTTTCCAGCTAAAGTTAGTTCCCTTTCGAGGGAACTCACACTGCGTCGTTGAAAACGACTCTTTGGGGACGCTCCCTTAGCTTGCGTCTCTGAAGTATGAATGAAACTATTCCAATCTTGATTGGTGTATTCATTCTACATGACGTAACATGTGACGGCATAACCGTATGTATAAAAGCCACACCGGCACACACACACATTAGCTTTCGCTCTTCAGCAAGCGTTCTATGTTGAAAACTGTCAGTCTTATTTGGTGTTGTCTGTCTGTTTATCTATGGCGAGTGAACAATTTACTAGATGTGTGCACCCCTGCCCAAGATCTGTTACGGGTGGGGACACACATCAGTTGACATGTGTGAATTGTTTGGGAGTGCAGCACGCACAGGCAGCTCTCGAGGGAGCTGCTTGTGAGCATTGTGAAGCACTCCCTATAAGAGTTCTGCGCTCCCGCTTGGCTGTCTTTAAAGATGATGGCCAAGCTCGCGATCCCTGTGGTTCACGTCCCGCGTCCTTTGAGGCGGCACGGAGGCTTAGAACGTGGGGATCGCAGAAGGATCTCGCAGATGAGAACGAGACTGCTGAGGCACTTTCTCATTTGTCATCTGCAGATTCTATAAGGCTCGCTCACGGTGCAGAAGCCCGCGCTGCGGCTTCTTCTGCCCGTGACGAGTGCCCGGTGCTTGAACTATCCGCATCTGAGGATGTAGCACCGCGCACAGCCTCAGCGCCAGGATTTACCTTTTTTCCCAGATCTGCATAAAGAATTATCTAGATCCTGGGAAAAGCCCCACTCTTCTCGCATCTCATCACTTACATTATGTGATTACAGTAATCTGATGGGTGCGAGAGAGGCGGGCTATGGCAAGATGCCGCGGGTGGAGGAAGCCTTAGCCAGCTACCTTTCTCCTGAAGCGGCATCTTCGCTAAAAACCCCGGCGCTACCCAGCAAACCATGCAGGGACACTTCTGCATTGGTGGGTCGGGCTTATATGGCGGCTGGTCGGGCTGGTGCGTGCCTGCACTCAATGGCGATCTTGCAGGCGTACCAGGTCGACCTCCTAAAAGACTTAGACGAGGGCGAGGGACCGACTCCCGCTGATATTGCAGAGTTGAGGAGAGCCACAGATTTGTCTCTCCGGGCCACTAAGGAGACGGCACGTGCTATTGGCCGCTCCATGTCAGCTATGGAGGCCACGGAGAGGCATCTATGGCTAAATCTGTCTGGGATGAAGGATAGCGACAGATCTTTTTTGTTGGATGCTCCGCTATCACCTTCTGGCCTGTTCTGCGACGCAGTGACTTCTGTTGTCGACAGGTTTCAGGAGGCGAAAAAACAATCAGCGGCGTTCCAGCAATACCTTCATCGCCGATCTAAGTCTGGGTCTAGGAGGGCTGGTCCAAGTAGCCAGCCTCAGCAGTCAACCAGCTCCTCCCATCGCCAAGAGCAAAAGGAGAGCGTTTCCTCTCGAGCCCCTCCTGCGGGAGCTTGGCAACAGAGGAAACGCTCCCACTCTAAACCTTCCGGCCAGAGTGGCGACCTGAGGGCCGTCATTCAGGCTAGGAGAACTTCGGGAAAGAGGTCCTAGCCAGTGTGGTAGAACCTCTAAGCAACCGAGGTTGTTTTCACAGCGGAGCCCTCTGGAAAAAGATGTTGTCCCGCCGTCTCTGACGCTTCGGGCCTTATAAACTTCCAGCGAACCCACACCATGGCGTTCGCCCCAAAAGCTTGCAAAGGAGCACTGACTATGGTCACAAAATCGTTCTCGTCTGCTTCCTGCCAGTTCTCTGTTTCAGGAGGTCGAGAACAGTGCTCGAAAGACACCCAAGGCCAGTCTCGAGAGGCTGGTTCCCTTAGTTGATTTTGTGGAGGAGTGGCAACTTCTGCCAAATATATCTATGTGGGTCCTGAATATAATAAAAAAATGGGTACAGACAGCAGTTCGGTCACCGACCTCCCAGGTTTGCAGGGGTGGTGCCAACAACAGTGGTTCCAGAACAGGCTCGGGTTATGGAACAAGAAGTACAGGCTCTACTGGTCAAAGGGGCCATAGAAATTGTTCCCCTACCGGACAGAGAGTCCGGGTTTTACAGCTGCTACTTTATAGTTCCAAAGAAGGATGGCGGGCTAAGGCCAATTTTGGATTTAAGGCAGCTGAATCAGTCTCTGAGGAGATTCAGGTTCAAGATGCTCACGATTCTCATCATCGTGAATCAAATCAGGTCCGAGGACTGGTTTGTCACAATAGATCTAAAAGACGCCTATTTTCATGTCTCCATCCTTCCATGTCACAGGAGGTTCGCTTTCGGTGGCGAAGCTTACCAATATCGGGTTCTTCCGTTCGGCCTAGCACTCTCTCCCCGCACGTTCACCAAGTGTATGGATGCAGCACTAGCTCCATTGAGACTTCAGGACATCCGCATACTGAATTATATCGACGACTGGCTCATTCTGGCCCAGTCTCGAGATATGGCAGTTCGGCATCGAGATTTGTCCTTGGCCACATTCAGAATTTGGGGTTGAGACTCAACACAAAGAAGAGTGTGTTGGAACCGGCTCAGAGCACGACGTTTCTGGGCGTGGTGTGGGATTCGGTCATGATGTGGGCACAAATGTCTCCCGCACGTATCGAGTCCATTCTGGCGATGGTGTCTGGGGTAAAGCTAGGCCAGGACATCACTGTAAAGCAATTTCAAAGAATGATGGGCCTCATGGCAGCGGCATCCAACATTATTCCTTTGGGCCTTCTACACATGAGGCCCCTTCAGTGGTGGTTGAAAGCCAAGGGGTTTTCCCCCAAAGGGAATCCGTTCCGTATGATCAGAGTAACGCGGAGATGCCTTCGTTCTCTAGTAATATGGAAGAAACCTTGGTTCCTGTCCCAAGGGCCAGTGTTAGGAGCATCATGTCGCCGGAAGTCCGTTTCGACAGATGCCTCCCTCACTGGCTGGGGCGCGGTCATGGACGGCCGCTTTTCCAGGGGTCTGTGGCAGGACCATCATCATTCCTGGCATATAAATTGCCTGGAGATGTTGGCTGTGTTCAGGGCTTTGAGGAGCTTCCTCCCAGACGTCAAGGGTTACCATGTCCTGATACGATCGGACAATACATCAGTGGTAGCTTATCTGAACCGACAAGGGGGACTCAGATCGCGCCCTCTCTCCAGATAGGCGCATCGGATTATCCTTTGGTCCCAAGGGAAACTATTGTCTATCAGAGCAATGTACGTTCCAGAGGTTCAGAATCGGGGAGCAGACATCCTGTCGAGGCAGGGGCTGAGGCCCGGGGAATGGAGACTCCATCCAAAGGTGGTGGAGTTGATATGGGAGAGGTTTGAACCAATGGAAGTGGATCTGTTTGCGTCTCGAGAGACGTCCCACTGTCCACTTTGGTTCTCCCTCACACATCCAGCTCCACTGGGGTTGGATGCAATGGTACAGGCCTGGCCGAGGCTACTCCTGTCTGCTTTTCCCCCGATCGCTCTGCTTCCGGGAGTCCTGGAGACGGTCCGTCAGGAGGGCATCAGTCTTCTTCTGGTTGCCCCAATGTGGCCGGCCCGTGTATGGTTTTCAGACATAATTTCACTCCTGATAGCTCCGACGTGGCAGATTCCTCTGAGGAGGGGTCTGTTGTCTCAGGCGGAGGGCAAAATATTCCACCCTCGCCCAGAGCTGTGGAAACTGTGGGTCTGGCCCCTGAGGGGGTTCAGTACCTAAATGCTGGTCTATCAGCCGGGGTGGTTGAAACCATACTTAGCTCTAGGGCTCCGTCTACTAGGAGATTGTATGGCCTCAAGTGGAATGTATTTTCCACTTGGTGTAGAGAACAGGAGTTAGATCCAGTTAACGGCCCGGTGGCTTCAGTTCTGGAGTTTCTTCAAGATCGTTTCTCTGTGGGTCTCTCCCCTTCCACACTTAAGGTGTACGTGGCTGCCATTGCGGCACTGAGTGATGGGCCTCTGGGGAGACACCAGCTGGTCATTCGTTTTCTCCGTGATACATGGAGGATGAGACCGACGACCAGGTCCAGGGTTCCTGCCTGGGACCTGGCGGTGGTTCTCGAAGGGTTATCCCTGGCCCCCTTCGAACCCCTTCAGTCAGCTTCGCCCAAGGACCTGATGTTCAAGATGGCTTTTCTCTTAGCTATTACCTCTCTAAAGAGGGTGGGAGATCTTCAAGCCCTGGCAGTAACACCAGCCTGATTGGAGTTTGCCCCTGGCGGAGTTAAGGCCATTTTGCACCCGAGACCTGGCTATGTGCCTAAGGTGCCTTCTAACACGGCACGGTCTACAGTCCTGCAGGTATTTCATCCTCCACCTCATGTGTCGGCAGAAGAAGAGAGGCTCCATTTACTCTGCCCCGTCAGAGCTTTGAGCGTTTACCTCGAGAGGTCCTCTTCTTGGAGGAGGTCGGACCAACTGTTAGTGTGTTTTGGGTCACCTAGGAAGGGGCTCCCTGCAGCCAAACAAACCATTAGTAATTGGATTGTTCAGGCTATTGCCTTGGCCTACAAGGTGCGCAGTTTGCCTTCACCTTTGGCCATAAGGGCTCATTCTACTAGAGCCATGGCGTCCTTTAGGGCCCTCCTCTCGGGAGTGCCCCTCCAGGAGATCTGTGAGGCAGCCGGTTGGGGTACCCCACACACTTTTGTCCGGTTTTATAGTCTGCACCTCCCTAGTACGCCTGGCGCACATGTGCTCTCATCCTAGCTGAGTGCCTGAGGTCAGTTCACTCTAGGGCAGGCCTTTTTCGGTGCGTGGCCTAGTGGGCATTCCTTCCCCAAAGAGTCGTTTTCAGTGATGCAGTGCGAGTTCCCTCGAAAGGGAACGTCTCGGGTTATGACTATAACCCTTGTTCCCTGAGAAGGGAACAAGACACTGCGTCGTCCTGCCACGCCCCTTGAGGCCTGAGAGCGCCTTGCTTCATCGCTAGGCTAATGTGTGTGTGTGTGTGCCAGCGTGGCTTTTATTCATCCGGTTATGCCGTCAAATGTTACGTCATGACGCAACACCAATCAGGATTGGAATAGTTTCATTCATACTTAAGAGATGCACGCTAAGGGAGGGTCCCCAAAGAGTCGTTTTCAACGACGCAGTGTCTCGTTCCCTTCTCAGGGAACAAGGGTTATAGTCATAACCCGAGACGTTTTGATTGATTCACTTCCGTTGAAATGATCATTTGTTATTAAATTAGGGGCCCGGTAAGACAACGCCGTTCTCTCTAAACAGACTTTAAACGCGAACCTGTGATAAACGCTGATGGCATTCACATGCGCATTAAGAATTGATTCTATAGTTATGTGCATTTGAATATATGTGCACAGGTTTGTAATTCCCAACAAACTATGCCTAAACAAACTACTTGTCTTGCCTATAAATTTGATACAGAATTTTATTTAATTTGATCACTTCGGGTTAGGTACTTGAACCGAATTCCCCAGAACGCTTTATCTGTAGAGTGGAAAAGGGATCCTCCATAGGGAGAGGCTAGTTGGCACTTCAGCACTGCATTGTCATCGGGTCCAGGCGAAGGTCCTTCGTCAGATCTGGATATGGCCTGGATCTGGCAGGCTGCGGGAAAGCCTTGGGATAAACAAAGACACTAAAACACTAAAATGAACAAATGATAAAGCTTGGGTTGCTGAATATTCTATCCTTTAATTCAAAAGCAATGAATCATTGTTAATGATTTCAGATTATAACCTTGTGTGTGCTGTGTTTGACAGAAACCTGGCTAAAACCAAACGATTATATTACTTTAAATGAGTCAACCCCACAAGATTGCTGTTATAAAAACAAGCCATGTCTGAAAGGAAAAGGGAGTGGAGTTGCTGTAATCTATAGTAATATCTTCAGAAATGGAAGCTTTAGCGTAAGTTCGGCCAGGAAGACTCAATTGTTGCGTCACTAATTACCTTCTCATCTATCCAATGCGTCTAATACTTACGGTATAAAAGATCGGTACTTACACGTGTTTGAGTTCGCAGATGCTGACGCTTCCATTGATGCTCTCGTTCAGTCGCCAGCCAACATGTTTCAGGACACGCATATTGTTTACAATTATCGACATCCGACGATGTCCCGCCCTACCTCCTGCTGCACGTCGAGGTTCCCGCGTTCAGTCTCGCATCTCCCCGTGGGCACAGCGGTCTTCAGAGAGTATTGATCAGCCAAGGCCTTCATGAGAAGTTCTGCTCCTTAGACTGGTGCCATTTATCCCGCAGATCACCGATCCACCGACATAAATGAACAACTATGCAAATCACGAGACGATCTCTCACTGGTTCAAGTTCAAACTCCACTTCCAAGGCTTTCAAGTCGTTTTCAATTTTTTTGTTAGGCGCTTCCAGCAGCCACTGTTAATGTGTCTCCTCTACAAGATTAAACTTCATTCAGGTAAGTATTTCTCAGTCGCTTCCAACACGGCTGAGTTGAAATTGGCGTCCACGATGACGTGGTGTGATCTGATTATTACGGCTGATCTGCACTGCAGACTGCAGAGGGCCCGGATAGCTCGCCTTAATGCTTGTAGCAAGCATAAGCAATTAAGTTTCACGTTCCCGATATTCCACAGTTCTATGGTTATTTAGTTATATCAGCTTGTCAATATTACGCTCAGTTTACAAATACCCACTAACAACTGTGTTGATTATAAATCAAATAAGCTTAAGAGTGCTTAAGAGCTTTATGCATATACAATATCACGGGTCGTGCCCTTCATAACGTTGCTCGAAAACCCGAGCTAAAGAGCACGTTGTCATTGGCTGTTAGGCATATACTGCAGTGGAATAGAATGGCAGTAATTTACATATCACTAGTGTCAATTATTAGGCTATTTTAAATTCATAAAGTCACTTTATACTTCAAATTAGATCTATAACATTGGAAACGTGTATAATCGATGTAATACTCAACTTTCTGGTGGCTACTTAATCTTCTGATATGTGTTATAGGAATCATTTATGTGAGGGGTATTTTCACATTAATGTACAGAGAAATTCAGACTAAAGGATCAAGGAGTTGTGGCGCCGGTCAAAGTTGCACATACTTGGCCAAAAAAAAAAAAAAAAAAAACGAGCTCAACAGTCATATTAGACTAATCAGTGAAGGAGACTCGAGTGACATTGTCTTGCTCAACTGTGTGATTTACATGTCTATGCACCATTTATTCAAGATTCTCAACTGTTGTGGCCAGTATCTTCCAGTATCTGTCACTAGCTCCTTCCAGCGCTGTTGTATTCTTTAAAAAGCAAGCTGCAGATGTTGGTTATGCTTAAAACAGCAGCATTACACTCCAAGTCAGTAAGCAAAATCCACTCAACCCCTTTTGATTACCTCTGTCTGCAGTGGTCTCTTTCTTATTTTTATTCAGATTATAGCTGTCTGTTACAGCGTTCATGGCTCATGCATCCAGAGGATTCACTCCAGGTGCTAAATACTCCCATGGTCTTTTCTAATTACGTTCCTTACCTAATTCCTTCTAAGAATGACTATAAAGGCTTTGCATCACATTATATTTTTATAAATTGTGATTAAATTCTGTCCCTTCTCATCTATGATCAAATTTCTATTTATCATAACTAACGGAGCACTACTCTTTAACCTGGTTCAGGATTCGTCAGTTCTGTCCTCAATAGCTGCAGTCTAACTCCCTCCCAGTATATTGGTCATCCCTTCAGGATCTGGGAAGACACTATAGCAGCTGATCGTGGCTTTCCACTTCAGCTATTAAGATCATGGGCAGATTGTCTTCCTCTGCATTAGAGTTAAATAAGACCTGATCTAAAGATCATTCTCGAAGCTCAGCAAGCATTGCAGTAACGATTCAGGTAAATTCCTATGCAATTACTGGTGGTGGTGTATGCTTTATCTATCTGGTGATAGTCTCAGCTTGAATAATTCGCCTCGCGCTATCGCCGGCTATACGGTCCTTAGGGGGCCTGCTTTGCGAAGCCTAGTGGCTTTTCTATGCACGTTCAGTTTATGTGCAGCTCTTGCAGCCTAGTGGCTCAGCGAACCTTGTCTATGTGGCTCAGCGTGGCCTCGTCTATGTGGCTCAGCGTGGCCTCGTCTATGTGGCTCAGCATGGCCTCGTTTTTATGTGGCTCAGCGTGGCCTTGTCTCTGTGGCTCAGAGCCGCCTTGTCTCTGCGTGGCCTCGTCTATGTGGCTCAGCGTTGCCTCGTTTTTATGTGGCTCAGTGTGGCCTCGTCTATGTGGCTCAGCGTGGCCTCGTCTATGTGGCTCAGCATGGCCTTGTCTATGTGGCTCAGCGTGGCCTCGTCTATGTGGCTCAGCGTGGCCTCGTCTATGTGGCTCAGCGTGGCCTCGTCTATGTGGCTCAGCGTGGCCTCGTTTTTATGTGGCTCAGCGTGGCCTTGTCTCTGTGGCTCAGAGCGGCCTTGTCTCTGCGTGGCTCAGCACAGCCTTGTCTCTGCGTGGCCTCGTCTCTGCGTGGCTCATCGTGGCCTCTTCTCAGTGCGGCACAGCGTTTAAAATAAATCAAAGCGTCAGCAAATGCGTAAATGTATCATGTAATTCAGCAGCAGAAAAGTATCTTTCCTAGAAAATAAAGCATGCAACACTTTTAGATTGTAGAGTTACTGTTCCCACGACGATATCGATGGAACTCTATAATATCCTACTACCTTCTCATCTATCCAATCGCGTCTAATACTTACGGTATAAAAGACCGGTAATTACACGTGTTTGAGTTTGCAGATGCTGATGCTTCCATTGACCTCCATCCTCCCCACCACCTTCAAGATGGTTCCTTCCCTTCCAACCTCCCCACCACCACCAGGATGGTCCCTTCCTATACCTCCCGTGGGGTCGGCTGCCCCCCTGCCTTCGTCTTCAGGCAGGAAATGCAGAGTCAGGATCCTCGGATTGCGAGCTATGGACGGGGCATACGCCAAAGAACTTTATTGCTTGCTGGGTTATCAATAAATGTATTTATTGTTACAGTATTTATTCTCCCGAGTCTTTCTGGTTGAATTACTGAGAAGTCTAGTTTCAAATATAATTCTTTTGAAGTGTTGGTGATTAATGTAACACTATCTAGTGTAAATGATAATTGCGCTTGACATTTGTGCTACAGTAGCTACTGTGTATACAGGCCACCAGGGCACCATACAGACTTTATCAAAATAATTTGCTACGTTTTTTTTTTTTAATCGGAGTTAGTACTGACTGCAGATAAAGTCCTAATTGTTGGCGATTTTAATATAGATAACGAAAAAGACGCATTGGGATTGGCATTTAGAGACATTCTGAACTCTGAGTGGGTCCTGACACGTGTTGTCTAACTCCAATTTTGTCATAATCATACTTTAGATCTAATATTGTCACATGGAATCAATGTCAATGCCGTTGAAATTCTGCAGCAGAGCGATGACAACTCAGATCATTATCTAGTCTCGTGTATACTCCATTTAGCCAAGGTAAAAAAGCCGACTCAGTTCTAACATATTTGTAACACAATCACTTCTGCCACTAAAGATTGCTTTATTTATAATATTCCTGATCAGTTTCATCTCCTCAGCATCCCAGATAGCTTAGAAGCACTCGATATTGCGACTTTTTGACTCTCTCTTTTCCAGCACTTTAGACAGAGTTGCTCCTTTGCGCTTAAAGAAAATAGTCCAGAGTAGACTAGTAGACCCTATACTGACTAAGCTACTGAAATAAATGCTTCTAGAGGTCATCCTCTTCTTAATACTATTAATTCATCTTTGTCACTAGGATATGTACCGAAACTTAAGCTGGGTATTATTAAACCTCTTATTAAAAAAACAACTTGATCCTAGAGAATTAGTCAATTACAGGCAGATCTCAAATCTACCCTTTATGTCAAAGATACTAGAAAAAGCATTATCCTCACAACTATGTTCCTTTCTTGAAAGAAATTATTTTTGCAAGGATTTACAGTCAGGATTTAGACCATACCATTGAGACAGCTCTTTTTAGAGTTACAAATTATTTGCTTTTATCCGATCGTGGTTGTATTTCTCTATTAGTGTTACTTGATCTTAGTGCTGCATTTGACACCATTGACCACAACATTCTTTTAAATAGACTCGAAAATTAAGTTGGCATTAGTGGAATTGCATTAGCATGGTTTAAATCATACTTCTCTGACCTGTAGCAATATAGCTCTAAATTTTTTTTAAGAATCATAACTTGTTATAATTGATTATGAATATTTGGATCATTTAATAGAATTAACTTAATGTAGTAAAATTAATATTATTATCAATCCACCTGTTTGTCCCGTGAACACTCAGTGTTAATTGTTTATTAATTGTAAGAAATGTTCATTTCCTGGGAGAGAAATGTCTTTCTTTTCTGCACAGTACTACTAAGAGCCTGTAGTCAAAATCTAAACCACAAACATAACTAAACTAAACACACATACATGCATGCATACATAGGTAAAATAGTGAGTGACAGAATGAAACCGGAAGCAGGAAATGGAACTATGGAAAATATCCATTTAACTATGAAAAGAACCATCAGCTTATCATTTTCAGAGCACCTCATTAAATGTATACTTGCATGGCCTTTGCAGTGAAACATTTTGTGAAGTTCCTGAAGAAGGATTTTGATGGTCCCATGAGTCTCAATTGATTTCTTCGGTGTTGACTGAAGAATTGGTGATGAACTTGCGTGGTTGTTTTGACTCTGTTCCCATGGTTGGAGTACAGATTGTAGCCTTCCGGCCCTGGGCCGGAGAGGACACACAGAGCAAATAGGAGAAGGGAGGAAGAGTTGATGGTTGGAGTTGCGATGGCTTTCCACTGCATTGAATGAAGAGATTGTGCCACACTCCTGATGTTGTCCTTTGATTCTGTTCTGGTTGAGAGAGTCCTCTCTCTCCTAAATGAGCACATGGCTGGTTGTGGGCCAAGGCCTGCTGCCCTGGGGCCTAGTGTGGCCACGCAGGACAGGTATGTGAACGTACAGAGAAGGCCAAGAGAGGGAAGAGCTTGTGTAGATTCCTCTGTTGGGAGGATTTATGGATCTGTCTCAAATGTGTTTAAACAGGCCTTGCTGTTTGTGTTCATTTATTGTCAGATAGATCTAACAAACACACACTGCATTCTATGGGAAGGTGATGTACACTAAAGCGTGAGTCATTAAATGAGGATTAAAAGACATGATACAGGAGGGGTTAAATTGACATAGTTTCTAATGATTGGACCAAAAACCTCAGCATGTACTAACCTAGAATACTGTTTAACAATTGATGGCTGCTCTGTCAAGTCTTCGTCGTCGGTTAGGAACCTGGGTGTGTTCTTTGATACCAATCTTTCATTTGAAAGCCACAGAGTTTTGGTTGAATTCCACGCTCACCTTTTTACACCTTTGTTGCCTTTGTGGCTTGCTCAGTTGGGGACATTAAATTAAATTTTTAATTTAATCTTCAACAATGATATTGATCTGCCTGCATTGACACTATTATACAAGAACTGAACTAAGCTGGTCAATGACATCACGGTTTACTCCAGAGCGGCTATATATATTGTAGGGAAACCTGGGTCAGGTTTTGGGGATATGTATTCAAAAATTAGTAATTGTTCAATTAATAATTATTGCTACGGGTGGACCCAGATAATCATACATGTTAAATCTCCCAAAAAGGATAATATTTTTCCTGCATCTGTATTCATATGTGCACATAGAAAATTAATCACAAGGGATTATGATTAATGGCATATGTAGACTATATTTTACAGACAGGTTATTATCAGCTCAATTGTATATTAATACTTAATCACAATGGATTATAATTAAATATTTAATTTATCAATTATGTCTTTCATAGATCTATCGTCAGGATAATCTTAAAGGGGACTAACTTAGAATCGAATCATCTGTTTGTCCAGCAAACCTGATCATTCGATCTAATCAAACCTCACCAAAATTATCCTACTTATAGACTGTCAAGAGAAGTTATCCCTCTGGCCACAAGGGACGACCTTCCTGGTCTATAACGATACGGTTTAAGTATCAATAAATGTTGTAAAGCACGTAGCTTTGGATCTTTATACATTAAAGGGACTTGAATGAGCAAAGACAGAAATCCATAAATGAATATAATGCATTTAATAAAGGAAAACTACGTATACAGCTACTAACGTTTCAATAAATGTATTTATTAAACACAATAATGGCAATCGCATAATGAAAGAGAAAGCATCAATAAAGAGAGAGAGAGAGAATGAGAGAGAGAGAATCTGGAAGGATCAGTGGCAAATTACAGACCTTAAAACCTTTGAGGGACAACACGGGGAAACACATCTTAATGCTCTTAAAGCCCGGTACAAATACGTGCACTGGCTCGTTGTGTGGCTGCTTCGAAGGCATGTGGATGTGTTCCGTGGAAAAGTCACGTGGCCTGCGGATGGGTCCGGAGCACGCACTTTCGAACGAAGGCTTAAAGGTCTCGGACGTAAAATTACCAAAGAAACGATTCAGGCTAAGTTCACTTACTTGTCTGAGGAAATGAACAAAGTAGAAAGGAAAAATAAAACTTAAACAAACAAAAGAAAAAGATCCCCGGAGGGGGATCACGAAGGAGTTACATGGTGATGCGAGTAAGAGGAGGAGGAGAGCGAGAGCGAGAGAGGGAGAGAGAGATCCGTAAGGATCACAGTTTTGCAAAATTCACCTGGATAAAACCCTCTGAGAGAACACAAGAAATTAACATCACCCTAAACGGGGGTGAACAAATCTTAATGCTATGAAAGCTTAGTAAGCGAAATACTTGCTGTGACGAGGGGGGCGTGGTTTTCGCGAAGTCTGTGGTGAGAGAGGAGTCAATAAGCTGTGCGGTGAGTAAGTGGGTCAAGTGCAGATGATGAACACCTGTGTCTGATTGCAGTAATTGGCATGGAGAGACGGATATAAGCCACGCAGATTGAGAGTGTGGGAGAGAGAAAAAGGACTGGGACTTGTGCAGCGACCGAGAGGAAAGTGTGCTGTAGAAAGCAACGAGAGCTGAACCAGCGTGGAAAGAGTTTTGAATGAAGTTGTGCTGTGCTGTAGAGAAACTACGGTGAATGCGCTGTGTGCGCACCTTTTGTTTTGTTTTGATTCTGAGTTAATGAAGTCTGTACAAGTCCCATTATCGCCGACCCTGTGTTCTTCTTCCTCACCCACAAACAAACTTTGCTACACTGGCGCCGAAACCCAGGAGGGAGAAGACTGCCGCATCCTGCATGCAGACCCTGCAAGGATCGCCGTTTCAGGAGATCATTCAATCCCTCGCGGCTCTTCATCGGGAACAACACCAAGCCCTACTGGCCGTGAAGGACGAACAAGAGCAGCGCTTCCAGTGCGTCTCATCCCGCTGCTATCTGGGGAGTCGCAAATAGCCACCCACAAACTGCCAGTCCAGAACCTCCTGGTTTATGAGGACCTACGGCGCGCCATTCTTCAGCAGGTCGGCCGGACCCCTGAACAACACCGACAGCGCTTCCGATCCTTGAGCCTGGAAGAGTCTGGCCGACCCTTTGTGATGGCGCAACAGCTCCGGGACTCCTGCCGCAGATGGCTGATGGCCGGGGGCGGCGACGTCGAGGGCGTTATCGATCAGGTGGCGCTGGAGCAGTTCATCGGGAAGCTACCCAAAAAAACGCTCAGTGGGTCCAGTGCCACCGCCCGACGTCGCTGGACCAGGCCATCCAACTGGCGGAGGACCACATGGTGGCGTGCTCTGGGGTCGGCGAACCCCTACCATCTGTCTCTCTCTCTCTCCGTCTCTCTCTCCTTCTCCCTCATCCCCTTCTGTCTCCAAACCAGTTCCCTTTCCCAGGTCTCGGGGGGGCCTGACGCACAGACCGGCGCCGAGATGGAGGGCGGGCTTTCCAGGCGAATCCGGTTCGGTCGCGAGGGCTTCGCAAAGGGGACCTGCTTCTCTGGATGTCTCCACCCCGGCTCCTGTGGGCCCCCTCTCTCCACGCCAATCCCTTGCCCTGCTTCCCGCCGCTGGAGTTGCGGCAAAGCCTAGGCCGGCCTGTTGGAGCTGTGGGGACCCAGGACATTTTATTGACCGGTGTCCAGTGATGGAGGTGGGGACACTGATCCGGGTCCCCGACGCGCCGCGGGCTGCCCCCGATCAAGCTGGCCTGTACCAGATACCTGTGAGTATCAAGGGGGGTACTTTTCAGGCTTTGGTGGATTCAGGGTGTAACCAAACCTCTATTCATCAAAGCCTGATTCAACCCGGGGCGTTGGATAAAAGCCGCATGGTTCGGGTACGGTGTGTGCACGGGGTGGTGGTGAGTTATCCTCTAATGTCCGTGGAAATTCAATTCAGGGGTCAAAAGCATAGTGTGGAGGTAGCAGTTAACCCGCACCTTCGGCATCCGCTAATTTTGGGGACTAATTGGCCTGGCTTTAGTAAATTATTGAGCTTTTTGTGTGCGGATGTCTCTTGGAGAAAAAAAGGTGAAAGGAAAGACAGCTGTGGTTCAGGTGGGAGATGCTGAGCCGGGACCTCTGGGTGCTGCTACAGGGGAAGGGAGAGCTTTGGAGAGATCTATCCTCACAGAGCGCGATGATTTTCCCCTAGAGCAGTCCCAGAATGAGACATTAAAACATGCATTTGATAAGGTCCGCTCTATCGACGGACAGGTACTCCACCCGGACCAACCGCTCTCTTATCCATATTTTTCTATTATTAAGGATAGGTTGTATCGGGTGACCCAAGACGCCCAGTCAAAAGAAGATACAACTCAATTGTTAGTTCCTAAGAGCCGCCGGGAAATGCTTTTCCTGGCGGCTCATTGAAATCCAATGGCCGGTCATTTAGGACAAGCGGCGACACTAAACCGTCTCATGGCTCGATTCTTCTGGCCGGGCATTCACAAGATTGTGCGTAGGTGGTGCGCGTCTTGCCGTAAATGTCAGTTGGTGAATCCCACCGGCCAATCCAAAAGCACCATTGTGCCCCCTTCCATTAATGCAGGTCCCCTTCGAACGAATTGGCATGGACCTCATCGGGCCATTAGAACGGTCAGCACGAGGGCACCGTTTTGCGTTAGTTCTAGTGGATTACGCAACACGGTACCCGGAAGCAGTCCCACTTCGCAACATTTCGGCTAAAAGTGTTGCGAGCGCTTCTCGTTAATCTCCCGAGTGGGAATTCCTAAAGAGATTCTCACTGATCAGGGCACGGCGTTTATGTCACGAACGATTCGCGAACTCTACGAATTGTTGGGCATTAAATCGATTCGCACTAGCGTCTACCACCCACAGACAGACGGTTTAGTGGAACGATTTAATCGCACTTTGAAATCCATGATTCGTAAGTTCGTTCACGAAGACGCCAAAAATTGGGATAAATGGCTAGAACCCCTCTTGTTCGCTGTACGCGAGGTCCCCCAAGCCTCCACGGGTTTTCCCCCTTCGAGCTTCTTTTCGGCCGCCAGCCCCGCGGGGTGTTAGACGGGCTGAGGGAGACTTGGGAGGACGGACCGTCTGCTAGTAAGAACGAAATTCAGTATGTCTTGGACCTGAGAACAAAACTCCACACTTTGGGGTGGCTTTCTATTGAGAATTTGTTACAGGCTCAAGACAAACAGAGACAGCTGTACAACAGGGGAACTAGACTCCGTCAATATGCACCGGGAGACAAAGTACTTGTATTGCTTCCCAGGTCCAGCTCGAAATTACTCTCGAAGTGGCAAGGACCCTTCGAGGTTGCACGGCGAGTTGGCGATCTCAATCATGAGGTAATTCGAACAGACAGGGGCGGGGCACATCAAGTATATCACCTCAACCTACTAAAGAAGTGGGTTGAGGCTGAGTCAGTGTTGCTGGCGACGGTAGTGAGGGGAGAGGAGGACCTCGGGCCAGAAGTGATCACAAAACCACAATCCCTCGCTCTGGCTCCTGGTGGGGATCACCTCTCGCCCTCCCAGCTCACTGACATTAAGAATTTACTAGCAGAGTTTGCTGATGTTTTCTCGCCCCTGCCTGGTCGAACAAACCTCATTCAGCACCACGTTGAGATGGAACCGGGAGTGGTAGTGCGTGCCGCCCGTATCGTTTACCTGAACACAAAAAGAAAATAATTCAGAGTGAATTAGAGACAATGCTGGACATGGGGGTAATAGAAGAGTCCAACAGTGACTGGGCGAGCCCGGTAGTTTTAGTACCGAAACCAGACGGCTCGATTCGGTTCTGTGTGGACTATAGAAGGGTGAACGCGGTGTCTAAATTCAATGCTTATCCAATGCCAAGGATTGACGAATTGCTTGATTGGCTGGGGACTGCTCGCTTTTATTTGACATTGGACTTAACAAAGGGTTATTGGCAGATCCCCTTGTCTCCCATGACCAAAGAAAAAACAGCTTTCACAACGCCGTTTGGATTACACCAATTTGTCACCCTTCCTTTCGGCTTGTTCGGGGCACCTGCGACTTTTCAGCGTCTAATGGACAGAATTCTCCGGCTGCATGCTGCATATGCCGCTGCCTACTTGGATGATATTATCAACTATAGTAATGATTGGCAGCGTCATTTGCAGTATTTGCATGCTGTCCTAAAGACTTTGAGAAGGGCAGGGCTCACGGCCAACCCGAAGAAGTGTGCGATTGGGCGTGTGGAAGTAAGGTATCTGGGCTTCCACTTGGGTCACGGACAGGTGCGTCCCCAAATTGATAAGACGGCAGCAGTTGCGACCTGTCCGAGTCGTAAGATCAAAAAGGAGGTTAGACAGTTCCTGGGGCTAGCGGGATATTACAGAAGGTTTGTACCTAATTATTCGGACCTCGCTAGCCCGCTGACTGATTTAACTAAAAAGGGTGCACCAGATCCGGTTCAGTGGACGGAGCAGTGTCAGCAGGCTTTTACCCAAATAAAGGCTGCTCTATGTGGCGGGCCGCTTTTACATGCTCCTGACTTCTCTCTTCCTTTTATCCTACAGACAGACGCGTCGGACAGGGGCCTGGGCGCAGTCCTAACCCAGGTGGTGGAGGGTGAGGAGCGGCCGGTGCTGTACATCAGTCGGAAGCTCTCTAAGAGGGAGACGATGTACAGCACCATTGAAAAGGAGTGTCTGGCCATCAGATGAGCTGTCCTCACTCTCCGCTACTACCTCCTGGGACGGGAGTTCACCCTGTGTTCGGACCACGCTCCTCTCCAATGGCTCCACCGCATGAAGGATACCAATGCGCGGATCACCCGTTGGTATCTGTTCTTAAAACCTTTTAAATTACAGGTGATCCACAGGCCAGGGGCGCAGATGGCTGTGGCCGACTTCCTCTCCAGGAGGGGGGGGGGGGGGGGGCTGCAGGCCGGACGGCTCCCCGGCCTGAGTCGGGCGGTGGGGGTATGTGACGAGGGGGGCGTGGTTTTCGCAAAGTCTGTGGTGAGAGACGAGTCAATAAGCTGTGCGGTGAGTAAGTGGGTCAAGTGCAGATGATGAACACCTGTGTCTGATTGCAGTAATTGGCATGGAGAGACGGATATAAGCCGCGCAGATTGAGAGTGTGGGAGAGAGAGAAAAGACTGGGACTTGTGCAGTGACCGAGAGGAAAGAGTGCTGTAGAAAGGAACGAGAGCTGAACCAGTGTGGAAAGAGTTTTGAATGAAGTTGTGCTGTGCTGTAGAGAAACTACGGTGAATGCGCTGTGTGCGCACCTTTTGTTTTGTTTTGATTCTGAGTTAATAAAGTCTGTACAAGTCTCAGTATCGCCGACCCTGTGTTCTATGATGCTAGGAGGAAGAGAGGGGGTAAGAGAGAAGAGGTAAGAGCGTGAGAGATTGGAGGTTCAGTTCTCTTAAAGGAACTGAAATCCATGCCTCTCTGGAGCAAACTGGCCAATGACATGCACCAGCACGGCAGAATTCCCTTTGTCTTGTCGAAGCTCGATTTATGACAGTGTCAGAATTGGTCCTTTCTATCCCAAAAAGCTGGTGCACATAGAATCATACACTTTACTGTAATCTTCTATATCTGACCAAATCAATTGGACCGAGATAATTATAACGGTACCAAACAAAACATGTACACATAATAGGAATACGAAGATACATCTTTCTGCATAATTACACATACTTATGTTTCATTTAATACTACGATAAAATCACAGATATCCCACTATGACGTGGCTAAGCAGGTCCACTTAAAAACATCTTATCTATATCTCGGTAAAGTCTTTATATGAGGAGTTTAATGAAAGATTCATGTGTGTGTGTGTGTGTTGGAATGTCTTCACCCTGAGTTCTCCCTTGCCGGAAGGGGGGTAGTTGGGTGATAAACATCTCTGTGAAGCTCGTGTCTTGTTGTCTGTTAAACTTCTGGGTGCCATAAAACTTGTCACCAAAATCATCTATGGTAGACTGGCTGGAGCCTAGTCTAATTTACCTCCATGAGTCCAAAGTTTAAAAGCTTTTTCAAATGTTTTGGACTGCATGAGTCAATCTGACATGGTCCAGATACCTTACAATATATATATATATATATATATATATATACAAATATATGATAGTGATTCCTTGCACAATAAAAAGATTTCGTTTTTCAGTTACTTACAGTGTTTGCCCTGCCTTGTACTTATCTAATGTTTTAGTGGTTTTGTTCTTGTCTTGTTTCTCCCCTGTTGTGGTACAGTGGCCGAGAGAGCTCAATGTGCTGCAACTGAAGAAAACGGATGCAAATAAAAAAAAAAAACACCTGCAAATTAAGAAAACATCAGTTTCACAACACATGTGTGCTCCTAATACTCACAACACAACCAAATACAGAAACGCGCTGCAAAAACTCACAACACAACCAAATACAGAAACGCGCTGCAAGTAACACAGACCACAACGAAAATGTTTCCGGGGGAACCAAACAAGTGACGAACCCGGCTGGGACGTGCTTATTGCTCGTGAGCATCCCTATGCCCTACTCCCTTCGAAGGGCAGACAGAGCTCTTCAAGTGGGACTTTCGAGTGAGCATGGCACTAGTGTGCCATTTATGTAGCCGTTTGTAACGCACTTGATGAGGGAGCAACAAAAGACAACGTAATTTCCAACGTAATTATTTTCAACTGGGAGGTTCCCATGACAACGCAGCACGTTGTCCATCAGCTGAATAGTTATTCTGACGACATAAATATAATGCTGTTAACATAATGGTTGCAAATACATTTATTTATTTTATTTTTACTTTACAAAAAAACTGTTAAAATATACGTTTTATATATCCGTTATATATCTGTGTGTCAGTGTCTCAACTTTAAAACTTTGGACCCTACATTACCTAACATTTCTTATGAAACTGTTCTTTATGAAACACGTTATTAAACATAACATGACACAATTTGTATAGTGTAAAAATGTATAGTTTTAATATCTTGCCTTCATGTTCTTCTTCTCTATCTTTTTTATTTATTTATTTTAGTTTTCAGCTCATTGTTCTTTTCTCATTTGTATTCTGATGACACTGAACATATTGTTAATACATTTTGTATATTGTATACAAGTTGTATGTCATAAAAATTTAATCTCTGTATGTTTTGCGGGAAAAAAAGTTAAAAGAAATAAAATAAAATAAAGTAGAATTTTGAGCTGTAAGCAAAGAGTATAGAAGAACTATAAAAAAGTATAATATTACAATATAATATTATTTATATATACAATATATAACAATATTATGTTAATATAATAGTTTATATATAAAAATAATATAGGCTTTCACTTGTCAATACGTTCTTTGCTGTAAATCACTTTCCCAGCCGGGTTCGTCACTTATTTGGTTCCCCCGGAAACATTTTCCGTTGTGGTCTGTGTTATTTGCAGCGAGTTTCTGTGTTTGGTTGTGTTGTGAGTATTTGGAGCACACGTGTGTTGTGAAACTGATGAAGATGTTTTCTTAATTTGCAGGTCTTTTTTCTATTTGCATGCATTTTTTTCTATTTGCATGCGTCTTCTTTAGGTTGCAGCACGTTCAGCTCTCTCGGCCACCGTAATTGTGTTGTGCATCTGTGTGTGTTCAAGGCGTGATTTTTTTTCCCAAACCACTTCAGCGGAAATCCCGCCCTGCAGCCGATTTCATTGGTTATAGGTTACATTGACGGGTAGGTTTAGGGATCAGTGTTTGGTGTAGGCAATCAGTACAGTGATTGACATGACCAATGAAAACTTTAGAATCGGCTGCAGGGCGGGATTTCCGCTGAAGTGGTTTGGGAAAAAAAATCACGCTCAATCAAGTCATGTCCTACCCAGCCTGAGACTGCACTGACTGCTGGTTACTGGGTTGCTCAATCCTGTGTCCAAGTCTCCTGTCCAGACCTCTGTTGTGTTCTGGACTGTGCAACTGTTACACATTGTTACACCCTATTAATAAATCACCATTCATCACTCATCTCTGTGCTTGGGTCCTGTTATTTCCAGTGGTCCCTGACATGATACTGGGTTGCTCAATCCTGTGTCCAAGTCTCCTGTCTAGACCTCTGTTGTGTTCTGGACTGTGCAACTGTTACACATTGTTACACCCTATTAATAAATCACCATTCATCACTAATCTCTGTGCTTGGGTCCTGTTATTTCCAGTGGTCCCTGACATGAGATATGCTACGTGTGAGTGCTCTTACTTTTTCTGCTCTCCCATAGGAGTATTAGCACCTGTTGTTAATCAGCGCTCCTGAGTATCTCCCTCTGCTGATTTGCTCTTGCAGCCGTGCGCTCTGCCATAAAGCTAACCAGGGGTGCTTTCAATATCCCTCCTCGCTCCTCCATCCTATGACCCGGAAACCAATCGAGCTCAGCCATTTTGAAGGACATCTCAATTCTCTAATTGCACCGTGAGGAGTCGAGGATCGAGGAGTGAGTAGGCTTCCAGAGGAGTCATGAGCGAGGAAACACAGGTGTATCCTATGCGGAAGAGTTTTATCAAGTAAACGTGACGCATGTATAAATTCTCCTCCCCCTTCACATCGGTCACAACAATCCTTTTAATTGCAGTTTATAAAAGCCACACATCTCACATATTTCAACAGGGTATCTTGCTTTATTATTATTTATTATGAATTTCTTAAATAAACAAACTTCAACAACATAAGGGCAGATCCTTTGAGCGCTGCTGATGATGCAAAAATAAGAAATGAGAAGCACCCTAGGTTTGCAGCGCTATAGAGGCGGGAGGTTTCCCCGCGTCTCTCTACAGAAGAGTCCGTTTCTCCTGTTGCAGTCCTGTGTTTTAGTTCTCCCTATTTGTTTTTGTTTACCATGTTAGACCTATTACTGATGTGAGAGATTAGTGCAATGTTGTGTTGACGGTTACAGGATTTATTTTCATTTGTTTTGCCCCTGAGTGCAGGGCGAGTTTTGTTTGCATTATTTCTTTACTTTGTTTTAATTTAAGGAAGCTGTAGGGAGGTTGGCGCCATTTAATTTGAATCCCTTATTTTTCTCCTGTTTATATTTAGGGAGGAAGTTAGGTTTAGTATCTTTTGTTTACATTGTTATTTTGTGTTTAGGTTATTTAGTTTATTAAAACAGTTAGACTTGTTTCGTTTGTTATTTTGGCATTTGCCTCCTGAAGTTATTTGCTTCCCTGTAAAGATCTTGAGTTTTCTTGGTCACTGTTATCTTATGTTCCCTATATTTTTTATTTGAAAAATGGTTCTAGTGTTGAATCAGTGCTGGGACGGGAGAAGGGCTCTGAAGACATTTATTTTGTTTCGTTGATTTGGGATCCTTTAAATTGTTTTTTTTGTTTTTTTCTCTGTTCTTTCTCCTCTACCCTAGACAGGGGAGTTCGTAAGTCACCATGAAATCAAAATTGATTTTTTTTAAATGGCATATTACAGTGTTTATAATAAACAATTCTTCTGTGCACATTATTTTTTTTAAATCATGTGCCTCGTAATCTTTAATCAAAATAACTTCTCTCTCGTATAGTGACATCTTTTCTCTGATGACGTGTTAACTGGCTCGAGGGCAGGACATCCTTTCACCCACAAGACATCACAGCAAAATCAAATGAAAATGAACAATCAAATCAATTCCCCATAGACAAAATAATTTTTTCTATATTTTATTTTTGTTCAAGAAGCCGTTTCACTCTGACATCTGTCACAATGAGAAAGAAAACACTATCTCAAATTCCGTTTCATGCTGACTTTAAAATTGCTGTCAACGCATTTTCACTTTTTGCAGTGCACTTCCATCCACTTTTGCAGCCTGATTTTTAACCACATCTATTTTTTCTTTTACAAACTGCACACTGTAGCTTGCAGCAGTCTTGTGCCACTGCTCTATTTTAACTGCTTGATATCACTGAGGAGGCCAAGATGTAATAAAAACTCTGTCAGGGGAGAGGGCAGGAAGAGATAATTACAGCACGCTCTACTTTCCCCTGTCCATTGTGAGTTGTGTACTGTAATTAAAACATGAGTTCTGGAGGAACTCTTTCACTGCCAACAAAGAGTACTCTGTGGGAAGAATGGGATGTCAGATAAATAACCTACTGGTAAAATGTCTGTTTGACCACCAAGGCATGTTAAAAACCAAAAAGGTTTTGGCTGATTAGCATGTTCTAGTTAGCCCCTGCAGGTACATGTTGGAATTACAATAATTGGCAGAAAACATTAAATGTTATCATGCCGAATTGGTAAACCGTTCAGTGGCATCGTGCCCCCTGTACAGTTTATTTCATGGTGCTCCCTCAGTAGAAATTGTGTTCTGGTGGGGTAGACATTGCAGGGGCCCTCAGGGGAGGTCATAATGGGTCCTCCAATGCCTCTAGGATCCTTGTACACAGTCCCTCCCCCCCCCCTAGCGATGACAGCCTCATTATGTTTATAATCAGTGTTCGAACTACACCGTGCCACCGTGCCTATTTTTGGGGGGTGGGGTGGTTGTGCACTTGCGCGTGCCTAGGATTGAAGCGCCTTTCAGACAGGACGCGAAATGCGCGGCGCTGCACTTTGAAACCCATTAATTTCAAGGACTTCCAAAGATGCATAACAGCTACAACTGTATGCAACTATGCAAGCACTATACAAGATTCACCCAATTATACTTTATCGACACAAATTGAAGTCAAACAGCAAACAGCCATCCCCAAATAGTCTATAGCTACATAGGCTGTCTTTGACTTGAACCAGGTTAAATTCTTATCAAATTAAGAATACCATAATTCATCCTTTCAATTAGGCCTAATGGTGTGTTCACATCGAACACGAATTTAATTATTTGCGCTAGTAGATTACATACAAAGTCAATGCAAAGACGCAAATAGATTGGGCGACGCGTTTGCCGCGAACGTCTTCCGCGCAAGTTGAAAAATTTGAACTCGAGCGAATGTTCAAGCGTCTAACTAGACGCGATAGACGCGTATTTGACGCTCTGTTCACGTTCGGTGTGAACACACCAAGACATCGAGAGTCACGCAGACCTATAACAACCCAGCCACAACATATAATTGGGAATAATGCCTTACCTTAACACAGAATGGATTTCAAGGACTTTGCGCCAAGATCAATAGCATCCACCGTTTATATTCGAATCTTTGAGTTAACATATAGCCTACGTAAACATGATTGGAATTTGCACCGCAGCGCCACCACACCTTGATGCCCATGACAAGAATAGCATGTATAGTTATCTTTATTGAAGTGAATTAGGTTTAAATCGCTGTCAAGCATGCATGAATGATATTTTTGCTATTTTAGACATAAGACTCCACGATGATCACATTACACAAACTGAAATTGCACGTCAAAATAAAACATTGTCAATATTTTTTGAGACCCCCCCCAAAATTTCACGAATCACGTTTTCAGGGGAGCCCATGTCTTATTAAGGGGAGCCGAGCTCCCCCTAGCTCCCCCGTAGTTTAAAAGTTAGATTAAAAGTCTTTTAAATAAAGACTGAAAGAGCTGTTGGAAGCTTATTGTTGGGAAATCTGAAGTGTGATTTTGCTGTAGTAACTTTATTGTATGTATGCTTCAAAATTAAAAAAAGTTGTGTTTATTTGTGAAGGTTATCATAATGAACAAAAGTTGTACGTATCATACACTTTTGTTGGTTACAGAGCTTATTTTCTGAAACAACTCAAAAGCCAATGGAATATCCTATTGGTTTTTTGTCTAGGGAACCAGGGTGATGCTAACTCCCTGTCTGGCCTTTAAATTCATCGAAAAAAAAAATGTCATCACTGCAGCACCCCATTGTTTGCTATTTTGTTGCATAAATAGCGCCAGTTGTGTGCTCACACTAAACAAACACAGTGAATGTGATTTCTCCAAGTACAACATGTTCCTGGATCAACGTTCTAATCAGATTTGAGAGACAACTTTGCAGTTTATGTCAAGTTTAAGCTTACAACCAAGTTTAGATGCTTCTGTTATTCACCTATATCATTTCCCTCTAATTTTGGGATAACTTATGGGTAGGGTTTTTCGACTGGAATGTTTGAATGTTCAAAAAAAGTCGATCCAGAAACATGTCTTACTTGGCAAAATAACTTCTATTCTTTTAAAGTCACATTTCAAATTGTGTACTTCTGTGCTTTCCAAACACCTGCCATTGAAATGAATGGGAATGGCAACAGAGTTCCCCTTCGAGGGAACTCGCACTGCGTCGTCGTCGTGACGACACTAAGGGGAATGCCCCCAGCGTAGCGTATCTGAAGCATGATTTAAATCTGTCCAATCCTGATTGGTGCTGCGTCATGACGTAGTAGATGACGGCATAACCGGAAGATACAAAGGGACGCCGGCACACAAACACATTAGCTTTTTTGCTCTTCAGCTAAAGCGCTCTGTGTGAACTGTTTGTCCTATTTACTGTTGTCTGTCCTTATTATTATCAGTATGTCTAGCGAGCAGTTTAGATGGTGTGTGCATCCGTGTCCACGCAATATTACGGGCACGGACACACACCAGCTGTGTATGCATTGTCTGGGCGTGCAGCACGCTAGAGCGGCTCTCGAGGGAGCCACTTGTAGCGAGTGTGAGAAGCTGCCGCTCAGATCTTTGCGCTCGCGGCTGGCCGTGTTTGATGAGTCAAGTGGCCAGGCTCGCGGGCCTCACGGTTCTGGGCCCGCGGTTGCCGAGGCAGCGCGACGCTGCAGATTGTGGGGCTCACAGATGGATCTCTCAGCGGGACACGGGACTGCTTCGGCATCTTTCCGATCCTCGTCTGAAGATTCAGATCTTCTCCTGCCCCGTGTGGAAGCCCGCGATGCGGTTTCTTCCCGCGAGGTGGATGAACAGATGCTTCATTTATCTGGTTCTGAGGAATCAGATTAGTTAAGCATCGGGGGGGGGGGGGGGGTGATGTGGAGCTTAGTTCACCGCTTCACGCACCCGCTCAAGAGGAGCTAGTGGAGGTTTTGACCCGCTCTGTGGCCAAATTAAAATTGGACTGGCCACAAGAAGAACCAGAAATTCAGCCGCCTAGTAAGCTGGATGAACGGTTTTATAGGTGCCGGTCTCAACCTCTACGCCGGGGCCTTCCGTTTTTCCCTGACTTGCACAACTCTTGGTGATGAGTTGTGCAAGTCGTGGGAAAAAACATTTTCAGCCAGGCTCTCCAACCCCCCAGTGCTCGATATCTCTAATGTGCTGGGGGCGGCTGAGCGTGGCTATGGGAAAATACCTCGGGTGGAGGAGGCTCTCACGAGCTATCTTTCCCCCGAGGCCGCATCTTCCCTTAAGGCCCCGGTACTGCCCACCAAGCCATGCCAAGATACTTCTTTGCTGGTGGGCAGAGCTTATATGGCGGCTGGGAGGGCTGGTAGTTGCTTGCACACTATGGCGGTCTTGCAAGCCTATCAAGGTGACCTCCTTAAGGAGCTGGATGAGGGTGAGGGTCCCTCTCCTAGTGACATCTTGGAGCTGAGGAAAGCCACCGACCTGTCTCTACGCATCACCAAGGAGACGGCCCGTGCCATCGGCCGCTCCATGGCTGGTATGGTGTGTGTGGAGAGACACCTCTGGTTGAATTTGTCGGGGATAAGGGGGAAAGAGAA
This sequence comes from Meda fulgida, assembly GCA_030578275.1. Lineage (NCBI taxonomy): Eukaryota > Metazoa > Chordata > Actinopteri > Cypriniformes > Leuciscidae > Meda > Meda fulgida. The sequence continues at coordinate 7,888,606 of CM060620.1, forward strand.
ACATTTTCTTCTCGACTCCCCGATTGCACCTTCTGGCCTTTTCGGCGGTGCTGTTGGTTCAGTAGTCGAAAGGTTTCAGGAGGTGAAAAACCAGTCGGCGGCTTTCCATCAATATCTTCCTCGCCGCCAGGTGCAAAGACGCATGGTCATGCCTTCCGAATATTTCTGCGTAGGCCCTGCGTACTGTAGAGCTGGGTTACAGGCTGCAGTTCAGTTCCCCTCCCCCGAGGTTCAACGGGGTGGTCTGGACTGTGGTCGGCCCAGAGCAGGTTCAGGTTATGGAACAGGAAGTTCAATCCCTGTTGATCAAGGAGGCCATAGAACGTGTTCTTCTGCCAGACAGGGAGTCCGGGTTCTACAGCCGGTACTTCATAGTTCCCAAGAAGGATGGGGGGTTGCGTCCAAAAATAGATCTCAGGCACTTGAATCGGTCTCTGAGGAGGTTCAGGTTCAAAATGCTCACAATCCCAGCCATCGTGAGTCAGATCCAGTTCCAGGACTGGTTCGTAACGATAGATCTGAAGGACGCATACTTCCATATTTCCATCTTTCCATGTCACAGGAGGTTCCTGAGGTTCGCTTTCTGGGTCGAAGCGTACCGATATCAGGTTCTTCCCTTCGGCCTAGCTCTCTCCCCTCGCACCTTCACCAAGTGCATGGATGCAGCGCTGGCTCCGCTGAGACTCCAGGGCATCCGTGTATACCCTGTATAACATCGACGACTGGCTAATATTGGCCAGTTCGTGCGAGATGGCAGTTCGGCATTGAGATGTCGTTCTGGCCCACATCAGGTGCCTGGGGCTGAGACTCAACACAAAGAAGAGCGTGTTGACGCCCTCCCAGAGGACTACGTTCCTGGGGGTTATATGGGACTCCACGACGATGAGGGCACAAATGTCTCCCGCATGCGTGGAGTCCATACGGGCGATGGTCTCCAGAGCGAAGCTAGGCCACAACCTCACTGTGAAGCAGTTTCAGAGACTGCTGGGGCTCATGGTAGCAGCGTCCAGTGTCATACCTTTTGGCCTGCTACACATGAGACCCCTACAGTGGTGGTTGAGAGCCAAGGGGTTTTCCCCGAGGGGAAATCCGTTCCGTATGATCAGGGTAACGCGCAGATGCCTTCGTTCTCTCGTCATATGGAGGAAACCTTGGTTCCTGTCCCAGGGACCGGTGCTGGGAGCATCATGTTGCCGGAAAACCGTTTCAACAGATGCCTCCCTCACTGGCTGGGGCGCAGTCATGGACGGCCACTTTGCGAGAGGTCTGTGGGAGACCCGGCACCCTTCCTGGTACATCAATTGCCTGGAAATGCTGGCGGTCTACAAAGCTCTACAAAGAGGAGTTTTTTCCCAGACCTCCGCGGCCACCATGTCCTGATACGCTCGGACAACATGTCCGTGGTCGCGTATCTGAATCACCAGGGGGGTCTGAGGTCGCGCCCTCTATGCAGATTGGCACACCAGATCCTTCTGTGGTCCCAGGGGAAACTGTTGTCTCTCAGAGCGATACATGTCCCCGGGGATCAAAATCAGGGAGCAGACGTCCTGTCGAGGCAGGGGCTGAGGCCCGGGGTGTGGCGACTCCACCTCGAGGTGGTGGAGGCCATGTGCGCGTGTGCAATGCATCTATTCGCGTCTCAAGAGACGTCCCACTGTCCACTGTGGTTCTCTTTCAGGTATCCAGCTCTGTTGGGGCTGGACGCTAAGACGCAGACATGGCCGAGGCTGCGTCTGTATGCATTTCCCCCGATCGCTCTGTTCCCGGGAGTCTTGGAGCGGGTCTGCCGGGAAGGGATCAGCCTACTTTTAGTAGCACTCCGCTGGCTGACCCGGATATGGTTCTCAGACATTGTAGCACTGCTAGATGGCCTTCCATGACAGGTCCCTCTGAGGAGGGATCTGCTGTCTCAGGCAGTGGGTACAATATTTCACCCCTGGCCAGAGCTGTGGAACCTCTGGGTCTGGCCCCTGAGGGGGCTCGGAACTTAGAGGCTGGCCTGTCAGCAGGTGTTGTCGAGACCCTACTCAGCTCCAGGGCTCCTTCCACCAGGAGACTGTACAGCCTAAAGTGGAATGTGTTTTCCACTTGGTGTAGAGAGCGTGAGGTGGATCCAGTTAACTGTCCAGTGGCTTCAGTGCTGGAGTTCCTCCAAGATCGTTTCTCCGCCGGTCTTACCCCGTCCACACTGAAGGTGTATGTGGCTGCCATTGCGGCTCTCCACTCGCCTTTAGGTGATGGGCCTTTGGGAAAGCACCATCTGGTTGTACGTTTCCTCCGTGGGGCTCGGAGGATAAGGGTGCGGCTCACTCCAGAGTCCCAACTTGGGACCTGGCGGTGGTACTTGAGGGGTTGGCTGAGGCCCCCTTCGAACCACTGGAGTCGGCTGAGGCAAAGAACCTGACCTTCAAGGTGGCCTTTCTCCTTGCCATCACTTCTCTGAGGAGAGTGGGGGATCTCCAGGCCTTTGCTATATCGCCAACTTGCCTGGAGTTTGCCCCTGGCGGAGTTAAGGCCATCTTACATCCTAGACCGGGCTATGTGCCTAAGGTGCCGTCTAGTGCGGCACGGTCAGTGGTTCTTCAGGCCTTCCATCCTCCACCTCATGGGACGGCGGAAGAGGGGAGACTTCACCTGCTCTGCCCAGTCAGAGCCCTAAGGGTTTACTTGGAGAAGTCTTCTCAGTGGAGGAAGTCAGACCAGTTGTTGGTGTGCTTTGGTTCACCCAAGAAAGGGCTGCCTGCATCTAAACAGACAATCAGCAATTGGATTGTCCAGGCTATAGCCACGGCTTATCAGGTGCGCAATTTGCCTTCACCTATGGCCGTGAGGGCACATTCCACCAGGAGGATGGCATCCTCAGTGGCCCTCCTTTCTGGTGTCTCGCTTCAGGAGGTCTGCGAGGCGGCCGGGTGGGCATTTCGTTCCCCTTAGTGTCGTCACGACGACGACACAGTGCGAGTTCCCTCGAAGGGGAACGTCTCGGGCTACGACTGTAACCCTTTTTCCCCGAGAAGGGAACGAGACACTGCGTCTCGTCGCCACACCTCTAACGTTCAGAGCGCTTGCTTCATCGCAAAAGAGCTAATGTGTTTGTGTGCCGGCGTCCCTTTGTATCTTCCGGTTATGCCGTCATCTACTACGTCATGACGCAGCACCAATCAGGATTGGACAGATTTAATTCATGCTCCAGACAGGTATTATAGACCTCCTTGTTTAAAACATTGAGCAATAAGGTCAAGAATGCTTTACAGTGGCATTTACATTACATTTATCTGTATGCATCTGGCAGATGCTTTTATCCAAAGTGACTTACACAGCACATCTGCGCTATACAATTTATCTGTATGTGACCTCTGTCATCGCTAATGCCATGCTCCACTAGTTGCGCTACAAGTAAAAATTATGTATTTTACCAACAGATGATGTGATACAAATAGACAGAAAAACAAACGCACCAAAAAGATTTGCACAGGCAGGACAGCACGCAAGGAGTTTTTTTTGAGCAAATCCATTTTTAATGAGCATCTGTGCTATTTGAAGGCTACAGTCTCACTGTTTGAAAGATTGATTAAGCTGTGGGAATACTTCACTGAATTATATGGCTCTGACACAAGCTGTCTGGAAATACAAACAATATTCTCTGTCTATTGCACGCCTTGCATATATGTGATGTAAACCACATCTCTTGATTAATTAATAAAATATCTAAGCAGTTATTTTCCATCAGCGGCAATTAACATTTTTGGACCCATTAAAGGTGATGATACACAGAGCAAATTTTTGAGCAATGTTGCTGGGCAATGTTGCCGTCAACGGCAACCAGATGAGACACAGGGCCCACGACCGATCTAAATTATCCAGATAGAAATGTATTGCCCATTTCAATGGGAAAGTGCCCAAGCTACAATCGCTCGACAAGATTGCCCAGCAACATTGCTCAAAAAGTTGCCCTGTGTATCATCACCTTAAGAGTCTTTAATTACTATACTGACATTTAAATGAATAATTAGATACAATGCATTTGTATACATACATGTTTTACATTGTACAAACATTTTAAAATTTCAAACGCAATAAGCAGCGAAAAAGAACTAAATTGAGTACTGTGAGGCTGCTTTATGTGCGCGCAATTAAATGAGGCGCACACAATCTGTGGGAATGAGTAAAATTATGCGTAATACGCAATCCCACGCTGAAATTCAAGCCCTAACACCAACAATATTCATCCAGAGCAAATGAAATAAGTGAATGAGAGGAGGCGGGTTTGTGAGTCAACTCGCTGTTGGAGAGACGAGAGAGAAGCGCAGCTGGTATCGTGTATATTCTGCGGAAAATGAGTATTGGAAGCGATTCAGATATTTCAGTATCGATATACGTGCGAAACATTTATATATTTGACAACACTACATTGCACTTAGTTTATCATTTCAGATGGCTTTTTAAAAAAACTACAATTGAAAAATAAATATAAATATAAATATAAAATTTAACCCGCCAAAGTGGCTAGTAGGAGGGATTGCGTTACACACCACTGATGAAATCCACCCGCATTTGGCGGGTTGTCTGGTGTTAATGTCAAGCCCTGCCTGCATGTAATTACAGCTGTAATTAATTTCTGTAATTACATGTATAATTACATTATTGACACTTCCCTTACCACTTAACCCACCCTTTAACCCACACACACCACGACACCTGTCCCTAACCTTACCGTATCCCACCACAATAGCAGCAAAAGTGTTTTGCAATACAAAATGAGCACAATAAGTAAATTGCACCAATAAAATGAGAACAATAAGTACATTGCATCAAACATTTTTTTTAAATGTAAGTATAAAGACACCTAATATAAAGTGGTATCACATTTTTATTACCCTCAAAACAGAAATGCCAATAATAAGGCATTCAGTGAACACAGAAAGCCAGTATGTGGAACTTAATTTGCTTTATTAAACAGGCATAAACAAAATTTATGCTAGAAAAAAACATTGACATTTAGTAAATGCATACACTTTTATATTGTACGATTCAGTACAGCCAAAGAAGTAAAGCACATCTTCAAACAAATTTTGCCTTGCTTGAAGCAACAAGAAAAACTCTTCAGATTTGAAAGCTGACAGATCACAAACAAATTTCTATCTTAAAATGAATTGAATTTATAATGTCATGCTGTGAAACTGTTTCAAGTCAGAAACAGCCACTCAAATGCTAAAGGAAGAAGAGGAACGTGTGAAAGAATCTGCTAGTCAGGTGGCAAAATCTGCATGTAGTTTGGACGTTGATGCTTTCATATTATACACTGAAGGGTTCTTTTTAAACAAAAGAGCTCTGGTTATTGCAGTGATGTGCTATCGGGCGGTGGTGATGGTGCTCGTCTTAGCTACTTCTGCTCTCGTTGTTTCTGAAATAGAATACAAATTGTTTTGGCTTTGCACAAAACTCCTGAAAGATGGTTATGAAATACTGACATACACAAATGACTGTATTGTGTTCCTGTGCATTAAACAGACTTGCTAAATTCAAACAAAAAAAAATGACAAAACCGTTTAATTTTGATCCTTTTCAAAATTATTTCATAAAAGTCTAAATCTGTCAAAATTCTTTAGCTATAGCTATATAAAACATATGGGGGATTACCATACGTAGGCAATACAACTGAGAAGGCTGCTTACATGACATTAAATGGGTACCATCTGCATTATTGCTTAGCAACAAGCAATTAAGACGTTATTGCTAGGATACCATTTTAAACATACTGATGTCTGCTGGGGAAATACTGATTCAGACAGAAACGATTGTGTAGAGTTTATGTTAATAGTTCCAAAGAACCTTTAATGGTTATTGTTCTTTCAATACATGATGGATTAAGGTAATTTAAGATTGATTGGGATTTCGATCTGCCTTAATTTCCCAGTAGTGACCAAATCACATATACATTCAACATTTAATGGATTTAGAAATTACACTAACGAGTTAAAATTACAGTTGTATTTCTGTCTGCCATGTTATTTATGGACACTTTTAAAGTTGTTGTAGGGCTTGTTCTGTTTCTAAGTAAGATATTTAATCAGTGGTTCAAATGGTATTTCTACACATAAAAAAGGTTTAGGGACCAAACATAAAAGATGTCTTGAGATAAACATGTTCATGTTATGGAAGCTTGTTTCTGCCACAGAATAAAAAATAAAAAGTCTATGTCTCACAATTCTGACTTTTTCCCCTCACAATTGCAGGTTTACATTTTGCAATTCTGACTTTTTTCTCAGAATTGCATGAGATAAACTCCTAATTGTGAGTTCTAAAGTCAGATTTGCAAGATATAAACTCGCAATTTTGCAAGATATAAAATTGCAATTGCGCGTTATAAAGTCAGAATTTCGGGATATAAAATCACAACTGCAAATTATAAAGTCAGAACCGCATGATATAAAGTTAAAATTGCGAGTTATAAAGTCAGAATTGCACGATATAAAGTCGCAATTGTATGTTACAAAGTCAGAATTGCAAGATATAAAGTCAGAATTGCGAGTTATAAAGTCAGAATTACGTGATATAAATTCTATATAAATAATATAGATAAATCTAATATATATATATATATATATATATATATAGTATATGCAGTATATATATGACAGTGAGAATGGATATATATATATATATATATATATATATATCCATTCTCACTGTCTTGTCTCGTCAAAAGTTTGACCTACATGCTTAGCATGTTTTCTTCTTCATCTCCTAAAGGAGTTTTGTATTGTGTTTTGTTATTGTGGGCTGAGCTATTACTCCGTTCGACTTACCTTCGTCATCATTTGTACTCCTGTGTATTTGCTCCGACTGAAATTAGGGTGCATTCACCGCAACTTCCCCTATCGTCTTGTTCCTCGTCTGACAGTTATAAAGTCGGAATTGGGAGATATAAAGTTGCAATTGTGACTGTACCTCACAGTTGCGAGTTTATATCACGCAATTCGGAGAGAGAAAAAGTCAGAATTGTGACATAAAAAGTCGCGATTACCTTTTTTATTTTTTATTCAGTGGCGTAAACAAGTTTTCATTTCATGTGGTAACCATGTAATAAATGGAAAAATTGATGATGGGCCATTGAGATATTGAAAATGAATGTGTACCCAAGGTGGTAATGTGGCTATAATGCAAAGCAGACCAATCATAAAGATACATAGAAAGATTAGTAGTGATTTAATAATATTTTATTATGTGTAATTTACAGATGTATCCATGCACTGAATCTAATCTGTAATTAAAAGTAATTTATCTAATATGTAAAATATTTAATTTTATAAATGAGCACTTTGTGTGGTACTTTTTATAGTCCTTTTGTTGTGGTTTTAGTAAAGTCACCCTTGGTAAATGTATTTTGATGTAATGCCCATGCTGCAAACCTCTTCTCTAGGCTTGTCATCCTTCATTTTCTTCCTGGTCATGTGACCTCGAAAACCAGCTTGAATCTTAGCTGCGGCTTTGTTTGCAGCTGGGTCATCAAGGGGAATGTCCATGATGTCCTCATCTTGCGGCTGAGTGCATCCTTCCTGCAGTTCAGATAAAATACAGTCAGCCATTTTAGCTATGACCACACTAAATGGCAGAAGAACTGTTACAGAACCTTGTCAAGATCTACACTAAAGTGTCAACAAACTTTCACACTTTGTAATACCCCATAAGACCAATCTGTATCAAGAACACCAAGTGTAAAATGACTGCAGATTGCAAATCAGTTATCTGAGTAATTTACAAAAGGAACCCGACAAGCTTCTGCAAAAACCTTAAAGACGTTCAGTTATTCTAGTCAGCGGGTCCTATATTAAACCCATAATGGAAAAGATTTGAGGCAGCCTATAAATATATATTGAAGTTATATTAATCTTGAATACACAATAGGATATTCGGAAGGTGGAAGGTTTTTCCTACCCAATCTCACGAGAAAATGTAGCTATTTTTTTGAGGTGGTACTAATTGTATGAATTAGTACAATGTGATTTGAAACGTATGATTTTTAGAAAAATGTAACCATGGATGTTCACCCCTAAACCTAACCGTCAAAAATTGTAAGCAGGTGAAATTGTATGAATTTATAAATAGTGTATATATTAAGATAATTTAAGATTGATTAGGATTTAAATCTGCCTTAATTTCCCAGGAGTGACAAAATCACATGTACATTCAGCCTTATTTTTAATTTAGTTTTTCCACCAAAATGTAAAATAATATAAATTGCCATTATACAAATTGTGTTGATTCTTCTAAAGATTGTGGTGGAATGTGTATCTTCTCAGTTTTGCAGTGTTGTTTGCTGGGGTGCCTAATGGTGAAGTATTGTTACAGTCATGTCAAAACCTTAAATCAGCACTCTGTCGCTCCAAAAGGAATTGTTTAATGGCACTCTCACCAACCCAGTTTTTGGTGAACGTCCCATTAAACAATTCCTTTGGGAGCGACAGAGCACCAGCTTTATGTTTTGATATTGGTAAATATGTTTTCTTGCACCTGCATGAGTTATTTATGGACGAGTGTGCTTATCCATCACATAATTAGCCTAATTTAAGAATATAATCTTTTGATATTACAGCTACATATTATTTAAAACAGAATCAGCAACTGTCATGTAAAACACATGTCTTCATGTGGAACATAACATAAGTTAATTTGATTTTTTGTGCATATAATGGAAGTCACTGGTAACCAAAACAGTTAGGAATCTTCACAAGATCTCTGTAACTTATATGATGACAGAATTTTCATTTTTGGGTGACACAACTTTTAATATTATTCCATTAATTAAGTACATCATTTTTTCTCAGAATCAAAATACTTAAAACACACAGTATCTCAAAGGTAAGTAATTATGTTTAGGGGAAAGTACATTCTTTCTGTTTGATTTATTTGATTATTTTATTCTCCTCATCCAGTCAGATACAAGCTGTCAGCGGTCCCTAGCGAGCCTCATGTTTCCGACAGCTCGACTAATTTTCCCTGCATCACCGTAAAGGGACTGAAGCTGAAAGCTTTCAGAGCTTCACAGCCTAACAGTGTGAAGATCCAGCTGAGTGGGGTGGAACCCTGATACCCCTCTGAGGTTTCAGTACTATTATGCAGGGATAAACAATAATCTATTATACAACAAACAAGGACCAGAGGGCTCACCGTGATCATGCCCCACAAAGCCCTTCATGTCTCAAAAAAACGAACAACAACAACTTTCTATCTACGTGCTCTTATACGTGCAACACCAAAGATAAGCAATAACTACATTTATCTGACTTCTAAAAATGTTCCTTGCAACAGAGCTTTCTCAAGCACGATGGGCGCTTATCCTGAGACCAATCGTCAATCAAGGAACATCTTGTGTGAACTTTACTTGTGAGTGCCATCAGTTTGGAACATGCAAATGACCATCTGTCTCATCAGACACATCGACATCTTCCAAATTATACACAGATAATTGCCGTTTCTAGAAAGTTCTAGACCCTCCTACAAACACACAACTCCAAGCCCACGCAATAGATGACTTGTGTAACAAAGACTGCTTGTACTCCTGCTGTACATGGAGATAAAACAAAGGGGAAGGAACAATTTGACCAATTTTACATTAACCAGCCTTCAGTCTCTATATATTGATTAAAGTGATAAATTAAGATAATGTGGACATAGTAGAACTGTACTTGTGTTTGAGCTTGTAAAAATGAAGTGCTCTATCTTTAGACACAGACCAGCAGACACAAGACAGCCTTAATGCACAAGACCAGATGTCAAACCAATGACCCTTCTCGCCACAAACAACTGCATACACTGCACATATCCTTAACACATTTCAGTCCTTTCATACAGTGAATAGCCTGATAAGTGTCATTCTCTGTACTGTGAATATGATTTAAAACAAAAACATGACCAGTCATCAATGTTGCCTTAAACTTTAAAATTCTTTTAATATTCCTCAAATATTCATAGGCTATATTGCTAGTGTTAGGCTATTACCCACCTTACAGCAGGTTCTCTGTTAATTCCTGCTGTTGTTTATAGTCACTTAGATAATGGTTGGTTTTAGCGGATTAATCAGACTGTAATCATAATGCAGATTTTTAATTCATTTTCAAATGTAATATTTTAAAGTAATTGGAGTCAAGCAAATCCTAAAATTTACCGTAAATCCTAAAATATTAACTCAACCAAGTTGGTATAGTTCATGCTGGATTATGTATCAACTCATGACATTTACAGTTCAATTTTACCTTAACCGTGGAGAAATAATAAATGTTGAAAATGTCTTAAAAATGCATAATTCACAAGTTTTTTTTTTTCCAAAAAAAGCAGTACAAACATAAACACGGACTCCACTTACGTTTCGACAGTCCATAGCGATTTGAGATGACAGGTTTGAGTAGTTTGAGATTTGTTGTCCAATTAAACTATGATTGAAGAATATATCGGTAAAGATGTGGTCTCTCTCTTTCAGTGTGTTGAGCTCTCTGTATGTGCTCTGACTGTCTGTAGATGATGATCAGCTGAATGGACCAATCAGAACGCGTGACATATTCCCCATCACACGCAACCATTTATCGCATTTCTTCATCTGGGCAATTCGTGACGATTGTTAAATATTGACTAAATATATTTCTTTAAAAAAACATCGAAATCAAGTTTATAGAAAATATATTATATAAATTAGAAACTTGATTTCGATGGGTTTTTTTACTCTTAAAAATAACGTAGGTTCTGCCTAAACCAATAAGTTTAAGAAGCCGTGACAAGATTTGTAATTTTTGTTAAACTTATTTATTAGTTGCAAGACGTGGCAAATATTAGGCTATAATGAACACATTGCTTTATAAACGTCCATAACAGTTTTTTTTCAGTAGGCTATGTGTCACAAATGTTCCCATCTTATGACATAACCTTATTTTTAAAGTCCCTTTTGAACTTTCTGTTGAATATAGGCCTAAGTAACTTTATATTCAATTTAGTTTATATTCAACTAAATCTCATTAGAGTATTAAACACTGTCTGCCTAATCAACCCGATCACAATTGCGTCTCTATAGCACGCATTGTGTTTATCGTGCAATTTACGCCAAAAATGAGTTTTTACGTGCATATGATAGTTTTCGCGTATATGATGGTCCCCCATCAGACATTCTAAGTAACTTTGCAAGAAAATGTCAACTTATTCTAAACCTAACACTAACAGTCTAATGAGAGTTAGTAGGCTATGGATGTGGGTGCAGTCAACAGAATGTGTTAAAGGGACCATCAAAATAAAATGAAACAGCGTGATTCATTTTTTTTTTTTTTTTTTTTTTTTAAAGACATAAAAGGCCACTTAAGTGTGTATGCCTGCTTAAAGAGAGTACACTTTCATGTTTCTTAAGACACATAAACAAAGCACATCTAACGAAGCCCTACTGGTAACACATTACAATAAGGTTTTATTATTAACTACTTAGTTAACATGAACTAATAATGAACTGCACTTCTACAGCATTTATTAATCTTTGTTAATTTCAACATTTACTAATACGTTATTAAAATCAAAAGTTGTATTTGTTAACATTAGTTAAATCGCTGTGAACTAACATGAACAAACAATGAACAACTGTATTTTTATGAACTAAAGTTAACAAAGAGTAACAAACACAGTAACAAATGTATTGCTAATGGTTAGTTCATGTTAGTTAATACATAAACAACTGAAACATTAGTGTAAAGTGTTACCAACATACGTGGATATAATTTTAACTGTAATGTGTTATTACATTTTAAGTTAATCATTTTTAAATGTACCACATTTCAACTTCATCATTTCAAAAGTAATTACAAATGTACTGAAATACATGACATACAGTCATCGTATATTACCAGAAATACTCTGTACATTCAGCAGTAAAGTAATATCGAAGACAATAGACGTAATTATAGAAATTACATATAAAGTCGTATTCTACTAGAATACTTATAGTGATGTATAATACGTAACTGGGCCAAAAAGCCCTCTTAAGTTCAAATAATTGCATTTTGTATAAATTTAAACTGTAATAAATTTTCATTTAATTGTAAATAACATGCACATGTGTCTGAAAACGATACAATAAGTTGAGTGTCAGTATTGTTTCTGTAATAAGTAGCTACTCTTTTTTTTAAAGTATACAAAAGTGTAGCCTTTTTTTTTACAAGGGAATCCACAACTCCTTATCCCTAAACTTTGTAAATAAATGTACAAAAGTGCTGTTCTTACAACCTTTACCACTACAAGATGGGTTGTAAAACCAATGCAAAACATTTTAAAAGATGTTTTATACATTTTAAACATTTTACTTTAAAAAGGAGAAACAATTATGAAACATGTTAATGAAAAAGAGCATATTCAATTTGAAAACAAATATATAAATCATGTCAACAACTCTAAAAACACAACAGACAGCGTGGGTGTGTGTTAGTCACCCTCACAGTTGTGTGAAATCAAGCCTACTGTATACACTTTCCTATTCTGTGCACCCATTGTGGATCCAGCAGATAAAGTGGAAAGTGTTAAAACCCTCACTGTCTGGTCAAATAAGATATTTCTAGTTGTGTTTTGATGTAAATGAACAGCTTGTGTATACGTTATATAACAAATTGAACGAGATAACCTGATGATTCAGATGTTACCAGTTCTGTTATTCAACATCCACTAGCATGAGCGCATATCATATTATAAATCTGATGTGAAATGATACTTTCTTACCTCAAAACTATTTTTTTGGTGTAAATGTATATATATATTTAATCATGTGATGGCAAAGCTGAATTTTCAGCATCATTACTCCAATCTTCAGTGTTCTAATATGCTGATTTGCTGCTCAAGAAACATTTCTTATTGTTGAAAACAGTTGTGCTGCTTAATATTGTTGTAGAAAGTAATACATTTTGCAGGATTCTTTGATGAATAGAAAATTCAAAAGAACAGCATGTGAATCATCAGTGTGCCATGGCACCACCACAGTTAAAACATTTATACTAGCCTTGATCTGTAGGTCGCAGCCTGATATGTTATTCTATGCTGACAGGTTAAAATGAATAAAGCTGATGTCTTATGCATGCAGTCTCTCAAATTACGTGCTTGATTCCAGTTACACTTGTACAACCTCTGGTGCACTTTGATTAAATGAGAGTCTCATTTTGTTTTCTTATGCAAGCACGCGTCCTCTTTTATACATTTTTAAATATTTAATGTATAATTCAAGATACTTAATAACTTATTATATTTTGCCACAACGCATTTATTTCAATGAAAACATTAAATAATTTGTTACCACAGCATCTTTATTAACTGTTTCCAGCTATTTGTGTAATTTAAATACATTGCATGACTAAAATAGCAAGTCAAGCATTAAATGCTTTAAGGCTGATTTGTCTTTGAGAAGGTGGCAGGCATGTCAGGCCAGAATCCTTCAGGCACACATACAGTTTATATGCTGACACTGTTTCATGTGAGCTCATGTCACAGGCCCCTATAATGGATACAAGCCAATCTGTCTGTAAAGATGAATGCTGAATGTTTAATGCTAAATGAATGCTCATACAAGTGTCATTTCATCACATCCTAGATTAATTTTGATTGAAGAAACATCAATCAAGGATTAAGAAGGCAAATAACTCGGTAAACAGCATGTCACTCTGTATTTTAAAACCTTTGTGTTGTATGTTATTTTGTCAATCTGACGTGCTGATTTGACATTGCATACCCACACTATTAACACGCACATGCATAAGCACTGTGCATTTTGGATTAGTGACAGAAATGATGTGCAAAGCACAGTGATTTTTTTCAAGCTTGGTTAGGTCTGAAAGAACTTAAATATGCATCTTATACCCACGCTGAACTCAAAATAAATAAATTAAACTGTAGTCCATACAAACAGGGCTAACGTAATATGAAGTGTTGATTTTTCAGTTGTTTTAGCCATATTTTGAGTTATGCAGGGTTAAATGTCTATACATATAGAAATATGTCCAGTGACATATAGAAATCAACGAAAATACTTAATTTTTTTCAACTTTTCAATTTCACATGGATTAATATGTCGATATTTTTATTCTTAATTTTGCACTTTTATTGTATCTTTAACAATAACAAAAAAGTTTATTCATGTTATTTAAACATCAATCATCAAGCACTTCATTCCTCATTTCTTTAAAATTGAGTTTAGTCATATTCATGAGTATACTGCCATCCAGTGGTCCTGTTAAAAAATAACAATATTTTCGGGATATCCAGTATACGATGCCCCATATGTCAGAATATATGGCATCTGCTTGTGTGAAAGATTAGTCTGGGACTACTAATGATTATTATTCTTGTCTTATCACCCAAAAAATGGATACAAAAAGACTGCAGCCAAGAAGGAAGAAATGATCCTTTGCAGAACCTGTGGGTAAAAGAGTTAGGCACTCAATCAAAAATATAAAATCATCATAAAAAACTGTATCCATGATATTTTATGAATGTTCTCTGATCAATGAACTGAGTGCAGTTAGCTACATACAGTACCTGACTGATCTACCTTGCCTTTTGATAATTCACCAGAGAGATCTAAACGTATTACAAGATTTCAAGTTGTGAGTTAGTACAGAACTTGATGCGGTACATGCATTCATGCATCTAATAAGTTTTTTATGAAAAGATATTAGTGTGAATTGTCTCATTTAATGCACCATCCTCACCTTCCTTTTGGCTTAATTCAATGCTGAAGTCTGAGAATTCGTGAAGCTTGCTCACAGAACACACATGCCTCCCAAAATCCTCCTGTATCACCTCAGTGATGATGAGAGTAATATTCCCTGGGTTGTAGTGCACTGAGTATCCAGCTGTGCAGTTGCTGTATTTTTTGTGCTTGATCAGGTGGCAGAGGAGCTGGTTCCTGGGGCTTCTCCACTGCAGGGACAGCTGGTGGATACTTCCTTGAGTCTCATATTCATACTGACATGGCATTTTAATCATCCATCCGAGTGGAGACCAGAGCTTTATGGAGGTGACTGTGGCTTATTTGGACCAGATAAGCCCACATATTCAGTGAGATTCATAATTCAGTTAAAAAATATATATATATATATATATTAAAAAAAAAAATATATATATATGGTATAAAAGCACCTTATTTGTTTAAAGTTTTTGCAAACCACATGTTCTTGCACTTTTGTGTATATAGCAGTACATTTAAATCAAAAGTGCGCAATACACTACTTTAGAATTCATTATTCAATTTTGTGCACAACAATGCGATTAATCGCAAGAAAATTATGCGATTAATCGCGATTAAAAAATGTAATCGTTGCCCAGCACTAATATATATATATATATAAAGTGAAAAAAGATCAGAAAACAAAAAAGTGTGCATAGAAAGAAATGTTTAAAAAAAAAAAAAAAACAGCAATTATACTGTATGTGTATAATACAAAGATGCCGAATAAACCTACCTTTTAGAAATAAGTAGAGTAGCAATAATCTCAATGTTTGGGAAGCCATTTTCATTATCTACTTCAATGACTCAAAAAGAATGTCATCTTTTTTAAATGTTTAAAATAAATTATTTTTCAGTTAATTTTTTTTAAATTCTTTTCAGCTTTTTACTCTCCAGCTCTAAACTGTCTTAAAATTGGACTCACTTTTGTTTTCTGAAGCCTGCCCTTATGGACGTTTCTATGTTGTATAATTTGATCCAGGGTTCTTCCAAAATGGATAACAATGTGTCTATGGTGCCCAAAATGAAACAACATATTAAATTACCTCATTCATTTTAGGGGGTTTTATCATTAAAAAACTGCCTATCAGATTTAAAGTAAATGTTTTCTATACCGTAGTTTGAAAACACATGACATGAACACATAATCTTTCTCACTTTGAGGCACACACACAGACCCTTTTCCTATTTGTACACATTTTCAAAAACACAGACAATCATTTCTGTCATAGACTGTACTGCTGACTCTCATTATTTTCAGACTGTGCTCCAGCATGTTATCTTCTGGAGACTACAATTTCACTATGATTTCACTCATTACACAACCCAGAAGAGCAGGGACAATCAGACTGCATTTGACAAACACCAATGATGGGAAAATAAATTATGCATAGAAGGATACATTGATACACAGATGAAATGAAAATATTTCTTGTATACATTCATCATGCTCATGCAGGTTGTGGCCTAACCAAATATGCTTTGCTGTATTCAATGAATATCAGCTGTTTTCAATGAGTATCAGAGTAATACCTGTTTGTAAACAAATCGCTCTTTTTCAGGCTCTTTTTCAGGTTCTTTTCAAGTCGAGTCATCTTCATTTAAATAGCGCTTTTAACAATGTAGATTGTTTCAAAGCAGTTTTACAGAGATAAACATATAATTTAAGGTAACAGAGATTGTTTTGGCTTTATAGCGGTTCTTGAATAATGTTATTTTCCAGCTATAGTTAGTTTGATTGAATGATTTACTTCAGGCTGCGGGATAAAACCTTGGGATAAACAAAGACACTAAAATTGGCTGACCTAATCTATGCAGTCTAACATTGAATTATAGAAATTGATAATGTATTATGTGAATGCTAGGTCAAAGAGATGTGTCTTTAATCTAGCTTTGAACTGACAGAGTGTGTCTGCTTCCCGGACAATGGTAGGAAGACTGTTCCAAAGTTTTGGTGCTAAATAGGAAAAGGATCTTCCGCCAGCAGTCAATTTTGACATTCTAGGTATTATTAACTGGCTGGAATTTTGAAATCGCAATAGATGTGAAGGACTATAATGCGTTAAGAGCTCGCTCAAGTACTGCGGAGCTAAACCATTTGGTGCTTTGTAAGTGATCAGCAATATTTTAAAATATATACAATGTTTAATAGGCAGCCAGTACAGTGTTGACAGAACCGGGCTAATATGATCATACTTCCTGGTTCTGGTAAGAACTTGAGCTGCTGCATTTTGGACCAGCTGTAGTTTGTTTATTATGCATGTAGGGCAACCACCCAGTAGAGCATTACAATAATCTAGCCTTGAGGTCATGAACGCATGAACTAATTTTTCCGCATTTGTCAATGAGAGCATATGGCGTAATTTATATATATTTTTAAGCTGGAAAAATGCGTTTTTACAGATACTAGACGTGACTTTCAAATAAAAGATTTGTATCAAAGAGCATACCCAGGTTCCTAACCGACGACGAAGACTTAACACAACAATTAGAATATCTGTTTTTTCAGAATTTAGTAGTAGGGAATTACTAGTCATCCATTTTTTTTATATCAGCTATGCATTCCGTTAATTTTGTATATTGGTAAGTTTCGTTAGGTTTTGAAGAAATATAGAGCTGAGTATCATCGGCATAACAGTAAAAACTAATGCCATGTTTCCTAATGATATCTCCTAATGGTAGCATGTACAGAATGAACAGCAGCGGTACCAGTACTGAGCCTTGTGGTACACCATACTGAACTTGTGAACGATAAGACATCTCTTAATTTACTGCTACAAACTGATAACGGTCGGATAAGTATGATTTAAACCATGCTAGTACAATTCCATTAATGCCAACATAGTTTTCTAGTCTATTTAAAAGAATGTTGTGGTCAATGTTGTCAAATGCAACACTAAGATTGAGTAATACTAATAGAGAGATACAACCATGGTCGGATGATAAGAGCAAATCATTTGTAACTCTAATGAAAGCTGTCTCAGTGCTATAGTACAGTCTAAATCCGGACTGAAAATCCTCGCAGATAAAATTTCTTTCAAGAAAGGAACACAGTTGTGAGGATACTGCTTTTTCTAATATCTTTGACAGAAAAGGCAGATTCGAGATCGGCCTGTAATTGACTAATTTTGTATGATCAAGTTGCGATTTTTTAACAAGCGGTTTAATCATAGCCAGCTTAAAGGTTTTTGGTACGTATCCTAGAGACAAAGACGAATTATTGATATTAAGAAGAGGATCTGTGACATCTGAAAGAATCTCTTTCAGTAGCTTAGTATAGGGTCTAACTACAAGTTGTCGATTTAGATGAATTAACAAGTTTGCAAAATTCCTCATTTCCTATAGCAACAAATGAATACGTTTTTTCCTCAGGGAGACTACAATGCACTCCCTGATGCAATACTGTAGCAGATGGTTGCATAGTTATAATTTTGTCCCTGATATTATCAATCTTATAAGTGAAGAAGTTCATAAAGTCATTACTGCTGTGTTGCTTGGAAACGTGTGGGCTTGAAGCTTTCTTTTTCGTTAGTTTAGCCACTGTTTCAAATAAATACCTAGGATTATGTTTATTTTCTTCTAATAGGATTGAAAGATAAGCAGATCTAGCAGCTTTTAAGGCCTCTCTGTAAGCAATCGAGCTCTCCTTCCATGAAATCCGAAATACCTCTAGTTTTCTTCCAGTTGCGCTCCATTTTTCTGGCTGCTCTCTTAATGGCCTGAGTGTGCTCGTTGTACCACGGCGTTGGACTATTTTCTTTAATCTTCTTTAAGCGCCACGGGGCAACTGTCTAAAGTGCTGGAAAAGAGAGAGTTAAAAGTTTCTGTTGCAATATCAAGTTCTTCTAAGCTATCCGGGATGCTGAGATGATGAAACTGATTAGGAAGATTATTGATAAACCAATCTTTAGTGGCAGAAGTTATAGGTCTAACATTTTTATAACACGGAGTCGGCTTTGCAGCCTTGGCTAAATGTAATTTACATGAGACTAGGCTCTGCTGCAGAATTTCAACGGCATCATATCTATTCCATGTGATAGTATTAGATCTAGAGTATGATTACGACAATTAGTGATGGCCAAATGAAGCGCTTCGAAGCATTATTGCTTTCTGATACAATTGTGTCGAAAATGGTTCATTACTCGAAGCTTCATTCAGATAGAAATTGCAGCACCATCTCCTGGTGAAGTAAATGTAATGCAACAAAGCTGACAACCATAAAATGCAAGTAGGCTTATATGTTAACACCCTGTTTATTACGTGTTTACCGAGGCGATCAAAGCTGAAACAGTGTTAGTGCTCTGAAACTCATTTATGTAGGTGAATTTTACAGATACTGATGGATTTCATGTGTTCACCTTGATAATAAAACATTAAGCATGATGTGTGTGTGTGTAATTATTTCTTTAGACAAGGACAGAAGATCAGACCAGCTTAAAAAAAGTTGGAAACCATCACATAAATTCTAATGGTTTATATTAAAATACCAATAGGAACCATTGTCTTTTACCATTTAAACCACTACAGAATTATTTTTTATAGTGTGTTTGGGACATATTCCATTAGGATTTAATGCCCCTACCAACAGAACCCAAAGCATATGAGTAGAGACCCACAGAGACCACTATAATTCCCATTACAACCAATACAATTCCCATGAAAACCATTAAATCCAATAGAATTTCTATAATGGTTTCTATAGTTTTTTTTTAGCAGAGCAGTATCATGTGTGAAAGCTTTATCTTGTTTAGCTGTGGGAAGCAGAGCTCTATATCTGGTGGGACTGGTTAACTATTTTAAAAAGGATGTGCTTGTGTAACTGGTTGTACTTGTATAATGTAGCAGAGGGTTTTTGAAGTTTCTGTCTTTGATGCATGTTTTTACAGGTATATAACAATGTTCATATGTTCTCTAATTACTAATAAAAAATTAAATCCACTCTCCTCAACAATAACGCCAATCCAAACACCGACTACTACAACCCACAGTGTTGCCATGGTTTGGCTTCACTTTTATAAGAAATTCAGCCGCCAGGTTTCAAACCTGTCAACACTGGATTGTGCTGTCAAAGCAGTCAGGTGGTTCACTACAGGAGTGAACCAGTGTGTTTGCTTCAGACGTCATTTTCACGCGACTAGTGACGTAATGATACAAGCTCCGAAGCAGTGGTTCATTGCGAGGACCGTTCGAGTTTGAAGCAAGCTTCGGAGCGTCGGTGTCAGACGTGACATCACTAACGACAATGAGTATGTCCTGACACGTGTTGTCTAACTTCAATTGAGTTTACAATGTATTAAAATGCCAATCCCAATGCATCTTTTTCATTATCTATGTGTATATTAAAATCACCAACAATTAGTACTTTATCTGCAGCCAATACTAATTCTGATAGAAAGTCCGCAAATTCCTTTATAAAATCTTTATGGTGCCCTGGTGGCCTGTATACAGTAGCCAGAAGAATTCTCAAACGTGATTTATCGTTTACACTATATATTTTAGAATTAAGCACCAACACTTCAAAAGAAGTATATTTAAAACTACATTTCTTAGTGGTTTTGAAAATATTATTATAAATTACAGCAACACCCCCCCATTTGCGTTTCAGATGAGGTTCATGTTTAAAACTGTAATCTTGTGGGGTTGACTCATTTAAAGTAATATTATCGGTTGGTTTTAGCCAGGTTTCTGTCAAACACAGCACATCTAGGTTATAATCTGAAATCATATCATTAACAATAAGTGCTTTTGAAGTAAGGGATCGAATATTCAGCAACCCAAGCTTTATCATTTGCTCATCGGAAATATATCTTATATCACTTAGAAAACCTGCCATTGAGTGAACACAATCTACTAACTATCTCATCACTCCTGCGAACAGGAAGGGGGCAGAGCAAATTACAGTGCTTGACATCGTACTTGCGAGTTCACACACCTCTTTAATATTAATTTTTTTGATCTCCGACTGTTGGAGTCGAACATCATTAGCGAACATAGGCTAGCGAGTTACTAGCGTGTTGTGTTAACAATAACGGAAGCTAGCGATGTCAAGTTAATCTGAGATGTTGGGTAAGCTATATTTAGTAGTATAAACAACTAGAAATGATAGTAAATGATGGTTCAAAACATAATGAAAGACAAAGCTAATACGAGGCTTAGACGGAGCTTACAGCCGCAAACAAACTCACAGCAGGCAGACAGGCAGACAGGAGCAGAGTCAGTCAAGTCAAGTCAAGTCACCTTTATTTACAATACAGATTATAATAAGGCATCAACGTTGTCTTTACAGCAGATCTAGAAGAAAATAGTGTCATAGTCCAGCTTAAGTAAGTTCAGTGATGTTTCATTTTTGTTGTAAAAAGTTATTAATTTAGTTATTTTATCTATAAAACCGCTCTCTTGAGAAAACAGTGATGTCATCGTCCAGCTCCGCTCAATTCTCATATAATGAAATGCTGGCCAAGTGATGTCTGCTTTTGTTTGCAATAAACCATTCTCGAGTCAACAGTATACAAAACTGGGAACTGTCTATTTCAGACTGGGAACCAGCCATGATGAGCATACTGTAGTGTAGGCTACACTGGCTACAGCGTTCTGTCAGATTTTAGTAATACTGGTCTTCCAGCCCTTCAAATTTCATTAATACACACCACTTGCTTGGAAAATTGAGAAGTGTTTTCCAGGCTTCAGGAAATATAGTGCCATCAGCATAACAATGAAAGTTAATTCCATGTTTTCTCAGAATATCATAATAGTAAACATGCTCAAAGAGAAAAATACAAGACCTAAGACAGAGCTTTGTGGCACACCACACGTTTCCTTGTGTAAGATTTGACAGTTCTCTATTTACACACAAAAAATGGTAATGGTCAAATTGCAATGCTTCCCTACTGATGAAAACAAAAATTTCCAGTCACCCAGGATATAATGACCTATTGATCTATCCATGGCTTGTAATTTATCAATTGACAAGGATCAACTTGTGGTTTCTTGGTTAAAGATCTGCCAAGTTTTTGGGACATAGGAGATAATAAGGTTAATCTTTGTTTTAAGGTGATGTAGTTACTTTATTAACTACATGTACTTACTATAGAGTTACGGTTAGGCTGCGTGTCCACCAAAGCGTTTTAGCCAGCTGAAAACACTAGCGCTCTGCTGAAAATGCCTAGCCGTGGGCGCTTGAGAGCATTTTGGCAGTGCAGCATTTTTTTTTCAGTTGAGACATTTTGCATGTTATGATACGGAATATCCGCGAAAGTGTGTTACCAGTATCTCATTTCACCCATATTTTGTTTCTGTGTTGATTCCATATTAAAATGTCAATACAGTGTAACATTTTTTCTGGCTCTTGTTCTAAATTATTTTGTTCCATTATTTTGCTTGTTGTCATCTGTTGTACAAGCAGAATGTGGCGGTTGGTCGTTGTGGTAATAGTCCCGCCCCTCCTCCACTGTGATTGGACGGTTGGATAAAAAGTGACGGTGATGTGTTCTGTGTTTTACCCAAAGTTGAACATTCTTCAACTCTCGGCGACCAGTAAAAAACGGCGGGCGCTCAGCGCTTCAGCGTGAAAAAAATGCTCAGCGCCTCTCTACGCTCATGCCGTTTAAAAAACGTGGCGCTCCCATTGAAAACAATTGGAAAAATACGCCAGCCGCGTGAAAAAACGCTTCGGTGGATACACAGCCTTAGGGTTAGGATTTGGTTTAGGGTTAGTTACTTGTAATTATGCATAATTTACTGTTATTACTATAGGAAGTATATGTAGTAATGTGTAACTACGTCACATTATAATAAAGTGTCACGGATAATAAAATTGAGAAAATGTTTTGAAACTAAAGAAATCACCTTGTTCAGTAGCTTTATAGAATCTTTTTCTTGACTCATTATTTTAATAGAATGTTAAGACATTTTTGTACAAAATTGGATTAACAGCAAAAAGCAACAGAGTCAATTCAATGTTACAACCTATTAGCCTAGTAATCTTGCAGTTTGAAATTTGTATTGCACTCTATTTCCCCTATTTAAATAAATTGTTGGCAGAATATAGCATACAGTATATTGTGATATAGGGTACACAGTAAGCAGTATGCTAGTACCATCCTATAAATGCCTGTTTCTGGAAATCAAATGTAAGCAGAATCATATTGTGTCAAATCTGTGACACAATGTTGTTTTAAGATCAGCCCTGACTGATTAGCACTGCCTATTTATACCATATCTTTATCCACCATGCCTATTTAATCTTTATAGCAGTGGATTTTGAAGTGAGATTAAATCGCTAGGGCAGCATGTGGGGCCATATACCCCAGCTAATGTCTTCACAGCTTCTATTAGATTTCACTGCTGTGCGGTATTACTCAAAACCCCCTAGAGAGAGGGAAAGAGGGTCCAATAGCTTTTACACACCCACAAATGCACACATACACTCACAGTCATTAGCTGTGCTAGGCTTAGAAACCGATTGTGGATGTCAGTCATTTCAGCACTATTAGTGAACCTTTCTACCATTTCATGACTCAAGCCTAATCACTGGCTGTCGAAGTGTGACTGAGGCGTGCAGAGTGCATCGCACAGCAAGATATCACTAAAATTTGAATATGTAGCCATCAGGCCAGATAGCTAGACACATACCAGTGTCATTCATCCTGTTGTCCACTGGAGGGCAAAGTACATTCATACTAAAGCTGTCAAAATCACAGCAGTTTGTTAATAGAAGGAATGTCAGGTAGTGTATGGATGCTCCTTAGTTTACAACAGTAGTTTGCTCTATTCACACTTAACATGCATCCAGTTGACTTAGAGAGGCAAGAACACATCCTCAAGTGCATAGACACTAGTTAATCACTACTTATATAATCCTTCAGATGCATACCCTTAATGCATTAGTAATGAGTACAAAAGCTTTCATCAAGTAATCATCAATTCTTTTAGTTTATCTGGGCCTATTAGATAAATTTATGAAAAAAGCACACTCAACCTTGGAGCTTCACAACAGATTAGATGAAGTTTGAACAAAGGATTTGGTTTCATGACAAGTCCATCAAAGTCTATTAGCATCACAAGCTGGGGAATGAACAGATCAAAGCTGTGGCTAAATAAGCATGATAACTGCAGTGTGCTATTCCATATTACATTTAAAGTTTTCAATGCACTAAATTGCAACATAATCATTACAAATGTTTGATAACAATTATATTTTAAATACATGGCATTCAAGTTTTTAATAGAAATTACATCAAAATACATTTGAGTCTTGTCAGTACATTCAGCAGTACACTTAAACCATATTGTTTTAACATCAAATTAAGTGTCCGAAACATTGAGTTCACACTTATTTCCATTGAGAAGTGAAAATCTTAGAGTGCTCTCAATTACTGTAAAATCCATTACATTTTAAGTAGTGTATAATTGAGAAACAGTGCATAGTTTATTCAGTCTGCAGTTTATTTTAGATAAGTAACATTTGTAATGGATTTTCTTCCCAGCAATTATGTTTCTGCTATTATTCGACTGTCAAAGTAGGATAAAAAAAAAATTCCTCACAGTATTTCAGTCTTACTGACTATGTCAAATGGATTAAGACATAATGAGTTGAAATAATCTGATATGTATGCAAAATACCAGTATCATAATCCTTTGCCTCATGCGGAACCATACACAAAATCCCTATCTACTTGTCAAATAAACTCAACAGACATGAGAAATGGTCTTTCAACCTCTTATTTGGTTACATAAAAGTTAAAATGAACACAATACAACATATAATACAAGCTGATAAGACATGTTTCAGAAGAAGGATGCAACAAAAGTACTAAATATAATGCAACACAACAATAGATCAATAATGTACTGTAGCACACACTGTTGCCAAGTGACTGTGATAAATGTGGGTAAACAATTTCTTGTTTCACGTTATGGAAGTGTTCCTCTTCAGTACGGTCTCACTCCCATGGGAAAACCAACCCCTTCCTGGCTTCATTTAAAAAAAAAAAATGCTTTAGCTATATTTAGACAAGCTCTTTTAACATTTCTATGCTGCTTTGTTTTCTACATGCAAATAACACCCTATTCTTTCCCCTGGTCTATATTAACTTCTATAACCTTTTTGCTGCTCCTTTCTAAAACAATTACAAAGAAATAATTGATTTTCACTCCCTTGGTACAGTTAACAAATCAAAATTAAAATTATAATCTCATTTTTTTACACATGCTTTAGTATGTTAGTCAGCACAATAAAATAAGTTCACTTAAAACTTTAAAGAGGTTATTAAAACATACTTTTAAACTATCTAAGTGTGTTAAGAAACGGTCATGAAAGTGCACTCTCTTTAAATACACTTAAGAGGCCTTTAGGTTCATTAATATTATATTATCTGCAAGTACAATTTTTTAAAAACCACAGTAACACTTTACTTAAAGCCTTTATATATAATCCCCCGCTGCCTTGACTAAAATGCATGTTTGAGCTCTTTTAACTGGAAGCAACTTGCACTGACATATCTTAAAATATCTCAGTGCCATTGTTTTGTCTTAAGACAAAGTAATGTTTTTAAAAGCTACTTAAAAGCCCATATTGAACTATAAGTCCTAATCCTTTCTTAGACTAAGACCTGTCTGTGAAACTGAGCTTATTTGTGGTAGATTTCCCCTATATACACCTGACTAACCTGAGACGTCTCCTAATCGACACTTACAAATGTATACTAGGCATTCTAAAATAATTTTTAATGCATTAACTATGCCTTTTAATGGACCTTATAAGGCATTGTATGGTCTCATGAATAATTTTAACCACAGTTATAATACATTATGCTGTAATAGGGCACTTATATTCATTGAGCACACCTTTAGAATGTGTAATACACATGAATTAAAACAAATACCAAACAATCAATTTCAGATGTATCTGCAAATATTATAATGCATTTTAATTTTAACTTTGGTTGCAATTAAAAAATAAGGCATTTTAACATACATTATGAAAACCTTTATAATGCATACATAAAGGCTTTCGGTAAAGTCTTACCTAACCTACA
This sequence comes from Meda fulgida, assembly GCA_030578275.1. Classification (NCBI taxonomy): domain Eukaryota; kingdom Metazoa; phylum Chordata; class Actinopteri; order Cypriniformes; family Leuciscidae; genus Meda; species Meda fulgida. The sequence goes on from CM060620.1 coordinate 7,914,382, forward strand.
TTTAAGATGTGAAAGTACGCATTTAAAACAGTAAGTGCACTTCTTTTTCACAAGTGGTATGTTTAATTTTCTTAGATTGCCTGGTCTGAAGCTTTTGTCTACTTCAAACCATCAACATTTCAAAATAAAAAAAAACTGAAAGGTCTAGGATACCCTTTGATATTTATATTCAAAAAAAAAAAAAAAAAAGAACAAAAAAGAACCTACACAAAAAGGGCCAAAAGATGAATCAGACAGAATTTGCATAAGGACAAATGTCTGGAGCTGTAGAAACGCACTACTCCCTCGGTTTGAGCCTGGATTGAGAATTTTAGTCTGTAATGAGCTCAATGCTAATCCTACACACTGCCCACATATTTTCCTTCAAGGAGTACATTCCCTGTCCAGTACAAATGAATGCATTGTTTACAACCGTTTAGCAAGCACAGAAGCCATGACCAATTAATTTATTCCAAAGTGGCTGTTGCCCATTACACCAGCTTTTTACACTGACTAAAAACTACTTTAGAAGTAGAATCTGAACCTATCCCGAAATGCACCAGTGTCTGGACAGGTATTTTTTTATCCTATCACCAATGAAACATCACAATCAGCAGCTCTCACAGGCGATGCTCATTAACATTTCTTTTGAGTCATTATAACTGGGTGTACTTTTAGTGAGGCAACATTTTGAGTTCAGGGAACTATTGATAAACATAGTTTAAATACACTTCCAGTTTTAAAGAACCAGCTATAGACCTCATTTCCCACTAGCTAAAAGATGACTTTTATACTGAAAGCCATTTCCATGTGGCTATATTTGGTCGACCCTGATACAGTCAAGAAGAGAGGCTTTTCCTTCAGGCAAGTGAGTAGGACACTGCCCAAGAGTAACCATGGTGATTTGTTAGAACAATGGTTATGTCAATCCGATCTCACGGGAATTCGTACGAATTCTACGAGGTGGCTAATTCGTAAGAATTCATACGACCTCACTCGTACGAATTAGAACGATTTGGGCTAAAACGTACATATTTGACGTTTTGGCCAATTCGTATGAATTCGTACGAATGACCTATCCCTGACCCCGCCCCTAAACCTACCCATCACGTGGGTTTAGACAAATCGTACGAATTCGTACGAGTGAGGTCGTACGAATTCGTACGAATTAGCCACTTTTTAATCACTCGTACGAATTCGTACGAATTGGTCGTGAGATAGCGTTGGTTATGTTCATACGGCAGCTCTCTTCTTTTAGCGTATAGCAAAACCACCTACTTCTACTTCTCTGGATCAGCTTATGATTGACATGCTTTTTACTGTATGGTTGAACAGATGCAGCATATAAGATAACGGTGGATCTCATGAAAACTGTCAAGAACACACCCAGGTCATTTTTCACCTCAAAATCAAAAGAAAGAAATAAGAAGTTAGATTTATTAAAGAAGATTTAAGCCTTTTTAAGGACAATTAAATATTTTAGCATTGTGGCACCATTTTTATGACATTTATGACATACATTTCTCACTATCCCAATCTAAAAATGAGATCCAAAAATCTAATTTTCATTACTGTAATATATATTATCTTAATTGCGAAGCATTTATTGTGTGTAATATTGTAATTGTAATTCTACTTTTATTGATGACCAAATTGTTGTATTACTGCAGAAACAATGTATTACAGTGATGATAATCTAACATTCTTTAACAAATATATTATAGTAGAAATTCTAATTCTCAGGGAAATTGCAATGCAAAAATCAATTGTTGGTAATTTATTTGATAAAAAAGCATCTTTTTTACATCATTTATGTATAATGTGATCATTTTTGATCATTTTATTTTTTCATTTGTTTTTGGAATAAAATGTTACCTGGATGTGCTTTTTATTGTGTTTTTTATTACCAACCCCCCTCCCCTTCTCGCTCTCTGGCCATTTCTGCTTTCTGAATCATGTCATGGTTCAGTTGCTCTTGTTAGACCATAAAAGTTATTAAGAACAAAATGTCTTTTGCTGTGACTGCCTTTTACCATGTCTGCACTCTTTTCATCAGACAGTCAGCCTTTATAAAGCAATCAATGAATGTTGCTCTATCAGCAATTCCTTATGTCTTAGTTATAGCTAATACGGCAAATAGCAAAAATAATCTTACAGAGAAGATATGCAATTATCTCATTAATGGATAAACTTTAATTATTCTTTAAAACTCAACTCAACTCCTGCTGTTTTTCTGTGGAAATATGTCAGAAACACAAAATCTCATAAAAACGAGTAAAAACAGTATAGTGTAAGCTTAAACAGTGTCACTGACCTCCAGTTAATCATATTTTGTAAGCACACCAGTCTCCAAAACACAACAACATTCTGTAATTATTTTAAATATATGACATAATTGTGTTGTGTTTTGGATACTGCAGTGCTCACCAGCATGACTAACATCAAACTAGCATAAGACAGCTTGGAATAGGATGTATATTTGGGCCGATATATTCTGTTATTTTATTAAATATAATAACAGAATACATTCAAGTATTTTCTTTTTGGAACTCATAGGGAAGTATTTGAAGAATGTAGCAAATTTTTGGTTCATGCAATAATAGACAATGGTGATTAAAACTCACATCTTCTTCCGTAGTTGTATTTTGCAGAAGAACAACATTACAATAAGTTGAGTAAATTGACAGAATTTTCCATTTTTGATTAACTCCCTTTAAGTGTCATTTAATAGTTCATGGTTTTCCTGTGTTGTCTCGGTTTTGGTACTAGTTCTTTGGTGTCTATGGATACTATGGATTGTTTTCACCTTTTCCTTGATTCCAGTAATGATCATCTCACTTTATATTGTTCATTCTGCGTCAAACATTGTTTTTGGATTAAACTACACAGCCAATATGCGACATTTATGAAACAAGGGAATTTTCTTGTGGCTGTTACTAAGATATCTGTATATTACAAAAAACAAATACACAGATACACAAAACTGTTAACTTTATTATGAATTCAATGTAAGTAGTTCTTACCGGACACCATGTGTCAAAATGATTGATGACTTCCGGTTGACCTTTGACCTTTTCCGGTCCCGCCCTTTTCCTGGTGTGCATCCGTTATCTATAGATAAGGATTGACCTATTGACCCCACCCATCCAATCGATGTGTTTTGAGAGATTGTGCATCCGGCGTCTATTGTTAAGGGTCAAGCAGTTGACCCCGCCTATCCGATCAATGAAATGTTTTGACCATCTGGCCTCTATTGATAAGGGTTGTGGTGTTGAGCTATCTGATCAATCAACTGTTTTGGCATTCCAGAGGCCATAGTGGTTTCAATGTGATGTGGGTAATGTGAGAGGAAAAAAGTCAGTGTCACAGACGCTCCCCCTACCTCTGCTCTGGCCTCTATTGATAAGGGTTGTGGTGTTGAGCTATCTGATCAATCAACTGTTTTGGCATTCCAGAGGCCATTGTGTTTTGCAGTGTAATGTGAGAGGAAAAAAGTCAGTGTCACAGGCTGTCCCTCACCTCCCCTCTCTATGTGTGTCACAGACGCTCCCCCTACCTCTGCAAGTGTGGCATTCCAGAGGCCATTGTGGTTTCCTGTGTAATATGAGAGGAAAAAAGTCAGTGTCACCGGGTGTCCCTCTCCATGTGTGTCACTGACGCTCCCCCTACCTCTGCAAGTGTGTCACGGGGGTTCTTGCCTACCCGTCCATGTCTGCTCTGATATCTGAAACAATGTTACATAAACAGGGTCTATCGTTTAAAATATTATTCAAATGAAAGCAGAGTTGAAAAACATACTGGTCTTTTTATAAATGGTTATAAAATAATTTAACTAAGGTTGAAACATACTATTCTTTATAAATGTATGAATGAAATGGTTATAAATAATTTAACTAAGGTTGAAACATACTATTCTTTATAAATGTATAAACGAAATGATTATAAAACAATTTAAGTTGAAAACGTAGTGTTAAAAGAGTATAAATGAAATGGTTATAAAATAATTTAACTGTATGGTTGAAACATGCAGTTAAAAGTTGTAAAACAAAAAAACAGTGTTTCTCACGAATGAGTTTACAATGTCTATAATACTAAACAGTCGTGACTACAGTGTCTATAAAAGTAAAAGCACCGTGTCTCTATCTACGCTTATCAGTGTGTGTGTGTGTGTGTGTGTGTGTGTGTGGGTGTGTGTGTGTGTGTGTGTGTGTGTGTGTGTGTGTGTGTGTGTGTGTGTGTGTCACGCTGTCAAAGCAGTAAACAATCTATCTCTGATACACACGGATGGATAGGTATTTGTTTAAAAACACAAATGCGGACATTTACCAGTCCGTTTGACAGCTTGATTATATTACGTGACTATGGCTGCGATCTGGTTCGGAACGATAGCGATAGCGACATCCTGGATGCGAAGTTATTCCTTATGCAATACCTCCATCTAGTGGCGAAAGAGTACTGTTTTTCACCACGTGCTACAGGTGTATAAATAATGCTTGGATTCCAGCCAAACGCTAAAAACATTTGTCAACCACGCTAGTCTGCCGACCATCAGCGCCCACCTTCGTCAAGATGCAAAAAAGTAAGTGTTTATGTTATATTAATATACTGTTTTTATACATTAGGAATAATTTATTACTGGTTTAATCATTGGTCGAGTACTTGTTGGAGTTATAGAATTGTTTTATCTAAAAAGATTGTTTTAACTATATTATTTTGATCTGATGTTTTTAACTCTATGCTATTGTTAGCTTTTACCAGTTATTTGTATCGGCTATCTGTTATTTTTATCCGCTGTCTGATGTTTTTAACTGCTTTATCTGCCATTACACCCATTATCTGCTATCTGATATTTTTATCCGGCGGTTGATGATGCTGGATGTTAAAATCTCTATCATTGTTACGATATTAATTTTATACATACCATGGCTTTTATTATGAAAAGACTGGGTCTGCCTTAATTTAGGTTGATGTTAGCATGCTACAATGTTTTTCTATGTTCGACAATAAACAGAGACAAATATTTTTTTCTTACCTTAATCGTATCCCATATACTAACGCGACTGTAGACCGATCTCATTTCTGCAGTCTACATAGTTCTGAAGTTAGATTGGTATGTTTTAAAACCTAAAATCATGTTTTAACACTGTCTGAAAGTTAATGTTGTCGTTGTTAGTGTTTTAAAACTGCCGCCACATAGCATCCCTTAGCCACGGGGATGTGTGTACTTCATCCTGATTTGTGAAATAGGTCCATCTAGCGGTTGTAACTGGTATGACACGTTGATTTGTGAAATAGGTCCATCTAGTGGTTGTAGCTGGTATGACATGTTGATTTGTGAAATAGGTCCATCTTGCGGTTGTAACTGGTATGACATGTTGATTTGTGAAATAGGTCCATCTAGTGGTTGTAACTGGTATGACACGTTGATTTGTGAAATAGGTCCATCTAGTGGTTGTAACTGGTATGACATGTTGATTTGTGAAATAGATCCATCTAGTGGTTGTAACTGGTATGACACGTTGATTTGTGAAATAGGTCCATCTAGTGGTTGTAACTGGTATGACATGTTGATTTGTGAAATAGGTCCATCTAGTGGTTGTAACTGGTATGACATGTTGATTTGTGAAATAGGTCCATCTAGTGGTTGTAACTGGTATGACACGTTGATTTGTGAAATAGGTCCATCTAGTGGTTGTAACTGGTATGACACGTTGATTTGTGAAATAGGTCCATCTAGTGGTTGTAACTGGTATGACACGTTGATTTGTGAAATAGGTCCATCTAGTGGTTGTAACTGGTATGACATGTTGATTTGTGAAATGGGTCCATCTAGTGGTTGTAACTGGTATGATATGCTGATTTGATTTTAGGATCGATAATCTTTTTTATTTTTTTACATAATTATTTTAATTCTTCTCATTTATTTATTTTTTATTTAATTATTATTTTTTTTTTTTTATTATTTATTTTTTTTTTTTTATTTTTTTTTTTTCTCATTTATTTATTTTTTATTTATTTATTATTATTACTATTTATTTTTTATTATTTTTGTATGTGTGTGCGTGTGTGCGTGTGTGCGTGTGTGCGTGTGTGCGTGCGTGTGTGCGTGTGTGCGTGTGTGTGTGTGTGGGTCTAATTTGTTAAAAGAACACCCATTTAGATTCTAGCGTCAGTTACCCTCTCGAGGCTGAAGGTTGTATATGTGGATTACATTACATGCGTATGTGTTTTATTATTCAGAGTTGATGTGTATAAAATCATCTCACCAATTTGTCTTTCATGCATAAACAGGTTTTATATTTTCCAGGCACAAATACCCCGAACATCGAATTGGGTGTCTTCCAAGCCATTAATGACGCATGTGAGAACTTTTATATTGTATTACAAATTAAAATGAATTATTTTATTTTAACATAATTTTTAATTCGCAGTATTAGATGTCGTGGATCTTACACATGTTGATAATGACGGTGAGAGTGCAGGACCCTGTGATGAGCCTTTGAGAAAAGTCAGAAAGACCGACGGCTCCAGCACGTCCGATACCACACCGCTTGCCGTACCACCCCCCAGTCGTATCACCCCGCATGCCGGTTCTCCTTCCGTCCCTCAGGCCATTCTACCTAACACCCCACCGGCTACTCCACCTGCCATTACCCCTGGTACCTTGGCTATCAACCAGTCTGCTGGTCCATCTACCAGTCGGACATGCAACTTTCATCTCAGTCCTAATACGACAGTGTTTTACGGTAAGACTTACTACATTATCGCAAGTTTAAAAATCTAAATTGAACAAGACAATTATGATTTTGTTATTTTTCTACACAATAGGTTCGAGCGGAAAGCATAATGATATGACGGATTGGAATAGCGATCAACTGGAAGCATGGTCCTGTGGTTCTTGGGCGAGCGGGCTCGACGACGAGGTATCGGTCATAGAAACTAATCAGACTACAGATGAAAACAACTGCTATCACCAATCGTCGGAAGAAGATCAAGGGCATATCGCTGCTGAATTAGTACCAGCGACTCTGCCGGCTGATGATGAGCATCCTACCCCTCTGATGCATGCGCTTATTGATTCAGTAGAATCATTGAGACAGCAGTTTCGTGATGCACACACCGATACACAAAACCGCTTAGAGACAATCCATGCTGAGCATCGCAACGCACATATTGATACACTTGGTAGAATAGAAACACTGCAAGTTCAGGTTTGTGATGCTCAGATCGAAACACATAGTAGATTATCCTCATTTAGCAGAGATCTTCGCAATTCTCAGCAGGAGATACATGACAGAATCGATACGCAAGATCGATTTATTCGAAATTTGGGTGACGAAATATTTCGTCGTGTCAATAGAAACGAGCAAATGTTCACCGAATTCCATCGCGAACTGATACTATTGATTCATCATCTTCTTCTCATTCTCCTTGAACAGTCGGATGAGTAAGATAGAGCTGTGTTATCAAATCAGGCATTTCATTTATTTCTATTTCATGTATGCTTTTTTTTTTTAATACTTTTTACATATACTCTGATTTTGTACTATTTCGTGTATGCTTTTTATATTTCATGTTTTGGTCTGAAATCTAAAATGGAGGGTGCTAAAAGCTTTGACGATACAGAACTGTCACCGGACGAAATCGAAATGCTAAGTATACTTCCGAATTCTTTAGAAGACTATTTGGTTAATTTAGAATCTTCGCAACCCGTCGCTAATTTGGATCTTTTCGAATTAGCGGTAAATTCAAATATGAATTTATTCGATCCTGTTGTACAATTCGCCGGTGTTTTAAACAACCAACCATCGCTATCACCAAAGCTCCCTGACGGTGATGATACATCACAACCATCTACATCAGGTAATGTTGATTCTACTACACAGCCTCGATTAAACCGCACCGACATCGATAGATTGATTCGCGACGGTGGGGACATTAACGGATATCATGTTTTACCACGACCTCGTTTCAATGGCGTAACTCTGAGAAGGACTATGAATCTGAGAGAGATTAACTCTACAGATTTAGCCTCTTATCATACTTACTTACACGACATGTTAGCAGGGATTGTTAATTTTGCTAGAGAATTCGACCAGAGTGAGCCCATAATCAATATTACATTGTCAGCTCCCAGTCTCCAAGAACCCGTCAGCGGGATTTTAACTTGCGGTAATAATTATGACATAGATCCGGTTTTTGATCAAATTGAAAAAGTTTTACAGAGCAACAATCGGTTACTATCTGACCAGTCCGTTGAAATCGACGCGTCTGTAGTCTTTAACCGACAAGGTGGGGGTCGACGTAAACTAACAGATCTGGCTGTTGATGAGGTGATTAAAAGAAAAAAGACGAACTTATTCTGCCCCACAAATATTTCGAATAATTTGTGTTTCTCCATCTGTCTCGCCCGTTTTCTTAACCCCCAATTACCCGAGAATGAGTTAGAAAAACTGGCTACCACTATCCAAAACAATGCCGGCTTCTCAATCCAAGATCAAATCGGTCTTGACGACATAGCATCGTTTGAACGAGCACTAGACATTAAAATTGTCGTATTTTACAGATCTAATGCTATGATCGTAGAAACGTTTAAAAATTCTGACGAACCCCACCCAAAAACAGTTTTCTTATACATCCACAAAGATCATTATTACATGATACTGAATTTGGAGGGATTCATGGGTTCTAGATACGTGTGCTCATTCTGCTATAAAAGTTATAGCTGTCGCAGAGACCATCGATGTAAGCATGTCTGCAACATCTGTTTCGACGCCGATTGTTACACGTTCCCTGTAAGAATCATACATTGCCCCGATTGTCTACGTTACTGTAAATCTGCCTATTGCTTCGAAATGCATAAAAAAAACTCACCTCCTGGTAAGGAACACCCCGCCTGCGATATTATAAAATTTTGCAAACTATGTAACCGACGTTATGACGTTAAACCGGGCGACAAGAAAACCAAACACACATGCGCCTCGGACAGATGTGTGCATTGTCGGGAGCGTCTGACGGGGGATGGTGAGCATCAATGCTTCATACAGCCCCTACCGCCTAAGGAACTGTGTGAGAAATACATATTCTACGATTTTGAAACGCGTTACGAAAACGGTAGACACGAGGCCAATTTTGTTTGCGCCATCACATTCAAAGGGGAGAAATTTACCGCTCACGGTACCGACTGTATCGCTAAGCTAATCAATCGCTTCCGACAACCGCGATATAATGGTTACTGCTTCATAGCGCATTATTCATCCCGATTTGACTCCTTTTTAATTCTTGAGTTTTTCTGCAAAGCCGGGATTGCGTTTCAGGTTATAATGCAAGGCTGCAAATTAATTTTCATGTACGATGAGGCGTATGCCCAGAGATATATCGATAGCTACTCATTTTTCCCAATGGCTCTTGCCAAAATGCCCGCGGCGTTAGACTTAACGACGACTGAAAAAGGTTACTTCCCCCACCTTTTCAACAGGGTGGAAAATGAGAACTATTTTGGGCCATACCCTGACAAAAAGCTCTACAATTACGATAACATGTCGGTCAAAGAAAGACAAAAGTTTTGCGAGTGGTACCAGACGGTTGAGGGTAAGTTCTTTGACTTCAAGAAAGAACTACATGAGTACGGTGTTAACGACGTCGTCTTATTACGTGAAGGATGTATGAAATACAGGGAGTCTTTCATACATTGTACCCAACTCGACCCTTTTTCGTTCACGACGATCGCCGGCTGTTCGATGGGGATCTTCAAAACACATTATCTCACCAGAAACACGCTCGCCCTAACTCATAACAAAGCGTACATCCATCAGAATAAGACTTACTCAAGCGGTGCGATAGAATGGATCGAGTATATAAAAAAGACTCGAAACGTAGACGTACACCACGCCTTAAACCACGGCGAAGTATCGATCGGTAAGTACTTTTTAGACGGATTCTATGAACGCGATGGTATTCGACACGGTCTAGAGTACGCGGGTTGTATTTTCCATGGTCATTGCTGTCGCTTTACACCTCATCAGACGCATCCCTTGTCCGGAGTACCCTACGGGGTTCTCAGGAACCAGTTTGACGATAAGATCGAAATTCTGCGGAACGCGTACGGTTTGCAAATCGAAGTTCTTTGGGAATGCCAATGGACCGATATGAAAAAAACCGACCCCTCCGTGATCGAATTTATGACTGATTATTCCGCTCCAGAGAGATTGAACCCGCGAGACGCTCTGTACGGTGGGAGAACGAACGCCTATAAACTCTATCACAAAGTGACCGGTGATGAGAAAATAAAGTATCTGGACTTCACCAGTCTCTACCCGTATTGTCAGGCGAGGAAAAGCTACCCGATTGAACACCCCCAAATCATTTTCAAAGATTTTGAACCGATTGAAAATTATTACGGCCTTGTCAAAGCGACCGTGTACCCTCCCCGCAAATTACTGCACCCGGTTCTCCCCTACAGATGCCAAGGAAAACTCATGTTTCCCCTTTGTGCCGCGTGTGCTCACGACCAAAACCAGACCACGAGCTGCACCCATACGGACAAGGAAAGAGCGCTCTCCGGTTGTTGGGTCACTATCGAGCTTTTAAAAGCCATCGAGAAGGGTTATGTGGTAGCCAAGATAGACGAGGTTTGGCATTTTCCACAACAGTCTGACACGTTGTTCGCTGAATATGTAAAAACGTTCTTGTGTTTGAAACAGCAAGCGTCGGGCTACCCTTCGAATGTTGTCACGGATGCTGAGAAAGAGACGTACATTCGTAACTATTTTGAAAAAGAGGGGATTCAACTCGACCCTGAAAAGATCAAGTACAACGCCGCCCAGAGGGCAATCACAAAATTAATTCTGAATAGTTTGTGGGGGCGCTTCTCTTTAAGACCGAACTTGCCTCAAACGACTCTGGTGAGCGACCCTGAAGATTTCACCAGAATCGTTTTTGGCAATACCGACACATTGACGTATTTCTCATTCATCGCAGAAGACGTAGCTCTCGTCCAGCATAGACCGTCTAAAGAGGACGTTTGCAAGGCACGCGATGTGAATGTTTTTGTAGGGGCCTTTACTACCGCACACGCCCGACTGGAATTGTACGAATTGATGGATAGACTCGGCGACCGACTGTTATACTCTGACACAGACAGTGTCGTATTCGTGTCTAGGGAAGGGGACTGGGAGCCTCCGTTGGGGGATTATTTAGGGGATCTTACTAGCGAATTAGACGATGATGACCATATAACGGTCTTTTGCTCGAGCGGGCCTAAATCGTATGGTTTTGAAACTGTCAAAGGTAAATCGTGCATGAAGGCTAAGGGGATAACCCTGAATGCTAAAAATTCCCAAGCTATCTGTCTCGAATCCCTGATTGGTCTGGTTGACAGCTATGTGACGTCGCATGATAGATCCAAATACATCCTGGCTCAGACGGAAGACATTGTGAGGAATAAAAAGTCTCTCACACTGCACAACAAATCAGTCGTTAAAAGGTTTAAGGTGGTCTATAATAAACGTAGGCTTCTGTCTGATTTCACCACACTTCCTTATGGCTACTGATCAGATGATGCATAGAGGGGGTCAGGATGTTTCCGATTTCGATTTCAGACTTCAACACCCTTTCAGTTGTGTCGTGAGTGGGCCTTCCAACTCTGGAAAGTCATATTTTGTAAAACTTTTGTTGGAAAAAGGTTTGAATATCATTTCCATGAAAATTGAAAACATTGTTTGGTTGTATGATTGCTGGCAGACTTTGTATGATGATTTACTTCAATTGTACGACATTAAATTTGTGCAAGGAATACCCCAGACTCTGAATGATGATGATTTACTGCCTGTCACCAAAACAAACTTGCTCGTGGTGGATGATTTAATGGAGCAAGCTAGCGGTAACGTGGAACTTCAACGTGTTTTCACCCAATACTGTCACCACCGCAATCTCAGCTCTATCTATATAGTGCAAAATTTATTTGCCCAGGGTAAGTCCAGCCGAACCATAAGCTTAAACGCCAATTATATTATTCTGTTTAAAAATCCACGAGACGTCAATCAAGTGGCCATGCTAGGACGTCAAATGTACCCGGGAAATACAAAATACTTTATGGAGTGTTATCACGATGCTGTCGATCGGGCTTTCGGCTACCTAATGATAGACTATAAAGCGAAAACTCCGGAGCAGTACCGTCTCAGAACAGGATTACTTTCCGACCGTCAAGTGGTTTATATTCCGAAAAAAAGAAGAACGCTATAAATCAGCATGTCTGCCAGACTTTGTAAACATTTGCCTATGTTAAAACTGTTACATAAAGCCAGTCCTAAACAGAGACGTCTTATTTTACAATCGGCGTCCGACGAATTCATTTTAGCGCTGTGCGAAGTGGCTCTTAACATCCTCTACGGTACCATCCCGGTCAATAAGCAACAGTATCGAAAGTTGAAAAAGAGAAAAGCCGAAATCAAATTTATAGTCGATAAAAAAATTGGCATAACTGCTAAGAAACGAGTCTTTAACCAGAAGGGCGGATTCCTGTTGCCACTCCTAAGCGTCGCAGTGCCCTTTATTACAAGTTTAATAGCGAATCGATAGGATGGAGTATGCAGAGAAGATGTATTTAGTTCCGCGCCATCAACTGGATAAGATGAAGAGTGAAACCCCCCGCGAGAACATTCAACGGAGCGTAGAGAACGATTTGGATGACACCATAAGAGATATTCTACGTCGCACAGACTTGAATCCATACGAAAAAGCCAAACTTTACACCAATACCCTTACCAGGTTTTTGAACATCGTTAAACAAGGCGATCGTGAGAGTAGCGTTTTAACGCTTTCGTTACCTATTACTGATTCCGGTCATAAAGATGAAACCCAGGGGGGTGCTGCTGGTGCTATCGTTGAAGACGGCAGAGCTGTGGGGGAGGATATTGTCGATGAAGTTCTGAAGAATATCCCTTCGAGAAGCATGAAAAACAGCAGATACATATTAGACAAGATGTCTAAAGCTAAAGGTCTAAGCGCATGGAACGAATCGGGCGAGTTTGTGTTCAGGGGCAACACCGTACGAGGGTCACACATGGTAGATTTGTTAAAAAATGTTACGGCCCCTCAAAAGGTTAAGGATGATCGGAGACCTATAGGATGGACAGAGTTTCTACGGGCGTTTGCTGAATTAAACATCCCATTTTCTACAGTGCCGAATCAGCAGGTCAGACACAAAATTAACTCTCTAAAGCGTAAACCCGGCACCCCAAGCCCTCGCCGTGTTAGACCTTATAAAAAAACACAAAGATATACGCCTTACGCGGTTCCAGAGTCCAAAGACATTGTGTTTAAATCGCCGACTCTCAAACGAAAGCGATGGTTGGAATTTTAATGAACATTTCCATTCAATGTATACATTAAATAAAAGACGATAAACAAATATATAATGATTTAAAGCTTTTCATTTATACGTCAAACACGTCTGCACACAGTGAATGCATGATAACATTTTATCATTACAAACATGTGGTCTTAATCTCTTCACAAATAGGGACACCATTTTATCGTTTTTAATAGAATCATCAGTGTATAATTTCATCACATGGTTATAGTCGTAGCCTCTAGCTAGATGATACAGAAAAAACACGCAGTGCTGTCCGCAGGTATCCGATGAAAAATCCTGGACACGTCTGCCGGAATGTAACACATCAACATCGTTGGTTGTTAGAAAGTTATTGATGCTGATTGGAAAGCGGGGGCTGTCGGGTGGATTACCGAAGCTGTCGAAAAAACAAGACGGTCCATCCTGGGTTAAATAAACGGCGACCCAATGCTCTCCCGGCAGCTGTGCAGGGTGAGTGTTTATGATGGCCATCGACGGTAAGATCCTCAGCGTTTTTTTGGGAAGTTGATCGCATGGTAGCACCCCGAGAAAATGAATCCTGCACGTGATTTTATCCATGACAGCGGTGAGCTGTAGCGTATTCATCTCAGTAGTAATCGACTAGTACCTGTCTGCGATTAGACAGTTCTATAATCGAGTCAAATACCGAGTAAATTAATAAATTAACGGTATTCGGCAATGGGTGTCTGAATCGTGCTTCGAGTCTGATATTCCCGGACTTGATGAGCGATATGTGCTGACCGCAGTCTTCATCAGGCGTCAGGTTAAATGCGTAAAGTGTGTATCCGTTCAGGAAATCACCCCTGTCTATGGAGAGTGCTTGGTTTTTAAGATGTCTCCCCGTCGTCATCGCCAACTGATAAAATTCGCGTACAGCCGTACCGGCTTCAAAATTAGGTTGTAGAGGCTTTGCGGGGAATTGTTGTCCGTCGACGTAGACGGCTAGGAACTCCAGATCGTAATGTTTGAATGCAAATGGATTTTTTTCGTAGGAACCCGTGAATGCGTCATTGTCGACCATAGCTATGACGATAGATTTTGGTAGGGTTCCTAAAAACAGATTTTCTTGATTTGACACACGCGTCCCCTCAGGTATGGAGAAATTTTTTAGAACCACCCTATCTATGGGATACTTGGCTGTTGTCGAGAGTAACGCCTGGGCATGTCCCAGTCTCACCGGCGGTGCTACAGTGACTTTCTTGACAAATAGGGATGCTGACTCTATTTTTATTTTGTAAGCCACATCATCGCACCTCATCAGACAGAATTCATCTTTTGCTCTAATTAGGCGTATTTTGATGTCTACACCGTTTAACAAAAGTTTTTCTTGAAAGAATATATCGCTATGTATAGGGGCCATCAGTTCCACCACCTTGCTCTCGCTAGTGTACATCGATCTCTTCGTCAGCCCTGCGTTACGCCCAACTGGGTCGTTAGAATCCATATGACCAGAAGTGTCTTTGTAAAACAGTCCGGCGGAGAAAAGAGATTCCAACGAATCTTTACTATAGTTGATCAGACTCTCTATGATGCATCGATAAGGATAGGTGTTCGAACTCTGCGATATCAGACGATCGCCTAGGGTCACATCGACTTGTGAAAATATTGTAGCGCCGGGATAATTTATTAACGCAACTCTTGCTGGA
Source organism: Meda fulgida (assembly GCA_030578275.1). NCBI lineage: Eukaryota > Metazoa > Chordata > Actinopteri > Cypriniformes > Leuciscidae > Meda > Meda fulgida. The sequence continues at coordinate 7,929,382 of CM060620.1, forward strand.
TGTACGATGTCGGTTCCATTAGGTCTTGTGATTTTCAGGCGTAGGTAGAGCATCGTGTTATTTAGATCTACATAATCATCGCCGTTGCCCGCAATAAAAAACTCTAATGGGGCGGTGTCCGATATGGCGGATAAAGGGGCTACTTCTAAATAACTGTTTTTCTCAATAACCGTCTGTGTCAGCGGGACTGTAAATAAGTCCAACTCGGACTTGATGCATTCTCCCGACATACGATGCAGTAGCGCCATGCTAGAATATGGTTTTTACGAATCTCTTGACGGATGATTTTCGACTAACAGACTTCTTACGCTTTCTGCGTATGACTGGTCGCTTCTTTGGTCCACTTGTTGTTTTCTTCTTCTTCTTACCGCATTGACCACGCCTCCTCACACCGGGTGGTTTAGACATCCTCTTACGGGCCATGACCATCAGCCCTGATCCGTCTTGACCATTAGCATTATTGCTATGGGCACGGGTCAATACGTTTGAGACGACGTCGGATACTATATTTTTAGCAGCGGATTTTAGATGGGGTTTCGCGATGCTAAATCCTCTTTTTAACAGAGGTATGGCCATCCTGAACAGACCTCTGAAAAGACCACCCAGTCCAGCTCCGTACATAACCGACCCGCCGGAATAGCCTGGCAAACCCCCTCCGGCCTGATTTCGGTAATAGTCCACATAGTCGGCTGTATGGGGCTCTCTAGGGTTATAGTAATAACTCATTTTTAAAGAATAGAATGATTCGCTGGTTTAAAGTGTAGTTTTACGATGACTTTCCCGTAAGAAAATGGTATCTCGCGGTTTTGGTCGTCCTTCAACTCTATGGTAATGCTGGTGATGTGATCCTTGTTTATCGATACGTAATGGGGGGAGTCGTATCTAGCAATGACTGTGTCATTGCTTTTACCGGATATATGTACGCATCTCAAAAGGGGAACGTAAGAATCGCCGACCGATTGATATTGGATGATGTCGGTGTAAACGTACAATGTGTAGAACCCACCGTTGATATCGGATTGATGAGGAGCATACGTAGTGACGCTCCTAGTAAAATCGGCTGCTTCATGGTAGTTTGAACGTCCAAGATTATCGTCCGGTATCATTCCTAAAATAGTAGCGAGTTTACCTTGGAAACTGACTGAAATGTTGGGTCTCGCGACCAGAAACACTTTGTTTTTTAATTCATCGTGATCCAACACTGCCAAGGGTGCGAGAACTTGATTTATCAAACGGATGATTGCACGAATGTTTGCGTAGTACCCCCCGCTTATTTGTAATTTCCTCGATACAAAAAACCCTGATAAGTCTTTTTTAAAAGGCCCGCTGTCTGTAGGGGAGGCGTTATTCGTAGGTCCTGGGGCTGTGTGTAGGACGAAATAACCGTCTTCATCATTAAAGTTATACCAGCTTCTAGGATATTCGATTTCGGCTAGTCCCACCTCCCATTGTCCTTTCAATTCTATAGCTTTTGCTATCCTGGTTGTGTAGGCGGATATACGATTTCCGGGGTAAACTGTCGAAGATGCATTGCACGGTAGCGTGACGTAGAAACCTTGATCGTCCATGGTAATCCTTCACTCGTATGATCTCATCCGTTACACGCAGGCTTGTTTTAAGGAGATTGTAAGTCCACCAGAGTTTTTTTATCTATATAACTATTGAATTTTGAAGGCCAGCCTACCCATTTCACTAAAACAAGCGTAGATTTTCCCTGTTTTTTCTGACCTAAAATCTTTTCCACCTTAAAAGATTTGTTTTTACTCACAATTATTTTTTGCATCTCTTTTTCATAAAAAACTCCCTCGATGACATCGCCGTCGTAATCTGTGAGTCTGTAGACAGGTGGTTTGCGCGGAATGCGATCGGATACGGTGAAAAATTCTTCCGTGTAGTTCTGCTCATAACCTTTGGCGAATGGGCCTCTCACTTTAGAAATCCTGACAATGTCGCCGACTTTGAAATTAAATGTGGGTCTCTCGGTCTTCTTTATACCCCCGTACAAGTTTTGAAACACTTGACCCTCATTTAGTTTGTTGACGTCCACGGGTCTCATTTTAATACTTCGGTGATAACTGACGTTGTACCCCTGCATAATGTCTTGTAAAACATCTATGTATCGTCGTGAATTTGTAGCCGTTAAAAATCTCCACATTCGACTTTTTAACGTTCTATTAAATCGTTCCACAACGCTGGCTTTCAAACCGCTAGCGGTAGCGAAATGATTAATATCGTGCTTTTTCATTACATCTTGAAATTGTTTGTTAAAAAATTCCTTTCCCTGATCCGTCTGCAATTTCTGTGGCACACGTCCCTCTTCGAGTATAGACTCGAACGCTCTAGTAACCTCTACGCCACTCTTATTCTTCAACACGCGAACCCACGAATATTTACTAAACACATCTATACAGGTCAGCAGATATTTATTATCGTCATTGTCCTGGGCATACGGGACCATGTCGACTAGATCGGCCTGAAACTGCGTATCGACCCCGTACACAACTACTCTATTTCGTTTGTATTTTATAGGGGCTGTTTTGTGTAAAGTGTAAGCATCCTCACCAGACAGCCATTCTGAAACCTTTTTATCGCTTAGATGGACCCCGCTATCTCTTAAGATGGCTTCTTTTAATCGTTTTTTACCCCCTAAAGAACCGGGGTTGGAGGGTGTATAATAAGCCTTTTTCATGAGCTCCGTCATGCTGTCGTTTCGATCGCTGTAAAAGAATAACTCATACATGCAGTTTGAATCAATCTTTTATTAAAAAAAAAGTTACAGGATACACAATTTAAGTAAATGGCAATAATAATATAATACATGATACTAGACATGGCTATTATAATAATAATAATAATAATAATAATAAAAATCAAATAGAAGGTAAATAGAATAATATTAGTACTACAAAATCTAAGTAAAATTGAATATAACGAGGTTAGTACAAAATGCATATAATAAAATATATAATAATTGGATATAACGACGTTACATGCATAGTCTAAGTATAATGGAGGGTGATAAAAGCAGGATAGTCATAATGATGTCACTGATAGTCGAGCCAGAAAAGAAAATCGCGACAGGCCAACATGTGTTTGTCTAGGATGTAGTCGATATACATTACAACAATTTTGACGATGGTGGTACTGATTTCGTCAATTTTAATACCATCATCGTCATCATCCGGGTCGTATTGTTCTGACCTCAAGGTTAGCATGGTACAGACATCTGCCACATACGTACAAGTACAGAGCATGTCGATGACCGAGAGCTGGGATTGTGATTCACACATCATATCCAAAATCTGTTTTATCATCACATCGGGTTTTTCGATACCATGAATGCATTTCCCCACCAAATCATCCCAGGAATTAGCCAGTCCTCTTATATTCACCATTTGTTTCTTGAAATTCGCTTCGCGTGTAGTGTCCTCAATAAATGGATGACCATCGCGCGATGCATCTGTAATAATCTTATTCACCAGTTTGGTCATCTGTCGGTTGTAATGTCTTTTAAACATGAATTCCATAGTGTTCTTTACGGTGCAGGCAGCTCCCATACCGCTGGCGTCTTGATCAGTCTCCATTCACGATCGCGAGACCTTCCCAGAGATCGACGACGTCGTGAACTACTTCGTCGCAGGGTTTCTCCAGAAGTCCAACTCTGATTTCTTCAAGCTTAACACCAATGAATGGCTCGTCTTTTAATTCGTGCAGAATAGTCCCGACTGTTCCTTGAATCCGTTGAGGGTCAGATTTTAACCCACAGCGTTTTAGCAGGATAGCGATGATGACATGAAAATAGGGTCTAAACAGTTTGGTTGAAAGTTCATCAAAATGCGTGTCCAAGTAGTAGTTAGGAGGGTCAAACAGACAGGAATGCTGCAGCTGGCTGGGGTGATCAATCTCACACCCCTCGCACTCGTTCTTCAGCTTCGTTCCGATGAGATGTTGGAGCAAAACCGCAGTCGCAGCTTTTATGAGTTTGAACCCCAACACATTGAAACATCCGTCTGTGACGTCGAAGGTTTGATTAGCACGTGGCAGGGGCCGGTCGATTTTAGATCTGTCGTACGATTGCTGATCGTTATGGAGCTTGAAAATTTTGAATGTCTCCAAATCCTGGTCTTTGTCGCGCTCGATACAGTTACCCGGACCGATGTCGTTTTGCGTGTTCAATGGTTCAGGGTTGATAATGTTAGCCGGACCCCAATCGTTTTCAATGCACGTTTCAAAGCCTATGCGACGTTTGATAGTTTTAGTCAAACCCCAGTCTTTGTGGTGGTCCGGCGGGTCACAGGCGTTGTCGTTGGGAGGGTCAAGAATGCTGCCGAAAGAAATTCCGCAGCTGCATACATGGTCGGCTTCTGAACCCCTATCTTCACCCATGGTTTATAAATGATGCATAGAGGGTTTGGGTCCCTGAATTTATGGTCGTTGTAGTAAAGGGGTGGAGACGCCGATTTATAAACGACGCTTGGGAGGGTCTCCCCGTCGAGGTTTATGATGGCTGTAGCGAATGGTGGAGGACGGTAGACAGTCTATACCGCTGCGCACGCATCTCTCAGGGTGGAACAACTGTACTTTAATCTTGTTGTATCCGTCATGCATGTCACACCATTTGAACATTTTGTTGATGATTGAAAAAACACCATTCAGCAGATTCAGATCACACCACTTGAACAAAAATTGCATTTCATACAGGTCATGATGATCCTTGGGCAGGACACTTCCTGATCGGGTGTTGGTGAGCTTAGTCTTGTCTTTACAGCTGAATATGTATACAGAATCATTCGGCGGCTTGTTAGTATGGTCGCCTACCACACGGTATTGGACATTCGGGGTCTCCCCGACCCACTCCGCCACATACAAAGGCTCTTCCCCAGCGTCATTCAGATCCTTCCAGACAAATTTGTAAAATAGACCCCAGTCTTTTTCAGGAAATGTCACACATGGATCTTCCCCAGCCTGAAACTCGCCGACGCCGTCAGTGGTGTAGAGCATAACCACGCGTGTTGGTTTGTGAAATTTATACCCGAATACACGATTACTACACATCATAAATTCGGCTTCAGTCCATTCCGAAACTTCATGGAGAAAATTTGTCAAACGAACATGACCATAAGGTTTTCTCGGAGCCATAGTCAGACTTTCCATCATCCTGCTGGTCAGCCCCGTCTCGGGGGGTTGTGGGGAGGCTAAACCGTCCATGCTCATGTAGCTCATGGTTCTGTTGGTTGTAGAACACACTGACCCCATTTATATATAGAGCTGCCCTATGGAATGCCGGTGGTACATGTTCTATAACAACCGCCTCAAACTTTCTACCATAAAAAAAAAAAAAAAAAAAAAAACGCACAATGCTTATGCAAAAACAGTTGATTGATCAGATAGCTCAACACCACAACCCTTATCAATAGAGGCCAGAGCAGAGGTAGGGGGAGCGTCTGTGACACTGACTTTTTTCCTCTCACATTACCCACATCACATTGAAACCACTATGGCCTCTGGAATGCCAAAACAGTTGATTGATCAGATAGCTCAACACCACAACCCTTATCAATAGAGGCCAGATGGTCAAAACATTTCATTGATCGGATAGGCGGGGTCAACTGCTTGACCCTTAACAATAGACGCCGGATGCACAATCTCTCAAAACACATCGATTGGATGGGTGGGGTCAATAGGTCAATCCTTATCTATAGATAACGGATGCACACCAGGAAAAGGGCGGGACCGGAAAAGGTCAAAGGTCAACCGGAAGTCATCAATCATTTTGACACATGGTGTCCGGTAAGAACTACTAATGTAAAACACTCTTGCTTTGAGGAAACACATTACCACAAGTTTACTGGAAGATGTCAGATCACAGCAACAGCATGATACTAAACCCTGTCTGCGTCAGCCTGAATGTGCTAATCTGTTTGATATGGATGGTGAAGTGCATCTCAGTCTTTGTCTTACCAACCCACAGGTAGATGTGCTGTACAACCCAAAAAATTACAAAGAAAATGAAAACTAAAATTGGATGTGATTGAAATGGTAATGCACCAAAGACCCACAGCAGTCTCAGCTTTATTTATACATTGGATTAAATCTCAGGTTTGCAAGGGATGCTTTTTCTTTTCACCAGGCTGATAAATATATCAAGCAAATGGAAGCAAATGTAATCAGCAGCGAATCCTTTTGAGTGACCCCTGCAAAACCTGTGCTTTATTTTCTCCAATCTCATTAGCCACTGATAGAGGAGCTGTTGTTCCCTCTACCATGCAAGAGACTTAATAAATGCTTATGGGACCTTATAATGATTCTCTCCTCTCCAGTGTTTGGGCATCTGTTTATTTGGGTCTGGCCAAAAAAAAAAAGTCACCAGTGATGAGAAATCCAAACAATGGAAGAATAAACCATTGATGTCTGATCAATTGATGGAAGAGACAATCAGTGAGTCAGAAAGAATGCATTTAAAATAATGGTTCTGAAATTAATAAAATATTATAAATGCTACTTGGGCAGAATATATCTAGGACTGTAAATCGATGCATTTAAAAAATATAAATTTATTTATTATATTTGATGCTGATTAATCAGATTATTGGCTAATTATCTCATATCTCAATCTAATATGTTAATATTTTCTGAGAAAAGACCCTAAATTAAGACCTTTCAAAGACATTTCTGTGACAAACAAGCATTGAAAAGACATTATAAAAAGTAGTGATTGGAATCTTTAGGCAGCTCAAAATCCGATTATATTCTGATTCTGAGAATCACAATTTATTTGTGGATTTTTATTAAATTGTTTAGAGTTCTTTTAAAAATAATTACAAATTAAAAATAAATATAAAATTTTAAGAATTATTAACTAACTAAATAAATATATGTAGCTTTAAGACATATGAAGCAAAGGGAAACAAAGAAGAACATTACAAATGATAAAAAAGTGCTTTCAGTATTTGAGAACGCTTTGAAGCTCTGCAATGATGCCTGTTTTTGCCCTGTATTTCAGATAACCATGACACATTATGCAAGTTCATATACTTGTAGATAGTTTTGTGTGGGCTTTGTGCGTATTTGGCATCATGCAGAATATGGATGTCTCTAGCACACAAAAGTACCTTGATATGCAGGGGGAAAACAGCTCAGAATTGATTATTAAGTTTGCAGAATCAATTCAGAATTGTTTAAGAGGAAATTGCGATGCAACAGATAATTGATTTATTTTTCTCCCACGCCTAATAAAAAGTGGCTTAGTAATTGAAAATACACTACAATCACACATTCATTTTGCAATTGAGTTTGTCCTTTTGTCCAATGTAGACATGGAATCTTTATCACATTCCATATTGCACATGCAGTTTTTTAATTGTTGGTCTACACATGCATTTGCCAGATTGACAACATTTTTACCCCACATTCTTTTTGTGTAAATGCTTCTTGCATGAGCATTATGCAACTAATCAGATTTAGTGGTTTCCCTGTGGAATGAGAATGCTTTCATATATATATTTCATTACACTGCCATGAAGAAACCATCAATGCACGCTGGCTGACTTGGGCGGTCTGTAGTTGCTGTGACATGAAAATCTTAAATATGGTGGTAGCCTATTGGACATTGCATATTAATATCTGAATAAACATTGGAAATGGTGAAGAATCACATCAATATTGTTAGCTTTCAAATGTTTAAAGTTGTTTAAAGATTTTTTTTCTCCAAACTCCATACATAGACTGATGAGAAAATACTGCACAAAATATGTCCCACCGTGCAGTGCACTTGATTTAACTTTCCATTTGCAGCATTATGAGTGACCTGGAGAATAAATCATCTGTGATTTTCAACCTCTTTTATGAATCATAATTTTGATTGGACTGCCAAAAAGCATTTTCCTTACTCAAAACTGTTATAACTGTAACAACAACAACAACAACAACAACAAAATCTTTACCATTTAAAAAAAAAAAGATGATTATGGGATGCTATTCACTGAATTAAATATGCAACCTAATAAGGCCATGTGACAACTAGCACACTACTGTTTGAAACACTGTTGCATAATGCTTGCAGTTTCACACACTTTTCATTTAATAGAGCTTGAGTGATCGAATGGAATGGAATAGTTCAGACAGACCACTGATCGCTAAACAATATCAGCTGAAGCTCAGCTGATTTGTTACTCCACCTACTCTAATCAACTATAGAATTTAAGCTCATTCAACGAATGCTCCACAGTTTGTCGCACAGATAATTTACACCCACCTCCACCCCTTCACCTCCTATCATCTTCATAATAGAGCAGTGGATTCTGTATAGAAACTCTATGTATGTAATCATTGTATCTCCTTCTGTAAAGATATGCTAAGAAACACACTCAAAAAAATAAAACGTTGGATTTACTTAAAAAAACTTCGTCAAGTGGGTTCCACATAGCTTTGTTAAGTAATCTCAACAAACAAAATGTAAGTTGGATTTACTAAAAAAGTCTGTGTAAAGTTGACAATTTAAATGTTGAATGAACTAAAGGAATCCTAGTAAAGTCACTATTACATATACATGTTACGTTGTATGAACTAAAGGAATCCTAGTAAAGTGACAATTACATATACATGTTATGTTGTATGAACAAAAGAAATCCTAGTAGAGTCACTATTACATATACATGTTATGTTGTATGAACTAAAGAAATCCTAGTAAAGTCAATATTACATATACATAATGTTATGTTGTATGAACTAAAGAGATCCTATTAAAGTCACTATTAAATATACTTAATGTTATGCTAAATTTACGAACATTTACTTCGCAATAAACATTTAAGGATTTAAGTTGCTTTGTAATTACAAGCCATGCAAGTGTTCAAGAAAAACATTAAATAATCAGACAACTATTTTTCAGAAACAAATCGTTTTTTTTATTTGCAATACAAACGAGTCTCGAACTTGTTTTTCTCCCAACAAATTCTAAAAGTGAGCATGACAATTCGTGTCGTGCTACAGAACTTAACTCTTATCAAAAGGAATATTCTGCCATGTTTTTTATACAAAAAAATAAGCAAAAAAACAATATTGTTTTTCAAAAAGCATCATTGTACTGGAATTAAACTAAACAAGTTTAATTCCATAAGTTTGTTTTTCAGTACCTGAATTTTGTGGGAAGGTTTGCTTGCATCAAGTTCCATTACCACCTTTTGAAGAAACTCAAATGTGTACTTGAGATCACACGGATAGCTCAGATTCAAGCTATATATTACTCCCAAGAGGAGAGCACAAGCCTTGGTGACATCTCCAAGCTGCTGAAGCACTTTCACTCTTTCAACAAGGATCCCAACATCCAATGGTGGTTGTTCAGGTCCTGCACCTTCAGCTCTGACAATGAAAATTCCAATGACTGTATTAGCCATGTCTCTCTCAGCTTTCTCCAAGTCATTGTCCTAAAACAAACACTGACTGAGTAACTTAACTGTTTGTGCGGCCTATACGCATGTGAAAAGATACATTTCAATGTGATACATGCAACATAAACGCGCACATCAATCAGATTAACTTAACGTTACTTTATTTTGCGTTCATGCAAACATGGAACGATCGATCGGAATGAATTAATTTCGTGTAACCGCAGCTTATGACATAAACTGACATTTTAAAGTAATATATTTATATAGTGAACTACATATTACTTTTATTTGGGCATTATTTTTCAGGATGGCAAATGATTTAAACAAAATATTCATAACTCACAAGTCGCCAATGTCATCGTCTCCTCAACGTCCGTCTGTCTGGCTTTGGCGCTGCTGCATTTGCTTACGGCGTCAACAAAGGGACAACCTGTTTTGTTTTGTTTTTCGTGCTTGTGCGTTTCACTGAATTATGATTTGTTGACTGAACAAAAACACCTAAAGTTAAAATGACAAGACACGGCCAATTATTTAAAAAATATATAGATAACTAGTTAAACATATTTTATCCACTGAAAGAAATGACAAAACAGTAAAATAATAATAATAATAATAATAATAATAATTTTATGCACTGAAAGAAAAATGAAAACTCAACCTGCATTTCCAGACTTCTACAAAAACCCATAACGTAAAGTGCAAATACTATTTGCTACATCAGTTTATTATTTTTTGACAGCATTTATCGAGATGTCAAATTATTTCAAAATATGAATACATTACCTTACAAAGTTGCCAAAACATTCGATCTGGTTTGTCTGCCTTTCACAGCTCATCTCATCTCATCTACAATGAAAAACAGGTATATTATCTGACACAAACTGACATCTCGAAGTAATAAAACTTTTATTGGCAGTATTTTTCAGGATGGAACATGATTTAAGCAAAATATTCATACCTCACAAATTAAGTCGCCAATGTCTTCATCTCCTCTCACAACAACGTTTGTCTGTCTTTGGCGCTGCTGCATTTGCATATGGTGTGTGCAAAGGGACATACCGTTTTGGTTTTCTTGTATTTGTGCGTTTCACTGAACAATGATTTGTTGACTGAACAAAAAATTCTAAAGTAAAGATGAGGTCTTTTGTTGAAATTACTAAGTTAAATTAATTCTATGCAGTTACTTGTGTTTGTTAAGTAAAGTGAACAATAAATTATTTAGTAAAATTGACACCAACCAAGTTCATTTTTTTGAGTGCATTTGGTTATTAAAAGGCTTGGGGGATTTGTGTCTCAAGTATGTATCTCAAGCTAGTATGGCAGCTCGAGCACCTTAGAGCCTGGCCTCTCGACAAATCCAAAGATTGTCAATAAATGTAATTCTCAAAGTGGTCCTGACTGAAATAAATATTTCAGTATACAGTAATATGCAATATTCAGTAAAAAAGCTTGGTTTACTTTCGGAACTTGACCAGAGTGTACTTTGGTTTATTTTATTGACTTGGTTTTTCTTAAAAAAATCCACTATGAGGCTCACTCAGCTATATTGATCATAAAGGGCTCAGCGTATCAGCATTCAGGGCTCATCCAAGATTTTTCTGTAGTGAGAACTTTGAGTTGTGGTTAGTGTTTTACAGCCTCTGTTACACAGCATGGATTTGAACTGAATGTCCAAATGAATCTTTTGATACTCCGTTTCTCTTTGTGTTAGACAAAACTAGTTGTATGACTTGGTTTTCAAGAGTTATTTGTAATAACATTTTGGACTAAAGAATGATTTTTTTTTTAACAGGGATTGGAAAAGAGTTTCAGCCTTTACAACAATGTTACCAACTCAGACTAAAGTGCATGGTCAAAGTTGACAGTTAATGTCTGAGGCCATCAAACACCTTCTTGCATTCATGGATATAAATAAAAACACCCCTGTTGAAACAGCTGATTTTATTAAGATGTAAAAACTGAAACAAAGATAAATCATATCAGATCTTTTGCACGTTTAAAAAATGACAACCTGTGCAATGCCACTGAAACCCGTCTCGGGTGACGACTGTAATCCTGGTTCCCTGAAGAGGGAACGAGACACTGTGTCGAGATGCTGTGGGAGCGCCTCTGCGTGATTGCATCATGAAGCACGTATGAAATAAGTCCAATGTGACAGACAGAACGTCATGTGACTTCATTGACCAGGAAACTATGAAGCATACCTGGAACAAACAGTCACTAGCTTCTGATAGGCTGAAGCAAGTTGCTCACAGGCATGCAGGGAGTATCGCAGGGTGAAAACCATACCCACGACACCATGGTTACAAGTGCCTGTTCATGTGAAATCCCTGCGCACGCTAAGAAGAAAGTACCTGCGCCCCTGGAGAGGAGCCGAGGTCAAGGTCATAAACCTCACTAATGTGTGGGTAAACATCCTGCCACATCACAAACATAGTGGAGGGAAACTCTTGACTATAATGTTTTAGAAGCAGCCATACTCCTAGACTCTTGGTCTGACGCCTCACAGTGCCACGATGGAAACGTTACTAGAGGGTGTCTTCCCAAGGATACACCACTTAAAGGGACGTGGTAAGCAATTAAGGCCGCCATGTACACCTTTAGTGTGGAAGGGGATAGACCTGTGGAGAAACGCTCCTGTAGGAACTCCAGCACTGCACCCACTGGGCAGATAACTGGGTCCAGCTGGTGCTCTCCGCAACAGGAAGTGAAAACATATCCACTTCAAGGCATAGAGTTTCCTCGTGGAGGGAGCTCTGGAGTGGAGGATGGTCTCAACAATCTCGGTTGAGAGACCTGAACTTATGAGCTGGGCTCCCTCAGAGGCCAAGCCCAAAGTTTCCACAATTCTGGGCGGGGGAGAAGAATCAACCCGCTCGCCTGAGAGAAAATGTCCCCCCTGAGCGAGAGCCATCGAGGAGAGACTCTAGGTCTGGGAACCATACTCTGGCCTGCCAAAACGAGGCTATTAACAGAAGACGAACTCTCTCCAGAACTCTTGTGAGCAGAGCGATAAGGGGAAACGCGTACAGAGGTGACCTCAGCCACATCTGCACCACAGCGTCCAGCCCCAGAGGAGCTGGTTGACTGAGTGAGAACCACAGTGGACAGTGTGTCGTCTCTTAAGATGCGAACAGGTCTACTTCCACTCGACCAAAGTTCTTCATAGGAGCTCCACCACCTCGGGGTGGAGTCTCCATTCCCCGGGCCTCTGCCCCTGCATTGACAGGATATTTGCTCCCTGATTTAAAACCCATGGATGTAAATTTCCTTTAGAGAGAACAAAGACTCCACCACCTCGGGGTGGAGTCTTCATTCCCCGGGCCTCTGCCCCTGCATTGACAGGATATCTGCTCCCTGATTTAAAACCCATGGATGTAAATTTCCTTCAGAGAGAACAAATTCCCTGGAAGGAAGCATCTGTCGTTAGCATTATGCAATGACAAGAAGCCCCCAACACTGGGCTTTGGGCGAGGAACCAAGGTTTCTTCCACATGAGTAAGGCACGTAGGCCACGTGACCTTGATCATGCAAAACAGATTTCCTCTCTGAGAAAACCCACCACTGCAGAGGTCCCATGTACAGGAGACCAAAAGTTATTACGTTGGACGCAGCTGCCATGAGACCCAACAGTCTCTGTAACTATTTCATAGTGAGTGACTGGCCTAGTTTTACCCCATTTACGGCTGAGAGAATCGATGCTATATGAGCAAGTGCCTAATGGGATAATTGTGCCTGCATCGTCGTTGAATCCCAAACCTCGCCCTGAGAAGTGATCCTCTGTAACTGGAAGGAGCACACTCTTTTTGTCGTTGAGCCTCAGCCCCAACTTTCTAGTGTGAGACAGAACGACGTCTCGATGCCGAACTGCCATCTGCTCGGATTGAGCTAAAAACAATCAGTCGTTAATGTAATTCAACACGGGAATGCCCTGGAGTCTCAGTTAAGCCAGTGCTGCATCCACGCATTTCGTGAAAGTGCGGGGTGATAAACCTAGGCCAAAGGGAAGACCCCGCTATTGGTACACTTCGCCCCCGAAAGAGAACCTCAGGAACTTCCTGTGATAAGAAATCTGATAAGAAGCTGAAGTGCAGAGGGATGTCATCAAAATCCTTGATACATTGGCGGAAGTGAGAGATTGTAAGTTTTGAAAGCTTATATCTTCTAATTGCGAATTGTGTCATTGTTTTGAAGCACACTAGCTCATAGATAATGGTAAGACTAACATAATCATACTAAAAGCGAAAAAAACTTCAGACTTTGAGGTTGCAGAGGTGCTCTCCTTTTGAAAGAGGAGGAAAAAGAGGTAAAAGGTCCTCTAGACTTACATATTTTCTTCCGATATTTTGGCCTACAAATGATAATTTGATGTAACACAAGATGAAAGTAATTTGTTTAACTGTCTCATTCTTATATACAGTGTGTTAGGTTTTAAAGATTTGTTAAATTATCCATACTAGGTTTACAATAAAAAAATACCAAAAAGCTATTGACCATATTTTACATAGTACCAATGGCATTTCTTTAATGTTTATATGGTAATCCCTGTAGATATTAAAATATGGTTTACTATATTATTTAAATAGTTTTTATTAAATAGTATGGCAATCTGATATGATCCCTGCCACATGGTACCACTAAAGTATTTTTAACTTATTGTGCAACTGATTTTGACTTCCTAAATTGAGTGTTATATCTTCATTAAGAGGTATAACTTAAGATATTTTGACATTTTCAATCTGTGTTGAAAATCCATCTGAAGGTCACAGTCATCCAAGAGCTCTGTTTTACTGTGTGTTTAATATACCATATGCACAATGATTCACTTCACAGCAAATTCAAACAGAAAATGAGGTAAAATGGTGATAGCACTTGGGATAGATCGTAATATATTCTGCTTTGATGTTGTTGCTACAGTAAATAGATGGCCTCCACACCAGGCTATTTCGCTGAATGGCATGTACCACTTTAAAAATTCACTCAGTTCTTTCCCACAACCACGGCATTAGGGGTAAAGTAATGGAAATGATCAAAGGCTTTCCTTCTGCAGATGTAAGTCTAGATGATTCAAGGTGAGAAGTATGAATGAATGAATGAATGAATGAATGAATGAATGAATGAATGAATGAATGAATGAATGAACATTGGTCATTTAAATATATTCTTCCAAGAAAATATATATATTTTTTATTCTAGTGAAAACATATGGGATAAATGTTAATTTGCAAAAGTTAAGTAATATATATATATATATATATATATATTTACAACCACTATGGAGTTTGCTGAAGAAAGCTATTCGGTAACATTTTAATTAATTTCAAAGGCAGTTGCTCGTCTGACACAGGGCCCCCATATTGCAGGATAATTTGCAAAATTAATGTAGCTGTCATTTGTGTAGAATCAATAAGAGCAGGGATTTCCAAACTAAAGATTCAGCCAAACCACTTTAACCTAAAATAATTACTTGTACCCCCTAAAAAATGCAAGGTAATATTTCAATCATTTAACAAAATGTGCACATACGTTGATGGTTCTCTGATGACGAGTTAATGGTCACATGACATGCAGGTAAACAATATATATATATATATATATATATATATATATATATATATATATATATATACATATTTTTTTTTTAAGCATTTTGTTCATTGTTTTCTTTTAATTTTTTTTTTAATATTATTTATTTTAATTGTTTAACAACTAGGGGTTTGCACCCCCCAGTTTGGAAAACCCTTTTAGAGATTAGTGACTGACCATTTCTCTAGATCCATTCTGTTGATATTTGTTATTAGGAGAAACTTGTGACTGTTCATTTCGTGAGGCTGACCCTACACTATGCCTCTATTAATTATGTTATCCAATACAGTAGAACCCATTAGATAACATTGAAAATATTTTAATCTAAACTTGGAAATAAGATTTAAGGATTGTGAAAAATGTGATTTCTAGTTCCACTGAAGCTCAATTTGTTTTTTGGATCATTCTCAAATCATGCTAGAGTACATAATTATCAGTTTTAACTCAAACATGTGGAGTTCACTTAGCTGTCATTAAAACAAAAGAAAAAAATGTATTGAGAGTGTGATTTTCAAACTTTTCGATCCACTTTATATCCTAGTCATCTTGCGGCCCCACTAGATGTTTGCATGGTCCACCCAGAACAAGCCAAACAATGCATCCTGTTCTGACTCGTATTTCCAATTTGGTATGTCTGGCTTTGTAGATGCTGGGGCTTCACACCAAACCTTCACTGCCCTCATCTTTTTTGATCTGACAGACTGTAAACACATCCATTTTTAATTGTGCATGCAGATTTGAGCCTTAAACAAAAAGAACATCAATAAAGCCCTCCGCCCCAGCAGCATGTGAGAGGCAGGAATTACTATAGCAGTACAGTATGTTTTGAGGGCCAGTTTGAGTCGAGGTATCATGGTGAGCAGGCTATTGTGTTGTGAAATAAATTAACACCTGGTTGTCAGCATTGTGAAATCCCATCCCTATGTGAGGAGATAGAGGTTTGAACTTGTGGAAATGAACAGCACGACTGGGAGACCGTGTAATTGATACCTTTACATCAGAGATGTAGGTAGGTTAAAAAGTGAAGCAAGTGAGATGTGATAACACTGACAGTGTTAGGCACCATTGTGGGGTTGTGAAAAATTAATGGCTTGAGATTTCAAAATATTACACTGGAAAACAAGTACCATTCAAATACACGAGATACAAAGAAATTACATGTTTTTCCAACTAAGATGCCCTCTCAATGGGTGGATGTAAGTTTGATTTTAGCCATAGCATTGGCAAAATTACTGTGATTATCATGCTAATTATGACTGGATTAATTTTATATGTAGCCAGCATAATGAAATGACCTGTTCACCTGAACATTAACACTGTATAATTTCACTGAGTCAAACAAAAGTGTAACTATCATCCTGGGGCTTTTCAGCAACTTCTATTCATCAGGATATGCCAACACTTAGGGGAACAATTTTTTTGAGGTGTGTGTTCCACATATTTTACACATTCTGGCCAATTGTAACTGGATGTAGATACCCGAGTGCACAGGGGATAATAAAAGCTAATGGATACCAGAGGGAAACGCCGCAAGTATTATTATCACTAATTGCTTTTCGCTGCATGTTTGACTGCTTACACTGCAGCAATTCAAACAAGTACAATTCTTGACTTTTGTGATTTGTTTATTAACTGGATTCTTCTTATGCTATTCTCTGTCTCTTAGTAGTATTCTGTTTATGAGCACCACCAAGCCGTAGTTTTATGTAACAGTATTGGCTCTGCGCATTATTGGTCGGCCAGTTTTCGTTGAAGTGTGATGGAAAAGAAATGAAAATAATTCTCAATTTTTAAATAAAAATAATAAATATAGCTGTGAGCTGCAATTATCGGGGGTTCTAGCACTTTAAGCCCTTTAAGCTAATGCGTAAAAAGGTATTATGTTTTATTTAGCAAGCATAGAACTACTTAAATTATAGATGGAAAAGATCATTTACAGCCAAAATAGGCAAATTTCTAAGGAAATATATATTTTTAAAGCTTTATAACAGTTATAGTGCCACCTATGGTCTGATCTCCATAAAAGTTTGCATGGTTGTTTAGAATATTATGTTGCATATTCTCACCTATTTTTGTGAAGTTTCGAGTTTTCATTTAGGAATGATAGGCTTTTGGGTGGACTTGGCCAAACCTATTTTCTAAATGACCCATCTATAGCTATCCAAAGGCCAAAGTTAAAAAAAATTTCCCCATAATTATTTACCTAGAGTGTCCCAAGAAGTGTGCCACAGTGGTTTTATCGAGGTTGAGCCAAAAATCTAGGACTAATTCACAAAAGTTACCAAACTATTTGATTGACAGTGGCCGTCCTGGAAGCAAAGTTGCTCAGAATGAGGAGTTCTACCATGGGGTATGAATGTTGTGGGTGCGGTATACAATACTTTACACACGTGAAAAACGCGTGCTTGTCTGATAGCCGCTCAAACTTCATTGGCTACAGCCGGCAGCATTTTTCGAGATACGGAAATGTCATCGAAAACAGTCCTGGCACTTTGGACGAAGACACTGCTTGCCAATTTTCAGTCATAGCAGTTTTTATGTTTTTTCCAAGCTATAGAGCCACCAAGTGGCCAGTCGCAACATGCGTTTTCACACGACCACAGAATGAGCTCCTACATAGTTGCGCCAAGTTTTTGAAAATTGTTGAAAATATCTCATTCCGTTCACAAGCCATTGTAGTGGTTCCTCCCACTTCATGTGGTTCCTGCCACTTCAAACGTTTTGGCAGCCCATGGAGACCGTGACTGCACTTGTTTGGACTAGGACTAGTTTGCACCAAAAACCTAGGATTAGTTTGCAAAAGTAGTGAGTCCGTCTTGAGCCAAGAATTCCAACGATATAAGATACTTGAGCCTACGCCTAACGGTTTAGGAGTTAGCACTTTTCACCACTGTAGCACCCCCATCAGTCTGATCGGCAGCGCCTCAACTTTGTTTCAAGTCTCTACGACTTATGGTTTGGTCTGTCTGATCAGGTGTAGGTAAGAATGCTGATGCTTGGAAATTGTAACAATTACAATGAGGTTTCAGTGCTATGCGCTTGAACCCCTAAATATAGCTGCAAGGTGCAATTATCAAGCACAAAGAACAAGATAAGACATGGCTGGGAGCATCAGACCAACTGCAACAATGAGCAAGTAAAGACATATTAAGTCAAATCAAGTCACATTTTAGATGTCTACAAAGATCCTTCTATTATCTATTGAATGCCACAATAACATTTAAAATATCAGTAAGCTTAATAAAAATCACAATTTCAACTTGTGAAAATGGTGTTTTTTTTTCAAATTGTTCTTTTGTTTCTAAAAATATCTTTTTGTTTTCTTTTAAAAAGTGATTTAAAAAACAAAAACCAAAACCAAAACAAAAACATTTATTTTATTTTATTTTTAAATCATGGAACTTCCGAAACAGTGTGTGTTTTAGTCCATTGGCTGAGATTTATTTTAACCAGAGCCCTACATTATTAATCAGGAAATATTCCTGTGTCCCTCTCTCTCATAGCCTCTCTTTCATTGCAGATAGGTATAATTATGTTGAGGGAAATGTGTTCAAAAGTCTGAAAATCTGTAACTAAACTTTAAGGAACACCTTTTTTATAGGTGCAATTAAGTTAACTTTTTTGGGTGTTATTCCACAAAATTTAGTTTTTATGTGTGTACAACTGTTCAGAACTGTGCTAGGTAACCTTGTGCTGGTTATCTTTGAGCTAGGCTCAAAAGTATCTAAAATTTTCACTACCGAAACAGTCATAACTGAAACATGACATCATTGTTTTGGTAATGACAAAAGGGAACACATAATCATTTATTTGGGGGAAATAAACAAAATTTTAGTACAGTTATGCAAATCATTAGTATCTTAGTGTCATGAAACAGAAGGATTCACACAGGTAAATCGAGGCAGATGACTGAAGACAAATAGTTCTAGTAGGTATCGTATCGTATCGTGCAGGTAAGGAGTCAGGTAAGTTTTCTTTGAGGGAACAACGAGACCAGACAATGGTGAACTGCAGTGGAAAGAGTTATATAGTGCTGGATGATGATCATTGAAGGTTGGTGACAGGTGACAGCTATCTCTGTCTAAAAGTGGACTGGAACGCAGCCCTGGTGTGAGTAAGTGGAGGCGGGGCTAATTTGCATATTCAAAGAACTGTGTATACTAAATGAGGTCACGGTGTAGAGTTACATTCAAGCTATTTTAAGGCGTGAAGATTTTAAGGCATTTTTTCAGATAATCTTTTTTTAATTATGTCATTTTGATGATCAAAGATGAGTTTTAAGGGATACAGTTATTGACTACAGGGGATTTTAAGCTGGTAGCTTTAAGCTTTCCTGTTGCTTAAACAGTAGCGCTTGCAATGCCAAGGTCATGGGTTCGATTCCCAGGGAACGCAAGAGCTGATAAGAATATAAATGTGTACTTTGAAATGCAATGTAAGTCACTTTGGATAAAAGCATCTGCCAAATGCATAAATGGTAACCAATTGATCTGTTTGACAGAATTGAAATCAATCAAACTTTAGTTCCGGGTTGATGACGCAAGACACACATTCGAAATAGCAAATAAACAAATAAGCATGTCCAAACGGGTTATTAAAAAAAGAAAGGGTTATTAAAAAAAGAAACTGGTTAAAAAAAATAAAAATAAAACACTCAAAAGGGCTGTCTGGGCTAACTGTTGAATTTTTCCAAGGATAACCAATGAAAAAATCTAGGAATTACAAGCTGACTAAAGGCTATTTTACTAATTTCGAACCAGTTCTGGTTCAAAAATCAGTTTATTGGCTCATTTGGTGCTTCTTAATGAGTGGGTTTTCTACGTCAGATATGCGTCTTGTGTCATCAAGGCGGAAATAAAGTTTGGTTAATTTTTTCAAGAATTGAACATCACTCAAGGCAAGGCACACTGAGGAACACTACAGATGCATGAACATTTAATCATGATCTGGCACAGAACAGAGTACACAGGAAGAATAACTAGGAAAGGAAATTAGGAGGGTAATGAAGGGGAGGCAATTGAACTAATAATGAGATAACAAGTGGGTGGGGTCTACAGCAGGGGTCTCTAACCTTGCTCCTGGAGGGCTACCAGCCTGCAGAGTTCAGGTTCAACCCTAATCAACACACCTGAACCAGCGAAAGCAAGATACCCTGTTGAAATACTATGTGACATGTGTGGTTTATATAAACTGCAAAGGTAAAGTATAAATTAAAACTGACACTGACACTGCTGGTCTAAACAGACACATTAAAAAATAAAGATTCAAATTAAAATATTTAATCACAGCTAATTGTCATCTGTCTTTGTGTATAAATACATCATAAATACAGTCTGCAATGGTTTCAATAACTATTTGTTTCGCTCTTTCAAAGTAAATCCACTTTTTTTACAACATGCAGGGTTTATATCCCTGTCAATATCTCAATTTTCCCCGCATGTTTTCTTGTAATGGCTGAGAGATTTTGGCTGTTAAACCAAAGGTTGTAGGTTCAGACCTGGGAAGGGATGATCAATGTGAAACCATCATTGTGCCCTTGAGCAAAGTGCTCAATGTAGAATACTTTAAAGTGACTGTCCCTGTCCTAAGTGTGTGTTTAATATGTATTGTATTAAAAAAGTGTCCATCAAAAGACAAATAACGGAATCTGACCAGAAATTCACACTATGTAATATTGAGTCTGTAAAAATAGGATATATGGCAGGTTTTTCAAGCTGTCAATTGCAAGAAAATAATGGGCAGCAGAGAGGCATGTTCTTGACTCATCCAGAAGACCTGTCTCATTATCATCATCCAGCAGCCTCAAGGACAAGCTGAGTAGAAGGAATTATTTAGTGACGGGTGGAAAAAGATCAGCGTTAGCAATGTATTTGTGCCAGTTGTTCGCTTCAGAGTGATGGAAATGTTTGTGCTGATGATGAGATAGTGATGGGTTGTTTGTTATGGAAGATCATATTCTGTAGGATCTGATGAAGCCATGATGTTAACAAGAGAAAAGAGAAAATACACTCTTCTCTTTCAGTTATGTAAATGTAATAGATTTAATTTGGACATAATTTGATCTAGAAAGCAGAAATGTACAAATGTCCATATTAAAATCTAGAGTTTAAAATAAAATAAATAATATAAAGAGTTTTTGGTTGTTGTAAAATTGTTTAGGCCTCACCTGCCTCAGTGTCACGTGAACCTCCACAGCAAACTTAATGTGCTTTGGTCAAGAGACAAGATAGTATAGAGCAAGTCAGTGTCAAAATATAGTCAATGCAAGATCAAGACCATGATAACATGGACTCTACAAGGATTCGAGTATGGTCTTCAGTACTACAACATTGCACATGTTCAGGGCTGTTCACAAAGAATGTGTTTTACATTCAATTGCATTACTTTTCTATTGTTTTTCTGGTTGTTATTCTGCATCTTTTTGCAGTGTTTTAGAAAAAGTTACTGTATACCTGTTTGTGGTGTGAAGCAGGGTGGGGGCCAAAAGGTGTGGGAGCAGAGCGACGGCTGGCGGAGTGAATGCAAATGAGAGTCACCTGCGTCAGTCAGCCCGGGGGTCAATGAGCGGTGGCTGCCATTTATGAGGGGGGCCTGCTGCCATCCAAAGCAGGCAAAGCAAGGAAACTAGGGGCTCACTGTCGGGCACCCAAAGCCAGAGGAGGAGTGGAGGAGTGGGAAGCTAACTACTGAGGAGCATCAAGTTCCATTGCATGGCACTACAAGTAAGGGCCTCAGCTGGTTGAGAACCGATCAACAGTGTTTTTGGGGAACCGGACCAGTATTTTTTATCTCTTTCTTTTTCCATCGCCCCTCTCTCGCCGCTGTCCCTCCGCAGGCCAGGTCAAGAAAATGCTAACGATTCCCAATTCCCGCCTCCTCCTTATCTGAACTTGAACCGTTACATTGTTTTTTTTTTCTTAATCCACTGTAACTGAATTCTGCTAAATGAGGTCAAAGACATGTCATAAAAAGCTGAAAATTACTAAAAGCAAGGAAATATTTTTTCTCCATCTTTCTGTCACTGCAGTAGCTAAAGGAAGATGGATCATGTCTTCTTTTGCATTGGTTATCGCTTCCAAAAGCCACTCTTTGCTTGCAAAGTTAAACTTTTCTCAACTTTCTCAAGTCACTGCATGGACACAAATTTAGTCCCCAGAGGTTGCGAGTTGAAAATTGAGATGAGGTCGCTTTGTCACTGAAAGTCACTACATGAATTTGTATTTATTTATTTTTGTTTGTTGCTATTGTCCATCTTGGCCCTGCTGTGCTTTAATTGCATATTTGGTTTTAATTTCGAGGTCCCTGATCCACATGCATCCTAGACCAGTGATCTTCAGTTTATGGAACTTCAGGTAAAGTTGTGAATTCTTCCTGGGTATATCTGAGTTTGCACAGTGACCTGTTTTAAATCTTTTAAAAAGTGTTTTATTTTCTTGGAAAGCTTTTCTTTTGAACTGGATGCCTCAGTAATTTTCAAGGTCTTGAATTATTTACAGCATAAATATTATTAATAATTATTGCTTTGAGTGTTTGTCTCTGTGAGTTTTTGGTTTCTGAAGATGGTTGGGCATAAGATCTTGGGATACAATGAAACTAATAGTGTAAGTGAATTCAATAGAATGTTAATGGAGACTTTCAGTGAATATATTATATAACAGCAATCTGACTCGTTCTGACCATTTATAGTATTATTTTCTTACTGACTTCCTGCGTGGGTTCTTTGCTTAAAGCACAAATTACTGCATTGCCATGACTGACACGATGTGAAGACTCACAAAATAATCACTTTTGTTGTTTTAATGACCAGTTTAATCCTTAGGGCTTTAACAACAAGAAATGCAAATGTGTTTAATGGAATTGTTCTGGACAGAACTATGGCAATATTTCAAGTGTCTATATCTGCATTGTAGTTTCAAATAGTACTGCTTTATTATAGTTTGTTCTCTCAATCATAATGTATTTATTATGAAAATAGCATGTAACTGTGTGACATTCAGTGGGTGAGAAGCCCGTTAGAATGACTCTGTGTTAAGTACAAATTACTTTGATTTCTGTAATTTATTCATTTAAACTAGCAAAGTGAGTGACCTGGCCAGTGAAGTGGGATATGTTTGTTTTTCAGCAGTTCTGTCAGAGCAATTTAATTTAAATTGGATTCTCATGTCCTCTTATTACCTGGCAGGGTTGTCAGATGTCAGCAAAAAATAAGACAACTTTTGACCTCTTGTTGAAATAGCTATCTTTAAAAAAAAAAAAAAAAACATAGGAAAATTTACTGATGTGTCTACTGATGTGTGTACTGATGTTGTATGCTGCCATATACAACCAGTTTTGGGAAACTTCTTTAAAATGGTAGCTTGTCAATCTATAAGCTACACACCACTGATTGAAAATACAGTTAACACATAAGCACCTACTTTGGAGCTAATTAAGGGTTTTAATTTAATTATTTATACTACATAATAATGTATATTATGTATTATAGTAATGTGGGATTGTAAAAAAAAAGAAACTGGTAAATAGATGCTGGTATAAAATAATGTGTAAATGTGGGCATAGCACATGGATAGGCAAATCCGGTCCTGGAGGGCCACTGTCCTGCAGAGTTTAGCTGTCCAAGTCCAATTCCACCTGCGCTGCTTGGATCCATCCACCATCAGCTTGCTCGAAAATTCATCAATTCGTCTCCTGCTTAATGGACTTACAAAAGAGAAACCTAAAGGCAATGATCATCGTCTCTCTCTCACACTTCCACTTTTGAAAAAAGTGATTCTGATTTGATGTTAAAATCTGTTTTGCTTGTGGCTTTCTATGGCTTTCTCAGAGGTGGCGAGTTTTCAACACGCACAGATTCCTTTAATCCTTCACATGACCTCACAATATCTGATGTTTCAGTTTTTTCTCACCAATTTACCATATTTCTGAAGCACTCAAAAACTGATAGGAACAGGGAAGGATCTTTCGTTTATGTTTCTGAAACTAACTCTGCTTTTTGTCCTCTGTTGTCTATGTTGGCTTATCTAAGGAGGCGTCCACAAGCTCATCTGGAGGACCCATTATTTACAACGGACGAGGGAAAGCCTATTTCCAGAGCCTGGTTTGCATCCCATTTCCGCCTGCTTTGTCAATACTGCGGGCTTCCCCCAGAGTGTTATTCGGCTCATTCATTGCGCATAGGGGTTACTACAACTGCAGCTTCCTCTACTCCCGTTTCTACCCTTAAAGCTATGGGGAGATGGTCTTCGGCAGCTTATGAACGGTACCTCTGGCCAGATACTCGAGCCATCCTTGAGGCTCAGAAAGCTATGAGTGATGCTTGTGATCTGTATTTGAAATAAATATTGCTTCAGTAACTAATGGGCTTATTTAATTACAGCTTCATTAGCTCTAGCTTCATTTCTCTTGCTAGCTTCACGTAGATCTATTGGCTTATTCTATTTAACTAAATAAGATTGGCTTCTTGAAACGCTCATTTCGATCCTCTGCTGGCTCTTCGTTTTAGCAGAAAGATCCAGGGATGATTTGGTATGGTCTGTTTGGGGGGGATTTTTGCTGCTTTCCCAGTTTTAAATGGGAGATTGGCCCCAGAAGCTGCTGCTGTTCCCTGACTAGCTTTCATGGAGCTAAGGATGGGTAATTCAGAGCCATACCGCCAAATGTAACTTTAACAATCATTCAAATAAATTTTGAAAAATTTGACTAAAATTAATGTTAATGGTATTTTTGACTCAAGTGGTCCTGACTGAAATACAATTAGTTGAACTTAAGAGTGTTCTTTTTGACCCACTTAAGTAGGACTTAAGTACATTTTATATGTAATTTTATAATTACATCTATTATTATTTTATTGCACATTTGTAAGGATGAAGTAGCAATTTAGTATATCTAAAAAAAAACTAAACCTACATTTTTATCAAGTATATGTCCTGTACTTTAGTCAACACAGTGTGTACAAGTGTGCTTCATTAAAGCACAACTAAATATTATTAATACATAATAATTTAAAGTGTACTTTAAAGTAAAACTTTTAATTTTAAATTATTATAAAGTGCACTTTTATTAAAAGTGTACTTAAGTGTGTTATAACCATAGTAATGAAAGTATACTTTCTTTAAGACCACTTAAGTGGACTTTTATTTTAAGTGGACTCAAAATTTAAACGAGTCAATACATCAATCCTTCTTCCAAAACATGTTTTTGTCTGACCTTGATTCACTATGGTAAGCCTATTAATGTATATATTTTAGACCTGACTTGATGGTTTTTTTCAATGACGTACATACATCACTCGCCCGTGTGTGTCTCAGAAATAATTAACAGAACTGATTAACAAACTAGAAGATTAACAATGAAACTCAGACATAAACATAACAGAAAAACAGATTGAAAACAAATTCAAAACGTGGCAGTACACCCCCCTCTACCAGAAAGCGTGTCCCCATGCCGTAATAGTCAAGTCAAGTCACTTTTATTTATATAGCGCTTTTTACAATACAGATTGTATCAAAGCAGCTTCACAGTGCTAACATGAAAATAATACAACAATGTTTGTTTCTAGAAGAAAATTGCGTCATCGTCCACCTTAAGTAAGGCAGATCAATAATGTTGAATATTAAATGTCTTCAAGTCAAGTCAAGTCATCTTCATTTATATAGCGCTTTTAACAATATAGACTAACAATGTCCAACTAAGCAAGCCAAAAGCCAAGGCAACAGTGGCAAGGAACCAAAGCTCCATCAGGTGACAGAATGGAGAAAAAAACCTTGGGAGAACCCAGGCTCAGTCGGAGGGCCAGTTCTCCTCTGGCCAACGGAGGAACAGTGTATGAATATGATTCGGGCAGCATTACAAGTCAGATTGGATTGGCACATTTAGAGTATTTATCCATTTCCATCTGGTTGGAAGTCTATGTCATCACGCCGGTATGGAGACGAGTTGTAATAGTGTAATACTGTAAATCCAAGGAGGCTGGGGACGGCATCCTTTGCCATACCTGGGAGAGCAGGCGGATCTGGGATGGCTACCGTGGCCTTGTCTGGGAGAGCGGGCAGATCTGGGACGGCCTCTTTGGCCATGTCATGGAGAGCGGACGGCTCTGGGACAGAGAGGGCTGGAGCTGACACTGCAGTGGACTCAAAGGCTGGAGCCAACACTGGAGTGAACTCAGGGGCTGGAGCCGACACTGGACTGTTTTCAGGGGCTGGAGCCGAAGTGTGTGTGGCTCAGACACACAATGCCAGAGTTGTGGACAGTGCAACGCTCTTTGGGCTGAGCGTTGGAATTTCTCTCTCGAGTGCAGGCTCGGGAATTTCACTCACTGTAATTGGCTTGGAAATTTCTCTTACTGGAACGGGTTAAAAATTTCTGTCACTGGAATGTACTCAAGAATATTGCTCACTGGAAGCACTGTGCCCATTTGCACTGGCAATGATGCAATCCTTGGACTTGGAGGCAATGTGACCATTTGCATTGGCAGTGGATCCATCTGCAGTATGGGTCTGGAAATCTGTCACGCTGTATCTTAAATACTCTCTCGACGAAGGAGATTGGAATACAGGGAAAACATTTCTTTAAATTCAAAACCAAGAAACTCAGGAAGAACAGCATCAAACAGACAATACAGCATAATTAAAGCTGTGTGCACACTGTGCGATTTATAATAGTCCTTTACGATCGTTGCTTGTCAGACTGTACAAACATGATCATAGCTGTGAGCCATGTCACACTGTAGGATCTCAGTTGTCATTAATGTCAGACTGTACGGCAGTCAAGACGCGTTAAAAAAGGATGCACGGAAGAAAACTTAGATGCGTTCCATTCAACTGTAAGTGGATTGTGAAGTGGACTTCACAGGATATTTCGCCATCTTAAGTGAGATTCCAATCCAAAGGGAATGAACATGTTCAGTTCGAAGGGCACTGCAAACGGCATAGGGAATAAGGGAACATCGATACATCACTTCACAGGAAGTGGAGAGCGATGATCACCCAACCGTCATTGCACACCACGTCATCACCAGTCAGAGCGAGAAGGCGCACGAGACCGCTATTTATTAAAAACACACACACAGTTAACCAAATAAAAGTTTATTTTCATATTGCATGACACTCACAACAGAGCTTCAATTCTGTTAATAGTAAAGTAATAGCTGCAATAGTCAATTAAGTCTTTCAATTAAGTATAAACATACGTTTTTCATTATATTTATAGTAGGCTACTTAATGTTTTTAATTGTATAGTGTAGCCTATATTTTAAATGTGAAATTAAATTAAAACATTAATGTAAGCCTATATATATTTATGTTAATATCATAATCTGTGCTATCCCGTCGTTAACTTTCTTTGATGACGTTTGCAGGGCATTCCAAATGAGCGGTTATTGTCAGCGAAGTCCTCTTCAACTGATATACCGTGCTCAGGGAGTAGGGAGTAGGGAGCAGTGAACACTTGTGAAGGGACCCTGTCCATAGTTTTACATCAATGACACGTTCGGTGACATTAAGCTGCATTGCATGCGGGTTTGAAATGGTGACTACAAAGAAATCTCTAAAGTATATTTTGTTATGGCTTGTCTTAAAAAAGCAAAGATTTTAAGGTCGTCATAGGAGACATCACACTACTGGACTGTGAGTCAAATCTTCTAACACTGCCAGAATTTGGTCGGAGGTAGAATTTGATCGCAACAGTCATTAATCGGCTATCGGTGAACATGTCAAACTAATGATCAAACACTTCAGATTTTAGCCTAGGATCAGAAGAATCTTTTAGGATTTGCAAATTTTTTCGTGGTCAAAAATCGCACAGTATGCACCCAGCTTAACTAATGCCGAGTTCACAATGCACGATTTTCACAGTAGTCGGGTCACTGTTCTTTTCACACTGCATGACTATCAGGGGGTAACATTCAGTTGCTGGTGTGTGCACACTGCACGAAGGATCGGATGACAGTGGGTGTCACACTACATGACTTTACAAAAGAAAGAATCGCCGACAACTTCTATCTGGTCCGCAAACTACGTTTCACAACCAAACACATGCGAGAAGTGATAAGGAAATAAAGCAAGATCACGCATGCGTGAGACCGGAGTTCTCGGGCGAGACTGAAATTGTTACTAAAAATGATAGCCTGCAAGAAAATTGCGATCCAAATTGTCTGTGCGCTGATTTTTGTAGCGAAAAGAAGTAGAAAAAAAAACAGATTATGCAGGAGGAAATGACGCGGGGAGCAAGGATTGTGTGTAATACAAAGAGATTTGGGGGTAAATAAATAATTTTGCAATGTGCTGCTGTTGCTACTGGTCAAGCAAATGTTTGTGCTTTGTTTCTGTTTTATATAATTGTAAATATATCTATTAAAATACTGATATTCTGGTCTATAACTCCTCCCTGCGCTCTGTCTCATTGGCTGTAGGTTATCGCAGATGAAGTTTTCTGTCAGAACACATTCACAGCAGGATATTCACACATTAGCATGCCAAATATCTCACGGGCGTCGGCGACTCGTCTGCGATTCTCTCAGATCGCGTCTTTGATAATTCACACTGCGTGATTGTCACTCATGTGAATGAGCACCGATTTGCCTATCCACTCCAGTCCACTTATAGACACGCACTTGCAAACTTCTCTAAGCACTTCCCCTCGGGGAATGCCTGCCGCCTTTTTGAAGTGCGTTCCACTTCGTGAAGTGAAAGAGGGAAGTTTATATGGAAAGACCCTCGCTCCCTCAATTTTGACAGAGGGAGCGAGTCTACTTCATATGTACACTTCAGGCAGCTCCATATACTACAATGCAACACGATTGCGACGTCAACCCATGTTACATTTAATTTACCCCACCACATGCATTAAACAATTTCGTAAGGGAAAAAAAATAAAAATAAAATAAATCAACCCCATAGTGGATTCTAATTGATCAAGGGCTTAGCACGTTCCTGCCTATTACAAAGGTTCCGCCAGTAGTGGGCACTCATGCAACATAAGCAATGACGTACATCCGAGTGAACGAGACGGAGGGAAGTTAGCGAGTGAAGGGCATGACAATTTTGGATTGGAACGCAGCCCAGACAAGGAGCTAACTGAAACTGAGGGCTTATATGCAAAGCAAACACAGGAGCTAATTAACAAGACACACCTGTACAGAATACTTAAATTAATCAGAAACCAATGGGCAGGGAACGGAGGATGACAGAACTAATAAAAAAAAAAACTAGAAGATTGACAATGAATGATAAACAGAACATAAAAACAGGTTGAAAACAAATTCAAAACGTGACAGTTGTCGAGCGTTGTGCTGGAATTTATTTTCAAGGAAGTACCTTGTAACGAGTCACTGGTTATATTTATTAAGCCTAGTAGTGAATGTTCTACGAGCAGTAGGATAACCATATTCATTCGCACAGTCACGAAAACTCGAAGCAAAATCAAAACAGTGTTCTTCCGCAAAATACATGCTGTTTTTTTTTTACCGCTAGCGAGCCAAAAGTTACATGGTGTATCTTTAAAGTACCTTAAAGTATTTTTTTAAACACATATTCATAAGATTTGAAGTACACTACAAGCACACATTGAGTGCACTTATTTTTCAGAAGGCGATCCTCCTCTCATAAAGTATGAAAATGTGTTATTGTTAATGTGTGATAATGTGTTATTGTTATTTTTTCGACTTTGGCCCACTCAAGTCCTAGTCTCGTGTAACCAGACATTCAGACTGATGGCAGAAGGTCTGAAATCCATCGCAGCTTTATTGGCCAATGACTGAGGGGGAGGGAAGTCTGAAGAGGAAAGTCTGATTGATATGTAAAGCAACCAATTACAGTTTGTTTTGTTAGGGTCATGTTTAGGGGTGTGGAACTGTAAAGTCAATGTCCCCACAATAAAAGACCGGTGTGCAATTCATTCAAGAATGTTGTGCAAGTTTACTGCAACAATAGCTCAACAATCATGGTGCTCTGAAAATTCAGCCTTTTAGTTGATCCTAATACAGTTGTTACACAACAACTTTCATCTTCCATAAGGGGTTTTGGCATCACAGCAGCTTTGTTTCCAGGTGGACTGTTCAAGAATGCAACATAAGTCTCCCCGGAAATCCTGGACAATTCAACCAATCAGATAACGACTTCAAAACTCCCGAAGTGTTTCCCATTTTGTGTGCCATATGCATCAGACATTCAGCCAATGGTATGTGGGCGTGACATCTGAGGCTGAGACTCCTTAAGTCCCAATTATGTCCTTTTCTGTTCATATTTAAAGGGTTTGGAATGGGATGTGTTAGTGCAGATGTATGTCAGCTGTAAATTAATTGATAATTTTCCAGAATGAGCCACCTGCCTCCTCTGAATGTCATTATAGCCCCAAAGGGCTAATCTTATACATCCAACTAAATAAAACTACAGAGGCCTTCTGTAAGCTTCTGAAAAGCACTGAAGATAAAATTCAAAAGCTTCTGAAATTAAAGTAAGGTAAACAACTGCTTTATGAAAACCCAAGCAGATGGCATGCAGAATTAAGCAGGCCTCAGAGATTTCTAAAGAACACTCTGTCAAAGGTGCTGGAAATTATATTTAGAGATGAGAGAAAGAATTAATATTATCATAGGAACACAATATCTGTTTTGGCTTTAACTTGCCAAATTTAATGGTGCTTGTTCCAGTGCTACAAATAGATGAAATACCATCTATTTGGTTTAAAAACACCCAGTTCCAAATTATTTTAAATTAGATATCGTTTTATTCAATATGCCGAAATAGATTTGAACAACTAAAAGGTCTTTTCACACTTGAAATAGAATCCCGGGTTATCTTGCTTCACGTTTCACACTGCTCATAATTTACCTTGGGTTAACAATCAATCCTGGGTATTCATAAATTGATTAAAATACATTCCTAAACCCTGGTTAACGTTCTTATTTGCGGGGTCAGTATCATTGATTAGATTAACGCAGCACTCGACCTGTTTACATACAAGCTCAAGCATTGCGCATCCTCGTGTTGCAGACTGTACTGCGAGTTTATTCGAGTTTACTGAATGGATACTTCGGACAATAAAGGTAAATAAAACGGTCTCTTCTTCACTCAAATCGGCGCGTTGTCTGTCAGCATTTCACATTTTTCCTCTGAAACACTGCATTTACTGTTTACAATGTGCAGTGTTTCTGTGACTGTACAAAGGCAAAGCACGCAAATATGTACGCGATTGGTTGTTTGCGTTTAGCTTTAACATACTAACAACTCATCGTTTCACAAGTTTGGCACCACAATGCTGGGTTAACACTGCAAAAGAGCAGTTTCATGAGCCAGGTTAAAAAGCAGTGCTTAACCCGCTTCTAAATTACAGGTATGTTCCTTTACCCGGGGTAAAAGTGGTGTTTAGAACGATGATAACCTGAGGTAAACGCAGTGTGAAAAGCCCATAAGATAGTAATGTAACTATGTTTGTACACTGCACATCTACAGTACACTGGCATCTGTAGAGAATTGTAGGCTATGACTTTTTTGTCCAATTTTCATTCTTGATATCTTGAAAATACTGTATTATTACTTTGTCTTCTGGGTAAATTTCATCTTCACAATGCCAGAAACATTCACTGTAATCCCAATTTTATAATGTTCTCCTCTGATATAAAATCCCTTTTTACTTCTTTTTATATCATCCTTGAATCTGTTGTAAGGAACCTTTCATTTAAAAAAGCCTACTGACTAAACACGTCTTGGCCTACACCGTTTTCACAGATTCACATTTTTGTTGTTTACACAGAGATAAGGGTGTCATTTTAAAAAACTTGCACTTTGAAACCCGTTTTCAGGCCTCCAAAACGCTGTTGTCGTGTAAATGATTGTCCAAAAAAATGCATAAACGTCTTCCGTTTTTAGTTGAAAACGGTGTCGTGTAAATGGACCTTTATTTTTCCTATGATAGTGTAGTACATCATTCCCATTTACACATGGTTGTCAAGCTGCAGCATCTACACCTCCATGGCAACTTTGGCAGCTACATTTTCTTTGACCTCTTATGAACTAGGCTAGAGGGTAACTAATAAGTACCATTGTTTTCTTTGACTCAACTTTTGTGTCATATATTTAGGGGTTACATTGAGATTTTGGAGATTGGAGAACCCTAAAATGTTTTTCACTCGAATGGTATTTTGAAGCAAGCAGTCTGAGGTTAAGAACCTGCTCTTATTGCTTTTTTTAATGTTGTCTCCCCATCTGCTGTTGACCTTTTTGCATGATTAATGGTCTCAAGCCAGTGGTTGTTACTAAGTGAAGCCATTTATACTTTTTGAACTTTAATACGTTACATTTTTGTCACTTGTGTTGCAGTATCCCAGGGTGCCAAATGTTAAATTACATGACCCTGCACCCTTTCATTAAAAATTAATGACCAGTATAGCTACTTTTAGTTCTGCAACCTTAACTAGTGTGATGAAATTACAGGCCAGATTTAGCAAATGTAATAGAGTGGTGCAGGGACAACATATTTTTGTAGGACAAAACCCTGAAATGAGTTAGTTTCAAGTTTCAAGTTTGTATTTATTTATATAGCACATTTAAAAACAGCAAACAGGGCTGACCAAAGTGTTGAACCATACACAAGATAAAGAACAAGGACAAACCACACAATCATGACAGAAGCTCACAATGAATTAGAAAAAAATAGGTTTTAAGAGAGGATTTAAAAACAGTTAGCGATTGAGCCGCTCTGATGTAAACCAGAAGGCTGTTCCACAGCCTAAGGCCAGCAATCGCAAAGGCTCTGTCCCCTTTATTCTTTAACCATGATCTGTGGACAGACAAAAGTCTCTGATTCGGGTGGGATTGTGTGGACAGAGTAGCTCGGACAAATAACTCGGTGCCAGATTATTTACGTATTTAAAAACAAAGAGACCTCTGCAGCAGTCCACAGGAGGGTTGGGCTTGTGAGGAAGAAACATTACCCAGTTTGACAGAGAAACTTCTATTTGTTAGATAAGATCTAAACAAAGGCCTGACTCATCAACTGTATCAAAGGCCGAGGTTAAGTCCGAGTAACAGTATTAAGATCACAGAGTCACCAGCGGCAGTTAGCATTTTAGCACGTACGGTTTCATCGTTCTGAAGTTTTTTTTTTGTGCAGTGGTGGACAAAAAGGAAGTGTTTAATTTAATTACATTTTTCAATTATCTGTATGTGGGAAACTTTTCTTTCACTACATTCAAAAGCATAATATAGTAGTTTGTACTTATTTTGAACTGAAGAAATCATCACCTGCTCTGAGACGCGATAGCCTGAACGAGCTGATTCTTTTCAATTAACCAGTTAAATAGGTAAAAAAAAATCACACTGAACGATTGATTCATTCGTGACCGATCCGATTGCATCACTTTGTTGTCCAAAATCGAATACCTCCCTACTGTAACTACGCCAAAAGAGTAGTATTTCTGACTGCATAGTATTCGAAAAACGTAAAAAAAAAAAAAGTAGGTAAAAAGTCCCCAGATGACCTACTTCCGCCGAGATTCTGAAGTGCGCATTGGATGATCACTTTACTATCCCGTGAGAAAAAAGATGCATGTAAATTTATTATTATAAAGTTATTATTATTCTTTAAATTCCCTTGTTACTAAAATATACTAGGCCTACCAGATTTCAGTAAAATTAATTTGTAGACTTGTCAGCCTGCATTGTTCATAGTGAATGTCTAAGATGGATGGAAGATGGAGCCTTTTTTAGCCAAGTAATAGGGCGCTGTCTTGTGGTGACAGCGATGACCACCTTTAATTCACCTTGTCAGTTCACATAACAAACAACCCTTCTAACAAATTTGCTAAAATCTGCTAAAAACATTGTGGGTACAGTGGTTTGCAATTTTTCTAAAAAGTTAAAGTGTCCAGTTTCCTTGTTGTGATAAGAATGTTATTTAAACCGGTTATGATAATGGTAGTACAATATTCACCTAACCTTATTTTTATCACAATATAACATTATTTCAGAGTTTATTTAATATTCCAAGCTCAAATTCAGCAAATATCAGTAACAGAAGGAATGTTGTTTTATGAACATTTTCTGTCAACATAATGAGAACATTCATCAAGTACAAAAAACATCATAAAGATGTTCTGAGAATGTTGTTCTCAGAATGTGTTCTCTTAACAATATGAGAATGTTCATGAAGTAAAATAAACACGCTCCTAGAACATTATAAGAATGCGAAAGAGAATGAGAAAAAAATTGTCAACATGATACAGAAGTTGCAATAGTCTTTTCTTCCCTATGTGATGTTTATCTGAGAGAAAAGGCTTCTTGAAAAAAAAAAAAAGTAGGGTGGGACTTGATTTTGTGCGGTTTGATTGTTGTGGTTTGCTATTGGTTGACCTCATGTGAGTGACAGATTGTCCCGCCCTTGCGCCGTCATTGCTGCAAGAGGGAGGGGTTATTTTGATTAAAAGATTACAAGGGCACATAAATAAAAAAAATAAAATGATGTGCATGGATAAATCAATTAGAAAAAATACTGCAATATTTAATTAATAATACGAATTTAATAATGTTTAATCATAACATTTACATAACCTTTACGAAACATTTTGAAAGTTGTGGGAATATTCCATTAGCTGGGAATGTAGTACCCTCACCGCCTGGTAAGGGGAGATATAACAGTCAATAAAGACACAGGACGGAGCTGCTGCAACGTCGTCTGAGTCTCTGTATTGTCTCAGCTTAATGCAAATATTTCTGCATTCTCATATATCAATAAGCATCAAGCATAGCGTCAGTTCTGGCAGGTCACATTAGTCAAGCTCGCATCAGCCGACTCTCAGCTGATCCACGTCTACCTATAGGAATACGACGCCTATCACCGTATACATATATAAGCTCCTTCAGTGTTATCAGCAGCTATTGCGTTTCTCAGGAGCTCATTACCCTCCTCCATCCCCAGCTCCTCATCTCGTCAGTCAGGATTTGACATTCTGATTCCCCTAGAATCAGAATAAATTCTCAAATTATGTTGTACTTTAAATCTTGAAAAAATGATATCTGCAAAACATTTATGTTGGTTCTGTTCTGTTTACCATAAGGGGGTTATTGCTGCTCTCTCTGCTCTTATCCATGCTAGGCTGTATGGATGCGCAGGGAATTCTCACCCAGAACGGAACCATACCGTCAAAGGCCAAACTGTATACTAATTGTCAATTGTATTTGACGATAGTGGTCCTGACAGAAGTATAACAACCGATTATCTCTTTAGAAAAAGTCACAATATACAGAAAAATACAGTATTACTCACATACACTCATCAGGTACTGTTTCCACATATTAAACAAATAATTTCAATAGACACTTGGATTACAATGCACATTTATAATATGTACTGTATATTGCATACAATATTAACATATGATACTCTGCCTATCAATTTAAACATATGTACCTTTTCCCATGTCTTAAACTCCTTAAACTTCTTAAATTAGCTCTGGAATTACAGCATGTGTCAGCAAAAATAATTATCTCTCTTTACACACCATTAGCGTGAACACCATTACACTTTCTCTTCTGAAACAACACAGTCCTTTTTTTTAAGCACTGTCACCTGTAACTTCTGACTCTTAACTGTTACATTAGTTATAAAAAGTACAAATAACATTGTGTAAATTTACTCTGTTTTAACATTTCTGTGACCGCGTGGTCTCTGCCATCAGTTTAGCATTCACCAGTTGCACACATGATACACACATGGTTAACGTGAACCGAACTTTTAGATATCTATATACAAACTATTTATGAACTTCAAAGAATGACATTTGCCATTTTTCACAGCCTTGACTTATACAAAGTGTATTTACATGACAATTTATTCATGTCATAGGCTACCTAGTAAGGGGAGATATAAGAGTCAATAAAGACACAGGGCATGGAGCTGCTGCAACTCTGTATTGAGTCTCTGTATTGTCTAAGCAGCGCACCCACTCCCCCAGCAGGTGAACAAGTCCCAAGGCAAAAGTAATCAAATAAACCGATCATCTATAGGCATGGAATATCAATCGCCATCACCCAAAACCATAAAGTAGGTATTAAAGACACTTTTTTTTCTAATGACAACATATTCTGATGACACTAATTCTTTTTTTTTAATTGTCTCTTTTTATATTTTTATAACCACCTCAGGAACAGTCACAAGTCACTGTGTATTTGAGAAAAAATTATTATCATTGTGTTCTTTTGAATTAGAGTTTGCTCAAATCACACCACATTCTTCATCTCATGCTAACTGGCATTCGAATTAGATCAAAGATGCCATTTGATTACATTGTAGCTATGCAAACACATGCATCTCCTGGGAACAGATGAGAATGGCTTCTCTGTCTGGATATGTGTCATCGTCAATCTTATGTGTTGGCTGCAGCCTGTGCGAGGCCCAGATGGGCAGGAGTGGTGGAAACACGGGCTGTGTCGACTACTGAATAGAGTGCCTCTGAGATGGAAAAGATCTGTCTGCTGGGTGACCCCACATGAATTTGGATTTAGATCAAGAAGCAGGCGAGGCTGGCTGTCAGCTAAACAGAAATATTGGGTATAAAACAGATGCCAGGCAACAGTGTAGCCAATATTTTGATAATCTTCAGTCCAATTGTGAAGACAATAGTGTTTTTCAAACTTGTCCAAAGCCCCCTGCTACATATTTTGGATGTCTCTCTAATCTAACAAACCAGACATAAAGCATCAACTGTACTTGGTGGTAAAGAACTCCATGACTTGAATTTGATATCCTAATAAGGTAATCCAAAATTGTGCATTCATGGGATTAGTTTGAGACTACTGCCTTGTTCTTTTAGTTAAAGGGATAGTTGACCCAAAAAAGAGAATTCTGTTATCATTTAGGAGTAATATTCATTAATATTATCTATTTGACTACACTGACACTATTGGATAAGAACAAAACTTGAACTAAATTGAGCTGGATAATGACAATTGTCTTCAGTAGAGCTGCTTAATAAGTAAAGCAAATTTGTTTAATAATTAATGAACTGCAAAATCTACAATAAACTGAACTAAACTGAATCAACACTGAACTGACTTAATTACAACACTGCACAGCCTTCTGAAGAGCTGCTTCTAACTGAATTAAAGTTGGCATGAAACCGAAGTAGCTATAGCAACTTCCCTATTGCAATTTTCTTCCCTATTGCCAAGTTAAAAGAAACCCACATGACTTTTGACTTGACTAACATGTAAAAAACAAAACAAACAAACAAAAAACAAGGAGATATTTGACAACGTATCAATAAGTTTTTCCATACAACAACGTAAATGGTGACCAGAGCTGTCAAACAAGATTACAATTTAAAGGAATAGTACACCCAAAAGGGAAGAATCCTGTCATCAATTTCTTACCATCATGTTGTTCTAAACAGTTCATCTTCAAAACAAGATGAAATAAATATATGGTTATACTTTTTAATAACTGCATGCCATGAATCTTTAGTTAAGCATTAGTAAATAGTTAATCCATCAGTTATAAAGCATTAATAGACATCAATAAGCAGTTTATAAATACAGCAATAATGCTTTATTCTTGATTTAAAAGCATGTAATGTGTTTCATAAATTTTATTGTCATATTTTAATAATGATCAGTTTATCATTTCTAAATTAAATATTACATTATTTAAAAAAGTTATTTAGGAGTATCAGTGGTTCATAAGATAATTTAGAATGTGTAAGTAAATGATTAATAAAAGGTACATTTATACATATTATTTACACATATAGTAATGGTTACTCAGTGTGTTAATAAAAGCTTTAATAACATGTATTCCTACTGTAATTCATGATTAATTTAGGTAGTTATAAAACATTTAGTAGTCGTTAGTAGGGCTGCACAATTAATTGCAAAGAAACCGTACGCGATTTGGCAAAGGCTGCAATTATTTTTTGTCCACAACACAACCAAATACAGAAACGCAATGCAAAAGTTCACAACACAACCAAATACAGAAACGCAATGCAAATATAGATAGGTACCCCAATAAGTGACCAACCCGGCTGTGCACAGACGATGTAGGGTCAACAGTTGACCGAATTCACATTCACTTAAGTGAACTGTATTAGTGGACTAACGTAGGGATTAATGAATGAGGGTTTATGGGGCGATTTCGTGTTCAGCCAACGTAATTTCCTCATTATTTTCACGCAGTTTGGCGTTCCATCAGCTGCGGAATAGCTGTTCTTACGACAGAAATGTCTTATTATTGCTGTTAACATTACTGTTGCAAATAAATACATTTTATACAAAAAAAAGTTTTAATAATATGCTTTATTTATCTGTGTGAGTGTCTCAACTTTAAAAAAAATGCTGTCTCATCTTTGGACCCTACATTACCATATATTTTTTTCATTTTATTTCAAGTTACCAGTTGTACAGTTTAAATTTGTATTGTATCTTGAAATAAATATATCTATATGTTCTGTATCACTCTGTGTTGTGTTTGTTTCCTTTTTCGCTTTAGAAGATAACTGAGCCTTTAAATCTCCTTAGTAAAAGATTTATGGGGCTTAAATAGTCATCACTTTAGAAGAGCTCAAAAAAATACTTAACTGACAACTACTAAATGTTTTATAACTACCTAAATTAATCATGAATTACAGTAGGAATAAGTGTTGTCAAAGCATGCATTAACAAGCTTAGTAACTATTATTATATGTCTAAATAATAAGATGTATAAATGTAATAATCATTTACTTACACTTTCTAAATTATCTTATGAACCACTGACAACTCCTAAATAACTGGTTTGTAAATAATGTAATACTACATTTAGAAATGATAAATTGATCATTAATAAAGTATGAAAATACAATGATTAAATACCAAATATATTTTTAATGAAATCTGAGAGATTTGTCCCTTTATTTAAATTTCAGACATCCAAAACATTCAAGCTTAAAAGAGGTTAAAAAGACTTTGTAAAATAAATCCATATTAATCCAGAATTTAATTTGTGTGAAGAGATCTATCCATCTATCTATCCATCCATCCATCCATCTGTCTGTCTGTCTAAGTTTTAAGGCAGGAGTGCTTGTTTAGCAAATTAATTCAGAACATTAATGGTAATCCACTTGATGCCATAACAAAAGTACTTTCATTAATGCATAAGCATTTTTGACACCCCCAGATAAATTCTCTTATGAATTCAGAGAGAAAATATAGCAATGTTTCTGCGTTAAATGACATGAGATTATTTGAAATGTTAATTATTCTAATATGACTAAACCCTTTTAACATTTATTCAGCGTCCAAAGAGAGTCCTCTGTTCATGGATACAAAAAACAAACAAACAAAAAACCATAAAGGTCTTGTTTCAGATGAAGACCACATGAGAAATTCTGCCGCAAGCTGTTTGTTTTATGTGAAAACAAATTTAGTTTTTAAAGTGCATCCTACAAACAATGTTCACAGTCATCAAACAGTGATTTCACAAAATTGAGAGACATTTCAGGGATGCCTATACACTGCCATGCTCTGTAGTCTCTAAGCTGATAAAATGTGCTATTTGGAACAGCAGACAGCAGCTTTAACTTCAGCTGTTGGCACCTAGCAACCAGATAAAAAAAAAAAATAAAAAAAAAAATAATAATAATAATAATTTGAAAAGCAGAAGGACAATCAATCAGAATGCTAGTCTGTGGCACTCTATTGCTTAGTTAATATTATTCACAGCATGCGTGAAATACATAAATATGACAGAGAGAACAAGGTCCCAGAAAACAGCAGGGTGCTTTAGATCTTATATAGTGAAACAGGCACATATTATTCATGTATTTTCTGTTATATTTTCCTTGGAGCAATCCAAGCCAAGAGCATATTTTCATGCTCATGTTCAGGCTTCACTATCAAATGCAGGCACAGATCCAGCATTGTTTTGTCTGAGATTGTGGTATAGTTGTGACTAGCACTGTTGTAATACCCTGTTCTCATCTACTAACTCTGCTGCTGGGCCAAATGTAAATCGCTGTGCTGACACTTGCATAATAACATTCAATTGATGCTCAGTGGGGAAGCATAAGGCATTGCTCTGTTGAGAAGTGCTGTTGGGAATGTCCCTTTCACCCAGTTTGTGTTGTCTAATAGTGGCCCATTCATAAAAAAGGCAAACAATTTATAAAATAATAATAATAATAATAATAAATACTCTTAAAATATTTACAAAAAGAAATGTGGCATTTATGGAAGCTAACTAAGCAATTTTTCTAGAGGAAATAATGAAAGTAAGAATGAAAATTGCTACTACTACTACCACTTCTATAAATGATGATAATTGTCATGAAACTGAAGAGTTTAGGATCCAAATATAGTCGTTTATTAAGGAGTGCTCCAGATTCGAAAATCCATGCAGCCAAAAGGTCAAAAGCATGCAAGGTCAACAGTCCAAATAATGACAGAGTCCAAGGCACAAGCAAACAGAGAAATCCAAAACAACAGGCAGATAATTGAAAACCAAGACAGAGTAAACTGGGATAATCCCCAGAAATGCAGTACACACACATACAAGACTTCGCAAAGAGTGACTGAATAAACCAGGTTTAAATAGGGAGGGATTGACAATGTAATGAGAAACAGCTGGGAACAATCAGGGATTATAAAACAGCAGTGAGTTCAACAACAATGAAAAATAGGGGAGTGCCCTCTGGTGGATATCAAGGGAACTCCAGCTGGTGATCATGACGTATTGTGACATATACATACTGATATATGGAGAGGATATATATACTGATTGGCTTCATCACTCTGTCTCCTCTCCACCAGTAAGCTGGTGTGTGGTGGGCGTTCTGGCGCAATATGGCTGGCGTCGCATCATCCAGGTGGATGCTGCACATTGGTGGTGGTTGAGTAGATTCCCCCTTCCATGTAGAGCGCTTTGAGTACCCAGAAAAGTGCTATATAAATGTAATGAATCATTATTGTTATTATACTACAGGGCCGTTAAATGCTTGAATCTGATTGGTTGACGAACGTTCTAAGGTGTGCAATTATTTTCAGGGAAACGCATGGCTAAAGTAGTTCCAGGCAGGTCTTGACCGCATTACAGTTCCATATCACTTCGCGTAGTTAACTGTAATAGAAAATAGGATACAATTCATAACAATAAAAAAATATGCACCCCCCCATGTGCTTGACCTGCAATTTTCGATGTCTAACTTCACAATCAATCGAAACATGCAGTTTAATTTTAATAAATAAAGTATATAGTCCTATCTATAATCAATAGAACATTAAATATATAAATAAATTGATAGTCCTGCTGCACGGGTTTTCGTAATTATTGCAGATAATATAACAAATAAATAATTATTGATTGGGCTATACCTGTTAAAAAGGGCTTATGACTGATCATGCCCAAACGCATGTTCAGTGCATTCAGTCTGTGTTCACAGTCAGTGTTTAAAATCTGCTGCAGTCGATGGAAACAGTCAGAGAATGTTTTGGCTAGTCGCTAATTCTGTCCCCAGCATTAGTCTGCTATCAGTGGCTCAAAACTCTAAAATGACGTTTTGGAATTAGCAACGGAGGCATGGGATTAGA
Source organism: Meda fulgida (assembly GCA_030578275.1). Lineage (NCBI taxonomy): Eukaryota > Metazoa > Chordata > Actinopteri > Cypriniformes > Leuciscidae > Meda > Meda fulgida. Next base: position 7,970,912 of record CM060620.1, read on the forward strand.
TCTGTAAGAAATTACTCCTTCATACAAGAGCATTTTAATGACAAAATAGCTGTCTTATCAAAATGTCAAAATCGACTGCTGGTGGTAGATCCTTTTCCTTTTTAGCACCAAAACTTTGGAACAGTCTTCCTAATATTGTCGGGGGAAGCAGACACACTCTGTCAGTTCAAATCTAGAATAAAAACACATCTCTCTGACCTAACATACACATAACACATTATAGACTTATATAATTCAATGTTAGGCTGCATAGATTAGGTCAGCCGGAACTGGGAACACTTCCCATAAATCCTGATGTACTAGATACATCATAAGAAGGATGGCGTCTACGCTAATATTAGTCTCTCTGTTTATCCCAAGTTTTACCGCAGTCCGCCGGATCCAGGCCGTATCCAGATCTGATGAAGGGCCTGCGCCTCGACACGACGACAACACAGTCCTGAAGTGTCAACTAGTCTCTCCCCTGTGAAGGCCTCCTTCCCTTCCCTTTACCTCTGTACAGATAAAATGTTGTTGGGATAATTCCGGTTCACGTGGCTACGTGGAAGCGATAAAAAAAAGGCTTTTTTCAAGGCTTGTACCTTGAAACTTATGTTTTGCATTCTCGAGCCACCAAGAATTGTTTTTTGCAAATGAGCGGCTGGATCGCATTAAGGGTTTTCTGTTAGAACGGTGTCGTGTTAGTGGCCCCCTAAGTTAATAACTAATGATCGTTGCGACGGAAGTGAATCAATCAAAATATAAGTAATATGTTTATGTAACCCGGTTCCATGAGAGGGGAATAAGACGCTGAGATGTACTATGCAACATCGCTACATCTCTCAGCCAATCGCTGATTGGCGTGTGTAAACACATGTTTCAGACATCCATAGAGTCAAGCCATGATGAAGCATCTCGTTCCTCTCTCAGGAAACTAGGTTATATAGTTTTATGATTAAACTAATAGCTTTTCCTTAAACTCACAAACCCCCTGCAGTTCCATCAAGAACCCCAGTCAAGGAAACTCTGACATAATGAAACATTTAATGCAGTTCATGTTGTTCATAGCAAAGAATGGAATATATTTTCATTCTCTTTTTATTTTTATATCAATATAATATTATTGTATTCAAATCAATGTAATTAACAAGTTCGGTCAAAACTAATGTAAACATAATTGAAAAAGTAGTACCTTTAATGTGTAATATAATGGATTACAATTTTTTTTTTTTACATGTAATTTGGTATCTAACTACAATTGGTAACGGACTACAATTTGTAAGTAATCTACCCAGCACTTGAAATAGCCAGGTTGAACAAAAAATGCTAAAAGACAAAGAAACAGAGATCTGGTGCAGAATTGTTAATTCTACAACCTCTTCCCTGCTCAACTCAGGAGGGAGAGGCTGCTGCATTATATAGCACTTCGGTGTTGTCTGTCTTGTCCAGTTATTTGTGTTCATCGTATGTCAGAAATCCACTACTGACTCCTGTTGCTCTGTTTGATCAGATCCCAGTTTTGCTGCTGTTTCCTGCACCACATGCTGTACTCACCAACTTCACATCCTACACCAAATTATTGTACTCTGACTCATTTCTATGGTTGATGTAACCTACAAAAAAAAGTTGCATTTCAGAGTGTGAGACATTTTCAAATGTCATGTACTGGAATGTTCTCATACACAATTTATTTCTGCAATTCACTCTTGGACAGGAGACATCCAGCAAAACATGTTTTTTTTTTTTTTTTTTTTTTTTTTTAATAATAAGACAATAATACGTACCCTGGGGTTTAATTTGATTTTAAAAATGATTCAAAACCACCTATTTTTCTAATGTATTTGAATGTACACATATCTTGGCAATTAATATATCTGCAAATGGTGGAAAATATCAAAAGCGATTTTGTTTTGCAGATGTCAGGAAATCAATTTATTGACTTACTTATATAGGACTAAGTGGTCTAATTTAATTTACTAATTATTGTCTTTATCCTCATTTGCTCCATAGACCCTGAATCTCAGCCCCCTAAAATCCTTGAAATCTGTGATTTTGATCTGTCTTCATGTATTCAGAAACAGCAGCTTCAGTAATCCGCTTACATCTTAGGTTATTCCTCTCTGAATCCTCCACTTACTGTTAAAAAACCTTTACAAGTTCTTACTTTAAGCAATAATCTTCCCTTTAGTCACTGATGGACCAGAGTCAGTAGAGGCAAAGACACCTCTCAGACTTTATGATGTTCACACAGTAGAGACAAACTGATCTCAACTGCTTGATTTTTTTTTTCATTACAAAATGTAATTATGATATTACCCAGCTCTTTATATAACACTGGATATATAAGAATGTCCAACGGCCATACATACAGTATACTCACATTGGCAATTCTGTATACTATATTGCATATCTAAACAGTTTGATTGCTTATATCATTGCAACATGCAAACTATCGGCCAGCTCTAATCTGCCGAAAACTATTATAATGCATGGAGAAATTAAGAAATAATAGACATTAACATTATGACTTTTCTGTAAAGTTGCTTTGAAACAATGTGTACTGTGTAAAGTACTATACAAATAAATGTTTTTTTTTCAATCAAATGACTTATCCAATCGGCAAGAGAGGAGGCCTATAAATAGCTGACTCATATGTTCCTCAACAGTTTTATGTATTCGGCCCCACACTTAGTGCACAACATGTCTGAAATTGAGCTCTTCCCATCCAATGAAGATTCTTTCATCCCCAGGAGAATCTCTGCCGCAATTCTCCTGCCTAAGGAGCGATTCCACTATGCCAAACACCACCACCAATCCCCCAGTGCTATCTCGGGGGTGTCAGCCATCCAAACGGGTCCCCGCATGCCAAGATGGCGAGGCCTACCTACCACCCACCTGTGAGACATCCACCATCTTGCTCCGCGTCTTTATCTACTCCGGGCCCATTCAAGACAAGACAAGCCCTGATTAATTCAAACATTCTGTTCTCACACGGACTGAATAAAGTGCAAACTATACAACCTGTACGTTTCCCTGCAGTCTGTCAATCCCTCTCCAAAAACCAAACGAGTTAGTAAGGCCGTTGAGCCCCAAGCTCAGGTCTAGGCCAATGTCTCCCTCTTCTAGTGAAGGAACAGGCCTTTCTCCAGCATCAGGCAGCTGCAGTAGGCCCTCAGCAAGTCAGGGCCATGCCGTGATTCCAATTCCATCCCTGCCAGCTCCCACTCTCCGCCCCATCTGCTCAGCCCCAAAAGAGCACAGCTTAAATCCTTCCCGTTTTCCGTCCCTGGTTGAATTTTGCATCGATTTCGGTCACTACATTGAAATAGATTATTCTATGTTCCCCCATAGATGGCGAAAATGAAACGAGAAACCAACAAATACAAAATGGGCAAATTTGGGCAATGGGAGTTTTAATGACCACAATGAGTCAGGACCTTGGATTAACGTTTCATCCGCAGGGCGGTGCTTTTTGACAGAATAGTGTCCCCAATACTATACTGGGCCTTAGGACCAACACAGACCACAGGGTGAGCACACCCTGCTGGCCTCATTAACACCTCTTCCAGCAGCAACCTAGTTTTACCAGGAGGTCTCCCATCCAGGTACTAGCCAGGCTCCACCCTGCTAAACTTCAGTGGGCAACCAGTCTTGGGCTACAGGGTGATTTGGCTGCTTGCCATTGTAACAACATTTAGTTTTACATTAAATTAGCTCAAATTATATATAGGGAATTTTAATAATTAATCATGAATATGATTAATATATTGCATATTACAGTTAAATTATCGAAGTTGAAAATAGATTGATTGTACACACGAATGATCAATCACAACGAATTATAATTCCTCATTCATATGTCAATGGTCCATTTTCAGATCGATTATATGAGATAACCTTTAATGGAGTTAATTTAGCTATCGAACTGTTTGTCCAGCAAACGGCCGTAAGATTAACTTATCAACTTCTCAACAAAGTTATCCCTTCTTATAAACTCCAAGAAATATCAATTTTCTGGCCGTGAACATTAATTTTCCTGTGTTTATAAAATTAGACTACGCAACGTAGTCAATAATGAAAGCTTTGTAGCTATGATCGAGATTTCATTGACTCTGTAAAATGAGCATTTTAGACAGAAGGCAATCAAGAATATAATGGTTTTAATAGTTGGACTAATAATACATCGAACTGCAATTCACACAGAATATATGTATATACACCCGAAACAAACAAAACGAAAAACATTACAAACACGAATTAAAATAGGATGAGAGAGGAAGATAAAAATGAGAGGGAGAGAGTTGGGAAGAGAGAGAGAGAGAGAGAGAGAGAGAGAGAGAGAGAGAGAGAGAGAGAGAGAGAGAGAGAGAGAGAGAGAGAGAGAGAGAGAGAGAGAGAGAGAGATCCGTAGGATCACAGTTTGGCAAAATTCACCTGGACATTTAAACCTTTAAGAGACAACACGGAAAAACAGTCTTAATGCTCTAAAATCTTGGTAACTCAAATATACTTGCATATAGTTCTCATGTGTCTGAGCCCTGCGGCGTGTGTGAGCTGCTGGTCTTTGTGTGTTCCGTTGGAGCGTCACGTGGTTTGCTGCGGTCTGGAGCGCGCAGTTTCAAAGAAGGCTTAAAGGTCTTTGACGTAAATTACCAAATAAATAATTCAGACTAAGTTCATTTCTGGTGAAATGAACAAAGGAAAAACAAACTTAAACAAAAGAAAAGAAGAGGAAAGATCCCCCAGGGCGGGGATCACGAGTATGATGGTTACATCGGATCGAAGGAGAGGGAAGAGTCCAGACCGAAGTCGAAGTTCCCTCAAAGAAGCAGTTCTTTCTCCCCCCTCCTTACTTCTCACTACTCCTCAAAGATCCCCAAGCAAAACTAAAGATGAGGTGCTTGGTGGTCTTCTTTAAAGACACTTCTGTTTACGCCTCCTCTGGCGTGAATGCACCAATCAGCTGGGAGGAAAGTGTGCGGATAAGTGTTCCTTTGTTCCCTCGAGATCGACTTTGCATGTTTCATGACCATGATGTAAAAATGCGTTCAATTTTACTCCAGAGATGATAAAACATAGTAACATACATTTTACGGTTTGCACCTATATATATATGGTTTGGTCAGATCAAGAGGATTCTAAAGGTGTGAAGAACGACATACAAACATTATAGGAAAACACAGTTACATTAAAAATGCATCTAAAAGCACCTCTGTTCATTTAGAATTATAATACGATCACATCTAACCCCAATGGAACATGGGCAAACATAAAAACATATCGAATATATCATAGTACAAGTCTCTCAATTGAGGAGATTGGAGAAAAAGTCCTTGTGTGTGTGTGTGTGTGTGTACTGTGAACGTGGCTGGGTCATTCGTTGGTGAAGATGTGGTGAACTTTTGCTCACCCCCCTCCCGGGCAATGATATGTGTGTGCGTATTCTTTGAATTGATGAGTTTTAAGTCTGGTTACAATGACCAGTGTGGTTCATCACACAAGGTTGTCTGTGTTTGTGAGGTGTCCTGAAGAGGGGACACCACGGGATCTCCGGCCAGAGAGGCGCTCCTGTTGGGTCACATGTGGTAAGACAGAGGACCCTGTGATTACTTATCAGCGAAAAACGCCACGGGGGCACTTCTGGCATCGGTCATTTAATTAAGTCCCATCGCCATTTGCTTGTGTGTGAATCAGTAACTTAAAAAGTCTCATGACATCTCCATTCTTCAGATTGTGAAAGAAACAGGAGTGTTTACTTAATTGGAGACTTAGTTGATTAAAACCACATGATTGCGCTGATCATCTGATTATTGCTACATTCCCCCCTTGATGGTTCGGCAGGACCCGTGTGGGTGGGCCTCGTTGAACCATCACGACCGCATTGGTCAGGTGGCAGGTAAATCATGGAGGTTGGATGCTGCAGATGATGGTTAGTGCTGAGGACTCAGCTCTATGAGGTTTTCCGCGTTCTCTAGCGGGGAGTCTTCTTTCCGAGGGCCCCTACGGAACCCTCCGGACATGGCTTGGGTGAGCCTGGCTGTTGAGGCTCTCATCTCGTTGAGTCGTCGGTATGCATGATGATTGTCGAAATGCAAAGTGCCGTGTCAGCGGCGGACCATGCTTGAACAACAGGTGAAGTGTTCAGGGTGGGCAATCTGGACAATGCTTGTAAGGCTGTGTCAAGGGCAGCAATGTCTATGATCTGTGACCCCCCCCTTCCTCAATCCATTTTTCCAGTTCGGATTGGTATTCTTCACTCGGAAGGTGGTACAGGGCTAGGTCGTCCAGGTGAAGGATGGTGCAGTGAGTGCAGCTGTGCGCACAGGAGTGTTAGCGAGCCACCTGTCACCTACAATCTCTGCTTGGGTCTCGATGCCTTGAGTGCGAGGCTTTGCTTCGGCAGGGCAGCGGGTGTCGCTGATCTGCAGCCTGCAGATTCCGTCAGTGTTGTCTCTGAGGAAGGGTCTGTTAAGGCAGAGATAGTGAGTGTCTTTGGTCAATGTGCACATGTGCAGGTTCGGGGCCAGGTACAGCTGTGTGTTGCTGTCGTGGTAGGCCACCACGTCTAGAGTGCGAATCTTGATGTGAGTGTCACTTTTCAAAAATCCGACCTTGACAAAACCCACTTTCCTCTGCTCGGAGTTGACGCGGAGTGGGATGGCGTTACCCAGAGAGTAGGTAAGGTGTGCTTGTAGAGGGTCAGTTGGCGTGGTGATGGCAGGAGCCAGCATGGTTTGCACCAGGCTTAAGGGTATCAGGTACGGTGGAATTCTACCCATGGCTAGGCTGTCAATGGAGGAGCTCACCTCCCGCAGCAGGTCTGTCATCCGGGCTGTGACCAGCTGAGTTTGAGCAAAGTCATTCTGGGAGACAGTAAATAGCTGTTTCATGGAGTTCACTGTCTGGTTCAGCAGAACGCTGTGAGTGTTGAGAATTACCACTGTTCCCTTAAATGTCTTGTGGGTGATTTGCAGGGAGGCACTCTGTGTCGTAAGTTGTTCTTTTAGCAGTGGGATCTCAGTTTGAATTTCAGTCACATGCCGTCTCACGGTGGCTAGGTTCACTGCATTGACACTGGATATGTCAACGTTAAACAGAGTTCCGACAGCAGCGGCGGCTCTGAGCAAAGCTCCTAGGATCCGTTTGGCACGGCGGTTGTGTCCACTTAAGTCCGCTTGTGTGACAGTCATTTTATCAAGTTGGTTGAGCATGTGCTCAACATTGGCCTCAGCGTGAGCGAGGGAGTCCTCTGTCAATCGGGCACTGGCCCAGCTGAATTGGGCTACTGTGCTGGGGTAGGGTTTTAGGTACATGTTGCGGGGGTCCACTTGAACATACACTTTCTGGGTGTGTGTGCGGCAGTTGGTTATCAGGAATCCCATTTGTTCTTTTAGGACGATGCCTGATGCCGGACCCGGTGAGATGCTGTCCGTTTGCGGCTGCCCTCTGGTTGGCTGAAGGCTCAGAATGGCAAACCACGGCAGCATCCTGGTAAAGGCAAAAAGAAGAGAGAGAAAGGTAGGAAACATTTCAGCGAGTGTCGTCCTTGGTTGGCTAGGACAGTCTTTTCGTTTCGAGGACAACGGTGTGTCACTTGCTTCGGTGTCTCGTAAGTGGCTCTGGTGCTGCGGTGTGCAGCACGTGATGCGTCATGGGCATACATTGGCATGACCCCCCTTCTGCATTGTGGCACCACAAGCCTTGGCGCTGTGATGGCATCAGGTGCATAACGTAGAATGTTGTCCTGTGCACGCATCATGTGTTTGGTGACCTGCAGTTGTCTGGGGCACCGGTTATCGGTGGTTGCAGATGGCGTGCTTGGGTGGTTGGAGGGGTCTGAGAGGTGGTTTCTCATATTGTCCATTGTTTTGTCATAGTCTTTGGTTAGCTGGAAGGTTAAGGTCAGGTGAAGCAGGGGCTCTGTGACATTTTGTCATACTTGTGGTGAGAGACGCATGCATGACCTTAAAAGTTCAGAACCACGGTTTAACTGGGTCGCTAGGTCTGTAGCATAAAGCTAGGTGTATCACGTGTAGCTAGCTAGTGAAATGTGTCTTGTATCTTATCTTAGCTGTGGATCTTAGGAGGCTAAGATGTATGTGGTTCCGAGAGTATTTCCTGGAAGGGGCATAGCCAAGATGAAATAAATGACTTAAGATGGTTCTTATGACTAAATTATTTCTCTGGACTGAACTAGTGGTTCACCACGGCTTGACGAAGTGAATAATAGGGGGAAAAGGACAGCTTTCCTATTTGAATTATGCTTATTATCAATCCTCTGGACCATAGTTGTGCCCTAGTAAATTGTTGAAATTACTTGTGTTGCAGGGTCACAAAATGAGTACACTGGTTGAAACTACGCCAAAATAACAAATAAGGGTGTCTCTGTTTCCTTTCTGGGCCCTATGGGGAATGGAACCACATTTGAACAAGAGAGGAAATTAAATTAAATCATATAGATGACTGAATAGCCAAGGGAATAGCTGACTGCTATTATTATCAAAGTCAACGAAATGAAAGAGTTAACAAAGAACAAAAACAAATTAAAATTAAAAGCAAAAGGGAATAAAATGATCAAAACAACGGGAATGATCTGAAGGCGAGAATAATCAGTGGCATTAGTGATGAAAATTCCTATTGCTATATGAATTCTTCTCTAGCTACACAGTTTACATGTAGTCAAACTTATGTTTAATTAACAGGGCATCTGCAAAGTTAGCCTTCGACGGTTAGCAAGGACTATGCCTAAACTAGTGAAGGTGAACTTTAGCTAAGAAGAGTTGCAAACACGGAAAGTGAATTAGAAATCCTAACTGGTGTTAAGGAAAGTATTCTAGAATACTTTGCACTGTGAAAAAAAAACAACGGTGATTAAGGGTTCAAGTAAATGATGCTAACTTCTAACTGTGGAAGTTATTATTTAGCTTAGCCTACGCTGGATGGATGCTATGTTAGGTTAGCTTAGCCTAAGTTGGATGGATGCTAGGTTAGGCTAACTTAGCTTAAGGCTGGAAGGATGCTAGGTTAAGTTAGCTTAGCCTAAGGTAGATGGATACTAGGTTAGGGTAGCTTAGCCACCTAGGCTGGTTTGTTTACAAAGTGACGTCACAAGTTAGCACTTCCTGTGACAAGTTGTTGTCATGGGAACTAGAGTATGTCAGAACAATTCAACAGTCCCTGAAAAGTGTCTGCACCTTTTAGCGGGTTAAAAGGGGGCGCCTATACTTGAAGTCTTTCGAGAACTTGATGTTACATTAAGTAAAATGCGACTGTGTTTTGGCATTTGCTGATTTTACTCATGTAACTCTTCTCTTTACTTTACACAACTTATTCTATTTGTTTACTGAGTAAGGAAATAGATTTGCTGTAAGTCAAAGGTTGTCTAAGCATCTATAGTTACGTCCCTCTCATGCATAAATGCTGACTTTTCAGCGAGTAAACAGTTTTGATCGCTAGGTAGCTCTCTGCTTGTAGATGCAGCTAAAACTTAGGTGAATTACATCAATCTAACAATAATTTGTAAGGCCTTTACATTGTAGAAAGGGGAGCATCACCCAGGTCTACATATATATATAACTCTGTCCTGAGCTTTCTTTGTCAGACACAGGTTTAGTCATACTGCAATTTGGATTTCTTTTTAACCAAAGCAGAATAGATATCGGTACAGATTAGAGGCTGCTGAAATGAGATTCCTTTGTCACACAGACTTACGCTTTACGGCTGAACTTACTGATATTAGTTGGAAATCTAAGCCTCTTTCACTTAAAGTAGAGATGTCAATTCCAGCTATCGTTTTATCTGCATTTAGACAAGCCAGCGATCAAAAATGCGTATTGCACGCTGTGTTCTAGTTGGATCGCAAAGATCCAATGCACGCCTGTAGGTTAACAGTAGTTTAAGGCTGAGGTGGTTTTCCTACACTCTGGCGGTAAGGTGACGTATGCCCTATTTGGAGCTAGTGTTTCTTGTAACCCTTCATTGTCAGGAAACCTAATGTTTAGCAGTGCCAATGCAACCAGCATCTAGAAACTGTTTGTTTCAAAAGAGTTGTGCATAGTCTGTTGGCCGTTGAGATTTACACTTCCATTTAAGATTCTTTTAACTCAGTAAAATTCTAATTTTACGAATGCAGAGTCTTGCAACTCTTTGAACACACATTTTCATCTACTTTTAAAAGTTTTATGTCCTATGCTGATCAGGGACCCTTTTAGCAGAGTCTTGCACTGTGTTCTTGCAGTGTCTTTTGGTTTTGCAGTTCAAAATCAGTGGGGTTTTAGGACTTCTTTCAGAAGAGGCCTTCTGCATTAGGTCACGCATCGTTGAGTGGGCATTGCGTGGTCTTTGGCGAGCTGGAAGGTGCAGGGTAGCGGACTTGAACCTTGACTTGGTGCTGAGACTGTGTCTTCATGGCTGGCTGCGGGAGTTCCTGTGAACTCTGTGATTTTGGAGTCTGGCTTTGTTGTAGTTCTCGTGACCTCTGTGACCGGAGGGGGCGGGGTTCTTGAACTTGGGCCCAGACGGTCAGGTGTTTATAAGTCTAATAAAAGCTCAGAGCAGTCTAGCAGGTCTTTGCCAATCAGAAAGGGGTACGTGTCCATTTGTGAGATGTACACCGGGTGGATCAGACTCATAGAACCAATTGTCAGGTGAATGGGAGCTACCTGTTCGAGCCGGATGTCGTTCTGGCTGTACGACTGCACATTCAGCTCACACGATTGGGATGTAAGAGTTCGATCTTGTCTCATAGCTTTAGCTCTGAGTTTTCCTAAAAGTTCAGCTGATATCAAGGTAAAGTCTGTTCCGGTGTCTACCAGTGCTTCAAGTCTCACGTCATTTTCCAAAGTGATGGCTAGGTAGGGTTTCCGGGCCACCCCCTTTTCGATCAGGTTCCCCAGGAGCTTTGGCGTCCGGGTTGGTGTGGTGATCGATGGGCGGTTAGGGCCGGTCTCGTGTTGTTCGCTGTGGAGGCAGGTAGACAAAGCAGCATTTCCTGGGTCTTTGTGATGTTGGACCCAGTCGTGGGAAACTGTGCTGTCATGCTTAGGCTGTGCAGCTGTCAGCTGTGGTGGCTGGGTGATGCAGTCACTTTGTGGTGTAACAGTTAGCTCTGTGGTCTGATGCTCATGAGCAGTGTTCTGGGTGCCTGTTTCAGGCCTTACGCTTAGACGTAGGATGTCTGGGTTTGAGTCTCTTGGTGATGGGGGTTGGCTATTTCTGGGTCGCCGGCTGGCTTCCCAGAATCTTTCAGAGTGCTCGCTCTGGTGCCTTGGATGAGCACCGTCACGGCCGTGCTGCCTTCTGCTGGCCTGGAACGGTCTTGACTCTCCGTAAGAAGGGCTGTGGTGTTGTGGGGCGCCCTCTAGAGGCAGCTCTGAGTAGTGTTCAGAGACAGAGTAGATTGTGGGGTCTTTAAAAGTCTTTTCGTACACAGTCTTTTGCTTAATGTGAGCTTTGTGGGCCAAGTCTCGTAGCTGTTGGGTAGACATGCTACGGGGACAGGCCAGGATGCCTAAGTAATGACTCACTGTGGGATGCAGATTTCGAAGGAACAGAGTTCTGAAATTGACATCCTCTTCCATACCTGGCTGGTTCCGTGCTCCGAAGTAGGCTTGTCGGAGTCGGCTGTAGTAGGTCTGTGGGGTTTCAAGTCGGGCCTGCTTGAGGTCCATGGCGGTGCATAACCCTTGGTCTGATTCTGGATTAGAGAATTCACGGATCAAAGCTTGTTGCAGCTGCTGGTAGTCCGTTTTGATAGTCTCTGGTTGACGGTCCATGAAGCTGCGCACCTCACAACTGGAATTAATTCTTAGCAGGTACAATCTGTTCCATGCGGTCGCGTTGGTAACAGTTTGTAAGTGAAAGTCAATGTCTTGCAGGTATGCGTGCACATTGTGGCCTCCTGCAGGGTTCAGAGTGAACGTCGGGATGTTTCTGGCCAGCTTGTCAAGTTCTTTGGGAGCCATGCCGTGGTTAGTGGCAGGGGTTCTTTGGAAAGGCCCCCCCCCCCCCTCGCTGCTGACGGGGGTTCTTGCGGGCTGGCTGGTGGTGTTTTGAACAGCGGGCTTTCGCCCTTCTTTTCAGCTCTGGGTTGTTGGCTGAAAGGTGCGGACCGGTTGGTCAGGAGAAACTTTGTGGAGTGTGTTTCCCCTTCCCGGTCACTCTGCAGTCTATATGAGTGTTTCAGCTTTCTGTGAACAATGTCAAGTTCGTCTTTGAGATCGTGTCTCTGCTGAACAAGCTCGTGGATTTTAGCTTGGGCCGCTTGCAAGTGTTTTTCGCAGGCCTTGGCTTTATTGTCTCTTTCTTTTAGTTCAGTCTCTGCTCTTGCAAGGAGAGCTTCACCTTCTCGGAGTTTCTTGTTGAGTTCCTCTCTGGTTCCTTTCTCTGACTGCTCTTTTCGGTCTGTGTGTATACGAAGATCAGACAGGGCAGTTTGAAGTCTTTCCACTTCCTTCTGTAGCTCGGGGTCGGTGTCATCCTTTTCCTTGGTTTCGAGGAGTAGTTGTTCTAGACGACTGTGGATCTGGGCGTCCTCCGCTTGCATCTTTAGCGTTGCTACTTCATGCTCCAGGGCGATGCGGCTCCTTTCGTGGAGGTGTGCTTGTGCAATGAGCTTGTGAGCGAGGTTTCCGACGTGTCGGGCCCAGTCTTTGTCGTTGTAGCTTTGACTCGGTTCGTGAGCTGTCAGCTTGTCCAAGTCGGCTTCCAGCTGCTCTTGGCTCGGGGGCTCTGAGTCACTGGCGACCTGGGGCAGGAAGGTAGTCGTCATGGCGTTCAGCCATGTCTCGGGGTTGTCCCAGTGGACTGCGGGGCTGGAAGATCGGAACATACTGGCTCACTGTGGGCGAGAGGAACACAGCACACACAAAGAGACCAATGCAAGTTCGTTTACAAGCTATAATACTAATACGGGCGATGCCGTCTACAAGAATTTCGGCTAACTGATGCAGGCAGTTAGAGTTATGTGGGGACAATTTGCGTAGGTCAGCGTGGGACCTAAATAAAGATTTTGACAGGGCGGTAGCCTAGTGGGTCATCTGTTGATGCTAACAGCTTGGTTGTCAACCTGTTATTTAGCTTTCCTTGGTGTCTCTCGTAGGTTCTGCCTCTAGGTGAACTGAAAGGAACAGATCACAACAGAAAAGAAAAATAGCAAGATGGGAAAGATGGAAGTAAAATGAAACAATAAAAGTGAATAGATCTGTAATGAAATGGAGTGAATAATAACACAGGAAGTGTTACAGGGGATAAGGAGGCCTGAGCCTGCTATGTGTGGCTTGGAGAAAAGGGGATGGGCCAAACACTTAAATGACCGGGGGAATATCTAATATTCTGTGGACCATTACTAAGTGGATGGGTTTTACCTTATGTTAGCTTGCCTGGGGTGATTTGAGGTCCTCCCTGGTCGGAGCCAGCGTCGCGGTCAATCTTTCCGTCGTCCCTTAACACTCAACCGCAGTGTCCCCGGGCCCCTCCGTTCATCTGTACCAAGGTGCGCCCTCTCAAACAACTTGACTTTAAACACAACCGGCAATACCAAGGTGTCAACTTGCCAGACGGCACAGCAAAGTGGATTTTCCCCAGAACCCTCAAAAAGAGTGGCCCCTCTTCGGGCCTTGGTTTGAGTAATTATTCCAAAATTGCCTTGTGTGTCGACTAGAGTGGTTGACTTCCCTTTGGAGTGCCAAATTGCTGAGTCTTATTGCGTGCCGCACCAATGGAAAGAAACAGAATGGGTCCGAGACTCACGCACGGCAGGCGTCGGTAACGCCGGTCAGACGACCCCGCTCGCTGGAAACCAACCAGGGATGACTGTCAAATCACCACAGCATAAGAGAGTGTTCTACCTATGAATACAAAACAGGATGAAGAACAAGTGAAACTTAAAGTGAATTAAGGCTTTCTTTGTCTAAACCAAATTGAGTACTTATGTAGAAAATAAAAAGCAAAGGCTTTACTAAATAATGGTAAAAACAAAAGGGAATTATGACAATGTTAATTATCAGAATCACCTAATCCCTAAAAGAAGAGATATCAATAACTAAAGCAGGATGTCACAGGAGGAGGCAAGCTGTAGTAGCGGGTTTGTGCCACAAGGGGGCGTACTTCCTCTCAGTGGTCAACCTGGTTGAAAAGGCAGCTTAATTTAAATTGCAATTCAAACTGGTTTAAACTCAATTTAAATAAGTAAATAAAGAGATGTTAAGTAACATCTAATCTAGTAAGGATACAGTTGTGATGATGTATCAATACGAAGAATAAGTTAAAAAAATTGAACTCAGAAACTTAATTCAAATTTAAATTCGAAATTTGTTTGTTTCAAACCAAAATTTGAATAAGTGTAAGAAAAGTAAAGATCAAAATTATATCTGATGATGATCACGATTACTGTAAGGTATCAGTGATAAATAAAATAAAGCCAATGAAAAACTGGAAATATACCACTTCAAAACAGAATGAAAGGAGGAAAAGTGATACACCGTCTTAGCAGGGGATGCCACAAGGGTGCGTGTCCCTCTAAGTGGGTATCAGTGACTGACAGGCAAACACGATGTAAATTTAAATTCAAACTGGTTTAAAACCAAATTTAATTAAGCGTGTAAGGGAATTGAAAAATCAGGATAATATTTTATAATAATTAACGATAACAGCAAAGTATCATCAATAACTATAAAACAATCAAAAGAGAAAAGTAGAGATAGGCAATTCAAAACAGAATTTGAAAAGAGAGAAAAGGAGAGTTGAGTGAGCCGACTTAGAAGGCGGCCACTAGGTGGTGGACTTTTAGCAGTAAGAGAGCATTATCTGAAACGGCCCTCTAGTGTTTAGTCAGCGGAATTACAACCACCTTTAATGTGATTCAAAAGCTAAGAGCTTTCAGCTCGCGTCACGCACTGATTTTCTGGAATAAATCACAAGTATACAGTTAAGATCTCTGCGGATCTTTTTGGTGCTATACTGCACAAGAGTATATGGCGGGATTTCTTCGCCGCACATACACAAATGTGGACAACAGGAATTTTCGTCTGTTGGTTCGAACTCCAATAAACATTTTTCACAATAGCACTTATGATTTAAATGTATTAGATCTTCAATTGGGTAGCTACGCCAATTTTTTTGACCAGGAGTTTATCGTTTTCGTTGAATATCACTGGGTTAACCCCGAATTCAATAACGATATTTGCATGCAAGGCCTATGTTTAAAAGGAGTCTCGCTTAAAAACATATTTATTCAAACCGGTAATACGCACGTGAGAATTCTTCATTCACAGCGATTTAAAACAAATGTTAGAAATGTATCAACTGCAGAGGTATTTATTCATCTCTTAACAGGACATTTGTAATATTAAAGTACTGCAGTCTTAGCATTTAACAGTGCTAACAATTGTCTAGGCATATTTTTAGCTACTTGTTAAAAATGTAACGTTACTGACTTCGGCTTTTTGCCTCAGTCGGTTAGGAGTGAGTTCGCGTTGCGACTTATCTCACAATTTCATAATTTCATAGCGCGCACAAAAAAAAAAATTAATAACCATATACACAGATTGAAACTGGATTGCTCATAAAACAAAGTTTGAAATCCCCAGCGTTCTCCACCAAACTATAACAACATTTAGTTTTACATTAAATTAGCTCAAATTATATATAGGGAATTTTAATAATTAATCATGAATATGATTAATATATTGCATATTACAGTTAAATTATCGAAGTTGAAAATAGATTGATTGTACACACGAATGATCAATCACAACGAATTATAATTCCTCATTCATATGTCAATGGTCCATTTTCAGATCGATTATATGAGATAACCTTTAATGGAGTTAATTTAGCTATCAAACTGTTTGTCCAGCAAACGGCCGTACGATTAACTTATCAACTTCTCAACAAAGTTATCCCTTCTTATAAACTCCAAGAAATATCAATTTTCTGGCCGTGAACATTAATTTTCCTGTGTTTATAAAATTAGACTACGCAACGTAGTCAATAATGAAAGCTTTGTAGCTATGATCGAGATTTCATTGACTCTGTAAAATGAGCATTTTAGACAGAAGGCAATCAAGAATATAATGGTTTTAATAGTTGGACTAATAATACATCGAACTGCAATTCACACAGAATATATGTATATACACCCGAAACAAACAAAACGAAAAACATTACAAACACGAATTAAAATAGGATGAGAGAGGAAGATAAAAATGAGAGGGAGAGAGTTGGGAAGAGAGAGAGAGAGAGAGAGAGAGAGAGAGAGAGAGAGAGAGAGAGAGAGAGAGAGAGAGAGAGAGAGAGAGAGAGAGAGAGAGAGAGAGAGAGAGAGAGAGAGAGAGAGAGAGAGAGAGAGAGAGAGAGAGAGAGAGAGAGAGAGAGAGATCCGTAGGATCACAGTTTGGCAAAATTCACCTGGACATTTAAACCTTTAAGAGACAACACGGAAAAACAGTCTTAATGCTCTAAAATCTTGGTAACTCAAATATACTTGCATATAGTTCTCATGTGTCTGAGCCCTGCGGCGTGTGTGAGCTGCTGGTCTTTGTGTGTTCCGTTGGAGCGTCACGTGGTTTGCTGCGGTCTGGAGCGCGCAGTTTCAAAGAAGGCTTAAAGGTCTTTGACGTAAATTACCAAATAAATAATTCAGACTAAGTTCATTTCTGGTGAAATGAACAAAGGAAAAACAAACTTAAACAAAAGAAAAGAAGAGGAAAGATCCCCCAGGGCGGGGATCACGAGTATGATGGTTACATCGGATCGAAGGAGAGGGAAGAGTCCAGACCGAAGTCGAAGTTCCCTCGAAGAAGCAGTTCTTTCTCCCCCCTCCTTACTTCTCACTACTCCTCAAAGATCCCCAAACAAAACTAAAGATGAGGTGCTTGGTGGTCTTCTTTAAAGACACTTCTGTTTACGCCTCCTCTGGCGTGAATGCACCAATCAGCTGGGAGGAAAGTGTGCGGATAAGTGTTCCTTTGTTCCCTCGAGATCGACTTTGCATGTTTCATGACCATGATGTAAAAATGCGTTCAATTTTACTCCAGAGATGATAAAACATAGTAACATACATTTTACGGTTTGCACCTATATATATATGGTTTGGTCAGATCAAGAGGATTCTAAAGGTGTGAAGAACGACATACAAACATTATAGGAAAACACAGTTACATTAAAAATGCATCTAAAAGCACCTCTGTTCATTTAGAATTATAATACGATCACATCTAACCCCAATGGAACATGGGCAAACATAAAAACATATCGAATATATCATAGTACAAGTCTCTCAATTGAGGAGATTGGAGAAAAAGTCCTTGTGTGTGTGTGTGTGTGTACTGTGAACGTGGCTGGGTCATTCGTTGGTGAAGATGTGGTGAACTTTTGCTCACCCCCCTCCCGGGCAATGATATGTGTGTGCGTATTCTTTGAATTGATGAGTTTTAAGTCTGGTTACAATGACCAGTGTGGTTCATCACACAAGGTTGTCTGTGTTTGTGAGGTGTCCTGAAGAGGGGACACCACGGGATCTCCGGCCAGAGAGGCGCTCCTGTTGGGTCACATGTGGTAAGACAGAGGACCCTGTGATTACTTATCAGCGAAAAACGCCACGGGGGCACTTCTGGCATCGGTCATTTAATTAAGTCCCATCGCCATTTGCTTGTGTGTGAATCAGTAACTTAAAAAGTCTCATGACATCTCCATTCTTCAGATTGTGAAAGAAACAGGAGTGTTTACTTAATTGGAGACTTAGTTGATTAAAACCACATGATTGCGCTGATCATCTGATTATTGCTACACCATATACTATGACCACAGACATGATCTCTATACTAGATTACTGTAATGCATTACTACCTGGTTGTAATTGCATCCTCAATAAACAAGCTACAGTTAGTACAAAATGCAGCTGCTAGAGTTGGTACCAGCTCAAGAAAATAGGATCATATAATAACAATTTTATCATCTCTACACTGGTTACCTACTAAGTTCCTTATCAAAGTATTGCTACTGACCTACAAGGCCCTAAACGTTTTAGCTCCTGTTAATTTAGCCGATCTTTTATTGCCTGACTCCCACCTTCCAATGTCGAAGAAGCCAAGGTCTGTGGTGTGTCGGCGCCGGAGTGAAGGCCCGAGGCCTGAGAGGATCGCGTTCTGGGTCCACGGGAACACATTGAGCAGAGGAAGTCGGAGTGATAACATTACTTACCACAGACTTGTGTGCGTCAGACTGCAACGTTTCTAGCGCTGATTGCCGTTCCCATAGGATCCCGTGGATATGTTCACTCACTGTAAAAAGAGAAAATGGTATATTTTAAAATTTATATAAAGAAGAAAACAGAGTATTAAGAATCAACTTGACAGAGCTACAAACTCAAACCACACTAAACAGTAGCTTGCACATCACGTGCAGATCGCATTTACACAAATTATTCAGGTGCGCAGAAACTTATCGCCAACGTTGTCCTGTGATTTATCAATAACACTGTTTAAAAAACTGAATGATATAGCATGTATGTCTTTCTGTTTTGAAGTAACTTAAACCCACAGCTTCACTAATAGTAGAGAGAGACAAATTCAGACATAAAAATCGTTCTCTCACTAATAATTTCAAATAAATGTAATCTTAACATGCTAATTTATCTGTATCTACTTTAGAACAGGCAGAAAGCTGCAAGTAATGTGATGACCTATAGAGACATAACTGCTGAAAATTAACTCTTTCTAACATTAACAGTCAGAACCGTAGACCCTTTTGACATTTCCAGGGTTCTCAGAAGCGGAAGTCATTATAGAAAGATTGATTACAGCAGGCAGAAGAGAGAAATATGTCAAATTTGCCATCACTCGGTTTTCTCAGATGCTCAGAACTCATTATCACTTTCATTTTCAAACCAAAAATCCATCCCACAATTACAGATTTATCAGTGTTTGATAGCAAAACTATCGTCTCAGGTTACGAATGTAACCATAGTTCCCTGAGAGGGAAACGAAACACTGCGTTAATACGCTGTGGGAACACCCCTTTGTGATTGCGTCGTGAAGCACGTGTATAATCAGTCCAATGGAAAGACGAGACGTCCCAGGCGGGTGACGTCATCGACCAGGAAGCTATAAAGCACCCCAGAAAAACAGACCGCGTCAGCTTCTGATAAGCCTGAAGCAAGTCGATCAGGGCATGCAGTAAGTATGGCAGGTGAACGCAGCGTTTCGTTCCCTCTCAGGGAACTATGGTTACATACGTAACCTGAGATGTTCCCTATCAAGGGAACTCCCGCTGCGTTAATACGCTGTGGGAACCCCATACCCACTACGGCATAATGACAAGTGCCCGTTCTTTGTGAAGTCAGAGCGCACACTAAGAAGCAAGCAACCTAGCCCTAGGAGTGGAGCTAAGGTCAAGGTCATAAAACCTGACAAATGTAAGCGGCGAGGACCAGCCTGCCGCATCACAAATGTCATGGAGGGAAACTCCCGAGATTAATGCCATTGAGGCAGCCATACACCTCGTAGAATAAGCCTGGACAGCCAAAGGTGAAGGCTGTCCCGCCGCTTCATAAGCAAGGGAGATAGCCTCAACTACCCACTTGCCCATCATCTGTTTAGTATGCAGGGCAACCCATCTAAGGTGACCTGAAGCAGACAAATAATTGCTCTGATATACGCCACAGAGAGCTCTGTGGACATAAGCATCCAAAGCCCGAAAAGGGCATAACAGATTAAGTTCTTCCTGATCTGGGTATTAAAGGTGGAGGACAGAAGGCCTGCAGCACAAAGACCCACAAATTTAGTAGGGAACTAGGAATACAACCCGACCTGGGGTGAAGGAATACTACCACCATACTAGGTGCAAATCCAAGTACGTGCAGGCCTCAGCCTCATGTACCACGGAGAAGACGAAATTAAGGATCTCTCCTCAGAGACAGTAGGTCCGAGAACACCCTTGGGCCGGCCAGAACGGGGCTACTAATAATCTTTTTTTAGACGAGCCCCTGCCTGGCGAACCCTCTCTTTTTAGAACTCCCGGGAGCAAAGATATCGGGAAATACGTACAGGTATAGCTTCAACCAGACCTAATACATCACATCCAGTCCAAGCGGAGCTAGATGCATGAGGGAGAACCACATAGGACAATGCGTTGTACACATGGTGCGAAAGGTCGACTGCTAGTTGACCGAAGTTCTCCCAAAGAAGCTCCACCACCTCGGGGTGAAGTCTCCATTCCCCGAGCCTCAGCCCCTGCCTCAACAGGATATCTGCTCTGATATACAAGACCATCAGTGTGTTTGTCCGAGAGGACAAGCACATGGTGACCTCTCGGGTCTGGCAGGAAATTCCGCCGTCACTTTTAGCCAATTATGTGCTAAAAGGTAGATGGTCCTGCCAAACACCCTTCGTCGAGCGACCACTCATGATCACCCCCAACTTGTGAGGGAAGCATCCGTCGATAGTATTATGTGTCGACAAGAAACCCCCAACACTGGGCCTGGGCGAGGAACCATGGTACTTCCACATGACCGAGGCATGTAGGCATAGCCGCTTGACCTTGATCATGCGAAAACGAATTTCCCCTCGGAGAAAACCCCTTGGTCCAGAGCCACCACTGCAGGGGTCTCATGTACAGAAGACCAAAAGTAATTATGTTGGATGCAGCTGCCATGAGACCCACCAGTCTGAAACTGCTTCACAGTGAGTGACTGGCCTAGATTTACCCCATTTACGCCTGTGAGAATCGCAGAAATACGTACTGGAGACAATCGTACCCGCATCATTGTTGAATCCCATATTACACCTAGAAAAGTGGTCCTCAGAGCTGGGAGGAGCAGACTCTTCTTGGCGTTGAGCCGCAACCCCAACATCTTTAAATGAGACAGAACGACATCTCGATGCCGAGCTGCCATATGCTCAGATTGAGCTAGGATCAACCAATCGTCAATATAATATAATACGCGAATGCCGTGGAGTCTCAGAGGAGCCAGAGCTGCATGCATCCATGCATATTGTAAAGGTGTGGGGTGATAAACCTAGGCAGAATGGAAGAACCCGATACTGGTATGCTTCGCCCCCGAAAGAAAACCTCAAGAACCTCCTGTGATGAGGATGGATAGATAAGCAAGCGTCCTTCAAGTCTATTGTGACAAACCATCCTCGGACTGAATCTGTGACACAATCATATTTAGCGTAAGCATACTTTGAACTTGAGATTCTGAAACCTGCTGTTTAATTGACACAGGTCTACAATAGGACGCAACCCCTCATCCTCTTTCGGAACATTGAAGTAACGGCTGTAAAACCCTGACATTCTGCTGGGAGGAGGAACCACTTCTACAGCTCCTTTTGCAGAAGTTTCAGTACATCATGCTCCATAAACAGAGCCTGCTCTGTGTCCACCACTGTGGGGAGGACCTCTAGAAATCTGGGTGGACGAGAACCGAACTGAATTCTGAAACCCTTTTCTATAGTGTGCAGGACCCACTGAGACATATGTGGCAGTAGTTTCCACGCTGCCAGAAATTCTACTAGGGGAACCAGTCTCTCAACACTGGCCTCTGGATTTAGTTAAACAGTCACTTCAGTGCCCTGAAGTGGCGAACCGGCAGGGAACAACCGAACTGACCATTCTACGACCCTCCTCAGAGGATCGTATGGGGACGCTGACACCTTGGTGCTCTGAACGGCAAACCGGCAGGGAAAAACCAAACTGGCAGCGCTGCGACCCTCCTCAGAGAGTCGCACCCCAGAGGGCGCTGAGGAGAAACGATTTCTCAAAACCCTCCTTGCCCCGGAGGAGCCCTCAGAAGCCCGATAGCCTCGGCTTCTTGTCTAAGCTTTATTAGAGATGATGACAGTCCTCAGATCTTGCCTACCTCTAACTAGCTTGGTTCTTACGACCCTCCTCGGAGGATCGTTGGGAAAAGTAGGCACCTCGGCGCCCAGAAACGGCGAACTGGCAGGGAAACCGAACTGACTGCTCTACGACCCTACTCGGAGGATCGTTTGGGGATGCTGACACCTCGGTGCCCTGAAACGGAGAACCGGCAGGAAAACCGAACTGGCAGCGCTGCGACCCTCCTCAGAGAGTCCCCGCTGCTCATCAGATAGTCGCACCCCAGAGGGCGCTGAGGAGAAACGATTTATCAAAACAGTCCCTACCTCGGAGGGGACCACCCTTAGAAGCCTGATAGCCTCGCCGTCAGGGCTCCTTCTTTGTCCAAGCTATTTTAGAGATAAAACAGTCCTCAGATCTTGCATATCTCTAACCGGCTAGACTGCGACCGCCACCTAGGTCCCCTTCGATTGTGGAGGAGCCCGAATGGCGAAGCTCTGTTTTGCTGCACTCTGTGACAAAAACTTGACAAGTTTTGTTCCTAGATGCTTAATCCAGAATTTCACTCTGCTCTGTATCCAAAGAACTCAGGAAGCTGTCACTGAAAGAGTTCTCTTGAATTTAATCATTTTGCCACTGGCAGAGTCATCTGTGACATTTTGGGCTATGCAATAGCTCCCAATTAAAGATATATCAATGTCTTGACTCTTGAAAATGACAGAAAGAGAATGAGAGAGTAACTGTGACAAACGATCAAATTATCTCCTGCGGCAAGCACTGACCTTAACTTCCACATTAAGTGTTTTGCAGCAAGGCAAACTGCATCTACAGTTCATTGATAAGAGTGGTTCACCACGCTGCCTGTGGCTACAATCTTTAGAAATGTTCCTAAATTGCAAATTACTTATCTACAACAGTGTGGCTTCAAATGGTTATTCTGATTGAGTGGTTTAGTCTCTGTAGGAATCCAATTCTCCTTCCTGCTGAGCTCCAGTCCAACCAGTCATGTTGCATATGTTGTTTGGTGATAATCATAGAACAAATAAGAAAGGCTATGTGTGCCTGACAGAAATGAAAGCTTTAGCGTAAGTTCTGCCAGGAAGACTCAATCGTTACGTCACTTATTGCCTTCACATCTAACCAATCATGTTTTAATACTTGCTGTATAAAATATTGGTACTTACTCATGTCTGAGTTCGCAGATGCTGACGCAAAACAATTACCTCCATCCTCCCCACTACCAACAGGATGCTCCCTTCCTCTCCATCCTCCCCACCACCACCAGAATGGTCTTTTCCCATTCCTCCCAGGGGGTTGGCTGCACCCCTGTCTTCATCTTCAGGCAGGAAATGCAGATTCCACTAACCTTGGATTGTGCGCTACGGACGGGGTCTACGCCAAAGAACTTTATAAATGCTTGCTGGGCTGTTAATAAATATATGCTTTTGTTACATAATTTTATCTCCCAAGTCTTTTTGGTAGAACTGAAAGTGATTTTTAAAAAAAATATATAATTCAACCAAGACTGAAATTTTGTCTCCCTCATGTTTTTAAAAAAAAATAATTTCTTTCTCCTGTGGAACATATGTTAACCCATATGAAGAGTGAACTGGTGTGATGTAATTTTGAAATAAATCAGGCCAAAATGAAGTTTGTTTGAAGTTTGTTTCCGGAGTTCGAAACCGGTTGCCAAAACCAAATATTCCAGAAACTGCCTCTAGAGCCCCCCGTCAAAAAGCCTGTCATTTAGGCGAGGAATGCTTCGGGAAAGAGGCTCTGAGGGCGGTCCCATCGTAACGGATCAACAACATTTCACTCCTCCGTGGAGCCCTCAGGAAATCATCGATGTTTGCTCCAGCACCGCCTCATGCACCTCAGGATGAATCAGTTTCAAATTCAATTTGTTTTGTCCGCAGAAATTCAGCTGGGTGCTCCACACTATTGTCAACCTCGAGCAGCGTCGGGTGATGGAGCAAGAGGTTCTGTCTCTTTTAGCAAAGGAGGCCATATAGTGTGTTCCTCCTCAGAAGAGAGAGGCCAGATTCTACAGCCGGTACTTCATAATGCCCAAAAAGAATGGGGGGTTCCGTCCTTTCATAGATCTCAGGGTATTGAATCGTTCTCTGAGGAGATATAGGTTCAAGATGCTAACTGTCCCTATCATTGTGTGTCAAATCAGATCCGAGGACTGGTTTGTCATAATAGATCTCAAAGACGCGTACTTCTATATATCAATCCGTCCTCAGCAGAGGAAGTTCCTGAAGTTCGCCTTTGGGGAAAAGCGTACCAATACGGACAACGACGCAGAAGTATAAATTAAAACTGACGCATAGCCTACAGCTTGTCATTGTTTGTTGTTTGTTTGCTATTTGTATTACATTGTGAAGGGACCTTGGGTTAAGGCGCTATAGAAAATAAACATATTATTATTATTATATTACAGCGTATATGCTACGGCATAGGTCCGATGCAGAAGTTTAAATGATGGCTGATTTAGTCACGTAGACAGGTCCTGACAGCTTTTAGTTACAGCGTTCAGGAACCGTTAAAGCAAAACTAAATTAATATTAAAGCTGCAAGCAGCATTGAAAGGGAGTTGAAAGGGAATCACATGGCAGTTGTTTCAATGCATTTAGGGGTCTGGTCCTGGTCAAGACAATCTCCTGAACTCCAAACTGAATGTCAGAATGGTAAAGAAAGGTGATTTAAGCAATTTTGAGTGTGGCATGGTTGTTGGTGCCAGATGGGCCGGTCTGAGTATTTCACAGTCTGCTCAGTTACTGGGATTTTCACGCACAACCATTTCTAGGGTTTACAAAGAATGTTGTTAAAGGGAAAAACATCCAGTATGCGGCAGTCCTGTGGGCGAAAATGCCTTGTTAAGAGCAACTTTGATTGAAATAACCACTCGTTACAACCTAGGTATTCAGCAAAGTATTTGTGAAGCCACAACACGCACAACCTTGAGGCGGATGGGCTATAACAGCAGAAGACCCCACCGGGTACCACTCATCTCCACTACAAATAGGAAAAATAGTGTAAAATTTGCAAGAGCTCACCAAAATTGCACAGTTGAAGACTGGAAAAATGTTGCCTGGTCTGATAAGTCTCGATTTCTGTTGAGACATTCAGATGGTTCAGATGGAGAACATGGATCCATCATGCCTTGTTACCACTAGCCTGGTGGTGGTGGTGTAATGGTATGGGGGATGTTTTCTTGGCACACTTTAGGCCCCTTAGTGCCAATTGGGCATCGTTTAAATGCCACGGCCTACCTGAGCATTGTTTCTGACCATGTCCATCCCTTTATGGCCACCATGTACCCATCCTCTGATGGCTACTTCCAGCAGGATAATGCACCATTTCACAAAGCTCGAATCATTTCAAATTGACCATGACAATGAGTTCACTGTACTAAAATGGCCCCCACAGTCACCAGATCTCAACCCAATAGAGCATCTTTGGGATGTGGTGGAACGGGAGCCTCGTGCCCTGGATGTGCATCCCACAAATCTCCATCAACTGCAAGATGCTATCCTATCAATATGGGCCAACATTTCTAAAGAATGCTTTCAGCACCTTGTTGAATCAATGCCACGTGGAATTAAGGCAGTTCTGAAAGCGAAAGTGGGTCAAACACAGTATTAGTATGGTGTTCCTAATAATCCTTTAGGTGAGTGAATATGTATATATATATATATATATATAAATATGGCAAATAAGGAGAAACAATACAGGCAGTGTGTGTCCAATTGCCTGCCCTATTTGAGCGAGGGTGACATACACTCGCTTTGTGTTGTTTGTCTGGGAGTGGAGCATGCAAACTGTGATTTGCTGCCTCTCAGGACGCTCCGCTGCCTCCTGGCCCTGTTCGATGAATCAGGCCAGGCTCGCGTTCCCCATTGGTCGGGACCCACGTCCGTTGAGGCATTATGGCGTCTTCACTCATGGGGTTCACAAATGGAGCTGGTGGATGATGTTGAGACGGCTTCGGCCCTTTCTCAGCAATCAGCAGCCAGCTCAATTGGTCCCGTTCAGGAGTCGGAAGCCCGCTCTGTGGCTTCTTCCGCCTATGATGAGGGCCCGATTGCCTAAATATCTGGCCCCTGAGGAGTTCGATATTTTAGGCATCGAGGCTAGAGAGGACTCGCCACCTCATTCTCCTGCCTTTGAGGAGCTCCTGGAGGTTGTGACCAGGGCAGTGGCCAAATTAAATATCGAATGACCACCAGAAAAGCATGAAGCGACCAGAAAAAGCAAACTAGATGAACCCTTCCTGCAAACCAGGTCACAGCCTTCATGCCGAAGCCTTCCTTTCTTCACTGATCTCCACACCGAGGTGTCGAAATCGTGGAGTAAACCGTTCTCGTCCTGATTATCGAGCCCAAATATTCATTTACAGGTCCTTCTAAAAAAAAATTGCATATTGTGATAATGTTCATTATTTTTCATAATGTAATGATAAAAATTAAACTTTCAGATGTTTTAGATTCATTGCACACGAACTGAAATATTTCAGGTGTTTTATTGTTTTAATACTGATGATTTTGGCATACAGCTCATGAAAACCCAAAATTCCTGTCTCAAAAAATTAGCATATCATGAAAAGGTTCTCTAAACGAGCTGTTAACCTAATCATCTGAATCAACTAATTAACTCTAAACACCTGCAAAAGATTCCTGAGGCTTTCAAAAACTCCCAGCCTGTTTCATTACTCAAAACCGCAATCATGGGTAAGACTGCCGACCTGACTGCTGTCCAAAAGGCCATCATTGACACCCTCAAGCAAGAGGGTAAGACACAGAAAGAAATTTCTGAACAAATAGGCTGTTCCCAGAGTGCTGTATCAAGGCACCTCAGTGGGAAGTCTGTGGGAAGGAAAAAGTGTGGCAAAAAACGCTGCACAACGAGAAGAGGTGACCGGACCCTGAGGAAGATTGTGGAGAAGGACCGATTCCAGACCTTGGGGGACCTGCGGAAGCAGTGGACTGAGTCTGGAGTAGAAACATCCAGAGCCACCGTGCACAGGCGTGTGCAGGAAATGGGCTACAGGTGCCGCATTCCCCAGGTCAAGCCACTTTTGAACCAGAAACAGCGTCAGAAGCGCCTGACCTGGGCTACAGAGAAGCAGCACTGGACTGTTGCTCAGTGGTTGCATGTCATTCGGAAATCAAGGAGCCAGAGTCTGGAGGAAGACTGGGGAGAAGGAAATGCCAAAATGCCTGAAGTCCAGTGTCAAGTACCCACAGTCAGTGATGGTCTGAGGTGCCATGTCAGCTGCTGGTGTTGGTCCACTGTGTTTTATCAAGGGCAGGGTCAATGCAGCAAAACAAAGCACACAAGTCAAAAGACCTTAACTTCTATTTTATAGCACAATGTTATGATAACACTTAACACTATGATAAAAATGGCTTCACATGTACAGTATAAACAAGAAATTGAAGTAGTCAGAATAGTTGGAAAAGTATAATAGGTTTTAATTAACATGAATTTCATAAAACAAAGTTGATTAACACCACTGAAAAGTAAAAGATGTGGAATATTTAAAGGTTTTTTGAAAAGCCGATTCTAAAACTGAAGTGTGTGTGTGTGTGTGTGTGTTTAAACATCAGAGCTGTGTGAGTCTGCAGAAGGGCATGAGGCCTGATTGTTCCCCTCCCTATTCTTCATCCTCACAGTCATTTCGCACAGTTAGTGACCTCCAGAAAAAGATCCTGGTAGCTGGCATCAGGGGAACAAGATTCTGCAAAATCCCCTTCTTCTTGACCTCCTTAACACCCAGGTCCTGAGATCATAAGGTAAAGGGTATGCAGGTGCTGAACTTCTTTTGTAGGAAGTCCACCTCCATGAACTCTTCTGCCATATGTGATGTCTTGACCCACATGGACTTTGACCCACGTCGCAGTTGGATCACTTTCAGGTCCGCCAGTCTGGGCATTTTTTTCAGCTTTGCCATGGAATAGCCATTCACCCAGTCCCTGATGGCCTCGTTTTTGAGTTCCATGACCTCCATCTTCTTAGAATTTGAGGTTTTGACAATTGACACAAAATCCTCAAAATCATACACCACTCCTCCTGGTCTGCGTCTCATCTCTTGTTCCATGGCATGATGCACACTGTCAGCACTCATGAAAGTGTGACCAGGCTCAAAGAATTTTAGGGTGACATCTTCAGTTTCTACAATATTGGAGTTGACCAAGGACACTAGAGATGAAAGAAGGCACCAGTTCTTGTTTTGGGCACTGCAGTTGTCAACCCAGTAGATGATATGTTTGTAGTCCCTCTCTTTTTCTAGTGCCACCACATATGCAGATGTGATCTCCTTTGCACTCCGCCCTGCAATTCCTTCGTGCCAGACAACAGAGATGTTTTTCTTTTTGTTGGTTTTCCCTCCCACGGATGCAAATGTCTCGTGGTAAACACAGATGCGCCTGGTGAAGAGCGCAGATTTCACACCAGGCATTCTAGGAAGCATTATCACTTTCTGCAGGTCAACATTTCTGACTGACGTACTTTCGGGCCAATCTCGAACTGCATCGGCACGGTAGTGTAGCCTGGTTTCAACAGCTTTGACCTTATGGTTTTTCCACTTGTCACACTGCGGACAGTATTCTGGGGCCTCCTACTGGTGCTTTTCCTTTGTGTGCTGGTCTTGCAACAAACAGATTTCGCACTCCTCCTCTCCGAGTTTGGCAAAACTGATGTTCTTTGAGCTTACAGCTTTTCGATACGTGTCATAGCTGCACTGGTGGTCTTTCTCCAAGTAGTCAGCAAACATCAGCTTGATGCTGATGTCACTGGGGAGATACCGTGCATGCTCCCTCCTGTAGTGGCTGACGGTTGGATTGAAAGACTCAATATGAGCATATAAGGGTTCCAGGTCAAGCTTGTTTGCAGGCTCATGTCTCCCTCTCTGGTCAGCAGGTGGGGCTAGGGCTGATGTTAGTTCTTTGCCCATCACTGACAGGACTTTGCTATCATTAGTTGGCTGATAGCCTAGTGTAGAAAGGAAGAACAGTTTGCATACCTGCTGTGAGTTTTCGCCTGCATCTTTCAGCCTATAGATGAAAGACCTGCTTTGCCTACTTGGATTTGCACAGACCTTTGCCCTTGTGACCTGGGTGACACAATGAAATACAAAGGCTCTCTTTTCTTGGTATGTAAGGTCCCAGAAATCCCGCCATATCTTCTTTCGAGTGGTCCTCTGAAAATTTGGCAGAGCATTGCCGCCGACACTTGATTCCACATGGGGCCCTTAATGGTGGTCTACTGATGGGCTCTGGAAGAGGAGCTGTAATTGATGTTGCTGTGGCCTCACAGCTTGGGACAAGCTCCTGGACAGACAAGGATTGTGCGGTTGTCATCTCTGGGGCTCTGGGGCATCTCTGGATTTTAAAGATTATCTTTTTTTTATGCACCCGTGTTGTGTGTCATTCTTACCTTGATCTTGGTGTTTACGTTTCAGAGCCATCTCCACCATCATTTTCCTCCGAGAGTATGCCATTCTTCAACAATCCAACAAAAGCAATCACTGTGAAACATGTACGTGTGTGTCTGAGGTGATTTAATTGTTACATCATAACCTCGTAACTTCAGCGCGGCAATACTTTGATGGTCGGTCAGAACAAGGCAAAGTGCCGTAACTGCAGGGCAGCGCGCCCGTAACTTCATTCGAGTGTTCAGGAGCAGCGAGAAACGAAGGCATAACGCCGTAAGTAACGTTACGGGCTTCTACCACAGTTTCACCTTGGCTTTTTGAAGTTACACCAAAAACATCATCTTTTTTTCCCCCAAAAAACAATCGAATTGAAACTTGATGTTTGTCTATATGATAAAACTTATGTTTATTGTCCTAAAAATGACAATAACTAATTTTCGCCAAAAATTGAAGTTACGACCTTTTGCCTTAGTGCGGCAGTGTGGGTCTGGCCCTTGAGGGGGACCAACTCATAAATGCTGGTCTCTCAACTGAGGTTGTTGAGACCATCTTAAACTCTAGATACCCCTCCACGAGGAAACTGTATGCATTAAAATGGAATGTATTCACTTTATGGTGTAGAGAAAATCAGTTGGACGGAGTTAACTGCCCATTGGCTTCAGTGCTGGAGTTCCTCCAGAGTCGCCGTCCACGCTTAAGGTCTATGTGGCGGCTATAGCTGCCTTCCACATGCCTCTAGGGGTGGGCACTTTAGGGAGACACCCACTTATAGTATGTTTCCTTCGTGGATCTGGGAGGATGAGGTCTGTATTCCAGACCAGGTTACCCACGTGGGACCTGGCAGTGGTTCTTGAAGGGTTATCGCTGGCACCCTTCGAACCTTTGGACGAGGTGTCCGAGAAATATTTGACCCTGAAGGTAGCCTTCCTGCTAGCTAGCATATCCTTAAAAAGAGTCAGGGACCTGCAGGAGCTATCTGTTGTTCCCTCTTGTCTCGAGTTCGCTCCTGGAACAGTGAGAGCAATTCTCCACCCTAGACCCGGCTATGTCACTAAGGTGCCTGCAAATGTGCCACAGTCTGTAATCTTGCAGGCTTTCCTTCATCCACTGCATGTGTCGGCTGATCAAGCTAAGCCACATCTATTATGCCCGGTCCGAGCTCTGGAGGCCAACGTACACAGGTCCTCGGGCTGGAGGAAGTCGGACCAACTCCATGTGTGTTTTGGGTCACCTAAGAAGGGTTCACCTGCCTCTAAACAAACTATTAACAGATGGATAGTAGACGCGATTTTTCAGCTTTTGAGGCAAGCAATTTGTCTTCGCCTCTCCTGATAAGAGCCCACTTAACTAGAGGAGTGACATCCTCTGAAGCAACGTTTCCCAACCGTGGTGCCGTCTGGCAAGAGCAAGGGGGGCCGTGTAAAAACTCCATCAAACATTTTAAAATTGATAAAATGTGTAAAAAAAAAAAAAAAAAGTACCTTCAAAGCGGATCGTCGGATGGCTTTAATAACAAATAATGCACACAAATTAATAATAAAAATGCAAATTATAAGTAGAATTGCGGGGGGTTGCGCATTATTTTTTGGATGCTGTTATAAGATGAAATGTTTATGAATTCAAACAAGTATTATTAGAATCCCTTTTTTGTAAGGGATGGCTAACAAATTTCAAACTAGCAGTCAAGCTAGCTCACATGAGATGAAAACATGGTTGGTGATATTGGGATGTTTGTAACGCCCCGTTACAACTGTCCCAGTATTACAACCAAGTTTAATTTATATTTAAAAAAACTAATCAAGCAAAAAAAAAAAACTGCATAGTTTCCCTTTAATTTGCAAATTAAATAGCCTGGTTAAAACCAGACCATTCTCAGTAGTAACTGAGTAATGGTCTGGCAAAGCTTCATAGACAAATCATTTCCAAAGGGGCGTCAACAACGGACGTCGCTGAAATGCCTCTGGATAGACCTAAAACCAATCAGAGTGCTGAAGGAGATGACGTACATAGATCGACGGAGAAACATCTCCGAGTGTTGTTCTTTGCTCGGGTTTTAACAAAAAGTAAACGTTCAAATCGCTTAAAACAGACAAGATAGCTGATTCGAACGAGTGATGTTCCACGGCGGCATCCATCTTTGTAATGTACAAAATCTGCTTCACCATCGCTGCGCTGTCATCATCCTGTAAAGCCTGCCCCAGCGTTTCTGATTGGTGCCTCGATTAGAAATGGGCTTGAATGACCTCTTTGCCAGACTAACTTACAGAGCAAATCTGAATTTGCCGGAAGTTGTCTGGGTTTTCCCAGGCTACAAATTAAATGTAAAATGTCATCAAATCACATTTTAAGGTAATTATCTTTTTTATATAAAAATATACAATGGACACTTGTGATTCCCTTTCGAGGGAACTCTACACTGCGTCGAGAATCGACTCTTTGGGGACGCTCCCTAACATGCGCCTCTGAAGTATGAATGAAACTAATCCAATCCTGATTGGTGTTGCGTCGTGACGTAACATGTGACGGCATACCCGGAAGTATAAAAGTGACGCTGTCACAACACACACTAGCTTTCGCTCTTCAGCAAGCGCTCTCTGTGAAACTGTCTGTCTTATTTGGTGTTGTTTGTCTGTGACAAAGCTCTACATATGGCGAGTGAACATTACACTAGTGTGTGTACCCCTGCCCTGTATATCTCACAGGCGGGGACACGCATCAGTTGTGTGTGTATAGTTATAGGAGCGCAGCACACACAGGCAGCTCTCGAGAGGGCTGCCTGTGAACACTGTGAAGCACTTCCTAATAGAGTGCTGCGCTCCTGCTCGGCCATAGTATTTTCTTATGATGGCCAGGCTCGCGATCCCCGCGATTCGGCTCCCGCGTCCGTTGAGGCGGCGCGGCAGCTTGGATCGCGGGGATCGCAGAAGGATCTCGCACTTTTTCGTTCATCATCTGCTGATTCTATAACACTCGTTCATGACGCAGAAGCCCGCGATGCGGTTTCTTCTGCCCGTGACGAGTGCCTGTTTCTCGAGCTATCTGTTTCTGAGGAAATAGATTATGCTCAGCATCGGGAACGAGCAACATGAGTCACACTCGCCGGCTCATGTTGCTTATGTAGAGCTTGTGGAGGTTGTGATGCATACTGTGGAGTCCAGTCTTAAAATAAATAATTAAATATATATGTGTATATATATTAGCTGGCCACAAAATAAGCAGGATGATCCTTGTCAAAGCAAGAAGAGCTAGACGAGAGATTCCTGTAGCACTATTCACAACCTCAGTGCTGGGCTAACTGTGTTTTTCCCCAAATCTAAGAGACATCAGTGGCTAATTTTGTCTGGTACAAAAGGGAAAGACAAATATTTTCTGCTGAACGCTCCGCTATCACCTTCTGGCCTGTTCTCCGACGCTGTAACTTCAATCGTCGACAGGTTTATAAATAAATAATAAAAAAATATATATAAATAAAAACTAAATTATATATATATATATGTATGTTGTCCCGCCGTTTTGAACGTTTCGGGCTACATCGATTTCCAGCGAACGCACACCGTGGTGTTCACCCCAAGAGTTTGCAACCGGGCACCGACTATGGTCACAAAATTTTTCTAGACTTTCCTGCCGGTCATCTGCTTCGGGAAGTCGAGAATAGTGCTCGAGAAACACCCGACGCCGGTCTCAAGGGGCTGGTTCCCTTAATAGATTTTGTTGAATGGCAGCGCCTTCCAATTATCTATATGGGTCCTGAATATTTTTAAATATGGGTACAGACTGCAGTTCGGTTACCGACCGTTTAGTTTGTTGGGGTCGTACCGACCGCAGTGGTT
This sequence comes from Meda fulgida, assembly GCA_030578275.1. NCBI lineage: Eukaryota > Metazoa > Chordata > Actinopteri > Cypriniformes > Leuciscidae > Meda > Meda fulgida. Next base: position 8,003,978 of record CM060620.1, read on the forward strand.
CCAGAACAGGCTCGGGTTATGGAACAAGAGGTACAGACTCTACTGGAGTTAAGGGGCCATAGAGATTTTTCCCCTACCAGACAGGAAGTCCAGGTTTTACAGCCGGTACTTTTTAGTTCCAAAGGAGGATGGTGGACTGAGGCCAATTTTAGATCTAAGGCTATTGACTTGTTCTTTGAGGAGATCCAGGTTCAAAATGCTTACAATTTCCATTATCGGAAACCAAATCAGATCCGAGGACTGGTTTGGCATGGTAGATCTAAAAGTTGGGGCTGTCCACTCAGTTGCAAGGCAACCAATGTTTTTTCTAAAAAAGCAGGGCCCGGAAACGATGTGTATTGCCCGCCGTCTATGACGCTTCGGGCCGCATCATTTTCCAGCGAACGCACTCTGCGTCGTTTTTCCTCAAAAAAAAAAAAAAAAAACGAGCATCAGTTATGGTCACGAAAATCGTATCGACTACAGCCTGCCGGTATTCCGCTTCCGGAAGTCGAGAAAGATGTTTGAAAAACACCAGAGGCCAGTCTCGAGAGGCTGGTACCCCTAGTAGATTTTGAAGAGGCATGGTATCATCTTCCCAACATATCTGCATGGGTCCTGCATATAATAGAACTGCAGTTTGCGCACCGCCCCCCCAGGTTTTAAATTGGGGTGGTGCAAACTACAGTGGTTCCAGAGCAGGCTCAGGTGATGGAACAAGAAGTACGGACTCTGCTACTAAAGGAAGCCATGGAACGTGTTCATCCTTTAGACAGGGGGTCTGGGTTTTACAGCCGGTACTTTATAGTTCCAAAGAAGGATGGGGGGTTAAGGCCAATTCTAGATCTCAGGGTTTTGACCCGATCTCTAAGGAGGTTCAGGTTCAAAATGTTAACCATTCCTGCAGTCGTGAGTCAGATCAGATCCGAGGACTGGTTTGTCACGATAGATCTAAAGCACGCCTATTTTCTCATCTCCACCCTTCCATGTCACAGGAGATACCTGAGGTTTGCTTTCGGGGACGAAGCTTACCAGTATCGGGTTCTTCCGTTCGGCCTAGCACTCTCTCCCCGCACATTCACCAAATGTATGGATGTAGCCCTTGCTCCACTGAGATTTCAAGGCATTCGTATATTGAATTATCTCGACGACTGGCTCATTCTGGCCCAGTCTCGAGAAATGGCGGTTCGGCATCGAGATGTCGTCCTTGGCCACATTCAGAAATTGGGGTTGAGACTCAAGAGTGTGCTAGAACCATCCCTGTGCACGATATTTTTTTGGAATCATGTGGAGCTCGATTACGATGCAGGCACAAATGTCTCCCGCACGTGTCGAGTCAATTCTGGTGATGGTTAAGGCTGGGCCAGGCCATCACTGTAAAGCAATTTCTAAGAATGCTGGGCCTCATGGCAGCGGCATCCAACATCATTCCTTTGGGCCTTCTGCACATGAGGCCCATTCAGTGGTGGGTGGTTAAAAATCAAGGGGTTTTCTCCCAAGGGGAATCCGTTTCGTATAATCAGAGTAACGCGCAGATGCCTTCGTTCTCTGCAAATATGGAAGAAACCTTGGTTCCTATCCCAAGGGCCAGTACTGGGAGTGTCATGTCGCCGGAAATCCGTTTCGACAGACGCCTCCCTCACTGGCTGGGGCGCGGTCATGGACGGCCGCTTTGCCAGGGGTCTGTGGCAGGACCATTATCATTCTTGGCATATAAACTGTCTAGAGATGATGGCTGTGTTCAGGGCTTTGAGGAGCTTCCTCCCAGACATCAAAGGTTACCATGTCTTAGTACGATCAGACAATACGTCGGTGGTAGCCTATCTGAACCGACAAGGGGGACTCAGATTGCGCCCTCTGTGCAGACTGGCGCATCAGATTACTCTTTGGTCCCAGGGGAAAATACTGTCTATCAAGGCAATGTATATTCCGGGGGTTCAGAATCAGGGAGCAGACATCCTGTCGAGGCAGGGGCTGAGGCCCGGGGAATGGAGACTTCATCCAGATGTGGTGAAGTTGATATGGGAGAGGTTTGGACCAATGGAAGTGGATCTGTTTGCGTCTCGAGAGACGTCCCACTGTCCACTTTGGTTCTCCCTCTCACTTCCAGCCCCAATGGGGTTGGATGCCATGGTACAGGCCTGGCCGAGGCTTCGCCTGTACGCTTTTCCCCCGATCACGCTGCTCCCGGGAGTCCTGGAGAGGGTCCGTCAGGAGGGCATCAGTCTTCTTCTGGTTGCCCCAATGTGGCCGACCCGAGTGTGGTTTTCGAACATAATATCACTCCTGATAGCTCCGCCATGGCAGATTCCTCTGAGGAGGGATCTGTTGTCTCAGGCGGAGGGCACAATATTCCACCCTCAGCCAGAGCTGTGGAAATTGTGGGTCTGGCCTCTGAGGGGTTCAGTACCTAAATGCTGGTCTATCAGCTGGAGTGGTTGAAACCATACTTAGCTCCAGAGCTCCATCTACTAGGAGATTATATGGCCTCAAGTGGAATGTTTTTGTCACTTGGTGTAGAGAACATGAGTTAGATCCAGTAAACTGCCCGGTGGCTTCAGTTCTGGAATTTCTTCAAGATCGTTTCTCTGCGGGTCTCTCCCCTTCCACGCTTAAGGTGTACGTGGCAGCCATTGCGGCTTTCCACGCTCCGTTAGGTGATGGGCCTCTGGGGAGGCACCAGTTGGTCATTCGGTTTCTCCGCGGTACTTGGAGGATGAGGCCGGCAACCAGGTCTAGGGTTCCTGCATGGGACCTGGCTATAGTTCTGGAAGGGTTATCCCTGGCCCCTTTCGAACCTCTAGAGTCGGCTTCGCCTAAGGATTTAACGCAGAAAATGTTTTTTCTCTTGGCCATTACCTCACTTAAGAGGGTGGGAGATCTCCAAGCCCTGGCAGTGACACCAGCTTGCTTGGAGTTTGCCCCTGGCAGAGTAAAGGCCTTTTTGCACCCGAGTCCGGGCTACGTGCCTAAGGTTCCTTCGAACACGGCTCGGACTACAGTCCTTCAGGCATTCCATCCTCCACCTCATGTGTCGGCAGAAGAAGAGAAGCTTCATTTGCTCTGCCCCGTCAGAGCTTTGAGCGTGTACCTTGAGAGGTCCTCTTCTTGGAGAAGGTCGGACCAGTTATTAGTATGTTTTGGGTCACCTAAGAAAGGGCTCCCGGCATCCAAGCAAACTATTAGTAATTGGATAGTTCAGGCTATTACTGAGGCTTACAAGGTGCGCGGTTTGCCTTCACCTTTAGCCGTAAGGGCTCATTCAACTAGAAGCATGGCTTCTTCTAAGGCCCTTCTTTCGGGAGTACCTCTACAGGAAATCTGTGAGGCAGCCAGTTGGGCTACTCCGCATACTTTTATCAGGTTCTACAGTCTCCACCTTCCTAGTACGCCTGGCGCACACGTGCTCAGTCCTTGCTGAGTGCCTAGACAGTTTCACTCCGGGACAGGCCTATTCGGTGCGTGGCCTAGTGGGCACTCGTTCCCCAAAGAGTCGATTCTCGACGCAGTGTAGAGTTCCCTCGAAAGGGAACGTCTCTGGTTATGACTATAACCCTTGTTCCCTGAGAAGGGAACGAGACACTGCATCGTTCTGCCACGCCCCTTGAGCCCTTTGAGCGTCTTGCTTCATCGCGAGGCTAGTGTGTGTTGTGACAGCGTCACTTTTATACTTCCGGGTATGCCGTCACATGTTACGTCACGACGCAACACCAATCAGGATTGGATTAGTTTCATTCATACTTCAGAGGCGTACGCTTAGGGAGCGTCCCCAAAGAGTCGATTCTCGACGCAGTGTCTCGTTCCCTTCTCAGGGAACAAGGGTTATAGTCATAACCTGAGACGTTTTTACAGCATGCCAAATATCATAAAGAGGAAGACAGACAGGGGAGTCCCATTCCCTGAGCTGGAAATGGCTTCCGATGAAATCAGACAGGGTACGCAAGTACGCGACACGCTCATGGTGTTTTCAGCGTCTCAAAAACAATATGAGGACATGAATTCATGAACATTTCTAGAGCTGCTCTGAGAGAACACCTAATGAGCATTTTCATCATTTTATTTGAGAAAAACCATTGTCAAATAGGCTACACTATGAAACGAGACTTCACTAAAACCCGTCAAAATAAAAGTTCGGTTTAACCAGAAGAAATTATGACAAATATATTACTATTGTAGGCCTACAATAGAATGCACTTCTCATAATAATATTAACAACAACAATAATAATACTACAATTATTTACAACATTATTTAAGGAATATATATTGGTTGTCCATGGTTTAATTGATTAAACCTTTTTTGCAGCACTTAGCAAAAACATTTGCTAAACTTTTATTTGATTACCACCGTTTTTGATCATATATTTGTATTAAATCATAAAAAGAAAATAATTCGGAATAAAAAAACATTTCATAGAACTCAATTATTTTTAAAAATTTTAATAAGTTATTAATGATAAACAAGTTGTTAATCTAATTCATAATCAATTATTGAAATTAGTTGATTAGATATGTTTTAGATATGTTTAATTTAACTGTCATTTTAACTGATGATATAAATAACCATAATTGAATAATAAAGTTTATATATTTAATAATTGTTTGATACTATAAACAGTTATATTTTCTGAGACAGTTATCATACTGTGAAACTCTCATACCGTTACAAGCCTACTCGGGAGAGTCCCCCATCCCACCCCACCCCTTGTTAAACAAGTTACTCAGGAACTTTTACACTGAATACATTTTAAATGAGCTACTTTTTACTTTTACTTGAGTAGATTTTTAGACTGGTACTTTTACTTGTACTTAAGTAAAATTGTATTGAAGTAATAGTACTTGAGTAGAATATTTTATTACTCTTTCCACCTCTGCACCAATGTTCATCTTCCTCCGGAAAAAAAAATCCATCCTTCCGCTACCAGCAATGGCCCTGTGGCAATGGCTGTATCGGTACAGCAATGTATGGGTCTGGGTGGATGCAAGGGGAGGACTTTTTGGTCTTCATCAAGCACTTCGAGAGTCACACCAAGTCCTCACTGAAGTCAAAAGTGCTGCTAATTCTGAACAACCATACCTCCCACCTTTCTGTGGAGGGGATTGATTTTCGCAGGAGCCATGGCATCGTCCTCCTCTCATTCCCCCCACACTGTTCCCATAAGCTGCAGCCCTTGGATCGCAGTGTATATGGGCCACTGAAGAGGCTGGTATACAACTGCTGTGACAGCTGGATGAAAGCTCATCCAGGAGCCACAATGACCATTTATGATCTGCCAGGCATTGTGAAGAGTGCCCTTCCCCGTGCTGCATCACCGGCAAATATTCAGGCAAGGTTTGCATGCACTGGAATTTGGCCTTTTAATAGGAATATTTTCAGTGACAGTGACTTTGCACCATCCCTAGTCACAGACCTCCCACTGCCAGCAGTGACACCAGAGGTTCCATCTTCCTCTACAGCTCCATCACCCAATGTGGCAACGGTGGCATCCTCCATGAGGCATCCTCCACTTAGAGCATTATCCCCTGTCACACCATGTGTGGTGTCAAAGCCTGAGCCTGAGCCATCATCCACTGCTATGGACACAAATTTTTAACCTGTGTCCATCCGTCCACACCCAAAAGCTGGCCCAAGAAAGCAGACGACAAAGGGCAGGAAAAGAAGGGAAACCACTGTCCTTACAGATACTCCATGAAAAAACAACTGGAGGCTGAGAAAAGCAGGTCCACAGCTTAAAGATAAATGAATTTCGGCAACAAAACCAAAACCAAAGCGAAGAAGCAGAAAATTCAGGACTCATTTGATGATGAAAATTAATTCTGCATTGTGTGCTTGGAAAGCTTTTCCAGGCCAAGGAAGGTTTGGCTCCAGGGCTGGTCCTGTAAAGCCTGGGCACACAAGGACTGCACAGACGGAAGGGATTTTTACACTTGCCACAACTGTGACTCGGACTAGGCCTACCGAGCCCCCCACCCTCTCTCTCTCTCTCTGTTGTAGAGAATGTTCATGTTTAAATTTTTTTGGGGTGTTCTACCCATTAAATCCTTTTCTTGCATTATAATTTGACGGTTTCACCTCTTTTTTGTCATGTAGTATGAAAAAAAAGGTAATCATTACTTAAAAACATAAAATGAATTGTCACAATAACATGACTGATAAATAATATTTTCTATCTTTTTATGACATCACATTTCATGCAACTGTAATGGAGAAAACATATTGCACCTCTAGTAGATCAGTCACCTGAAAAGTGCAGCGAACTGTACCCAGCGCAGCGTATTTCAGGGTTTGCAGAAATGTAGCCAGTCACATATTTCCAATGAGCCAGAGTTATTATTCGATTTGGTTCAAATAATTTGGTCATGACACAGCAAGTTGCTTCTTGTTCCTGTTTGTTCTAGCCAATGCACCACTTTTACATTTGCAGGTCACCCGACTCATCTGCCCCTGAACACAATACATTAAAGAAAGTTTCAACCTCAATGCCTTTTGCAAAATACTATGACCCACTGCAACCTTGCCACTGCGAGGGGAGGCTCTAACACAAAGGGCAAATAACATACCCGTGCACACGGCGTGCAGTTTTCAGAAACTGTTTGTTCAACCAGACTGGTCTAGTTCTCATGTATTCCTCATGTATCACTCAATGACCCGAATGTATGAAATTAGAAAAAGACAGACATATGGAGTGGAGCTGGTGAGAGAGGAGCTAGACAGGGACATAATTGGAGGTGAGAGCACTCACTGTTTTCTGCAATTTCTCCAAAAGAAGACCGCCACAGGCACTGCTCAATATGTCCTGACACAGTGGTATAACTCTCACAGGCTTATTCTGGATTCCTGCTAAACCCTGGGACATGCCACTCCTTTATTTATCTCCGTCAGTCTGGGTTTGCTTGTAATGGGAGATTTGTGTCAGCACAGAGAGCAATTAAGAGGATAGTTGATATGAAAAGTTTAGTCCAAATGCATCCTGCAGGCCATTTTAAAAACTGAAACCAACCATTTTTTAATTTTATTTTAATTATTTATTTTCCCCAAAGTTCAAAACAGTTGCCTCATTTCAGAGCTTTGGGAGCATGTAGACAAAGTGAATTAATTAAAGTTGCATATTTTAATTATTATATAACTTATATAATTAAATTAAGTTAAATGAACTCCGCAGTGTGTTTGAGAGACAAAAAACGATTTTGTAATTTTAAAGAGGACCTATTGTTTTTTTCATTTTCAACTTTCTTTAGTGTGTGATGTTGCTGTTTGAGCATGAAAAAGATCTGCAAAATTACAAATCACAAAGTCCACTCCAAAGGGAGTTTCTATATCAGTAAGCAATCTTTCTGATCCAGTTCAACCATGCGAATAAACAGAAATAACTTTAGTTAAACAAACTTTTTCTTCTTTTCTTAAATAGCTGAAGTAAGAGTGTTGAACTTTTTTCTCCTGCGTCCTATTCTTTAGCAATCCAGAGTGGCTGCACTGTTGAAAGATTTGTCTGAGCTGTGTCTTCTACTGTACAGACTTGAATCTGCATTACCTTCAGCCTGAGGCGTATTCATTTTACTTTTGGTGTGAAAGGGCCTCTACATTTGCCAAAAATAGAGCTTTTTGTTGTTTTTATTTGTTTTTTAAAAATAAACAAGAAAGTCAAGCCCAGGTGAGAAAAAGTAACGCAAAACTAACGTAACACATTACCTATGTCCCAATTCAGGGGCTGCATCCTTCGAAGGCCGCATTAGAAGGCTGATTGCGTCACAAAGGCCAAACGAAGGCTGTCCCAATTCAAAGGCTCTTTCTGTTTTTTTTTTTACTGGCTATGCTCAACCTAAAGCAGAACAAGTGTAGTTATATTCAGAGAATATGTACCTTGTTTTTTTTGTGTGTAAAATTTAAGCATAAAAAAGGCTCCTTCAAATGTGACTCCTTCTTTCTTGCAACCTCCTTCTTTCCCCGGGCCACAAGTGAAACCTTCAAAGCCTAGCCTTTCCCAATTCACTGCACACTGGTGACGACATGAAAATGGCGGGTGATAGTTATTCTGTGGAGACAGAGGAATTCACTTATAAATGTCAGAATTGTGTTTTAATTTATAAATATCAAGCAAAACAAGTGTTAAAAGCCAGGGATCTTTCTTTCTATAAAACGTGAACTTAACCACTGAGCGGCTTCATTTGTTAGGTGGTCTAAAGCAAAACTTCCAATATTTTGTTTAGTTTAGGGAGCAAATAGCAGACAGCTGAGTTTATTAAAATGATGGCCGACAATTTGTATTTATTTACTGGGGCCAAAAACTCTGCCAGCGTTGCTTGGAGGTACGGCAACGACCCATTATTTCCACTAGTCTCTCCCGTGTATAACAAGTAGCCCTCACCCTATACAAAGCCCACAACAATAAGAAAACCAGATAAGGCAATAGTCTTTCACTTTGTCATTTTTGTAGTGCTGTCATGTAAGATATTTCTACAAAGGTTTTAACTAAATTTGAGTATCCAGAAATATGATTTCTGAACAATTTCCACTTCAAGGTGTAGAGTTTCCTTGTGGAGGGAGCTCTGGAGTGGAGGATGGTCTCAACAACCTCAGTTGAGATACCTGAACTTATGAGCTGGGCCCCCTCAGAGGCCAAGCCCAAAGTTTCCACAATTTGTTAGTAACATGACCTCAGACCCCCCTGATGGTTGATGTAAGAGACCACCGATGTGTTGTCCGTGTGGACAAGCACATGATGGCCCCTCAGGTCTGGTAGGAAGTGTCTGAGAGCTCAAAACACCACCATCAATTCTAGACAAGTTATGTGCTAAGAAAGTAGATGGTCCTGCCACAGACCTTGTGCCGAGCGCCCACTCATGATCACCCCCTCAACCTGTGAAGGAAGCATCTGTCGTTAGCATTACACAACGACAAGAAGCCCCCAACACTGGGCCTTGCGCGAGGAACCAAGGTTTCTTCCACATGACTAAGGCACGTAGGCATCGCCGCGTGACCTTTATCATGCAAAAAAGATTTCCCCTCTGAGAAAACTCCATGGTTCTGCGCCACCATTGCAGGGGTCTCATGTATAGGAGGTCAAAAGTTATTACGTTGGACACAGCTGCCATTAGACCCAACAGTCAGTGACTGGCCTAGTTTTACCTAGGCCGAAGGGAAGAACCCGAAATTGGTACACTTCGCCCCCGAAAGCAAACCTCAGGGACTTCCTGTGATGAGGACGGATGGCTACATGGAAGGACACGTCCTTCAATCTATCGTGACAAACCATTCCTCGTACTGAATCTGTGACACAATTTGTTTGAATGTAAGCCTCCATCCTTCTTTGGAACAATGAAGTAACGGCTGTAAACCCCTGACTCCCTACCGAGAGGAGGAACCCTTTCTATAGCCTCCTTTCGCAGAAGAGTCTGTACTTCTTACTCCATAACCAGAGCCTGCTCAGGGTCCACCACGCAGGGAGGACCCCTAGATATCTGGGCGGAAGAACCAAACTGAATTCTGAAACAATTTCTATATTATATAATATACAGTATATTAATACAGATGTGGCAGAGCGGGACTTTGGGGCACCCTCTCCTTTTAGAGAAGGTAGACGCTCAATAATGAACAAAACAACGATCGACTACGCCACCCCAGAATACTGGGGAATAACAGACCTGAGGGCGCACAGGTTCGTATCCAAAGAGTGGGTGAAGAGACGTGGGTCACATATAGAAAAGTGTACACTTTATTTTGTACAATAAATAGTTAAAACATCACAGTAAGATTCTTAGAATCAATTTTAGAGTAACACGCACAATCTGCATCAGACACACACAACAACACTAATTAAATTGAGCTAGTTGACCAGCAGCGGAGGTACTTGGAGGTAGAGGCTAGCTGCCAAATTAACAGGAGCCCCAGTAACCCAATAAACGCTCCCACACACACACGTGAAGATTGAATGCAAGAAAACACACGGCTTAGGTGTAACTGGGGTGTGACGATAACCACATTACCGCAATATCGCGTTAATGAGATGCCTACCGCGGTGTGAGGTCATGTGAGGTTTTTCTGCTGAAATTTACAGGAGTGCATATGGTGTGTGATATGAACAATAAACACATTAATATTTGACTGTATTCCTATGTTCAAGGGCTTCTGGAGAGAAAAAAAAACGCTTTTCTGTGCAAGGGAGGGACAGTCCATTATACATATGGGGGATTTATTTTTTGTGTGTGTCTGATTATTATTAATTAACTGTTAGGTTTCAGTACTTGTGATGTTTACAGATAATGTTCAATTAAATACAAACACAGGCATAAAAGACAAATGCATAACGTAAACAGTTGGAGTTAGATTTTAATTGCATGCGATACTTCTCTTATGTGGTATAGGCAAGTTGACAGCTCTAGCCGAAAGACATTATTCAAAAAATTGCCACAAATCTAGTGTCTAAGCCAAATACTGTGTCACCTATTTGGGTACATTTTGGCTTTGAGGCAGGTGACAATGGGTAGCCGGTGAATTTGGACGAGGTAGTATGCCGTATTTGTCACAAAAAAGTATCCGTCTCGCTAGGAAATACCACCAATTTAAGATCACATCTTAGAATTAACCATCTTGTGGCGTTTGCCGGACTTGGGTGCAGCACACCTACAACCTCAGGCCAGCAACGACAATTGGGAGTCTCCGAGGTCTTTGCGAGAGGTGCGAAGTACCAAAGAGGCAGCGATCAGTGGCGAGTATTTACTGACAGCGTGACTCGTTATTTGGTAGAAGAAATGGTACCTTTCCGGACCGTTGAGAAGCCAGCGTTCAAAGCCATGCTACAGGCATTTGATAAGCAATATGTACTTCCTGACCGAAAGTACTTTTCTCAAACAGCGATCCCTGAAATGTCAGTGAAGGACGGCATAATAAAGGACTTAAAAGACGTTGATCATTTCTCAGTGACAACCTGTGGTCAAGCGTAAACATGATGCCATACATGAGCCTGACCATACACTATCTCAGCGCAAACTGGGAACTAAAATCGAAGTGCCTCGAGACCATGATCACGCCAGAAAGCCACACGGGTGACAACCTGGCGGAAGCTCTCAGGTCCTCCTTCCATGAATGGTCCCTGGACGAGAGGAAACTGGTCTGTATTACCACAGACAATGGGGTAAATATTGTGCCTGCGGTGCAAAAACTTGGCTGGACATGGCTAAGTTGCTTTGGCCATAATCTGCATTTAGCCATCACCAATGCAATGAAGACAGAAAAGGACCGCACTGCCCGAGCCATGGGTGTGTGTTCGGGGTGTAACGATTCATTTTAACAACGATTCGATTTGTATCACGATTCGTGGTTGTCGATACGATTCAAGGACTATATTGGTTCATTTAGAACGATACGATCCGAAAGGATTCAGTGACTTGAAATCGATTCAGTAACTTTTTAGCCAAAAATTCAACCAGTGTGACTGAAAAAAAATACCTGGATACTGGACAGTGTGGGTAAAGTTTCCTATATTCATGTTGTTTCTTGTAAGGGAATCAATCAGGTATCAATTAAGTTGTGCTAAACTTCGATTCTTATTTCTCAAGACTTTGTTTTTCAGGTAACAGTCCGTGGATATAAACGCACTCGTCCAAACGCAACTTGTTGAAACTTTGAATCATTTAATCTACAAAATAATGGGTTGCAAACGATGACAAAACCTGTTCCATAATTCCTATTAAACTGAAAAGATATCGAAAAAAATAACAAAGTTATATAAATAAATGTTGTTTCATATTATTGTTAATATGTTTATGATGTAAATATTATAATTTTTCAAAGCGAATATGCAATAACGAAAACTAAAATCATGTAAATAACTGGGCAAAACTTATGGAAACGCCAATCAATGCTCTGAATTTCTGCTGCCCATTTTCACGATCAAGATAAGATAAGATTTGATTGATCCCGAGCTGGAGAAATTCACTTGTTATAGCAGCTCCAGATATACGGAGCCCTGTACATTTTGCAAGAAAAAAAAAGTAGGCTAAATTGTGCGCACGAGTTAGGCTAGCCTACTAATTTGTTCCCTCGTTTTATAAATCATGCGCACAATTTACTGTTTTGTTCCCTCGATTTGCAAAATCGTGCGGAGGATTTACTACTTTGTTCCCTTGACCATCCACACGATTTTGTAATTTGTTCTCTCTATTTATAAATAGTGCGTACGATTGAGCCAAGTTTTTTCCTGCATGTAATGTGTGGAGCTCCGTAAGATAAAACACAACAGATGGCAAAAATACACATGTGTATAAATAGTAGCACGATGTATAAATAAATACATTTTATTGCACAGGACAAATAAACATAGCCTAATTGGGGATTACAATTTTTAATGTATTCACAGGATTGTCCAGCAGGTGGGGCACTAAGCAGAAAATGGTTGCGCGCGTTCTCGAGCAAGTCCCAGCCATTAGGAGGGTGTTGATGGATGACTGGCGGAGCCAGCATTTGATACCGACGTGGCAGGACATCGAAGTCCTCGAATCCGTTAATGCAGCGCTGAAGAAGGTCGCGGATTTTACAGATGCGCTGTCTTCCGAGAAGACAGTTACAGCGTCCTCTGTTAAACCAGTTCTACAGTTATTAACCAAGGATAGTTGCTCCCAACCGATGAAGACACAGAGTTGACGCGCAACCTGAAAAGAGTCTTGAAAGACAAATATAGTGCACCTGCAACACAGCAACTATAGGCAAAGGCCTCATTCATTGACCCAAGATACAAGGACATCAGCCCCGGAGATGACGTTAAAGATGCACTCTTGGAGGAGATGCTGGCAATGCCAAAAGAGCGGCTTGATGTCGGGGATGGAGAAGGTGCCATGAGTACTGCTGCGGCTGGAGAGGGAGAAGGAGGAAGTGAACTGCCCAGTCAGAGACTGTCGACGTCCCGTCTGCCCAGTCAGAGACTGTCGACGTCCCGTCTGCCCAGTCAGAGACTGTCGACGTCCCGTCTGCCCAGTCAGACTGTCGACGTCCCGTCTGCCCAGTCAGAGACTGTCGACGTCCCGTCTGCCCAGTCAGAGACTGTTCACGTTCCGTCTGCCTTCATGGACCTGGACTATCTGGAGCGCCTGGCTCGGATCCTGGACAAGCCAGTGTCTCCTGCTCCAGAGCCGGAGCCAGTGTCTGCTGTTCCAGAGCCGGAGCCAGTGTCTGCTGATCCAGAGCCGGAGCCAGTGTCTGCTGCTCCAGAGCCGGAGGCAGAGCCAGTGCCCGTTCCAGAGCCGGAGGCAGAGCCAGTGCCGTCTGCCTTCATGGACCTGGACTATCTGGAGCGTCTCGCTCGGATCCTGGACATGCCCGTGTTTGCCGTTCCTGAGCCGGAGCCGGTGTCTGCCGTTCCGGAGCCGGTGTCTGCCGTTCCTGAGCCGGAGCCGGTGTCTGCCGTTCCTGAGCCGGAGCCGGTGTCTGCCGTTCCTGAGCCGGAGCCGGTGTCTGCCGTTCCTGAGCCGGTGTCTGTTCCTGTGCCGGTGTCTGTTGTGTCTGCTTCGCCCTGGCCGCCCGATGGGTGGTCTGCTTCGCCCTGGCCACCCGATGGGTCGTCTGCTTCGCCCTGGCCGCCCGATGGTTCGTCTGCTTCGCCCTGGCCGCCCGATGGGTCGTCTGCTTCGCCCTGGCCGCCCGAGGGGTCCTCACCGCCCTGGCCGCCCGATGGGTCGTCTGCTTCGCCCTGCCCGCCCGAGGGGTCCTCACTGCCCTGGCCGCCCGATGGGTCTTCACCACCCTGGCCGCCCGATGGGCTCTGTGTTTCGCCCTGGATGCCCGATAGACTTTCTGTTTTGCCCTGGTTCCCAGTTGAGCCCTCACCCCTTGTTCCTGTCTCCCTTCACAGACCTGGCCCACCCTCCCTCCCCCTGATCCTCCACCATTCCACCTCCCTCCTGAACTCTTGTGTCGTGTTTTAGTGTTGTCGTGGAGCGTCTGGTAGCCGCTCCGTAGAGGGGGGGGGGGTTATGTCACACTGTCTGGTTGTGTTCCCTTGTCTTTCACTAGAGGTCCTCACGGTGTCCTTCACATTTGACTTCAATTCCCAGCATTCTGTCTGTCACTGTCAATCATCAGTTCATTGTCCCCAAAATTATACTAAAGCAAAATATGAGTAGTTATTGTCTGATAAAACATTAAAAACTGTCCGTGGAGTTAAAAACTGTCCGTTTTTATGTCTGATAAAACATTAAAAAATAAACGCCGGCTGCTCATTGGCTGCAGCATTTTTTTTAAAGTTCTACAAAGATACCGTAGGCGTGAATTTAGATATGCACTGATAAGCTAATTTTCATTCATTCGATGAGATGGCTGGTGTACCGGAATCCCAACCCGCCGCTAAAAAGCTAAAACGTCTCTGCAGGTACCGGGAGGAGTGGGTGGGGAAGTATCCATGGATTGCCACAGCCTTAAGCAATGAAAATAAAGCTTTTTGTTTTATAGAGTAGGCCAAGATGAAGAGAGCGCAAGTTGCGGCAGCCGCAGTGAATGTGCAGGCAGCCAGTCGTAGGCTAAAGGAGTGATTGATTTGTCGCAACACTGGGAAAAAAATAATTCGGCAATACTTCGGCAATGAACAATGACATTTGAGTTCATGATTTTAATTTTGTTTTTTGTGTCAGACTGATCTTTGAATAAAAAAAAATGTTTGGTTCAGATTTGAAATTCATTATCTCTATAATGCACATTATCTTTTACTATACAAGACATAGACAAAAACTATACGAGTGCGGATTTGAACCTGTAACCACTGACACGCTTGGCAAAAGATCTACCACCAGACCATTTAAGAACTCAGACAACATTTGCGGATCGATGGATTTATTTACGGGTTGAGCAGAGAGGCTGCACAGTTTGACAAGTTTGTACCCAGCACTTCTGAAAATGCACTTCCGAATGCGTCTCTGTCCCCCATTTCAAACCAAACTGATGCCCGTGGTAACGCACCGCATTTAACGTCCAGTAGGTTTAACGGCGTTGTAACAATGGGAAAAGTAATTAGTTAGATTACCCCGTTACTGAAAATATAACGTCGTTACCTAACTTTTTACCTAACGTCGTTACTCCAAACACTGGATATGAGCCAGTAGATTCTTATTGCAGACCTCGTAATCTACACGCTTCCTCAACAAACGCGAGATCTGAGCCAAGTAATCTTTATTGACTTTCTTCCCTCAAGAAGAAAGCCAACAGGAGCAGAGCTAAAATTCTCGATAGGACTGGTTACACATGGGGAATTTATGAATGAACACCGTCAGCCCCTTTTACTAGAGCTGACCGTGCATGCTGCACTCCCAAACAAACAACACATGAATAGTGTGTGCCCCCACTCATAATGAAGTGAGGGCAGGGATGAACACACAATCCAAAGCTGTTTGCTCGCCATTATATTCCTGTCAAGATATATACATTATATATATATATATATATATATATATATATATATATATATATATATATATATATATATATACTGTATATGTATATATATATATATATATATATGCACACACACACACACATATATATATATATGTGTGTGTGTGTGTGTGTGCTTGTGGATAAACAACAATAAATAGACAGAGACAGATTCACACAGAGCGCTTGCTGGAGGGAAAGAATCTAGCGCGGTCTGCTTTATAGCTTCCTGGTTTATGACGTCACATGACATAACGTCACGCCATTGGACTGATTTCATATGTGCTTCATGATGCAATCACGCAGGGGCGTTCCCACAGCGTCTCGACGCAGCTCGAGTTCCCTTGAAAGGGATATGTAACTTAACAGTAAATAAAATAGATTGGAAAAAAAATTCAGCTGAGCAGGGAGACCTTGGTGGACCTGGATGGGCTGCCTCAATAGAGACCCTGGAACCCCGAAAATCCACTGGATCCGTCTGCGGCGCGTCACGTTTTTGTTGCGTCCCTAGCTCGGTGTCAAAGTTCACTGGAAGCGTTTTAGACGCGTTTCAGCAGCGGGCGTTGGTGACTTCTTTTAATCTCCACAGGGTGTTTTATTTTGAAAATCGAATAGACCTGCTACCTATTCTCTACTGAGCGGCGCGGAGAGACGCTTCTGGGACGCTTCTGAGACGCGCCGCGTCCGCAGCTGGTGGACTTTAGAGCATTGACTATAATGGCCGCGATTAGCTCCCCCATCCGCGACGCTGACGTTCCGTGCCGTAGACGGATCCAGTGGATTTTAGGGGTTAGCCCTCTGCCAGTGGGACATCCTCTGGGATGCTCTCCAGAGTGTTTAAGAGCATAAGTTATATTCAACTGCCTAAAATGTATAAAATGTTCACCTTGGTCCATTTATGTACGTAATATAGAGAAAAACGATAAAATTGCATGTTGGTAACATATATGTCAACATTTGAAACTTTATTGTATTTTGTCAAGTGTATCGTTAGAGACATTCGATTATTTGAGTAAATTGAAAACCCATAGATTTAAACGTGTAATCGGAAATTTCTCTAAAAAAAATATGTTGTCACCGTCACGCAATGAATTCTCTAATGCAAAAAATGAATAAATATAAATTAACAAAAATGTGAATTGCATTTACAATGCACCCCCAGCACCCCCACTTCCTGCGCCGCATTTGTAGGCTGTATTTGAAGGAGCCTTTGAATTGGTCACGCAATCGGCTATACCCTCCCATTTAATAGTCTTGGTGCGTCCTTCGAATAACGTGGTCTTCGAGGATGCACCCTCTGAACTGGAACACAGCCATTACTTTCCATAAAAAAATAACTAAATAACACAATTATTATTTTTATTTTTTTTGGGAGTAATGCAATATTGTAAATAAAGCATTACATTAAATTAACATTCCACATCACTGGTCGCCATGCCCAAGAGATGGTGTTTTTTTTTCCCACCCCGTATATAACATTGGTATTGTTGAGTGGTGTGACAAAATCAATTTCAAAAATCTAAATCGAGTTTCCATTCGAAAGGCAGAATAATTCAAGATGTTTTGTTGTAATATATTAAACACATTTCATCAGGCATTTCATATGAAGTTTAAAGAAGTTTCATAGGTAAGAAATGTGTTTAAGAGTAGATATTTTAGGTAAATGTGACTATATCTGCAGGGTTCAAAGAAGAGACAAGAAGTTTTATAAAGTTAAGAGCATAGAAGGAACACACAAAGGATATTTCATTTCATTATTATAAGCATATTTAAATTCCTTGTGCAATTAATATTTATTTGCTAATATTGAAAGCAATTATATATGATATTCCTGTTGTCACTGCCTAGCGTTGTCATGGTAACGTTCCAGGTGAAGCTAATGAGGAAATTACGTTGGCTTTTATTGCTCCCTTCGTCTAAGTGCATTCCAAACGGCTTCATCATGACACTCAAGTGCCCAGTGTCAAGGGCTCTAGCCTTCAGAGTGTGTAGGAATTTGCCCAATGTCTATAGATCTATCCTTCGCTGCCTATGATATCCCACAATCCAATGTAAAAATGGCATCTGAAAGTTGAGTTTATGGTCAGTTTGTGTAAATGTATGTTTTTGATAAAGTTTTTTCCACTTTTGATGTGTTTTCTAGTAAGAATTATTGTAGTAATTAAATATTCACTTAGTTATCACCAAAGCTCTCTCTATTTTGTTGTAGATCATTAAAGTGCTATGCTGCCTCAGAATTCTGTCCGAAATCAGTTTTGTGAGGTGCCTTCATGCAAAAACGCTTCCTACAAAATCATTGCCTGATGCAACAATTAAGCAACAATTAAGATAAGCTTTCGGATGCAGCTAGAGCATTACTGACAGATTGGTAAAAGAGGTGCTTCAGCAATGTAAAATATATGAAAATAAGTTATTTTTTAACATTCAAGCAAGAAAACCTATTCTATTAGACCCCAAAAACAAAATCTTTGCAAGACTTTGTAAAAAGGCATAATAGGCTATCTTTAATGTAACACTTTCAGAGAATTTCTCTTTTTTTTGACCATTTGAAATGTCATGCTATGGTTCAATCAGTGGTGTGAGTTTGGAGTAGTACCATCTGTTTGATGAACAATTGAAGATAGAGAGTCGAGAGGGTGGTAAGGTGTTTGGGAAATCGGTTTGGAAACAAATGAATGATTGATCTGTGTCTGTCCTCTGAAAATGTAATCTAATCTGTTTGCGTTGCAATTCTCACAGCTTGCCATGTTATAATGTAACTATATTACATTTTCTCTTTCTCCAGACACAATTTAAGTTAAGATTAGCATATAAAGAATCACTGATGTTTATTTTGCTGAGATTGCTTGGGGAATGTGGTGCTGCAAAAATGTTGACATTGCAAGGTGGATTCTCTCAGGATTCACTACATACGTTAAATTACCCAGTAAATGTAGGTACTTTAGGTACTCTGGCCCTGTGGATTTTAGAAAATAAACTCTAAAACACTTCACATTCTCTCTGGTTTATTTAATTTGTCTACTTTAAATTTCCATCAGTGGACATACATCCATAAGATGAAAATGCTGTAATTTTTTTTTCTGTTTTCTTCCTGAAATATCACAAATTAATGTTTGATGTTTCCCATTTTAACAACATGGCAAACATCACAGATATGTTTAATAAATATTATATTTGTTGTTTTATTTTGTATAAGTGCCCATAGTTGGAAAAAAAGAAAAAGTATTACTAATGTCGGTAGGGCATTAAGAAGAATTAATGTCTACAAATGCTAATGAGTTACTTGGAACTTGCAACTTAACTCTAGGCAGGGAATATATACAAATATATCCGTGAGTAAACCAGAGTAAAAATATAGTTTTAAAATGTAGCCATAACTGGAGATGTTTGAGGTTTTGATATTCCTTACATATTACTTAATTCTGACCTAGGGTGTTAAAAGTCTGTGCCATGAGACTACGTTACATATAGTTTAGTGTTTACATATAGTTTACATATAATATAGTCTACATGTTTTTTAATATACATGTTATTGTATTTTCTGTTTCATATAACCACACACACACAGCCCTACAGACACACCTATTTTTGTCATATTAATACCTGTGAACCATCATCATCTCCATGTACCTGACTTCTCATCAATAAATACTCAAACTGCACCATTGGATTTGCCTATTCCTTTTGACCGAGGAAGACTCAGTTGACGAGCAATCCATAATCAGCCGGAGACGCACACGGTCTCTAACAAGTGGTCCTTCGAGCCGGAGGTTTATTGGGTGAGTCAACAAGATGGCAACTCCACAAGATGAAGTTCCTCAGGAGAAGAGTCCAAAGCATAGTTCCCGTCCAAGAAGTTGCAGAAAGCTTCCGGGACATCTGGCGGAGTATGAGCACGACCTACCTGATCCAGAAGAGACAGAGTCTTAGAGCAGCAGCAGTTCAGAGGAATCTGATAAGGAGAAGAAGAAGGAGATGAAAAAATGGGAAAGGATGGAGACAGCTTGGGGCAGTGTACTGAAAACGATGAAGATGCAAATCACTATGAAGCAGACCAGTGGTGCATTAACAAAGCGTGTGGAACAACTGGAGCGGGCATACAAGTCATGCAGTCCTCTCCCTACTCAGAGTGATGCTCAACATCAGGGAAACATTCCCTGTTTCCGGGTCGAGTACGCTGTGCGCGTCTGTGCTGCTGCTTCGCACCTGGATTGTTTATATGTTTTGGTCCTGTTCGGATGTTTATTTATTTTTCATCAGGAACTCTCTGTGGATTACTCCGTTTTTCACTATCGATCTCTTACCTGGACTGTTGTCACTGGCTTCCTCTGTATCTGTAAGACATTGAGAACACTGTGCGTGTCTGTGCAGCTGATTCGTGCCTGGTTGGATTACTCAATTTTTCCACTGTTGAACTCTGAACTGAACTGTTGATAAGTTTGCCATCGGGCTGCTGCGAGCTCTCTACCTTGTTACGTCTCTACCACGCTCGGCTCTTCAGATGGGTGAGTTACCGCTCTCTCTGTCTGTTGCGCTGTTTGTTTACTGCTTACTATCTGGGTGTGTTGCCTCCTATTTAGTCTGCTGTTTTTGGTGAAGTGACATTCAGGGTTTGGCTAACGTGGTTTTTGCTTGTGATTGGCTCTCACTTTTATCAGTTTCAACATGCCTTGGGCAAAAACATTTTTTTCTTTTTTCCTCTGCCTCATTTCT
This sequence comes from Meda fulgida, assembly GCA_030578275.1. Taxonomy (NCBI): domain Eukaryota; kingdom Metazoa; phylum Chordata; class Actinopteri; order Cypriniformes; family Leuciscidae; genus Meda; species Meda fulgida. Next base: position 8,024,084 of record CM060620.1, read on the forward strand.
TGTCTTGCATCAGTGATGGATATTGAATATCTAACATCACAACTCAGGGCCTTGAACTGTCGCCCGCGTCTTGATCCGAGGACGTATGATTACTGTCTGAGACTAGGGATTCTCCGTCATTCAAGATACATATACCGTTCGCGGCGCACATTCATGAGTACTTTTTGTTCCAAACCTGATGCTCCACCATGCATCTGGACCAACAATAGAATATTGTCCATACCTAGACAATTGCCTGCCGGTCCCACTATTCAGCACCCTCTGATTTAGCTCACTGATAGTGCTCAGCAACATACATTTAATTTTAATCTTTTGCATCATTACTTTGCACATTTGAACTGTCGATCAATTTCGGACAAAGCCCCTTATCTCAATGAAATGATCACTGACAATAAGCTTGACGTTTTTCTTCTTACTGAAACTTGGCAAGTTCCTGAAGATTTTCTACAGTTAAATCTACTTCTACCAGAAAGACTCGGGAGATAAAATGATGTAACAAAGCATCCATTTATTGGCAACCCAGCAAGCAATTATTTATAAAGTTCTTTGGCGTAGGCCCTGTCCATAGTTCGTAATCCGAGGGTAGCGGATCAGCATCTCCTGCCTGAAGACGAAGGCAGGGGCGCAGCCGACCCCCCAAAAGTAGGTGGATTGTAGATCCACCGGGACGGGGCCAGCCCTACCCCCCAGTATACCAACTGGTCATGAATCCTGTGGTTCCTGAAAAGGGGGTTACCATAATTAGCAAGATGTACGTTAGGTGAAATCCTCATATGCCTATGATTTTTTATATATATATATATATATATATATATATATATATATATATATATATATATAGACATTGCCTCTTGAGCCGTACATAGACAGGTCTCGATAGACCACAGATATAGCCACGATAGGCCACACATAGACCACAGATATAGCCACGATAGGCCAGACATAGACAGGTCTCGATAGACCACAGATATAGCCACGATAGGCCAGACATAGACAGGTCTCGATAGACCACAGATATAGCCATGATAGCCAGACATAGACAGGTCTTGATAGACCGCAGATATAACCACAATAGGCCAGACATAGACATGTCTCGATAGACCACACAGATATAGCCACGATAGGCCACACATAGACATATAGACGATGACTCATTGACATTTGTAGAATGCAAGCTGAGATTGAAAAATGAATGAGAATGGAATAGCATGACACCACCACCAGTAGTTGCATTGGTATTTACCTGAACCGTTACTGGAGAGCTTGCTGAGCTTCGAGGATGATTTTTTTTTTTAAATCAGTTCTTATATACATAACTCAATGCAGAGGAAGACCACTGCCGAGGATCTTGATAGCTGCAGTAGAAATACCACTTTCAGCTGCTGTAATGGCAGGCCCAATCCTGAAGGAATGACCAGTATACTGGGAGGGAGATGGACTGCAGCTTTGAGGACAGAATCTAGAGGAGTCCTGACCAGGCTTTAGAGAGAGGTGCTCCATTAGTTAGGATAGACAGAGGGGAGTTCTTAAGAAATGTAATCATAGATGAGAAGGGACAGAATGTATAACTAATTTTAGAAATTTTTAATGTGATACCAGAGCCTTGAGAGTTTAAGAAAGAGAGTAAAGAAATTCGGTGAGAAACGATAATCAGAAAAAGACGATGGGAAAAATCTCAGTGTTTAGCTCCTAAAGATAATTCCCCTGAATGCATGAGCCATGAATGCTGTAAAAACACGTCTACAAACTGAACATGACAATAGAAAAGAGAGACCATTGTGGACAGGAGGTAATAAAAGGGGTTGAATTCGCTTTTCTAACTTACTTAGAGTGAAATGTTGCTGTTTAAGCATAACATCTGCAAAATTACAACGCACAAAGTTCGAGCAATGAAAAAATTAATTTAAGAAGTTGCTTTTAAAGACTACAACAACGCTGAGAGGAACTACCCAACATTCCTCCCGGGTTAGTGGCATCACAAAACCCAAATTTACATAAATCGTGCCCGCTGAACATGATTTATAGAATATCAAGGCAGAATAAGCTAATCATTGGCTAGAAGATAACTACACATAAGCTACATAATCCATCAATTAACCATTCGGAATGTTCTCTACATGTTGATGCCTCATGAGTTTCTCCATCTTTGTCTGACTCCGGTTTGAACGTGAAGCTAAAAGTTTTGAAATTTGTCTGTGAGAGGTAATCAAAGCTGCAAAAAAGCTGTTGAAACTCTACCCCTTGTGCCGGGAGCCGCAGCCTGACTGCATTCAAGAGACAGACAAAAACTATGCGCTTTACTCCCCCTCGAATGACGATTTCAGCATACTATATGAAAATCTATGGGGCGTTCCGAACCACCTTTCGCACACACCCTGGGGACACCGGAGACCCATCACGCATCAGTTTCGTAAATGTTGATGACAAAGAACAACCAGCCATAATCAGAATGGGAAATAGAGGAAACTGAAAAGAAAAGCGAACGTTTTAACAAATAGTGTAGAAATACGATTTAAGTAGGGAGCCTTCTCTTCGAACCCAAAGGTTGACAGCCGCTATAGGATCATTTCTGTGAAGCACCGATGAATGAAGCCTGAGCAGGCTTGGTAAATCGTCTTAGCGCTAAATCTTAATACGATACTTTCCTGAAGTAAGGTGAAGGCATAAGATAATACCTCAATCCCACTTGATATTCTGTTGTTGACTTTTGAGCATAGAAACCATTTCTCAGCTGTGAAACATATACCTGACATTATTCTCGAGTAGCTTTTGTAGAAGAAAGTTTTATTCACGGCCGAGAGAGCGCTGGCCATGGCAACCGAGTGAGTCCCTTGAATAGAAAAATAAATGACATTTAAATCGTACAGATGAGTAAATATGTCACACAAAACTCCTTGACTGATATGTTCTGGTGATTGGTTTGGATGTTATGATCTAACATATAACTGTTAGTTCTACGGTGTAAATCATGTTTTGGCTAAGTATATAACCTTTACCCTGAGCATCCTTAGTCTACGTTCTCTGTACGTTTAGTACCAAATACCTACTACGTAAATATTTCTATAACACATGTCAGTGGATTAAATTAGTTGCCATGAAATTTTGAGTACGCCGATTGTACCGTATTTCAATTATTAGAACTTAAACTTAGCTATTAAGATATTTATGATATGATAAAATATATATAAAATGTAAAACAGTTATAGAGAATTATCAGCACTTGTAAATATATCATTTATTTTCTTATGTAAATATACTCCTGCTGAATACCCATTAAGCCCTACATATATACACTTCTTAACCATCTACTAGGCATATGCAAACCTTCACTGACCAACTTGCTCTCTTTAAGCTCAGCTTCTTCTTAAAGATATGGTCATATATTTATATATGTTACAAAACGAGCTGAGATATACATCAAATAATGTGCCCCCTATTTTATTGAAGTCTGCGATCATCTAGGTGTAAGTAGAGATCCTCCACAAGTGGAAGAGATTGGAAAAACAATCACCATAAATGTCGAAGCAATAACGAATTTAAAGAAGGGCTTAAAACCAGTTGAATGGGTACTCCTTAAGATGGAAGGCACTCTCACAATGTTGAGTGAGCAGATGAGGAATGCTAGCTGAAAAGATTATATTAATATTTAATAATTAATATTTAAATTTGCTCTTAAGCTTGTTTTAAATTCTATTCAGCAAAGCTGTTATTAGTATGCATTTTGCAAACTGGTCATATGTGCGTGGAATCAATGACGCTGAACATAATTTACCACTGCACTGTGGAAAATCAGTTACATAAATATGTATAGGCTTTGGTATGACCATTCAGCGAGATATTCGGTCCCACTGTTTAAGCGTTACAGTATGTTGTGTTGCACAGTGTTCGAACTACACCGTGCCCTTCGGGGTGCCCTCTTTTTTTTCCCCCAACCGGGTGGGGTGGGGGGGGGGGTGTTGATCGTGCACTTGCGCGTGCCGAGGATTGAAGCGCCGTTCAGACAAGACGCGAAATGTGTGGCGCTGCACTTTGAAACCCATTAATTTCAAGGACTTCCAAAGATGCATAACAGCTACAAGTATATGCACTATGCAAGCACTATACAGGATTCACCCTATTACACTTTATCGACACAAATTGAAGCCAAACAGCAAACAGCCATCCCCAAATAGTCTATAGCTACATAGGCTGTCTTAGACTTGAACCAGGTTATATTCTTATTAAATTAAGAATACCATAATTCATCCGATCAATTAGGCCTAATTGTGTGTTCACATCAAACGCGAATTTAATTATTTGCGCGAGTAGATTACATACAAAGTCAATGCAAAGACGCAAATAGATTGGGCGACGCGTTTGCCGCGAACGTCTTCCGCGCAAGTTGAAAAATTTGAACTCGAGCGAATGTTCAAGCGTCTAACTAGACGCGATAGACGCGTATTTGATGCTCTGTTCGCGTTCGGTGTGAAGACCTATAACAACCCAGCCACAACATATAATTGGGAATAATGCCTTACCTTAACACAGAATGGATTTCAAGGACTTTGCGCGCAGATCAATAGCATCCACCGTTTATGTTCGAATCTTTGAGTTAACATGTAGCCTACGTAAACATGATTGGAATTTGCACCGCAGCACCACCACACCTTGATGCTCATGACAAGAATAGCATGTATAGTTATCTTTATTGAAGTGAATTAGGTTTAAATCTCCGTCAAGCATGCGTGAATGATATTTTTGCTATTTTAGACATAATACTCCACGATGATCACATTACACAAAACTGAAATTGCACGCCAAAATAAAACATTGTCAATATTTATTGAGACCCCCCAAAATTTCACGAATTACGTTTTCAGGGGAGCCCATGTCTTAAGGGGAGCCGAGCTCCCCCTAGCTCCCCCATAGTTCGCACCCTGGTGTTGCAGTCTCTGAATCAGCAGTTTAAGACGAGCTACCGCGTCACCACAGTCACCAATTGAACTTTGCCGCTGATGAAGTTTGCACTAGCAGCTGAGTAGCCAAGTTAATATACTTACCTGAAAGAAGTTTAATCGTGATAAAGGGGACATGTTAACACTGGCTGCTGCAAGCCCCTGCCAAACTTGGAAACCAACGTAAAAGCCTTAAAAGTGGAACTTAAACTTGAAAAAACGTGAAGAGATCATCTCTCATTAGATTTACAGCCGCAATGTGCTGGTTTCCTACACACGTGTCTTGCACTCGTGCACCGCCAGAGTTGGTGAGATCAAATCAACAATATAACTTGTGATGACTACGAATGGAATCGAAACGCGAGTGAGTGAAAGCGTCAGCATCAGGTTTTTGTCACGTCGGCATCTGCGAACTCAAACATGTGTAAGTACCAATCTTTTATACGGTAAGAATAAGGACGTGATTGGATAGATGTGAAGGTATTTAAGTGACGCAGTAATTAAGTCTTCCTGGCAGAACTTATGCTAAAGCTTTCATTTACGCCAGATGGATATAAGTATCTTTCTAGACCTCGACTCCATGGTAAAGGGGGTGGTCTCGCTATCATCCACCGTGATAACTTCCGAATTAAGCAACTTGACTTTCACGAAACCAATACATTTGAATACATGGTTTTGAAGGCTGACTCTCTCATAATTATCCTGCTCTATCAACCTCCTAAGGTCCTGTCCAACTTCTTCTCTGAACTCAGTGAACTGTTGACCCTCTCCTGCTCATTGTCATTTCTATTATATTCTATTATATTTCTACTGCTTGGTGACTTTAATATTCATGTTGATGCTGTCTGCTCTAACACCAATCAGTTACTTTCTATCTTTGAATGTTTTAATCTTACTCAGCATGTACATTTTCCAACTCATACGCGTGGTCATACCCTTGATTTGATCTGTACATCAAGAGCCAATATCTCTACCATCTCTTCTACTGACACTGTTATTTCTGATCATAAATTTCTTGATTTTAGTTTCAGCTTGCCTATGCATAAGAAATGTTCAACAACTGTTACAGTATATCCTACCACAATCTCAAAGCTGTTGATACTGAATTATTTTGTACCTCCATTGCTTCTTCTAACCTATCTGATGTCTTTGATATCTCTTCTCCCTCCCTGATATTATCTAACTATCACTCTCGGATATATTAGATAAGCACGCTCCTGTTAAGACCAGAAGAAAGACCACTGGTAGACGGCTAGAGCGTCACTACAGAAAAACTGGCCTGACTGTTTACTATTTAGCTTTTATTGAACATGTTAAACATCACAAATCGGTCCTGAACTTGGCTCGTTCTAGTTTTGTATCTGCCACAATTAATAAATCAAGTAACAGACCAAAGGCATTATTTAACACAATAAACAAATTCACCAAACCTCCAAATCCTGTAACTCTAGCTTCTGATGAACTATGTAGTTCATTCATGACTCACCTGCTAGAAAAGACAGATGCCATAAACCAGTGCCTCTCTAATGATGCTGCAAATATGAGTTATCTGCCGAACCAATCTGGACAGTCCCTGTCTCACTTTTCTCTGACTACTCCTTTTTCTGTCTCTGAGTTATTCTTGAAATCCAACCCTTCATCTTGTCGTCTTGACCCTGCTCCTACTCCTCTTCTGAAACTCTGCCATTCAGTTATCTCTGCACCTATTTCTCACTTCATCAATGCATCTCTCTTACCTCTGCTTCATTCCCTCTGCCACTCAAAACTGCTGCTGTTACCCCTGTTCTCAAAAAACCCAACACTGATCCCTCAGTATTATCTAACTATCGTCCTATTTCAAATCTATTCTTCATAGCTAAATTACTAGAAAGTACTGTTGCCTCCCAGCTTCAGTCCTTTCTAGTCGAAATTAATCTTTTTGATCCTCTTCAATCTGGTCTTCGCCCTCTACATAGTACTGAAACTGCACTAGTTAAGGTACTCAATGATCTGCTTCTCTCTGGTGACTCTGGTTCTCTGTCTATGCTTCTGCTGCTGGACCTCAGCTCTGCCTTCGATACTGTCTCCCATCAACTACTCATTTCTCGCCTTTTGGATGTGGGTATTTCTGGTGCTGCTATTTCTTAGTTTTCTTCCTCTCTCTCTGATAGACAGTTCTACATTTCAGTTCAAGATTTTCGCTCACCTACTGTCCCCCTGAAGCAAGGTGTCCCACAGGGATCCGTTTTAGGGCCATCACTATTCATGATTTATATAATACCTCTTGGTCAGATCCTCCGCCGTCATGGTTTTAATTATCATTTTTACGCTGACGACATTCAATTATATACTACCTGTACATCGACTCTATCTATCACAACTGACAAAATCTCTGCTTGTGTGCATGAAATAAAAGATTGGCTTCATTCAAATTTTTAAAAGCTTAACATGGACAAAACTGAGATTATTTTTACCGGACCTCCGTCACTCACTAACAAAATTCCTACTAACTTCACCTGTGAGTTCGCTGGCTCTCACATCAAACCATCTAGTACTGTTAAAAGTCTTGGTGTAATCTTTGACTCCTCTCTATCTTTCCATTCTCACATTAATTCTATCACTAAATCAGCATTCTTTCATCTACGCCGCATCGCTCAGCTCCGTCCCTTCATCAGTATCTCAGACGCTGAAACTGTCATCCATGCATTTATCACATCACGTCTCGATTATTGCAATGCACTTTTTATTGGCCTTCCTGCTAGCTCCATTTCCAAATTGCAATACATTCAAAACTCTGCTGCCAGAATACTCACCCACACCAAGCCTTTTGCACATATCACCCCAATTTTGCATGATCTTCACTGGCTTCCTGTGGCTTACCGTATTAAATTCAAAATTCTCCTTCTCACTTTTAAATCTCTGCACGGCTTGGATCTCCCCTATCTCTGTAATCTGCTTCACCCCTACGCACCGACTCGCTCTCTACGATCCTCCGACTCTAGCCTTCTTGTCGTCCCTCGGCATCGCCTTGTTTCGATGGGGGGCAGATCATTCAGTGTTGTAGCACCCAAAATATGGAACTCTCTACCCCGATCACTCTGCTCTGTTAACACTATCTCTGAATTCAAATCCATGCTCAAAACTCACTTATTTGCTGAATGTCATAACTCTTAAGTTGTACTGTAAAAAATTTTTCTGCCAGGTGCTGCCCCATCTACCTAACCTTCTCATTTTCTGTACCTAAACTCTATATACCTGCTGTTGTTTTGTCTGCTGTCTTTGTCCTCTGCCTTTATCGTTGCTTGTCTATTGTAAAGCGTCCTTGAGCTCTGGAAAGGCGCTATATAAAAAACGTATTATTATTATTATTATCATCAACATAGAGCCGCTTCGCTTCCTGCTCTACTCCAAACACAGCATAGTAGTGTGGGCATGAGCAGCATGGTAACAGCAGTGAGTCAGGACATTAGACCGCCTGTGAACCTGTTAAGGCCGGTAGAACCTATTGCATCTTTACCACTGCGAGATTCAAACCCCATTCTTCATTCAGCACCAAAGTCAGTTCCACTACCTTTAAGCCCTACTATTCAACCTATTTCAAATATTCAGCCAGTGCCGCCATCACTGAATCCTGTAGCTCAACCTGCACAGCAACCAACCTGTGCTTCAGCAACCAACAGTCACTTTTCAACAGCCTGTACTGCAGCCCAGGGTGAATACTGCATTTCAGCCCTCGGGTCAGTCTACACCTTGGCCTGCGCCACAGCTTGCTCGCCAACTGAGAATCCCTGTGGCCCATCCATGTATTCAGCCGGCACCGCTACCTGCTCCGCCCCCCCAAGAATGAGTCATGTGATTCAGCCTGCTCTACAACCTGTCAATCAAGTAGCCCAATCAGTACAATTTAGGAGGCTTGAACCAAGTCAGGCAGAGCCCCTATACAGTCAGAGGTACCAACACTCGCAGCCTACAGGCAGCTCCACCCAGGTACTCTCTGCACAATCCCATGACTTCTCTGCAGTCTCAGCGTCACTCAGACTTATAGCCAGCTTTATGCAGCTCCACCTCCTGATTCTGCCAGCTACTACTATGCTGCCTATCCATCAGTCTCTGCCTACCCTTCACTGCCTGTAGCATTTACTGCACAGAACTCAGTACCTCCTGCAGCTGAAGTCACCCACCCAAACCTGATGGAGATGGAGAAACATCTTCATATGGTATCCCGAAGCCTAGACTGGTGACATTCAAATCAGGCAGAGATAGTGACTTTGTGTTATTGAAGAAAGGACTGAACAGCCTACTTGGGCCACATGCTCATCTCACAGATGAGTATAAATATCACATTCTGATAAATCAGTTATAGCATCCATGTGCGTTACAAGTGGCCAGACGCTATATTCACGACCGCACTCCCTACACTAGTGCAATGAAGGCATTGGAGCAGAGATATGGGCAACCCAAGCAATTAGTCCAGAGGGAACTGAGTGCCATACTTAACTGCTCTCCTACTAAGGCGGGTGAACCTCAAGCCTTTGAAGATTTCTCCCTGGCGGTGTCCAGCCTAGTGGGCCTCCTCAGTACTATGGACGATGTAGCAGCCAGTGAGCTCCAGTGTGGTTCACATGTAGATAGGTTACTCACTATGCTTCTGCCTGGCTACAGAAACAGTTTCATTGAGTACTGCATCACACGTGGCATCATACGCAATGGCAGCAGTTGTACTTACAACATGTACGACTTCTCCGGGTGGCTCGAGCGCAAGTCCCAATTTCTACAGTTATCACGGCAAGGCATTCAGCCACAGCCCTCAGGTAGACCCCGCCCAGAGAGGGGCAACCCCAGAGCCTCTACAGGGTCCAGGGCACAGAGTAAGTCTACATCCATATATTATGGCTCAGATCCCACTCTAACACAGCCAAAGATAGACACTAAGGCACACATTACTAATCTTTATCCCTCCTCTAAGAAGAAGCAGTTTAAGCCATATTGCCCATACTGTGAAGGGACAGAGTGGCTTAGAGTGGTCTCAGTGGCTGTGTAGATTTTAAGAAGCTAAACCTCAAAGCTGTAGCTTCTTGGATAAAAGAAAAATCCAAATGTTGGCGCTGTGGCCATAAATATACCCCAGAGCAGTGCACTCTTAAGAAGATGTGCAGCACCTGTGGAGAACAGCACTTATTAGTGCTTCATGAGCTGTCTGAAGCGAAAAGGAAGGACCCGAATATCCTAACAGTGAGTACCAGCCAAGTGTTCTTGGCTCCTATCAGCCACCCTAGCCATGTGATGCTTAAGGTTGTGCCCATCCAGTTACACTATCAAATGAAATCCCTGGACACATATGCTCTTCTTGATGATGGCTCAGAGAAAACCATTATACTCCCTGCTGCTGTCAAGTCGTTAGGCTTAATCCAGGAGGAGGAAACTCTGTCTCTACGTACTATTCGTCAAGATATTTGTTCAACCCTCCAATATTTGTTACTTGTGTATGAGCATGAGAGGACGCTGGCGTGCTTGTCGCCACTTCTCATCTCCGATCTAATCTCCGATCTAACGTTAACTGGCGCTATTGTGAATTTTATGCTCTACAACCAGCCTGAACACGTTGGTCACCTCTAACATTAGTGTCGGGATCATAATTGTGGTTTTGCTCGGTCCTGTTGCGTTGGTCACTGCTGTCTAATGCTGCTTACCACCGCAATTTTCGACATCAACCCATCAGATGAAACCTGCTATTGAAGTACAGTAACCTACCGTGGATCCCCTGTCAGGTCCATTTCTGCTGGTAACTGAAACTGCTATCCAAAAGACGTTTTCCTTCGCTGGGCTGTGGTCTTCCTGGCCTCCTGTCACCGTTATGGAATTAGCAAACCGAGCTAGGATGCTAGCAACTGCTTGCTGACCCTCGCTTATGACATTCATCAAATATACCGCAGTGGAACTCATGAGTTTTAGCCCTAATACATCTATAAGTTGCCTTGAGGTAATAAAATCTCTCCATCTCCTGCATCATCCCCCCTATATTCATAGGGCTGCCCGTCATAAGTTTGTTTACTATCACAAAACTTTGACTGTCCCAGCTGTTTGGTATGCGTCACGGTGGTGACATCATCGATGCAAACCACACCCATCTCATACAAATCTGTGATCTTTGGTCTGTGTGGACAACACTGTCACCCCTGAAAATGCATTAACCAGGGCATCATTTATGTTGCTTAATGTTCGCTCATTAAATAATAAAGCCCTCCTTATTTATGACCTCATCTTGGAAAAATCACTGGATTTTTATGTCTTACTGAGACATGGCAGAACCAGCAAGAGTTTATAACTCTAAACCATGCCACTCCCCCAGGTTATGGCTATATCCAGAAGCCTCACAGCCGTGGCCGTGGTGGCGGACTTGCAGTTATCCATCGTGCTGACATCCTGGTAAAAGAGATTCCAGCGAATACTACCTCATTTGAGTGTGTTCACTTCATGTTGAGTGGGTCCATGCAGCTACAGGTTGTCCAAATCTACCGCCCCCCTAAAGCCTCTGCCTGCTTCATATCAGAGCTCATTGAACTACTTGCTACTGTCTGCCCAAAATCCCCGTCTACTATACTGCTGGGTGATTTTAACATCCATGTGGATTCCAGTAGCTGTTCTCTTGCTACTGATTTTCTATCACTGCTGGACTGCTTCAATTTTACACAACACGTACATGGCCCCACATGTCAAAGGGCATACCCTGGGCCTGGTGTGCTGTGCTGGCATAACACCCCTCCACCTGCAGTGCACTGACCTGGCTGTTTCTGACCACTATGCTATTTCTTTTTTTTTTTTGGTCCCTCTACCACTCTCAAAGTAGTGCACTAAACGCCCCATCACGTTCAGGAACATCAAACAGGTGTGTACTTCCATGCTATCTGACTCTTTAGCGATCAATCTTGCCACCCACCACCCCAACCAAACAGTAGATGGCATGATGGAACACTACAACCGTGCTCTCTCTCTCAGCCTGGACTTTATAGCTCCTCTCATCACGCGTTATGTGTCTTTCTCTCGTCCTGCGCCCTGGTTCACCCCCGAGCTCCGCAGGATGAAGACCATGGGACGTAGGCTTGAGAGACGATACAGAAGTTCTGGCCTCACTATCCATCATGAAGCATTTAAAGAACACGTCACAAATTACAAAGAAGCACTTTCCCAGAATAAAACAAGGTATTACTCCACACTCATCAGCAACCAACAAAAACACCCCAAATTGCTCTTCTCCACCATTAAACGTCTTCTCCACCCTTCTGATACCACTAAACCCTCAGATGCAGCAGACCTCTGCTCCAGGTTCTTGGAATTTTTTAAGCAGAAAGTGGACGCCATCCACCAGCAGCTCCAGACTCCTGGAATTACCCCCTGCCTTACATTGCTTAAACAGGATTTTCTCCACTCAGCTGCCGGTTCACCGCAGTGCTGCCTATCTGTCTTCTCTCCTCTGGATGCTGATCAAGTAACAAAACTGTTAATCTCAGCCAAAACCTCAACTAGCAGTCTTGACCCAATGCCCACCACCCTGGTCAAGGCCGGTCTTCCCATCCTCTGCCATTCAATGCAAAACATAAAAAATGCATATCTTAACTCTGGTATGGTACCATCCAGCTTAAAAATGGCGGCAGTCATCCCCACTCTCAAAAAGCAAGGCTCAGATCCAGACGACCCCAACAACTATCGTCCAATCTCCAACCTCCCTTTCCTCAGCAAAATCCTGGAAAGGGCAGTAGCTGCCCAGCTTCAAGATCATATGTCCCACCATGAGCTCAGAAGACACCATAGTACTAAGACCGCCCTCATCAAAATCACTAATGACCTCCTGTTGGCTGCTGACAACGGCCTCATCTCCATCCTCATCTTTCTTGACCTCTCTACAGCTTTTGATATAGTTTCACATACTATCCTTCTCCACCGTCTCATCGGCCTCAGTGGCACAACACTGTCCTGGTTCCGGTCCTATCTCACTGACCGGAAACAATTAATTGCTCTAAACGGCTCAAATTCTGATCCAGCACCCCCCAACCATGGTGTACCCCAGGGCTCTGTGCTTGGTCCGCTGCTGTTCACCATTTACACACTACCAATAGGTCATATTATCCGTAAACATGGACTCAATTACCACTGTTACGCCGATGACATTCAACTTTTGTATCAGCACAAACCCATCCTCCCAGCTCCCACCCACTCAACTTGTCAACTGCTTGCAGGAACTCAAAACATGAATGACCACAAACCAACTCAAACTGAACAGTAATAAGTCAGAACTCATGGTGGTGGCCCCTGCACCACTGCTCAGGAAAGTTGGTTACCTTGCCCTGGTTGTGGATGGCTGCTGCATTTCCCCTTCTCCAAAGGTCGCAACCTGGGCGTCATTCTGGACGCCACTCTATCTTTCCGGTCCCATATTAACAACATCACTAAGGTGGCCTTCTTCCACCTTAGAAACATCTCACGATTCCGGCCTTCACTCACAGATTCAGTAATTGAGACACTCATTCATGCCTTTATCACCTCCAGTCTGGATTACTGCAATGGTGTCCTGTCTGGACTGCCCACTAAGGCCCTTAGCAGACTGCAGTATGCACAGAACTCTGCTGCCAGGGTTCAAACCCACACAAAGCCCTGGCAGCATATCACTCCTATCATCCAACAGCTACACTGGTTGCCAGTCAAGTCACGCATCACCTACAAGATCCTTCTGCTCACTTACAAATCTCTCCATGGACTCTCACCAAAATACCCCAGTGACCTCCTCCATCCCTATACTCAGTCACGTTGCCTGCGGTCCTCTGACAAGGACCTACTCGTCACCCCCCACACCAGGTTGCGGACTTTTGGGGACAGGGCTTTCTTTGCAATTGCTCCTATAGTTTGGAACAGTTTACCATTCCACGTTCGCTCTGCCCCATCCCTGCCCATGTTAAAATTGCACCTTAAAACATTTATTTTCAAAAAGTCTTTTGACCCCTAACTCCGCCCCCAGCCCCCCCCCCCCCCACACATACTTTTGTTAAGCGACCTTGGGTACCATGAAAGGCACTATATAAGTCCAAGTTATTATTATTATTATTATTATTATCAAGATGTGATCCATTGTAAAGGAGGCTATGTCTCTTTCCATGTGTCCCCAAAGGCCAATCCGCAAAAGACGTTACAAGATCACGCATGCCTTCACCGCCCAACAGCTCAGCCTAGCTGAACACTCATGCCCAGTAGAGCTCTTAAAGGAGAAGTATCATCACCTACAACGAGTTCAGCTTGAAGGATTCAATCAGATACAGCCACTTGTGTTAATCGACTCTGACAATGCTCACCTCATAACTCCTGTCCGTTCTATCCTGCGAGGCTCAGCCCAAGGACCTGTCGCCGTCTGCACCAAGCTCGGGTGGGCCATCCAGGGTCCGAGCTGCAGTATGCCTATACAGCATGGGGAGGCACACTGCTTGAACATATCATACCTTTCTCCTGCCCTTGCCCTTCAACAGGATGTACAGCATCTGTGGCAACTAGATGCTCTCCTTCATAGACCTGGGAAGGAGGTTACACGCTCAAAGGAGGACAGAGAGGGCATAGCCATGTTAGAGGCAAAGACCATCAGAGTACCTGTGGATGGTGAAAAGCAGTATGCCACCCCCCTGCTCAGGAAGAAGGACTTCCCACAGATGCATGTCTCCTCTGAAGTAGTTAAAGGCCTTCTGAGGTCCACTGAGCGCAAGCTAGCAAGGAACCCTGACCTGGCACTCACATATAACCAGATCAATAGGTTGATAGATTCTGGTTATGTTGTAAAGCTGACTCCTGAAGAGATTCATAGCTCTACTGAATCTTGGTATGTACCACACCACATTGTACATCATAACAACAAAGCTCGGGTGGTCTTTAACTGCTCCTTTGAGTTCAAGGGGACTGTTCTTAACCACTACCTCCTGCAGGGACCTCCCATGGTGCCTACACTGCTGGGTGTACTCTTGCGTTTCCACCAGTATCCTGTAGCAGTGAGTGGAGACATAAAGGCCATGTTTCATCAGATCCGCCTGCTCCCTGAAGACTGCCCCCTGCTGCGGTTTTTATGGAGAGACTATGAAACATAGAGGGCCCCAGATGTATATGAGTGGAGAGTCCTACCCTCTGGGACATTGTGTAGCCCCTGCTGTGCTATATTTGCCCTTCAGAGCCACGTAAGGGAGCACAGAGACACATATAAAGACGTCTGCGACTCTGTCCACACAGCTTTCTATGTTGATAACTGCCTGCAGCCTTTTTACCCACAAGAGGCCAAGTTGCTCATTGACAGAATGAGAGAGCTGCTTATCCAAGGTGGATTTAAAATACGCCAGTGGGCTAGCAACATCCCTGAGGTGGTCGCTCATCTGCCAGGTACGGCCAGGTCAGATAGTTGTGAACTGTGGCTAAACCTTAAAGGTCTTGATCCTCATGAGTCAACACTGGGTCTCAGGTGGCACTGCACTACTGATATCCTTGGATACAAGCACCGCCCTGTAACCTACACAACACTGATGCTGCGCAAGGTTTACAAAGTATTGGCCAGTCAGTATGACCCATTGGGTTATATCTGCCCCTACACTACAAGAGCAAAGTTCATTGTGCAGGCCCAGTGGGGCACAGAGAGAGGATGGGATGAGCCCATTGTAGCAATAATCAGATGATCAACGAAATCATGTGGTTTTAATCAACTAAGATTCTAATTAAGTAAACACTCCTCCATTCTTCAGATTGTGACAAAAACAGATGTCATGGGACTTTTTAAGTTACCGATTCAAACACCAGCAAATGGTTCTTGGACTTAATTAAATTACTGATGCCAGAAGTGCCCCCCCGCGGCGTTTTTCGCTGATAAGTAATCACAGGGTCCTCTGTCTTACCACATGTGACCCAACAGGGGCGCCTCTCTTGAAAAGAAAAGAACTTTTCTCCAATCTCCTCAATTGAGAGACTTGTACTATGATATATTCGATATGTTTTTATGTTTGCCCATGTTCCATTTGGGTTAGATGTGATCGTATTATAATTCTAAATGAACAGAGGTGCTTTTAGATGCATTTTTAATGTAACTGTGTTTTCCTATAATGTTTGTATGTCGTTCTTCACACCTTTAGAATCCTCTTGATCTGACCAAACCATATATATATGGGTGCAAACCGTAAAATGTATGTTACTATGTTTTATCATCTCTGGAGTAAAATTGAACACATTTTTACATCACGGTCATGAAACATGCAAAGTCGATCTCGAGGGAACAAAAGAACACTTATCCGCACACTTTCCTGCCAGCTGATTGGTGCATTCACGCCAGAGGAGGCGTGAACAGAAGTGTCTTTAAAGAAGACCACCAAGCACCCCATTTTGGGGGAAGGAAAGAACTGCATCCTGAGAACTGCATCTTTGGGGGAACTCCCTTCTTCGAGGGAACTTCGACTTTTGACTGGACTCTTCTCTCTCCTATGATCCGATGTAACCATCATACTCGTGATCCCCCGCCCTGGGGGATCTTTCCTCTTCTTTTCTTTTGCTTAAGTTTGTTTTTCCTTTGTTCTTAGTCTGAATTATTTATTTGGTAATTTACGTCAAAGACCTTTAAGCCTTCTTTGAAACTGCGCGCTCCAGACCGCAGCAAACCACGTGACGCTCCAACGGAACACACAAAGACCAGCTGCTCACACACGCCGCAGGGCTCAGACACATGAGAACTATATGCAAGTATATTTGCGTTACCAAGATTTTAGAGCATTAAGACTGTTTTTCCGTGTTGTCTCTTAAAGGTTTAAATGTCCAGGTGAATTTTGCCAAACTGTGATCCTACGGATCTCTCTCTCCCTCTCTCCCTCTCTCTCTTCCCAACTCTCTCTCCCTCTCATTTTTATCTTCCTCTCTCATCCTATTTTAATTAGTGTTTGTAATGTTTTTCGTTTTGTTTGTTTCGGGTGTATATACATATATTATGTGTGAATTGTAGTTCGATGTATTATTAGTCCAACTATTAAAACCATTATATTCTTGATTGCCTTCTGTCTAAAATGCTCATTTTACAAAGTCAATGAGATCTCGATCCTAGCTACAAAGCTTTCATTATTGACTACGTTGCGTAGTCTAATTTTATAAACACAGGAAAATTAATGTTCAAGGCCAGAAAATTGATATTTCTTGGAGTTTATGAGGAGGGATAACTTTGTTGAGAAGTTGATAAGTTAATCTTACGGCCGTTTGCTGGACAAACAGTTCGATAGCTAAATTAACTCCATTAAAGGTTATCTCATATAATCGATCTGAAAATGGACCATTGACATATGAATGAGGAATTATAATTCGTTGTGATTGATCATTCGTGTGTAAAATCAATCTATTTTCAACTTCGATAATTTAACTGTAATATGCAATATATTAATCATATTCATGATTAATTATTAAAATTCCCTATGTATAATTGGAGCTAAATTAATGTAAAACTAAATGTTGTTACACCATAGATGGAAACCTGCTTCTGTCTTGGATCGAACGGGAAAAGGAATTGTTTTATCTCCAGTATATCATCATAGAAAGACCGTCTTCTGTGGCCTTACAAATGTATCACTACGTCTGCCAGATCCAGCACAGTACACATCATTAGATGATTTGATTCTGGCCACTCACCAATCCCTGCAGGGGTCGTCTACCACCCCCTACACTGCAAGTGAGCACCTAGAGGCAGAGACCCAGCTTCTTCAATCTGCGCAGAAGGATAGCTTCCTAGAGGAGGTCCAAGCCTTACAAGCAGGTAACCCTGTTCGATTGAGCAGTCGTCTCAGCGCCCTTTTCCCTGAGTATGACAGCCTCAGTGGACTAGTCAGAATGGGAGGCCGCCTGCGTCAAGCTACAGATGTAGATTCTGACAGCATCCATCCAGTTGTGTTATCACCTGATCACCCTCTGACTCAGCTCATCATAAAGCACTATGATGCTCAGCTGTTGCACACTGGTGCAGAGAGACTTTATGCAGAGTTACACCGCATCTACTGGATCCTCAGGGGTCGCCAGGCCATTAACACTCTGGGGACCAAGGTGTTTTTGGGGCCCTTGGGATGTTTTGACATGCACTGACATTTTTGCTTTTTTTTCAGTTATTTATAAACATGTTAATGGCAAAGGTGTAAATTCACTCTATATAGCACAAACGGGGCTACCATAATATGTGAGCAACATGCATGTACATGTTTGTATTTTTGAGAGAATATTGTTTATGCATGGTTATTGAAAAAACTAAAAATTAGAGTTTCTGAAATAAGGCCACAAAACACATACTAAATATGTGTCCACAAGACTTTTGAGTAATGGAAGTTGTCGCCTAGAGTTTTTGCTTCAAAATGATCTGAAAATCATCCTGCCTAATCATTCACATAACACAATAGATTGTTTAAAATTGTGAAAAACATTTTTTTGTTTGCCAAGGCAAAATGCGAATTGGCGTCAACGGCCCAACCCCCTTGTGAATAATTAGTTGGTTCACACCTGCAGAAGACAAAGAGCTGCAAAGTAATGACTGCATAGTAATGAGCCTTTCATTCAGGTGTGAGAAAGAATTCAAGGACCCCAAAGAATGCAAGAACAATACATACACACACACAAACACACACAGACACACACACACACACACACACACACACACATATATATATATATATATATACATATACATATATATATATATATACATATATATATATGTGTGTATGTATGTATATATATATATATATATATATATATATATATATATATATATATATATATATATATATATATAAAATCTAAATTTAAATGAAAGTCAAAAGCACATTTTTAGTCATACCTGGAAACAAATCCTGTTCAAATAGGTTATATGGGCCATTCTACAGAATTGGTTCAAAGTTAGAGTTGGAACCATCTTGAAAAGAAAATGGTCTTTTTCCATAAATGTCTTAGTAGGCCAATACATTTGATCATACATATTTCAAAGTTAAGGATTCATTATTTTGATATAGCTTGCATTGGAACAAACACTATAACATCTTAGTTGATTAGTTTATTGACAAAACATACTATATATTTAACATGTGAGCAGAAACTGCTAAAAAAGCTTATTTGATGTCTATTTTAGTGTAAAAAGTTTACAATCTATCCAAAACTAGTCAACGAAATGTTGTCTTTTATTTTGTCTGTAACAGTGCGCATCTGTGCATTCATTCATTCATTCATTCTTTCACACACACACAGAAACATGATTCAAATTTAAACAGTATGCTATTTTTGCGTTTACAGACACTAACGTTATTTTATATTGCGATTAGAACAAAGCACAAGAATAAAACACTTACACACTTCTCAGCTGGATCTGTTGCTCCTCCTCTAAGTGAAAATAAACCAGCACTTGTTCTGAAGTAGGTAAATGTCCCGGGATTATTCCTCACAGCCGCGCAAGACGACAGTACAATAATCTGACTAAATATAATGTGTTCACAGAGTATATGTGGGCGTTTACATTCTCAATGTGTTGCTTCAGATAATTAACGTTTGAATAGCGCGCGCTCTCCGTGGGCGTGTCACATTAGGAAAATAATGAGCTGAGAGAACGATAATTAGAACGGCTGACACCTCTCTCTTTTTATATAGATGACATAAACGGAAAATATGTATTTTAGTTTTGAATCAGATCATTTAAAAGTACAAACTTAAATGATTTAAAAGATATATTGCTCATGGCTGGGTGAATAGTATTCGCTGAGTTTTGTTTAAGTTTAGAGACGTACTCCAGAAAAAAAGTTCACGAAGACGGAGAGGCAGAACCCACACCCTGTTTATTTTCTTTATTTTACAAAAGCACAATATTTTATTTCGATTGTATGTGGGCACATAAAAAAGTACACATTTAACAGTTTATTTTCTCATATTTCTTAACTCTGAATGACCAGAAATGATGGTAGTACTTTAAGTCTATTTTTCTGCTATGTGAAAAAAATCTGCCAAAACGCGCCAGCGGGTGTTTGGTCCCCAGAGAGTTAAGAAACATCAGTACCGGTGTGTCGACTGCAGGAGAAGGCGCGCCTTACCCTCCACACCAAAGATGGCTGATCATCCCTTATCTCGGTTGAGACTCTACAAATCACCCTTCTGGTCTACAGGCGTAGACTGTTTCGGAGCATACCTGATTAAGATTGGGCGTAGGAGAGAGAATCGCTGGGGAATCATCTACAAATGCCTCACCACTAGATGCGTTCACTTAATCGCATCCCTAGCCTTGATACTTACTCTTTCTTAATGTCATTACGCAGGTTTATTGTACGCAGGGGGAAGCCGTACGAGCTGTGGTCCGACCGGGGCACCAAATTCAGGGCCGGCCATAAAGATATACAGAGCGCCTTTAAAAGCATGGCACCAAAGTTGCTGCAGCAACTTGCTAACCAGACTATCAACTTCCACTTCAACCCACCATACTCTCCTCATTTCGGGGGAGTCTGGGAGAGGGAAATCCGATTTGTTAACTCAGCCCTGCAAGGCGTCCTGAAAGACCAAGTTGTGGCAGAGGAAGTGCTCCTAACAGTTATATAGAAGTTGAAGGGCTCCTTAATTCTAAACCACTCGGATATGCTTCCTCTGATATGGCTGACCCGGACCCCATCATGGCAAACCTGCTGTTAATGGGGCGGCGCAACGCTGCATTACCACAGGCAGTGTACGGCCCTCATGATGCCCTTTCCAACAGAACACTGTCAGGTGATCAGTGATCATTTCTGGAAACGCTTTGTCCAGAACTACCTCCCAGGGCTTCAGCTGAGATATAAATTGAGGAAATCCACTAATAATATTACTGTGGGACAAATTGTGGTGATCATTGACTCCAACCTTCCCAGAGGACTTTGGCCTATTGGGACCATCACCAAGGTTTTCCCAGGGACAGATGGTGGTGTTCGAGCTGCGGAGGTGAAGGTTAAATACAGTATCTACAAACTGGTGGAACTCCCGGAAATGCCTGAGGCTTCAAGCGGCACTTATTCAAACTAGTTAACTTTTGAATGAATTTATTTGCTAGGCAAATACAGGGGCGGCTGTTAAAAGTCCGTGCCCTGATATAGACTATGTTACCCATAATGCATGTGTTTTTGTAGTTCTGATCGCTCGCGGTTGCGCTAGGCATTTTCTCTTTTGGTGTGGTCCAGTGCCATGAGAGCAGTATTCACGATGCAGAGAATTGCCATCCTTTGTTAATCCTGCGCTTATCTTGTGTGTAAGAGTGCTGTGTGCGTCCTTAAGATGCAAGTACGGCTTTTGCATGAATGACGCGTTTATTGTAGAGTTATTAGCCCAGATGGCGAAGTTGTTACACTCGTGCTATTCACTACTGCTATACTGCTGTTAACGCTACGGCGCTCCACATACGCTCATAAAGTAGCCATCTGCTGTATATACTTTAGTTTAGTGCTTCTCAATTCCGGTCCTGGGGACCCACAGCTCTGCACATTTTATATGTCTCCTTTATCTGACACACCCAGTTCAGTTCATATAACTTTTTCTTAATGAGCTGATGATTTGAATCAGGTGTGTTAAATGAGGGAGACATACAAACTGTGCAGAGCTTTGGGTCCCCAGGACCGGAATTGAGAACCACTGCTTTAGTTATTATCTTGCAAATAACCGCAAATTTATATTTAATGTATAGTTCGCCTGTTTGGCACTTTTCACCATTTGCCGATTTATGGTATTTATGCAAGTTTATTTATAGTGCTCCTACTAGTGGATTTTTGGTTGTCCTGCGGGTCATTTCTTTATGCAACTATATGTAACCATAGTCTACAAGTTTATTAATATACATTTGATTGTATTTTCTGTTTCAGATAGCCACACACACACACACACACAAACACACACACACACACACACCTACAAACACACACACACCCCTACAAACACACACACACACACAAACCCCTACAAACACACCTATTTTTGTCATATTACTGTATATACCCGACAATAAGACGACCCTGAATATAAGACGACCCCCCCCAATTTCCAGACTTATTTTTGGGAAAATATTGATTTTTGTGGAAAAAATCTGGTTTTCAACAGAAAATAATTTTAAGAGCAAATTTCCGAGGCGTTGTTCCAAATGCCTCGCATCACCTGTGCCTTGTGTAGAGGCCCGCTCGTCGGCGGAGACCGGCACATCCTGTGCACTTCCTGCTTGGGTCGTGACCACGCGGGGGCCGCACTCACCAAGGGCAGCTGCCCTGAGTGCGACGGGATGGATTTAACCATAGACATATTAAATACATAAACAACCCTCCGCAAAATGGCGGACACGTTGACGTATCGCAGCAACGCTCCAAATCGGCCAATAGGGCGTCTATGTATTTATTATGTCTATGGATTTAACACCCTGCGGGGTCGTCTGGTGGTTTTCGACGACGATCCGGCTCCCGCTCTCTCTCTCCCTCTGCTCGAGCCGCGCAAGAAAAAGCTCCGTTCACAGAGGATGTCAGATCAGACGAGACAAGCGAGCAGAGACCCGCCCCCTTTTTCCCGGAGGTACATGACGATCTGACAAAGTCATGGAAGGCGCCATATTCGGCGCATCTAAAACCCTTTGCCTGTTCAAATATCGCGTCTTTTGCACGCTCAAGTTCGTTATTTCAAATGTAGGCGCGCGGTATGCACGCTCCTAATGGAAGCTAAGCTCTCGTTTTTTTCAAGCGCGTCCGAGAAAGGCTATCAATCTGTTCCTCCACTCGAATATAAGATGACCCTGAATATAAGACGACCCCCCATTTTCAGCCTATTTTTAGGACAAGAACATTGTCTTATATTCGGGTATATACGGTAATACCTGTGAACCATCATCATCTCCATGTACCTGACTTTTCATCAATAAATACTCAAACTGCACCATTGGATTTGCCTATTCCTTCTGACAGAAGAAGACTGAGTTGACGAGCAATCCATAATTAGCGCAAACAGTCTCTAACATAGGGATTGACTGTCCATATCAATAAATGCTGCAGACTGTATTAACACAACCTCTATTTCAGGTGATTTTGCAGAGCTACAAACTGAATCACTGTGGAGCGCTTATCTTAAGTGCAGTTGTGCTCACACCCCAGATCTCTACTAACTCTTATCACTTGAACCTTTGCTGAACTCAAACGCTGAATAAAACATTAAAACCTAGTGTTGCTGTGCTATTTTATTGCTAGTGCAAGCATAACTTACACAGGACAAACATTAGCAGTGTTTATCCTGATGCTGCACTCGCAGACCTTGTGATATGCAAACAGTTCACATCAAAATTGCTGCAATTGCTACACATCACATAAAACTTTACAGGCACATTCAGGTCACATTCCCATGTTGGTTGTTTCTTGGCTGTTCATGGTCAGGTTTTTATTTATATAATTGATTAATTACAATGTATATATAAAATAAATAAAAAAATTCTGTGGAAAATGATCTAATTAAACAATTTATGATAATTCCCTAAACAAGCTTTCAAAGGTAAATTATCTTGGGGAGTGGGCTATTTTATGTAATTTCCTTTAAGGGATCCTTTCAACATGGAATTAATTTAGGCCCAAAATATCTGTTGTGTATTTAGGTTGTTGTACAGTTCAATCTGACTGTCAACATTGGGCATTGAGTGGAAAAACAAGATGAATAATTCAACTTTCTTTTATTCCAAAAGCAGTTGTAAAGATGAAGATTAAAGCATAAATTCAATGTCACAGCCATAAACTACAACAGAACAGTAATTCATATGGCTCTCATAAATGACTAGCATCTGGACAGTTGTTTAAACCAACTTTTACTACCACTTTAAATTTGAGATTTTCCCATTGTGTTAAGTGGAATAGGTTCTGGTAAACATTTTTTAATGGATTTCAACGCAATGTTTTCTGAATAGATCAAAATCTTCTTTTATTCAGATCTTTGTTTGAAGCCACATTTCATACAATGCTTTATTAGACTATGCAGACTTTTTTAGATGATAATTTGTGTCTTTAAGATCTGATAATCTGAAGTTGTCATCATATAACTATTGTCCAATCTTGCTACAATCATTTTGTTTTCATAACTATTGTCCAATCTTGCTACAGTCATTGTGTTTTCCCCTTAGCAACCCATTTTTACTTCGATAATGTAATATTTTCAAGTGAAACAAGATATTTCATAAGACTTAATGCAAATGACTCATTTTTGAGATTTAAGATTACAAAGGCATTTCTTTCTCGATATAAAATGCACAGATTAATTACTCACAATAAGACTAGGAACATTTATAAATTAAATAAGAGTTAGTAGTTGGGATAGTGCATTGGGTTGCCATTGATCCAATTTAAAATTGGGGTCATGAAGCAAAACCAGTTGAGAACCACTGATCTATGCGAGATGGGGTACATGCGAAATGATCTCCCGGATAATTTTCCATCCTAGGAAAGCGAACCCATTAAAGGAATATCGCAGAATAGGAATTAACTAGAATGTTTAATTCCATGAATCAGTCAAATAAATAGATTTAATCTCAATCTCTGTGGAATTCATATGTTATAGAACCGAGGCAGCATGGAGCTTAGCTTTCTCCTTGAGTCAAAACCTAATAGTTATTCAAACAAACATACTACAGCCTTTTCCCAATAAATGGACCAGTCTTGGTCAATTATTCTTTGATTTCTCTGCCTCCATTGCATGAAATGGTGTTATCTGGATCCAAGAAAGGCAGAGAAATTGATTTTTGTTGTCATTTTTCTCATTTTTCTTTCTCAAATAGCAATGGGAATTTTAAAATGGTTACAGTACAGTACAAATGACCTTTTAGGAAAGAACTGAAGACAGTGAAAGAGCAATTGTGTGATGTATTAACCTTGTAAACGATTTGTCAGTGCCATTCATGTAAACAACTACGCACATGAGTTATTAATCAGGAAAGCAAAGCGATGGCTGGCCCTTTTGTCACTTGTTCTTTTCTGAACATGAACAACTTCAGTCAACAATAAAGTTTTTACAGTTATATATTTTTTTACCCTTTACCATAGCTTAAAGCTGCCTTCCGAAACAGGGAGGGGAGGGGGGTCAGTATATGCTGTTTCTTTGTTTCTTCCCATTATATTGTTGAATTAAAGGCTAATGCTATTATGAATCAATAATTTATTTATAAAGCGCTTTAAAAACTATGCAAAACTATGTAATGCATAGGCCTACCCAAGAAAATGTACATTTCATACACAAAGCAAAATCTGTGACTTCGACCTTAGTGATCTTTTGGAGGACTGAATATTTAAAAGATCCCTGATATACTCAGGAGCAAAACCATGGATGGCTTTAAAAGGGAATAACTCAATTCATTGTTTAATCAGTAGCCAGTGGAGAGAGGCCACAATTGGAGTTATAGGGTATCTCTTCTAGTATTTGTCAGCAGTCTGGCCGCAGCATTTTGAACTAGTTGTAACCTCGACAAGGATGACTGACAAACCCCTGCATATAACACATTACAGTAGTCCAATCGTGAGGATATAAAAGCATGTATAACTTTAAGATCATTCTTGGATAAAACTAACTTCAATTTTGCAATCCTCCTCGATTGAAAGAAACTTTTTTTTTTTTTACCACTGTGTTTATGAAGGTCAGGTCAAATAAAATGAGAATAAAAAGCTATGCCTATAAGTGGCATGACTTTTTACACAGGATGTAAACTGCCCCAAGGTCTTTACTGGAGTTCACAACATGCTTCTCTTCCCAAAAAGTATTTGTATTATTTAACATTGTCAAGGTATAGACTGGGTTTCTTTAACAAGGGCTCCATTACCGCATGTGTCAAACTTGGTGGCATACAACCCTCAGCCAAACTTTTGTTCATAATTGATCAAATATATGGACCAATAGTTTCAGAAACTTTAATTAAAAGACTAGTTGGGATCACATAATTTACAGATGAAGTAACTTTTAAGGTACCCATGATCTCTGTGATCTCAGAAAGCAACATCATCTTAAAGGCTCTAAACGAGCCAGAGGGAGCAGAAACAACAGCAGGATCTAACTTCACTGGTGCGATCACAGAGAGAATACCATTTATTTCCGATTTGAAGCTTGTGACATATAAATGCGCACATCAACTCGATCACATTTAGCATTCATGTAAACACTATGTTCAGATTCATCAATCGGAAGGAATTCAGTCCGATTGAAACAAAAGTTGTGCATGTAAACATAGCCAATGATTCTTAGAAAAATATTTTTTTGTTGTTTTTGCTGCTTGCTAAGATTTAGTCAAAGCATCCCTCAGCATAGAATAAGAAATCTGCAAAGGGGCTGCATGTTAAATCAAAATTAAACTACGTGATTTAGAAAGGCCGCACATTTGTTTTTTTATGCACAGCTTGTCAGTGAAGGCTCTGTGATCAGTAGTAAATGGTGCTCCATCTGAAAGCCAGTGGGTGCTCTCGTGCAGAAACAACAAAAATCCCTATGGGCATCATACTATTGCTGTAGCTGAATAAAGAGAATATTAAAACACTTTGATTAAACATGACTAATAAACGCATGACTACAACAATATATGGTTTATCTGAGTTCTTCAAACCTTTATATCACTGTATAGAATAATTTGAAATAATATGTTGTGTGCCTTCTTCTGTGTTAGAAGCCACATCTACATCTGGTAACACTTTGTTTTACAGTGTCCTTGTTATACGTTACATGTACTTATTGTAGTGATGACAGTAAATTATGCGTAATTGAATGCAACTGACCCGAACCCTAAGTTCATGTTGTTAGTTCATATTACTCGGTACTGAACAGTATAATTACACTTTAGCAAGGATACCTTAAAATAAGCTGTAATCCTACATTTGAATTCCAATTAATGAAAAAATGATTTCTTTCACTTATATTTTCACGGTGTCACAACTAAGTGTTTTTGTTACCCAAAGTAAACATCTACGGCATTTGCAACAGACTGCAACTCCCTACATATAGATTAGTAGCAGTTTACAAAGGTTTATTTTATGAACTATATTAGTTAACGTGTACCAGCAATAAACAATATTTCTACAGCATTTATTAGTCTAACCTCCTGTTTCAAAGACAAGGCTTATGCCTAGTCCCACACTAAAATGCATGTTTGAGCTGTTTTAACTGAAAGCAACTTCCACTGACATATCTTAAAATTTTGATAAAATATGCCACTCTCAAATCACATAAATACACAAAGTAAACAAGGAACTAAAGAAGGATTAAACAAGGATTAAAGTTGCGCTGTATTCAATAATTGTATCCCTTTAACCCCTTCAGACCTGAATTATGTTACCAATTTCTGAAAAATATAAAAGTACATTTTCCCAGCTCTTGATGCTTCTATAAATGAGACCAAATACAAATATTACAAATTTCAATACTCTTTAATTGCAATTTTTTTTGTCCATTTCAATGGACGTCAGGTCAAAACAGGAGTACTTCAAAAAAAGTTACCAACATGAAATAAAATTATAAACATAACAATTGTTGGTCTATACTTTAAGCTTATAATATATTGCCTTTTTTTACTTTAATTTAACATTTCAACTTTAATTTTGAGGTTTTTGTTTGACAGATTTCACATTGATTGTAACAAACTAAATAAACCTAGGAATCAAGTTATGTTAGTCATTTCCTGTGGGCATCTTTGAAAAAATTTCTCTGTGACACAAAGCAGTAGTGCACCTTGCACTTATCACAGAAGATGTGTGTTTTCCCAGAACAACCTTCCAATTTGCATCTTGTTGCTTCTTTTTTTGTATCATAATTTGGCAGGTGGTCAACCATATCTTTTTGGACTTCAAGAACTGGCCGCCATTCCCTTGCCACTCTCTTTTGTCCAGCTTCATCATGTGGAGTTTGAGAGGTACTGGCTTCGTTAGAATTGCTTGGCCTCCCTCGTTTTTTTTAACCCTGTGGCTTCCCAGAACGCACAAGCACTTCGGCCACATTCATTTTGAATTCAAGGAGATCCATGAATTTCTGTGGCTGAGTTCCTTTGTATTCAATGTCCCTGCGATACTCAAGCCAGCTATTCACTACAGCAACATCAAAAGCATGAGTAATCATGCGCAGTGGCCATTTGCGGGACTTGATATCAATCCTGTAAAGGCTGATCAGCTGATCAAGCTTGTCCACCCCTCCCATGCCCCTGTTGTATTTCTTCACAACCTCTGGACGCTTGACCTTCTCAAACTTCCTCTCTTTCTTATCAAACCTCTCAACTTCATCTTCATCTCCAACACCAACAAAGTTGGAGGCCAGTACAACAGATCGGTTATCAAACCACTTCACTAGAACAACTTTTCCATCCCTACTTCTAACTTCATCATGGTTTCCCCGTGTTTTCTTAGACATTTCCTTGTCTGTCTTCAGTGGCGGATTTGCAAAGCGGCAAAGCCTTGCTGTTCCAGCAGCATGGATTTTCTTTTCTGCAAGAACTTCAAGGACATTGTAGGTGGTGAAATAGTTGTCAAAAAAGAGCTTGTGGTTGGGACCCTGGATTCTCTGGCACAGGTGGAAGACAACAGAAGCTCCATGCCCTAGAACCTTTTTACTTTGCTCAGAAAGCTCTGTTGTGGCACCTTGATAGATGAGGAAATCATAAGCAAGCCCACTTTTGCCACAGAGGAAATAGATCTTCACTCCCCATGGTGTAGGTTTCCCTTTGATATACTGGAGCACAGAGAGTTTTCCTCTGAAAGGCACAATCTGCTCATCAATACAGAGATCTTCCTCCAGTTGTAGCTGCAGAGAGCGTTTCCTTATGGACTCATAGATTGGTCTGACCTTGAAGAAAACATCAGTGTCTCCAGGAGGCCT
The DNA here is from genome assembly GCA_030578275.1 of Meda fulgida. Lineage (NCBI taxonomy): Eukaryota > Metazoa > Chordata > Actinopteri > Cypriniformes > Leuciscidae > Meda > Meda fulgida. The sequence continues at coordinate 8,052,874 of CM060620.1, forward strand.
CTCATGGTTGTTCACAACATGCAGGTTGGAGCGGAGTTGAAAAAAACGATCTCGAGACATGGTTTCCTTGAAAATTCCAATATTGATACTGGAGGACCAGTACATTCTCACTCTTGGAAGACCAAGCACTCCCATTGCCATATGTAGCCCGATAAGGACTTCAATCTCAGAAGCTGAGGCATGTTTATACCCCCTGACTCCATTTTGTTCTGCATATATGTTGGTCATTGTGCTCATCAGCTCAAACATCTGACTTGGAACATACTGCTTGAAGTAGCCGTGTGGTGTTAGTGGCTCAGGGGGGTCAGTGGTGGGACTTTCCCACGTTGTTTCTACTGGGGTAAAGCGGGTGTGACGACGCCACTGAATATCACTCTTTTGTGTGATGTTTGTAAAAGGATCATCACCAAGTACTGGTTCTACATCTCCCTCATGCTCATAATCTTCTCTGTCTTCTTGATTCTGACTTTCCTCTGCCTCCATCTCAATTTCTTCCCCTACTACTGGTATTGACTCATCTCTGTCCTCCCCTGAAATTATTACCAAAAACCTGTCCCTTACAAACAACTTCATACAAGTTTTATATTGTAATTTATTTTTTACAGGACAGAAATGAAACTGTATATCCAATAAAACATTATTCAATACATTTAGGGCCATCTAATTGTGTGAAAAGTCTTAACTAACTAACTTTCCCTAGTTTTCATTCTACACTTACCAATTTTTGGAGATCTAGCATCATCTGCATTTCCATCTCCATCTTCCTCATCACTCCACATAAAATCAACATCTGAGATATTTCCATCAGCTATAAGTTCAAGCACTTCAAGAACTGTATATTCTGCATATTAAATAGTTAAAAAAATTAGTATTGTGATAAAGATTTCTTTTTATATAAGAAATGTCAATCAGCATTACTGGAAATGTGATTTTAGAAACAGGTGTTTGAACCCACTGTCCATTCTAATGGACAGACACATTTGAAAAAATCCTGATTTAAAACTTGCAATTCTACAAATGATTTTTAACTTTAATTAATAAGTTCAATCCTTCTATTTTACAGACAAACTATGAAATACTGGCAAACATATACACAAATTTGAATAAAACCATAGAAAATGTTGCTTACTTCTATGCTTGGAGTGAAGTGCTGCCATGCTTCTCTTCAATGTAGTGTTTTTTTTTTTTTTTAAATTACCACATGCAGAGCTTCACTGCCATTTGATTGGATGACAAGCGTCCAATCTCATGGACTGCAGGCTTTAAACTAGGTGAAATGCTCCAGAAGTGAAAAAAAAAGGGCTGACATGTGATGTCCACTGTAATGGACGGAGGGTCCGAATGGGTTAAACTCATATTTGATCATGAAAATTACATATAAACATTTATTCCTTGAAAAAAATGCATACCTTAAAATAGCTTGAATGTAACTCTACACCCTTGCCTCATTTAGTATATGATTCTATGAATATGTAAATGAGCCCCTCCACCACTCACTCACACCAGCTCAGAGATCCACTTGTTGACGATCACGTGACGTCAGAAACACCACCGATTTATAACCACGATTTTGAGACTGTCTTTGGTTCGCTGCAGTTTTAAAGAGAAAATACTCAGCAATGGTGCTGACTTATGAATTTGCACATGGTTTGTCTTAAAGCATAGACTCCACATAGACATAGCAACATTAAAAGCTTGATTTTCACCAAAGAGGGACTTTTACAGACACACGTGAGGTAAATATGGAAACAATCACAAACTCTGGACATTAATACAGTGAAAATTTAAACAATGTTACAGAATACAAACTATAAGTACTTGAATGCATCAAACTAAAGTAAAACAAAATAAAAGATAATGTCATTATCTTAATTATATTATATTATATTATATTACTCAAATTGTGTGTAAAACATTTATTCTTCTAACTTGACTGAGTTGGTTGTTTGTTGATAAAAAAAGGTAAATTGGGTTCAAAATGCCTTTAAAATGGATCTGGAAATGGAACATCACATGGAAATGGAGCATGAATTTAAATTGGATTGAAAAAAAATGCAGAGGAGATTTTGCCCCCTCATTTCTGAAGTCCCTCTACTGTATTAAATACATCTTCATGGCGGATTGGCACAAAGATATATAACAATAGACTGAGCTGAGCAAATGAAATATTCCTTGACCTTCATTGTAATCCTGTAATGTCTCTGTCCCCTCAGAAAGTCATGAGAGAGAAAATAACTTTGAAGAGAATGAAAAACAGCATATAACAGAAGGTCAGACAGCCTTCATTTTCCACACTAAGTTCTCATATTCTTGAAAGTGCTGTGCAGTGGCTATACAAAATTATTTTGGATCAGGCAAATGGTTTAAAGTGATTTGAGATTTTTTTAAGATTAATCTCTCAGGTAAAAAAATGAGGGTTTCTATAATTAGTAGCATTCAACAGTTCCTGTCCTCTAGGGATTGTAATAAAGAATCCTTCTTTCAAACATAGTCACTTTTGCCTTCCTTCTCTTTTCAGGGCAGGTGGCCAAGAGGAACACTGCTGTCAGTGGTGTTGAGGCGTGACTGAAGCTAATTATGACTTGTCACTACTTCTACACATCCAGTGACATCTCACTTACAAGTAGACTGCTTCTTTTCACAAAGATGGCAGCATTTTTTTCTCAAATATGTAAGAATTGAATTTGTCACTCGATGTGTAAAAAATGTTTTGTAGAATCTCAAAAAATGACATCCATTTTTGTTGTTGTTATTTTAGTCTTTCTCTTTATTCATTCAAAGTACTGTAATAGGAAATGTAGTATGACTGAAATTAACTGCTGCCTGTCACTAACATGACAGCCATTGGAAATAATTAACATTTACCAGTTATAACACGACAGCATTGCTCTGCTCTAAAGAGCATTTTAGGGTATTATGCTCCTCCAACTTGAAGTCCATTGTAAGAGGTAGGCAACTAAGTTATACTGATAAAATATATAAAACTAAAAATTTCTAGTTTCAACCAGATTCTAAGCTTGATATTATAAGCTTTAATATTGCAGAAAGGCTCAGAATGCCCTGAGTTGAGTTGGCTGAAGCGGTCACCATTCTGTTCAGTTTATTTTTTGTTTTCACTGCCCAAAGATGAGCATGTGAAGAATCAGTGGTTAAAATTCATCTTTACCACCATACCACAGTAGTATAATGCTAAACTTTTGCTGTGTTCACTTCAGTTTACTGACGACCTTGAGACATCGCAAACAGCTTGCTCTTGAAAGATGACGTTTAAAATACTTAGTTTTGGGTTGTATATTCCCAGATAGCACAAGTCTATTTGATGTGATGTTTACATCTGGAAGACGTATTTTTAAGAGTGTTTGCTCATCTGCAATACGTCTATAGGACGTTTCCTGTCAGATGTCAAATAGACGTTTAGAAGATGTCTTTAAGATGTAATGATTTAGAATGCATGTTAAACTGACATCTTCTAAACGTCTATTTGACATCTGACAGGAAACGTCCTATAAACGTATTGCAGATGAGCAAACACTCTTAAAAATATGTCTTCCAGATGTAAACATCACATCAAATAGACTTGTGCAATCTGGGTTGTGTTTGTCTCCTGCTAACTGGTTAACTCGCATTATTACTGTCTTAACTGAAATACTTCTGCTAATCAGTTGTGGGCCACTATTACCTAAAAATGTGTCTATTAATGCAGATTGTCTGTCGTTCTCACTATTTGGAGGAAAGTATAAGCATGGAGCAAGATTTGTTTTACCTACGTTTGTTTCATCAGTCATTCACGCTAGAGATCGGCTAATATATGCACTGTTATTGATACAGTTTCTACATGTTCACCGCAATAAATTAGAAAAATACTAGGTAAATAAATAAATAAAAGTAAAATAATCGGTTTGTTGATGGACATGCACTTGTTAATGCTGATGGTGAGGAATTACAGTTGCAACATCTTATAATGTACCTCAAACTAAGTAGCCATGAGATGGAGGTTCGAGTTGAATAACTAGTTCTTTCAATGTTTCATCATCGGACTCGTGGTCAGATTGATGTGATATGGTAAAATCAATGTCATTGTTACTGTGTTTAGTTTATGGTGTAGGAAGCCTCCAACCCGATCTCACGGGAATTCGTACGAATTCTACGAGGTGGCTAATTCGTACGAATTCATACGACCTCACTCCTACGATGTAGTACGATCTGGGCTAAAACTTACATATTTGACGATTTGGCCAATTCGTATGAATTCGTACGAATGACCTATCCCTGACACCGCCCCTAAACCTACCCATCACGTGGGTTTAGACAAATCGTACAAATTCGTACGAGTGAGGTCGTACGAATTTGTACGAATTAGCCACTTTTTAATCACTCGTACGAATTCGTACGAATTGGTCGTGAGATAGCGTTCAGGACAGCTGACGTTGTTATGGCAATGGGAGTTTTTGTTTTCGACTCGTGCTGTACATGGTAGACCATTCACACTAGACTGAGCTGTCTGGCCAATCAGCAGAGTAGCTCGCGGAAAGAAGGGATTTAGAGACATTGATTCATCTGACGTCGTTTGAGAATCATTGAAAATGTGGTGATGTGCAACTGTATATTATGAGAAAATGAAACATAACAGGTGCATAATAGGGGCACTTTTTTGTATTTTTATTATTTAAAAAAAAATCTTAAAGTAATACTGTTAGCTTAGCAACATATTAATGTAAAACTTTTTTTGAATCAACGAGTTAAGTCTTCTGTGTAGTGTGTTTTATGAGGTGTGAGCATTGCTGCTTATCTAATGCATCCAAAATCAGTCGTTTATTAAGTTATGATGGTTTGCATGTTACAGTACCTTAGCCAGATGAAATTAAGGCAGCTCACTAGGTTTTGGTAATTGTGAAAAGCTTTTGTGACCTGTGAAACCTATTTTGTGTGAATAAAATGGCTAATTATACAGATGTAACTTTATTTTCCCAAGTTGGTACTCAACCAGTTGGGGGGTGTATTTGCTGCATTTACCGCTAAGAGGCGCTACAATCACCGACTTTGAAAATTGTCAGTTTATTCTCTCTCGCTATCTCTTCTCTCTATCGTAATCTGCCGCGGCTCCTTGAGAACTGGTATCAGATATATCAGATAGTATACATGTAGATAACGAAAAATATGCATTGGGATTGGCATTTAAACACATTCTGAACTCTATTGGAGTTAGACAACACGTATCAGGACCTACTCATTGTCGTAATCATACGCTAGATCTAATATTATCACATGGAATCAATGTTGATGCCGTTGAAATTGTACATCAGAGTGATAACATCTCAGATCATTATATAGTCTTGTTTATACTTCATTTAGCTAAGGCTGCAAAGTCGACTCCATGTTACACATATGTTAGACATATCACTTCTGCCACTAAAGATCACTTTATTAATAATATTCCTGATCAGTTTCATCTCCTCAGCATCCCAGATTTGTTTTTTTATTTTTTTATTTTACCTTTATTTAAACAGGAGAGAACCTCACTGAGATTAAAATCTCTTTTACAGGAGTGTCCTGGCCAAGATAGGCGGCCCAATTGTTCAAACACACATATAACAATAAAACAATACAACACACAATAAATTACTATTAAAAAAATACAACCTCAGAAGCATTTGCAAATCATTAAATCTTTCTCTAGCGCATATATAAGTGTTCTAAAATTGCTGAAAGACACCAGATGATTCAGCCTCAATGTCTTTTGTAGAGTTCCATTCTGAAGGTGCAGCATAGTTAAAAGCAGTTTTACCTAAATTAGTTCTAACTCGAGGTACATGCAGATTATAATAAAACTGTGAACACGGTGAATAGTTACCTGCTACTTTTTGCTTAAGCATACAACAAAGATAAGATGGTAAAACCCCCAAATTGCTTTGTATATCAATGAGTACCAGTGCATTTTCCTTCGTACAGCAAGAGAAGACCAAGAAACTGTATTGTATAATAAACAATGATGTGTGGAAAATGTGCAATTCGTAATAAATCTTAAGGCACCATGATACACAGCATCTAGGGAGGCAAGAATATAAGAGGGAGCATGCTGGTACACTACATCCTCATAATCAAGAATCGGCAAGAAAGTTGCAGACACAAGCTTCTTCCTTGCATTAAATGAAAGCAAGACTTATTTCTAAAGTAAAATCGCAACTTCTTTAATTTTTGTTTCAAGTAATTAATGTGAAGTAAATTTTAATATGTCATCAATTATGATGCCCAGGTATTTATACTCTGACACTAATGTAATCGGTTTTCCTTGTAAAGTTTGAAGAATAATAGAACTGTCTAAGGAATTTCTAGAATTGGAGAGCCACATGAATTTTGTTTTCTCAGCATTTAAGACCAACTTTAAAGTAAAAAAAACCTTGTCTGGATAGTATCAAATACTGACTGTAAATCTCTCAAAGCTTCTTGTTTTGTAGGAGCAGAGCAATAGATAACAGTGTCATCTGCATAAAAGTGAAACCTTGCTTTTTCAATATTAACATCAAGACAGTTTATATAGTAAATAGTAATGGCCCCAATACAGATCCTTGGGGAACTACCGAATTTGATACCTTGCACCTGCACACATTGGGTTCTTCCCTTTAAATACAGTTAGGTCCATATATATTTGGACACAAGCACAATTTTTTCTTACTTTTGGTTCTGTGTGCCACCAGAATAAAATTAAAATGAAACAATCAAGATGTATTTGAAGTGCAGACTTTCAGCTTTAATTCAAGGGGTTGAACAAAAATATCAAGTAAACATTTTAGGAACTGCAACCATTTTTATACACAGTACCCCCATTTTCAGGGGCTCAAATGTAATTGGACAAATTAATATAATCATAAATAAAATGTTCATTTTTAATATTTTGTTGAGAATCCTTTGCAGGCAATGACTGCTTGAAGTCTGGAACTCATAGACATCACCAAAGACTGGGTTTCCTGCTTTTGCCAGGCCTTAACTGCAACTGTCTTCAGCTGTTGTTTGTTTGTAGGTCTTTCTGCCTTTAGTTTACCTTCAACAAGTGAAATGCATGCTCAATCGGGTTGAGATCAGCTGATTGACTCGGCCATTGCAGAATATTCCACTTCTTTTCCTTGAAAAACTCCTGGGTTGCTTTTGCAGTGTGTTTTGGATCATTGTCCATCTGTACTGTGAAGCGCCGTCCAACCAACTTTGCTGCATTTGGCTTAATCTGGGCGGACAGTATATTCCTATACACTTCAGAATTCATCCGGCTGCTTCTGTCTTCTGTCACATCATCAATAAACACCAGTGATCCAGTGCCACTGGAAGCCATGCATGCCCATGCCATCACACTGCCTCCACCATGTTTTACAGAAGATGTTGTATTCTTTGGATCATGAGCTGTTCCAAGCTTTCTCCATACTTTTTTCTTCCCGTCATTTTGGTACAGGTTGATCTTAGTTTCATCCGTCCAAAGAATGCTTTTCCAGAACTGATCAGGCTTTTTTAGATGCTTTTTGGCAAAGTCTAATCTGGCCTTTCTATTCTTGATGCTTATTAATGGTTTGCACCTTGTGGTGAACCCTCTGTATTTGCTCTCGTGAAGTCTTCTCTTGATTGTAGACTTTGAAAATGACACGCCTACCTCCTGGAGAGAGTCCTTCACTTGGCTAGATGTTGTGAATGGGTTTTTCTTTACCATGGAGAGGATCCTGCGATCATCAACCACTGTTGTTTTCCGTGTTTTCTTGTTTATCTCTCGAATGGATTTATTTTGTTTTTGAAGCCTAATGATGGCCTGTTTTACTTGCATGGAGAGTTCCTTTGAACGCATGATGTATGTTCACAGCAATATACTCCAAATGCAAATACCACACTTAGAATCAACTCCAGACCTTTTACCTGTTTAATTGATGAAGAAATAACGAAGGAATAGCCCACACCTGTCCATGAAATCGCTTTTGATTCAATTGTCCAATTACTTTTGGTCCCGTAAAAAAGGGGGGGGGGGGGGGCTCTCTCAAGAGCTGTAATTCCTAAACCCTTCCTCCAATTTGGATGTAAATACCCTCAATTTAAACCTGAGAGTGTGCACTTTCAGCCCATATCCATTGAATAACTATAGCTTGAATATGTGTTGGTAAATACCTGAAAAAAAGAAAAATTGTGCCTGTGTCCAAATATATATGGACCTAACTGTATGTTTTAAACCACAAGACTACATTAACTGACAATCCGACACTTCTAAGTCTATCCAGCAATATATCATGGTCCACAGTGTCAAACGCTTTAGATAAATCAATAAAAAAGACATGCACAGTGTTGTTTTTCATCTAAGGACCCTACAAGGTTGTTTATAACTTTTAGGACAGCCGTAATAGTGCTGTGTCTTTTACGAAATCCCAATTGGTTGGTAGTCAAAAGCTTATGAATCTGTAAATACTGTGTCAGTTGATGACTGATAATTCTTTCCAAAGGTTTTGACAAAATACAAAGCTTCGAAATCGGTCTGTAGTTATCTAATGAAGTAGAGTCGCCCCCTTTCAACAAAGGAACCACGAATGCAGACTTCAAGATCTGCAGAATTTTATTGGTTGTTGAAGAAAGATTGAACAGATGCGTCAATGGTGGTGAGATAATATCAGCCGCTAGTTTTAAAAACAATGGTTCAATAATATCAGAACCTGATGATGTATTTACGTCTAGATCTTTTAATACAGAGCAAACATCAGAAAAGTTAATATGATTAAAAACAAACTCTGTTGTCCATAAATTATGCTCTGCGTTAAGGAATTCAGAATTTACAGTATAATTATTAATCTGAGACCTAGATCCAATAAAGTGACTACATTAACAGTTGAGCATTTGTGATTCATCTACTATTTTAGTACAATCTTTTGTTATACAAGGGGGAAGACCTGGAACAGATCCATTACCATTCAAAAGCTTCACATTTTTCCAAAACTTACTAGTATTTTCTGAAGCTTTATCAAGAAAATACTCTGCTTTTGCCTTTCTGATTGTAACTGTACATTTGTTGCGAAACTGTTTAAAATACAACCAATCAGGATTTAAGTTGGTTTGTCTGGCCTTAGCCCATGCAGCATCTCGCTCATGAATAAGGTCAGACAATGTGGTTGAAAACCATGGATTATCCCGGCATTTGACTTTGTATTTTTTTAAAGGTGCATACTTGTTAATGATCAAAATAAAATTATCATAAAAAATATTTCTAAGCACTTTCAATATCCAGGATTGACATAATTATATTCCAATCAACTTAAACAAGGTCATCTAAAAAACCCTGTTTATTGAATTGTTTCATAGAGCGCTTGGTGATGATTCGTGGTTTCTGCTTGGGTAGTTTAGTGTCTCTAGCTACCGCAACAACACAATGATCACTAATATCATTTGCAAACACGGAAGCTTAAGAATATTTATGAGGGGCATTTGTGAGAACAAGATCCAATAATGTGGATTTTTCGGGGAATTTCAAATTAGGTCTGGTAGGTGAATCCACCAGTTGAAAAAGATTATAAATGTCACAGAACGCTTTAAAATCATCAGATACCTGGTGCATGCAATTCAAATTAAGATCACCCATTAATAGTAATTCTTTATAGTTCAAAGAAACCAAAGAGTGCATCAAAGAAGATAAAGCGTCGCTGGTAGCTGATGGAGGTCTGTAACAACCTACTATTGTGAGTTGACATGTCTTTGAAACAGACAAATTCAGAGCTAAAATTTCATGCTGTTTAACTATTGATTCAGAGAGTAGCATGGTAGTCTCATAGCATTCTTTAACGTAGATTGTAACCCCAGACATTAGTAGCATAAGAACTATAAATCTCTTTCGTCCAGCTGTTTTGTTTATTATATCATTTCTTTTAGTGGGCCCCACACGGGAAGAATAATTAATACAGTAGTTTACTTCCTTAGTTAAAGCACACCTAATCAAATCTGCATATAAAAGTCAAAGGAAACAACTTAAACTGATTTTGTTTAGAGAGAGCAATGTTTGTAAACAGTCCACTGCGTGTCCAGCTGTCGACATGTACAAATGGTGAATTGCACGTAAACGATGAGTCATAAACAGACCTACTGTCTCCAATGTAAACTTGACTAGGCAAACTGAAGAGTAGACCCGCAAGGAGCGTGCATGCAGTTATTAAATGCCACATTGTCCTTAGGAGACCCCAGCCGTAGAACTCTGATAACCTCATAGGACGAGGCAGCGCGTACTGAGAATCCTCCACAACACAGATCCTCCGTCGGCAGACAATCCTCCACAACACAGATCCTCTGTCAGCAGACAATCCTCCACAACACAGATCCTCCGTCGGCAGACAATCCTCCACAACACAGATCCTCCGTCGGCAGACAATCCTCCACAACACAGATCCTCCGTCGGCAGACAACACTGCAAGCTTGAGCCGCAAAACTGATGAAGATACCGCCACAGCTAGGCAACCGCAGACAAGCCCAAGCCTACCGCCACCGCTGAAGTTCAAATCCGTGCACGCCTGCAGCGAAACACAGATCTCCCCCGGACCAGGCCGAAGATCCGATGCTCAACCGTCACGAAATCACACAACGCTGCTCACAAACAAATCCACGCCGTCACAAAGTCACACGACGCTGCTCAAGTTCATGTGTGTTTCTAATAATCAATAAACTTCTATTGATTAGAAACTGCTCAAGTTCATGTGTGTTTATAATAATCAATAGACTTCTAAAACTAGATTTTGAAGCAACAACAGTCCAACTAGGGTAAAATGATAAAACCAGACAACAGTGCACAAACACCAACTGACTAGGGAGCAGCCATCTTGGATTGTAAATTGTGTAAAAAAATGCACTTCTTTACTTACAAGATTGATAATATCAGGGAGAAAATGATAACTATGCCATGTCGTCTACAGTATTGCATCAGGCAGTGCATTGTAGTTTCCTTGAGGAAAAAATTTAATTCATTCATTGCTATAGGAGAGGAAGAATTTTCCAAACTCATTAAATCATCTAAATCGACAAGTATGCTAGACCCTTATCGACTAAGTTATTGAAAGAGATGCTTCCAGAGGTCATAGATCCTTAATCCTTAATATCATTAATTCATCTTTGTCATTAGGATACGTACCAAAAACTTTTAAGCTGTCTATGATTAAACCGCTTGTTAAAAAACTGCAACTTGATCCTGCAGAATTAGTCAATTACAGGCCGACATCGAATCTACCTTATCTGTCAAATATACTAGAAAAGGAAGTATCCTCACAACTATGTTCCTTTCTAGAAAGAAATGGTATCTGCAAGGATTTTCAGTCAGGATATAGACCGTACCATAGTACTGAGACAGCTCTCATTAGAATCACAAATGATTTGCTTTTATCATCCGATTGTGGTTGTATCTCTCTATTAGTGCTACTCAATCTTAGTGCTGTTTTTGTCCCTCGTTAATTAGATGTTATGTCTAATAATATTCCTAGACAAATAACAAGTTTTGCAATCATGTGTGTGTCAATACAGTAACGGGAATTGCAAAAGAAAAGGAACAGACAACCCACAATTTAATTGAACGGTTTTAATTCTTCAACTATAATAAATTTAAGTAGTTGTAAATAATAAAGTAATAAAGAAATGAGGTAATACAATGTAGCAAGAAGAATCAGACCAACAGTCAATCTGGTGGAGAGGAAGGAGCAAGAGAGTGGTGCTTAAATAAAAAAAAACTGAATATAACAAAAACAACCCTTCAAGTAAAGTTAAAGAACTAAACTAACTATCAACAAAAGATGTAGAAAGGAACGTCTTCCGCGTAGAGATGCTATAACTAAACTATACTAACTAAACAAACAAAAACATACATAATTAGCACCACTCCTAACACTAGTGCGTCTAATACATTTAATTGAAAACTACGTGTGCAAATATAGGTCGCGACCTGCTTACCTGACTCACAACCTCTCCCGCCAGTCTACATAGTGTTGGACGGTGAACTGAGATAGAAATTTCATGAGAGCAACAAACATTTAACTGTGCACATCAAGCACATATCAAGAGCACACATATCAAGAGCACACACATAAAGAGCACAAACACATTCTAGCAAAATCAGATCGTAAAAGCAGCGAACCCCAGACACTGATCAGTCTCTCAGGCTGGTCTCTCAAACGAGAAAACCGTCCTCACAGAGCGTGCATGCACTTTCTCAACCCTGAGTCTGTCTCGACTGTCGCCGTTGAAGTTAGAGCCATTCATAAACTGCACGGCGACAGGCGATTGTCGAACAAACAAAGTACACAGACATACATGCATATGCAGCAACATATGCAAGAACAAAATTACGTAGCACGGCGTACATAACAGATACTATTGACCACAACATTCTTCTAAATAGACTTGAACATGATGTTGACATTAGTGGAATTGCATTAGCATTGTTTAAATCATACTTATCTGACCGTTATCATTTTGTAGCAGTAAATTAAGAGATTAGTTTTTACTTTTATGCTGACGATACTCAGCTATATATTTCTTCACGTCCTGACGAAACTTACCAATTCACAAAATTAACAGAATGCATAGCTGATATAAAAAAAAACTGGATGGCTAGTAATTTCCTACTACTTAATTCTGAAAAAAAAAAAAAAACAGACAGACATTATAATTATTGGACAAAAAACTTCCTCACATAATAACCTAGAATACTACTCAGTCAAGTCTTCGTCGTCGGTTAGTAACCTGGGTGTGCTCTTTGATACCAATCTTTCATTTGAAAGTCACGTGTCTAGTATCTGTAAAACCGCATTATCTAAATTACGTCATATGCTCTGAATGACAAATGCAGAACAATTAGTTAATGCATTCATGACATCAAGGCTGGATTATTGTAATGCTATTATGGGTGGTTGCCCTGCATGCTTAATAAACAAACTACAGCTGGTCCAAAACGCAGCAGCTAGAGTTCTTACTAGAAGCAGGAAGTATGACCATGTAGCTCGGTTTTGTCAAAACTGCATTGGCTCCCTATTAAACATTGTATACATTTTAAAATATTGCTGATTACTTACAAAGCACTAAATAATTTAGCTCCGCAGTACTTGAGCGAGCTCTTAACGCATTGTAGTCCTTCAAGTCTACTGCGATCTCAAAATTCCGGCCAGTTGATAATACCTAGAATATCAAAATCGACTGCTGGTGGTAGATACTTTTCCTATTTAGCACCTAAACTTTGGAACAGTCTTCCTAACATTGTCCGGGAAGCAGTCACACTCTGTTAGTTCTAAATCTGGATTAAAAACACATCTCTTCAACCTGGCATACACATAGAACACTATACATTCCTATTATTCAAATCAGTTAAATGATTATTAGGCTGCATAGATTAGGTCAGCCGGAACCGGGAACACTTCCTATAACACCTGATGTAATCGCTACATCATAAAAAGAATGGCATCTACACTAATTTTAGTCTTTCTGTTTATTCTGAGTTTAACTGTAATCAGCAGGATCCGGGCCGTAACCAGATCAGATGGTGTACTTGCACCTGGACACGACCACAACGCATTCCTGAAGTGTTAGCAGAGACTGTGCCAACTAGACTCTCCCCTGTGAAGGCCTCATCGACACGACAGCCATTGGCACTGATCCTCAACAAACTCGTCTCCATACACGCGTTATGACTCCGGTCTTCAAACAGATGAACTGAAAAATATAATGTTCCGATCCAATCTGTCCTCTGACCTGGCTGAGAGCTTTTAATGTTTTATCATTATATATAATAATAATAATATTAATAATAATAATAAATAAAAAAAAATAAAAAAAATAATAATAATAATAGATTTTATTTATAACGCACCTTTCATTCCAAAGAATCTCAAAGTGCTATATAAAAGAACAACAATAATAGCTACAGAAAACTAAAAACAATAAAAACAATAGAACAATCAGCACATAAAAGCCTTTCTAAATAGAAAAGTCTTCAGTTCTGCCTTGAAGGTGTCCAGGCTCTGTACTTCTCTCAGCTCACTCGGGAGGTGGTTCCAAAGCCGAGGTGCAGCTGAGCAGAATGCTCAGTCCCCCATAGTGCGAAGTCTTGTGGTCGGGACCTGAAGAAGTAGGTGACCTAATGATCTGAGAGTGCGGGAGGAGGATTTCAAGGTGATGAGTTCTTGTAGATAAGGTGGTGCATGGCCATTGATACATTTGTGTGTAAATAACAGAATTTTGAAATCGATCTGGAATGAAACAGGGAGCCAGTGGAGTGAGTGTAAGATGGGAGTTATGTGATCATATTTTCGGACTTTCATGAGGACTCTGGCAGCACTATTTTGGATGTATTGTAGCTTCTGCATGTTTCTGGCAGAAATCCCAATGAAGAGTCCGTTGCAGTAATCCAACCTAGTGGAAATAAAAGCATAAACAAGTTTCTCTGCATCCGAAAGAGTTAAAAGAGGACGTAGTATGGAGATATTTCGAAGATGGTTGAAGGAGGTTTTGCAAATATATTTAATGTGTTCGTTGAAGGTAAGCTGCGGGTCAAACCTAACCCCTAGGTTTGTAACAGAGGAGGAGAAAGTGATGGCTTGGTCGTCCAGGATGAATTGAGATACGGGATAGGAGTGAATCTGTTGTGGGGTTCCAACAAGTATTGCCTCAGTTTTTCCGGAATTTAGCTGGAGGAGGTTGCTAACCAACCATTCCTTTATCTCCAGAAGACATGTGTTGAGTCGCGACAAGATTGCGGAGGAGCTTGGAGCAGTTTTAATATAAAGTTGCAAATCATCCGCATAACATTGGAAGGATAGTCCATGTCTGCTGATGACAGAACCGAGGGGAAGCAGGTATAGAATTAATAGGATAGGGCCGAGAACCGACCCCTGCGGAACACCACACGTAACAGGGAGCAGCCTGGACTCATATTCTCCTAAAATGACTCGTTCAGTCCTGCCAGAGGTAGGACTGAAACCACTGCAGTGCTGTTCCCGATAGTCCAATTGTATTGTGGAGGCGGTCTTGAAGGATGGTATGGTCGACCGTGTCGAATGCCGCTGTTAGGTCGAGTAGAATGAGCAGTGATGGTGATCCTGAATCAGCTGCCATGAGAAGGTCATTTGTCACCCTTAGCAGAGCTGTTTCGGTGCTGTGGGCCGAACGAAAGCCTGATTGAAAAACCTCATATAAGTTATTGTGTTCTAGATGGTTGTGAAGCTGAATGGCGAATTCCTTCTCTAGAACCTTTGACAGAAAGGTGAGGTTGGAGATTGGTCTGTAGTTTCCCAGGACCTCTGGGTCTAGGGTTGGTTTCTTAAGTATCGGACGAATGACAGCAGCTTTAAGGGCAGGAGGGATAACGCCTGTTTTTAGTGAGAGATTAATAAACTCAGTGATGATTGGGCTGACACTGGAAATGAGCGACTTGAGCAAAACAGTCGG
Source organism: Meda fulgida (assembly GCA_030578275.1). Lineage (NCBI taxonomy): Eukaryota > Metazoa > Chordata > Actinopteri > Cypriniformes > Leuciscidae > Meda > Meda fulgida. Next base: position 8,068,300 of record CM060620.1, read on the forward strand.
GATGGGATCCAGGATGCAGGTGGACGGCTTCATTTTATTGATGATTTCCTCAATATGGCTCTGCTGAACCTCGGCAAAGTACGGAAGGATCGTCAATCCACCGGACAGGGGGTTGGAGAACGATGGAGACAGTGATGGAGAGCCAGATATTGAAGTGCGGATGTTATTGACTTTAGATCTAAAAAAGTCCATGAAGCTGTTGCATCGCTCCACTGTGGCTTCAGTGGATATAGATGATTTCGGCTTCAGGAGATTCTTTACTGTCGAAAAAAGCTGTTTAGAATTTCCAGTGTTCTTATTGATGAGGTTGGAATAAAATTTTGCGCGTGCACCCTTCAAGGACTTAAGATAAGCCTTTTGATGGTCACGGAATTCAAGATTGTGAACAGTTAGACCAGTCTGTTTACATCGTCGTTCCAGGATACGGCCCTCAGTTTTCATTTGCCACAGCTCCTTCGTGAACCAGGGTGCAGTTCGAAGTTGACTTCCCGTGTCCTGACAGGGGCATGGCGGTCGAAAACACTGCTCAATGATGTATTGTAGTGATCCACTAGTCCGTCCACTGTTGTAGAGACTGGGCAGTTTATATTGGACTCAAGGTCTGCGGTGAAGGAAGTTGGGTTTATTTGCTTCCAGTTCCGGAAAGATATTTGGCACTTTGGTCTAATGATGGGCAGTGAGAATGTAAGGGCCATAGAGACCAACTTGTGATCAGACACACGCAGATCTTTCACCTCCAGGTTGTTTATGGGGTCCGCGTCAGTAATGACAAGATCTAAGGTGTGGCCCTTGGTGTGCGTAGGAGCCTTCACATGTTGCTGGAGACCAAGACAATCGATCAGACTTATGAACTCTGTTGCAAGATGACAGGAGGGTTTGTCAATATGGATATTAAAATCACCAAGAATAACAATCCTGGTTGACATGGAACAGAGTGATGTAAGTAGATCATGTAATTCAGGCAGAAATGAGGAGTGTGGTTTGGGGGGACGGTATATGAGAAGCACTGTCATGGAGTATGGAGGTTTACATTTGAAGGCTAAACATTCCATTGAGGTAAGATCAGGCAGAGGCAAGGGAGAGAGTTTCAGTTCATCCTGTTAGATTACGGCCAAACCACCCCCACGTCCAGAGCTGCGTGATTTTTCCATATAGACATAACCCTGAGGGCAAGCTTCATTGAGTACTCAGAGGTCACCTGTTTTGTGCCAAGTTTTCACTAGGCACATGAAGTCTAATCCTCTATCCAGAATATGGTCATGGATAAGCAGTGATTTATTGGTAAGGGATTGTGTGTTGAATAATTCCATAGTGGCAGGAGACAGAGCTGATGGTGAAAGTCTCTGTAAGCTCCGCAGTACACTGTGGTCCACTCCGTGTTTTATATATAAGCGCGTTACGTGCAAATGATTTAGTTAGTGCTATTTGTGCATTCACGCGTTTGACGCGAATTTGCGTCTGCCGCCCGAGTTGAAAAATCTGAACTTTGGCGTCAAAGGCTGCTGCTGTCTTTTGGCTGCTGTCACGTGGTGAAGTATCCGGATGCTTCAATATGACTAAATGCCTGGTGTGGTTAATGCACAACAAAGCAAATATTTTATCACATAAAACTTGATTTCAATATATGAGACATTCATTTTGTATTGAATGCTATTTATTCCATATCTAGATTATATGAAATATTATTATAATGTAAAGACAACCAAAATACTAGTGCATAAGTTCATGTCTGGACAATGTTGTGTGAGAGAGAAAAAAAAATCACAGGACAGGTTATACTTTTGGAGGCTGGCTCCATTTATCATCAAAACAAAAATAAATGACATATTAGGTGGATGAGGGCGAGGGTGATCCTCGCTCCAATGCGGGACAACAGGTCATCAAGCTGGGCACGGAGCAGGCGGACGTACCGCTGAAAGCGGCCGTCATCCAGGCGCAGCTCTTGGAGCGAGCAAAGGTTGAAACTAGCCACTGGGTTCGCCTCCGAAGGGTCTGGTGGACACAAATACGGCAACGATGATCCCTACGCCGCTGTTCTGCTCTCCAGAGCAAATACAGAGCGGTGATTCTCCTGATGAATGCTCGACCAAAATAAAAAAGATGGCCGCCAACGGGTTTCGAATCCGACGCGCGTGACTCGCGTAAATTTCGCTTCAAACTTTTGTTTTTACGCGCGTCAGTTTCCCTCTTGACGCGCGAATTAACAAAGTGGTCAAGCGTCAAACTAGACGCGGTAGACGGGAAATGGACGCGCTATTCACGTCCGGTGTGAACGCACAGTAACACAGCCAAGGGAAATGCTTAAATAGTATCAGATTATTAAAGTCAAGCATTTTAATTAATAACAATAATTACATTTACACATTACAACATACTTTTGCTACATTCCAGTAGAGCCTCTGCACAGACGACAAAACCCGAAGGTACAAGATGATGAAGCTCGTCTTTAATCTGCTAAATTATTGTTTTGTGAATCATTCACGAAATTGAGATTTGAGAAAACAAAAAGCGAGGTAGCGTTTATTTGGAGTTTATTGAACACTTGGATGAGCAATACATGACATGAGTATGACAGATTCACAACACTGCTAGCCCAGCCCCCACCCTGTGCTACTCACTACATTATGATTTAGCTTAACTAATACTGCCACCTAGGGGACAATTCTAATATGACAGAGATAATCTTCCCCATCTACAACATTCCTTCCCCCTTAAGCTATTGTTAATGACTTTGTCATTTGTTTTGAAAATGTGAAAAGAATATAGTCCTTAAACAATTTATTTTTGTATGGTATTTAATTTTGATTTTGAGTCTTATTTGTGTTGTGGTAATGGGGGTCTTTTATTTTGAAGTTTACTGATATAACGTGCATGTGGTCTAAACATTTCAGTATGAATGAGACCCAGAAACACATGGTCATGCTATCCAAGGCTTACGGTTTGCGAGGAGTTTAAAAGGATTTAGCTCCTGGTTTGAAAGGAGAACAAGGTATGATTATAGACTTTGTTATCTTTATGTCCTTGTTTTGATTTATATTATTTGTTTTAAGATTTATGAATTGTTGCTTTGTATTATGTATAAGTCATTAATGTTACTTATTTGGTTTTAATGGATGTTTATTCATTTTCGGTATTTTGTTTTTCTTTTGTACAAGCTTTTATGTTAATTGTCAACGGACATAGTGTCCGACGGTGCCTTTATCTGTGATGACAGACATTCGAATAAAGTGTGGGAATCATCAGTTAAAGAGTCCAATCTTTCTTGAACCAGGCAGCTACAGCTATTGCCGCCTTCCTGGAACAAACATCTCAACAGAATACACTTCTTGTGAAAAAAGAAATCTCCCTGCATCAAATCAATTAAACATGTGTCAGTCATTCCTATTTAACTCTGACACTGAGTAACAATCAACATCAAAGTACAAGGCACATTTGTTGTTATTATTATTATTTTCTTTAACACTCATAGTCCTTAAAATAACCTGGCTTCGACACAGGTCTCAACGACCGTCGTGCCGGTGCAGTCGAAGATTGTGACTGCATTGGAGTACCTGGAGGTTGAATGTCCATCACTGATGGTTTGGGCTTTTCTGAAGCAGGTTTTGCCACTCCCTGAGTGTTTGCTTCTGGAACACAGGAGTTTCCCTCAGGAATGGAACTCTCTGACGCTGCAAAAGCTGCCGCTGGAGATTCAGACACCCCCAGGGGTTCCATGATCTTTGGTTCCACCACGTCCTTGTCCTCAGAACTTGCCAATATATGGTCGACGTGTCTGCGCACAATGTTGCCATCTGCCAGCATGACCTTGTAGGAGACAGGATCTGTTATCTTGGTAATGAACTCAGGGATCCACTTAGTTCCATGCCTGAAATTCCTTTGATCACTGCGTCTCCCTCCTGGAAACTTCTCCCTGAACCTTGCCTGTCATGATGTTTCTTTTGAATGCTCTGTTTCCGTTCCACCTTCATTCTGTGGTCCGGAGGAATTAGGTCTAATGTCGATCTCAACTTCCTGCCTTGTAACATTTCAGCAGGCGACAGCCCAGTGGTGGACTGTGGTGTAATGCGGTAACTATACAGCACCCTTGACACCTTAGTGAACAGGCTTCCGTCACCTGCCTTCTTCATCATTGATTTAAATGTCTGGACTGCGTGCTCAGTACAACCATTGGAGGAAGCATAATAAGGAGCAGAAGTGATGTGTTCGATCCCATTTTTCTGCATGATTTCTCTGAATTCTGCACTCAAAAAACAGGAGCCGTTATCGGACACAATTGTCTCTGGTATTCCTTGATTGCTAAATCTTTTCCTTAGACATTCAATCATGATGTCTGAAGTTGAGGTCGTTACAGGGTAAACATCCATCTATTTGGAATGCGCGTCCATCAGGATCAAAAACATGTGTCCCATAAAAGGTCCCGCATAGTCAATGTGTAACCTTTGCCATGGTTTGCTCAGCCACTCCCAGGGATGAAGAGTTGCTGGAGCTGGCGAGTTACGGTGTTCTTGGCATGTGACACATCTTTTAACTACAGCTTCAATGTCTGCATCTAACTTTGGCCACCAGAAGTAGCTTCGCTCTAATGCCTTCATTCTAGTGATGCCGATGTGACCGTGATGTATCAAGGCGTCCGATCCTGGCGGCGGCACCACTGCGCGTGAGCCCCACAGTCCAGATCTATCTTGCACACCTAACTCTGTTTTCCTAACAGCATATGGTTGGAAAGGGTTCCGGTCTTGTGGCGGCCAAACATGTTGGACGAACTGCGTCACTCTCGACAACACAGGATCTCTGCTTGTCCATCTGCTCATTTCAACTGCTGAGACGAGGTTCACATCCTCCATCATCAGCACTCGTTCCTCCTGCTCCCTCTTGACAGACTGTTGATGTAGAGGGAGTCGACTCAATGCATTTGCATTGCTATGATGTTTTCCTGGCTTGTAAACAATCTGGTACTTATACGCTCTCAAGGTTACTGCCAAAGCTGTATATGAGGGGAAGCCATTTGAGGCACATCCTTCATCTCATTGATGAGAGACAGTAAAGGTTTATGGTCAGTGCAAAGGACAAATCTTCTTCCATATAAATATTTGTGGAAACACTGACTGCCAAATATCACCGCCAGACCTTCTTTGTCCAGTTGTGAGTAGCACGATTCAGCTGACATTAGTGTCCTAGACATGAAGCTGATCGGTCTCTCCTGTCCGTTTGGCATGCGTTGCGATAACACTACACTCACTCCATTAGGAGAAGCGTCGCAGGACAGGTTCAGATCTTTTTGGCTGTCATAATGCACTAACACAACAGATGACTGCATGAGTCGCTTAGACACCTCAAAAGCTCTCTCCTGTTCTGCCTCCCATTTCCAGGTGGTTTCTTTTGAGGGCGATAACAATGTTGACAGGTGTGGCAGGAACCTGTTGAAATAGTTGAGCAGTCCTAGGTACGCTCTCAGTTCTGTGACATTGGTCGGTGCTAGTGCTTCTTGTATTGCCCTGGCCTTATGTGGTAAAGTTCCAGAGGCGTCCACCTTATGGCCAAGGAACTCTGCTTCCTGTTCCATGAACACACATTTGTTGCGCTTTAGGCGAAGACCAGCTTCCTGCAGCCGAGTTAACAACTGGTTCAGCGTTGCAAGGTGAACCTTGGTCACTCTGGCCCATCAGCAAAATGTCGTCCAAATAGACAGCCACATTCGGGATGCCGGCCACCGGACTCTCCATCATTCGTTGGAATATGGCTGGACTGGAGGTGTCTTCCCAAATTGAAGACGATTCACCTAAAACAGACCCTTGTGCGTATTAATAGTGACATATGGCTTGGATGTCTCATTAAGTATCACTTGCTGATACGCATGGCTGTTAACACAGGGACGATCGGTGTTGCCCACTCTGAGAAGTTCACTGGCTCAATAATTCCTTGGTTTGTGAGTCTCTCTAACTCCATCTCCACCTTCTTTCTCATCGCACAGGGCACTGGCCTGGGTTTATAAAACTTTGGAGCCACGCCTTCTTTAACATAAAAATTCGCTGGTGGGCCTCTCCAGGTTCCCAGGTCCTCCTTGAAAACATCTTCATTCTGCCTTAGCACATACTGAAACGTCAGTTCTTGCTGCTCCATCTTATTTATAAGAACACAGTTCATTCCCAGCTCCTTTATCCATGCCCTGACTAACAGGTTTGGTCCTAGGCCTCCTACGACCACTACTGGTAGCTGTTTGACTTGGTCTTTGTACTTTACAGTAACATCTGCCACTCCTAATGTTGGTACTTTTTAGCCCGTATAGGTTTTAAAAGTCATTGAGCAGTCCTGCAACTCTTTGCGTCCCCTGCGGTCCATAACTTGGCATATTCAGTCTTTGACAATCGTCATGATACAGCCAGTATCCACTTCGACTTCAACAGTGTTCTCATTTATGTTAAGCTGTGCAGTATTGGGGTCTACTTTCGTTATCTCTTTCGGTAAAACTTACCCTCGTAAGTTCTCTCTTTAAGAACATACACGGCGGAGCGGAGGGGCAAAAAAACTAAATCGCCCATTTAGCTCTCCTTCTCTTATCACGTGTCAGTTGATGCATGAGTTCTGAGTTGGTGGGTTCATCCATGTTGAGTTAAAACAAAGTCTTCATTGCATTGATGATAACAGGCATACAGGCTTCATTCTCCATTACTAGTGCATTGCACTTTACATTATTGATGAAGTAGGCTATCGGCTGCGTTTATTGGAAACGCAAGGTGTCTTGGAGTTCTTACGTCTGAGTACTCATGTTGAGTAGCTGTTATCTAACACAACGTGATCTCGGAGTCATGGTGAAGGAAGGGTTGCAGTTTCTGGAAATTAAACCCGGGCAGGCCCGCTGTTCAGGCCCGCTGAACTGCCCAACAGATGAAATCCATAATAACACCACCACTAAAAACAGGAGCACCATCAACAACTTACAGGTATTCTCACCTTGTTCATTTTACACAGCATCACAACAATCTCATCTCCGTCCTTGTGTCCCTCCTGTGAGCGATGCGGTGTCACCGGAATCCTGGACAGACGAGGCGGTCAACAGGACGGAGCCATTGGAGCCCGGGAGCGGCGCGTCTATCTGGGACAGACCGCGCACGCCAGCGTTGCTGCAGCGACATCCCGAGCCATCACATCACATCCGCGTAGTGGAAAGCAGGCCTCACCGCCCTTGACCCCAACGTGCATACAGACCATCCATTTTCGACAAACTCGGAGGCTCCATCAGATCATCTCCACCTGGACCTCACCCTCACCTGCTGCATCTCCGCGGCGCTCACCAAACGCGTCAGTGGCAATTACGTCATCAGAACACGACCAACACAAGGAACAATAAAGGGCTGCGTCAGAACGGGAAACACTGGAGACATGGAAAACGCGGAGTGGATTTCCGCCTTCTTCGCTGTCTTCCCAAATGTAAGATCATCTCAGAAATAAAAATAGACCTTTTTAATACCCAGTCACTAACAAACAAAACCAGTTTAATATCTGAACATATTCTTGAAAAACAAATAGACATGATGTGCCTCACTGAAACCTGGCACAAACCAGAGTCATATCTCGCACTAAATGAAGCCTGCCCCCCAGGATACACATACCTGGAGAAGGCCAGAACCACCGGCCGGGGGGGAGGTCTTGCTGTCATCCATCGCAAAGACCTAATCGCCACCCCCCTCCCACTGCCAGAGCTGACCACATTTGAGTGTCTTCCATTTAAACTCAGATCACATAAAGAAGTAATAACAATACTCCTTGTCTATCACCCCCCAAAACCACACCCTGGATTTATCTCTGAGCTGCATGATCTACTCACATCTTTTTGTGCAATAACCCATAATACACTTATTATGGGAGATTTCAACCTTCATGTTGACTCCCCCAAAAACCGCCCTGCTGCAGAGTTCCTTGAACTCCTGGACTGCTTACATCTCACACAACATGTCACAGTACCTACACACACAAAAGGCCACACTCTTTATTTAGTCATAACAGATACCGCCCCCATCACCCACATGAGAGTCTATGACTTGGGCATCTCTGATCATAAGACTGTCTCCCTGGAACTGCCTCTAGCAAGTCCCTACCATAAAACAAAACGTCAAATCCGGTTCAGACATTTAAAAGCAATAGACACTAACCTTTTCAACCAAGACGTACAGCAAATTTCACAAGTCGCACAGTTTGTATCAGTTAATGGCTCTGTTGACCACTATAATTCCAGGCTTTACAATATCCTTGAGTTACATGCACCAATCAAAACGAAAACAGTTACTTTTTCCAGGTCAGCCCCTTGGTACACAACAGAGCTCCGGAGGATGAAAACGGCTGGCCGTGCCCTGGAACGGAAATTCACCTCCAGTGGCCTAAATGTACATAAACAGGCCTACCGTGAACACCAAAAATCATACTCCAAAGCACTCATCACAGCTAGGTCTCAATATTTCTCTCAAAAAATTTCAAAGTGCACTGGAAATTCAAAACAGTTGTTTGCATCAATAAATTATCTTCTCAAACCCCCCACATATGCACATTCTGACACCAGTACAGACCAGTACAAAAGGTTCATGGACTTTTTCACCAACAAGGTGGCTTCAATCCGGTCCAAACTCTCTGCCACAGCTTCACCCTCCTCCGAATTTAGTCCCACAAACCCATTAAACACATTTTCTGTCTTCTCGGGCATTTCTCAGAAAGAGGTAGAGTCGATCATAAAGTGTATGAGAACCTCCACATGTTCACTGGACCCTATCCCCACATCATTATTAAAATCCAACATTACAGCCATCAGTCCACTGATCACAGAAATCCTCAACCTGTCACTCAAATCTGGTCAGGTCCCTCCAGCTCTCAAAACTTCAGTTATCCGCCCCCATCTGAAAAAGCCGTCACTTGACCCCGACATCCTGGCTCATTACAGACCCATTTCAAACCTGCCTTTTTTGTCCAAAGTCCTGGAAAAAGTTGTTGCAGCCCAACTCCACAATCACCTTCACATCCATAATATATATGAAAAATTTCAGTCTGGCTTTCGAGCAGCACACAGCACGGAGACAGCCGTGGTCCGTGTCATGAATGACCTACTTATGACTGCAGACCAGGGCTTACCATCTCGCCTTCTCCTACTGGACTTGTCGCCCGCCGTTGACACCGTGGATCACAACATCTTGCTTCACCGCCTCCAGTCTATGGTAGGACTTTCTGGGACCACACTAAGCTGGTTCCAGTCTTCTCACAGCCAGGACCGAGTATGTGGCTCTAGGACAGTCCCAATCATCACCCCATACAGTCAGCTGTGAAGTGCCACAAGGGTCCGTCCTTGGTCCAACCCTTTTTACTATCGACTTACTACCCCTCGGTCAAATCATCCATAAACACAAAGTTCCATTCCACTGGTATGCAGACGATACACACTTATACATAAAAATGGACTCCACACTCCCCTTAGCTCTGCCATCTGCACTTCAGGTTTGCCTGGAGGAGATAGGGGCATGCATGGCTGACAACTCTCTTCAACTAAATAGCAGCAAAATCGAAGCCATCCTGATCGGTACCCCACACCAAACCCAGTCCTCCTCCCTCAGCAGTATATCCATTTAAGGTCATCACATTGCCCTGTCTACCTGTGTTACCAACCTTGGAGTCAGACTTGACTCAAATCTTACATTTGACACTCACATTCGTCACCTCTGTAAGGTCTCCTTCATCCACCTCAAAAACGTTGCCAAACTCCGCCCCTCCCTTTCACAACCAGATGCTGAGAAGTTGATCCATGCCTTTATCTCCTCCAGGTTGGACTACTGTAATGCCCTCCTCGTCGGGACCCCCGGCAGGAGCCTGCAAAAGCTCCAGCATATTCAGAACTGCGCTGCCCGGGTCCTGACGAGGAGGCGCAAATATGATCATATCACTCCGGTCCTGAAATCCCTCCACTGGTTGCCCATTCAATACAGAACTCAGTACAAAATCTGCCTCCTCACCCACCAGTGCATACATGGAACTGCCCCTGCCTACCTCAGTGAACTCCTCACCCTACACACAGCCTCAAGAAACCTCTACTCCTCCACCTCTACCTACTGCCTGCACCAACCAAGGACAAAACTCTCCACCATGGGAGATAGGGCCTTTCAGGCTGTCGCCCCACGGCTCTGGAATGCCCTCCCACAGGCCCTAAGGGCCCCACAAACTCTGGAGGTTTTTAAGAAGGGCCTAAAGACTTTCTTATTTCTAAAGGCTTTTTAACAGTCCTGGTTTTAATTTTTATTTAAGGTGTTTTATTGCTATTTGTTGATCTTATTATATTCTGGGAATTGTTCTTAACCTCTTTGTTACTGTAGCACTTTGAGATTTCTTTTATAATGCACTTTACATTTCAATAAAAATTGATTATTATTATTATTACTACAAAGACAGATTCGCCTATCAAAATAAACCACATAACAGAATAAAGGTCCCGCCAGTCCTGTGTAAACTACAATGGCACGCAAGTTTTTATTTATTTATTTTTATCCAGCGTTATCGTGTGGTGTGATGCGGAGCACAAGAGAACAACAGAGTCTGAAGCTGCTCGCTTAAAAAACCTTGCTCGCCTCTCAATCGTCCAATTTCAAAACGGTTTTCCCAGTATGAATTTTGAGTTTGTAAGCTTTCGAATGACATCTATGATGATTACTAAAATATGTGATACGAAAGAAAGGCAATAGAAAATGAGCGCCAGTCGTCCTGTTAGCAGGACGTGACTGTTAATTAAACCTTTTTTTTCTCAAAATTCCATTTCTGAAAATCACAGCAATCAGCCGACTTCAGATAACCGTAACTTTTGTTACAGACAAACGATAAAATAAATAAAAACAGATTTGGAAAGGGTTTGAACCCAGCTTTAATGTGGTCTCAAAACCTGTAATATGTAAAATTTCACCATGTGGTGGGTTTTCCCAGATCGCATCACAAATGTAAATTCAGTCATTCTGTTGGATACTATTTGTTACTTAGTGTGAAATGGAAATGCATGGTCATTTTATTTTATAAATATAAGCTTAAAAAAAGTAACAGTTTTAGAACTATACAAATCTCTTTGCAAAAAAAAATAAAAATAAAAATAATAGCACATGTTTGTTCGGGATTTGAACCAGTGTCAATTAAATCATTGAAACCTAAGTTCTACCACTCAACCACCATTTTACTATAAAACCTAGAAGTTCGGTTGTCCACCAGTCAGTGTGTTTGTGCGCATACGAGAGAGAAGCGCTCTTAATTCATCTCATTCCTCAATAGAATAGTAAAAATCAGCGTCATTGCACCTAATTTATTTTCACTGACTGCGAGATATGGCTCTAATGGTCTTTTAGTGTATTTTTTGTTTGTTTTGTTATTGCAGTGCTCCCCCGATGAATAGGCTTCTGTTGCCAACTGACGTCTACAATATAAAATATTGGCTATATTGTTGTCGTCTCTATTTTTAAATTTTGATTCTAATTTTCCGTTCCAAAAGTTTGTCCTATTCTGTTTTCTTTGTTTATATATGTATTGTAAGTGTTGTTGCATACATACTTGTGTGTTCATGATGCACAGTTCATAATTGCTGTCATAATTTCATGTAATAAATAAAAATTAACTCAATGTAAAGTTAATCATGTAATGCATGTTTAAGAGCTAAAGGGTAAAATAGGCAGCTGAATAAGACGTGGTCAACAGTGTATTTAGTCCATTCTATGCGTTTACATTTTGTCCCGGAACTAATGTTCTCTGTTTGTGTTACCGCTACAATGGTTTAGTCAGCGCATTGTTTTGGGTTCATGCAGAGCAGATGGCTACGAGACTTTGTTAAACTGCATTAAATGTTGCAAATGTCAATGTCTAAAACCAATGCAGAAAGTCAAATGGACTTTCAAGGGACTTTAAATGATTTAATAATCTCTTTTCACGACAAGCGGCCAACGAGGTATTTTACCACATCGCCTTTATTAAGCTAGATGTTGTTTGTATTTTCCTTTGCTAAGCTATACTGTATAATGCACTGATATATTTGTACTGTGTTCATTTATAAATGTAGTTCTCACGGCGTGAACAAAGGGAAGGCTGTATCAGAGAGACCAGACGTGCCCACAGCAATAAACACCCGTTTCAAAGAACCGACCTGTGTCTGTGTTGTTGTGAAGAGAGCTACATGTGTATATATATATTGTGTATATATATTTAATCACTCTCATTCTTGTTCAAATAATGAAAAAAGTTTTTACAATATGTTGAGCTGTGTTTTGTTTTAATAGACAGATAGCCTACAAATAGAGATATATAATAGTTCACTGTTCATTCAAATAATAGTCAATAATAATCATTCAAATAAATGTATGTATTGTTTGTTTAAACAACATGAACCACATTTTCTTTATTTATTTAATAATAAAATTATTACTATAACATGCAGTTTCAACTACACCAGATATTAGGTTGTTTCATTATTGTACACAAAATGTCAATAGCTCTTTTTTAAAATTTTGCATGTTTGTTGTAGGCTTATTTGGAAATGACCATAGTTGTAGTTTTTCGTCCTTACTGTTAATTTACATTAGGCCCACTTAGCCTATGTTTCACAATTGCAACTGTTTTACAAAATGTCCCTTTGCGCCACCTGGTGGTCATTTCGCGAACGATTTTGAAATGGGACTGGTTTCTTTTTGACGTGGTGACTTTGCTGCGGCAGCTAGTGCGGCGGTAATAAGCATTCTGGTTGACTACCTACTGTATCTCTTTACTTTTGCACATCAATCATCACTTTAAACTTAATTTCACCATAATGAAGTCCTTTATTGATGGAATTCACATTAATCCTTCATCATCGATTCGTAATCTTGGTGTCTTATTCGATCCAACTCTATCTTTTGGCTCTCATATTACTTCTCTTGTTAAAAACTCTTTTTTCCATCTTCGCAATATCGATCTTCTCTAACTTTAGCTGATGCTGAAACCTTAATTCATGCATTAATCACATCACGCCTGGACTATTGTAATGCCTTATTTCTTGGTCTTCCCAAAAAACTTATTGCAAGATTACAGTATGTTCAAAACTCTGCAGCAAGAGTTCTCACCTCCACTAGACGTTCTGCTCACATTACTCCTCTGCTTCATGACCTTCACTGGCTACCTGTGGCATCACGTATCCACTTTAAGGCATTGCTTATAACGTTTAAAGCATTAAATGGTCTTGCTCCCCAATATCTGTCTGACCTACTCTACCCTTACCGCCCTGCCCGGTCCCTTAGATCAGCTGAACTTGGTTTATTGTCCATCCCTCGTTTCTGGTTGTCGACTGTAGGTGGAAGGTCATTTAGTCTTAATGCTCCTCAATTATGGAATTCGCTACCTCTTACACTACGTAATACCTTATCTGTGGCTACATTCAAGACCCAGTTAAAAACATATCTATTTAACATGCATTTTGGATAATGTGACTATATGTATCCTATGTGACTGTAATGTATGTGTGGGTGTCTAAATGTATAGTAATGTACAATGTAAAGCGACCTTGAGCTATGGAAAGGAGCTATATAAATACAACTTATTTTAATGCTAGAAGGCTTGTTTTTTTTAAAAAAACACTTGGTTCTTCCTTTTTTGGGGCAACTGGAAGTTGTCACTGTACTAAATAATTATGATGTTTTAGCCTTGTATCCATTATTATTATTTAATGGAAAAGCTTATCTAACTTCTTAATTTTATAGACATTTAGGGCAGCTATATTATATGTGCATTGTACCAGTGATCAGAGTTATAATATGGCCGATGGAAGATTCAAGTGAATTTCTTATTAAATGGAAAGTAATTAACAATATAGTCAGGTCAGATCTTTGCTGCTACGGCTAAGCATGCTAGGCCAGTGCTACAGGTGGGCATACTCGACCAGCATGGAAAGTCATAACTTGAAACCCGCACCCAGGCAGGCTGTGGACAAGTAGTTGATCTTCCTTGGACCCATGGAAGTTCGGCAGCATCCCAGGCAACTGAGCAGCCATTTTCAGGGATAGCACTGCTGATCTGGAACAGGAGGGGACTAGACATTGTGTACCGAAATGTGCCTGGCCTACCAGAAAACGTCTCTGGTTACAACTGTAACCCTTGTTCCCTGAGAAGGGAACGAGATACTGCGTCGGAAACAACACTTTAGGGAACACCCCTCAGCTTAGTGCCTCTGAAGCATGAATGAAACTAAGCCAATCGTGATTGGTGTTGCGTCATGATGTAACGTATTACGACATACACGGAAGCTACAAAGGGACGCTGGCACACAACAGACTTAACTTCTGTGATGAAGCAAGTCGCTCCCAGGCAGGGGGAGGCGTGGCAATGGGGCTCAGTGTCTCGTTCCCTTCTCAGGGAACAATGGTTACAGTCGTAACCTAAAATGTTCCTTTTCGAGGGAACTCACACTGCGCCGGTAACAACACTTTGGTGCCTGTCCTAGTGTGAAGCTGTCATATGCACAACTTAGGACAAGAGCACTCATGCACCTGGTGTTGAAGGGAGGTCCAGACTATATATCAGCTCTGGAGCTGAGTATGGTCTCGATTACTGCTGACAGTGTACAACTGTGCCCCCTCAGGGGCCGTACCCACAGCTTCCACAGCTCTGGACGAGGGTGGAATATTGAGCCTTCCACCTGAGAAAGCAGGTGCCTCCTGATGGGGATCTCCCATGGAGGGCCCTCCAGGAGCGATACTATGTTTGAAAACCATACTCAGGCCGGCCACAACAGGACAACTAGGAGTAGACTGACCCCGTCGCGACAGACCCCCTCCAGAACTCCCAGGAGCAGAGCGATCAGCTAGAGCTGCATCCATGCACTTGGTGAAGGTGCGAGGGGAGAGAGCAAGGCCCAACAGAAGAACCCGATATTGTAATGCTTCGCCTCCAAAAGAAACCTCAGGAACCTCCTGTGAGATGCAAGCATGGATATGTGGAAGTATGCGTCCATTAGATCTATAGTGACAAACCAATCTTGATCTGACTCACGATGATGGGAATAGTGAGCATCCTGCTCACTACGTGAGGGTATAGAACGTGAATCTCCTCAGAGAACGATTCAAGTGCCTTAGATCTAAAATTGGATGCAGCCCCCATCCTTCTTAGGAACTAAGTAGTGGCTGTAGAACCCGGACTCCCTGTCTGGTGGAGGAACACGTTCTATACCCTCCTTTACCAGCAGGGAGTTTACTTCCTTTTCCAATACCTGACCCTGCTCTGGGTCGACTGCAGTCCACACCACCCCGCTGAATTTCCGTGGGCAGAAATCGAACTGCAGTTTTGCCATTCTTTGAAATATTCTTCTAAGGTATCCAGCCTCTCAAGGCTGATATTGGATATCATTTGAGATTCATTCTTAATCCCCTGAAGCGGCTCTCCGGCAGGGTTTGGTCGAAAATGATTCTCGATGTGCGGACGCGAGTGCTAAAGCACTGCATTTCAGCCCGAGCACGACGGGCCCTGACTTATTTACGTCCCTAGGGCCAGGCTTCGGCCAATTTTCACATCATAGTTAACACTCGGCCTGGCGCTTTGGCCTGCTGTATGGTTTATCATTCTTTTTATATTTTAGACATTAATTAAAAGAAAATATGAGAAGTTGATGATGAAAAACAAAAATAGAAAGCCATTTTATAACCTATCACACTGACATATGCCTGACACATGACATTCTGCTCATGCACACAGAAAGTTTCCCGGAAGTGCGACTCACTGATGGCGAACTTAAAACTGAGAAAAACACCAGAGGAAAGGCAAACTTCTGGGCTGTTTTTCAAATAGTGACAACCTTAAATGATGCGCCAACTGATTATGCACAATACACAATTTGAAAGGCTGTGCTAAGCTACAATAGTAAGAAGACTAGATCATCTCATTTACAAAGACATTTTGAGCGTGGTGGATGTGGTGGTAGCGGACCAACCAGCAGCAGCAAACAAATGAGTGTGAGTGATTTCCCCGCCTAACCAACTCCCTCTATGGTGAAATCACTATCAGTTCATGTGTGAATTTCTGTTGTATGGACATTCGGCCATTTGAAATGGTAGCAGGGAGCGGTTTCATCCAGTAAGCGCAAGAGCTAATAAATTTAGGTGCAGCCCACGGCCGTCTGTCAGCAACAAGTTTACTCCCTGACCCAACCTCAATCTCCTGAAAGTGCAAAGAAATGGCGACTGCTAAGAGAGGGGATGTGGTTGAAGAAATCAAGGGGGTCATGTCATTGATAAATGTGGGCATGACAACTGACACGTGGACGGATGATCACTGTAAGATAAGCTACATGTCAATCACGTCACACCACAATATGCTTCCCAAACGAGGCCAAAACAGCAGGCCAAAACAGCAGACAATATCCGAAAAGAGTTGCAGCAGCAATTAGTCGCAGTCCTTGGATTTGATGCGTCAGTGATAAATAATGTTGTCTGGGTAACCGATCAGGGGGCTAATTATGTTGCCGCTCTCCGACCATACCGGCGCCTGGACTGTCAAGACCACTTGTACAACACTGTCCTCTGGCATGCCTTGAACCCAGATGAGCTTGCAGAAAGAGTCCCAGAAGTAGCAGAGACCCTGAAGTCCACCAAGGCTTTAGTCCGATATTTAAAGCAGTTAGGTCTGACAAGCCGATTGTCAAAAACTGTCAAACAGATGGCAGAAACCAGATATAGCACTGTATTTCTCACCCTGGAGTTAATTGAATCAGTCTACGCTGAGTTACAGGAGATAATTTTTAGAGCCAGCGACTACACGATGTGTCCCAAGATGTGCTGGCCTTCCTGGTGCAATTTCTGCGCCTGCTCTACGACGCACAAAGGGAATTGGAGGGGGATAAATACCCAACACTGAGCCTCGTCGTGCTCTGGCTACACAAACTGAAACACCATTGCCAGCCAGATGTGTCGGACACTACTTCCCAAGCAATTATCTGCCAACGACACCTTGAGTGGATAATGAAGAAAGTCCACATCCAGCCACTTCACAAACTGGCCATATTCTTATGGCCGAAGTTCAGTCAGTTAAGAATGTTCACCAACGCCGAGAGGGATGACATCTTTTAGCTGGCCAGATGTCAGATAGCCCGCTTCAGAGAGGAGGGGATGGCGGCACAAGGGGCTGATCAATCAGCCAGTGAGATTTTCTCTGATGTGTTTTATTATTATTATTATTATTATTATTATTATTATTAGGCCTATTATTATCATTTCACTTTATTTGCACTGGCAACCACATCAAGTCACTTATTATGCCCTATGGCCTCTAGGACCTCTTTCCCGAAGACTTCTTAGCCTACAGGACGACTTGCTTCTGAGAAGGCTTCTGTTAAGACGCATTCTTTTTGTGCCTGCCTGTATGATCTGGTGCCTGCCTGTAAGAAGGAGCTGGTGGATGGCTGCGGCTGCCCGCTGGGGGCAGACTTCTTTGAATTTGAGCAGCGAAGGAGATACTGCTTGTAGGCTGCAGACTGTTTCTTCGCCTCCTGAAACCTGTCGACAACCATATTGACACTGTCGCCGAACAGGCCAGAAGGTGAAATCGTGGCATCAAGGAGGAAAGCCCCGTCTTTCTCCTTGATGCATGACAGATTTAACCACTGGTGTCTCTCCGTGACCACTATAGCTGCCATGGAACGGCCGATGGCGTGTTAACAACAACAACCTTTATTTATAAAGCACATTTAACACAATACAAATTGATCAAAAGTGCTGTCCATAGTGCATAGCAGAACTACGCTATAAAAACAATTACAGGTTTCCAAAAGCTAAAGAATAAAAATGTGTTTTCAGAGTAGATTTAAAAATATCCAATGAAGGAGCAGACCTCACATGATAAGGAAGAGCATTCCAAAGCTTAGGCCCAGCGACAGAAAAAGCCTGATCACCTTTTAATTTGTAGCGACATTGAGTGATTTGAAGATCTAAGTGCCCTAGCAGGACAGTATGGCACAATAAGATCACAAATGTACCTTGGTGCACTGCCAGACAACGCCTTATATACAAACATAAGGATCTTAAAATCAACTCTAAACTTAATGGGAAGCCAGTGAAGGGATGCCAAAACAGGAGAAATATGATCCCTCTTTTTAGACCCAGTCAAAAGTCTTGCAGCCGCATTTTGAACAATTTGTAATCGTGATAGTGTAGATTGAGGAAGACCACAATAAAGAGAGTTGCAATAGTCTAATCGTGATGTTACAAATGCATGAATTGCAACTTCTAAATATTTGCTTGAAAGAACATTCTTCAGCTTTGCAATTGATCTTAAATGGAAAAAACTTCCTCTAATAAAAGCACTAATTTGTTTGTCGAAAAATAGTGAAGAGTCAAAGATCACTCCAAAGTTTTTGATTTGTTTGCATACTTTTTTTGAGAGATGACCTAACTCTGCTTTCAGAGCAGGAATGTAATCTGCCGGACACCCCAGAATTAAAACCTCTGTTTTATCCTCATTTAACTGCAGAAAATTATTTGTCATCCACCTCTTAATATCATCTACACATTCCAATAACACATCAAATGAAGCAGTGTTGTCAAGCCTTATAGGACAGTAAAGCTGAGAATCATCTGCATAGCAGTGATATGAAATGTTATACTTCTGAAAAATGAGGGCCAATGGGGAGCATATAAAGGGAGAACAATAAAGGTCCCAAAATAGATCCCCACACCAAATAAAACAGACGCAGATGACGAGGAACAATTTCCTAAATTTACAGAAAAAGTCCTCTTTTCGAGGTAGGAAGCAAACCATTGTAATACAGCCCTTGACACCTACCATATATTCTAGCTGTTCAAGAAGAATGTTGTGGTCGATGGTATCAAATGCAGCGCTCAGGTCTAACAAAACCATCACAACACAAGAGCCTGAATCTAAAGCAAGCAAGATATCATTCGTTACCCTCAACAAAGCTGACTCAGTGCTATGTAGTTCCCTAAAGCCAGATTGGAACATGTCTAAAATATTAAAATAATTCAAATAAAACTGGAGCTGTGAAAAAACGACTTTCTCTAAAAGCTTAGAGATAAAAGGCAGTTTAGAGATCGGTTGATAATTACTGCACATTTCAAGTTGAGGTTTTTTCAACATAGGATGCACAATTGCATGTTTAAAACTAGCTGGAACGATACCTTTGGCTAAAGAGCTGTTTATGATAGCAGTTACCATGTGACTAATGGTAGAAAAAACATCCTTAAAAAGACGAGCTGGGATAATATCCAATTTAGAACCAGAACACTTCATAGTAGAGATTATATCAGCTAGCTGAGTTGGAGAGACAGGTTTAAAGTTTGACAGGCAACTCATAGGACAGGGCAGTTGCAAATCACATGATTCAGAGGGAACAATGGAGCTTCTAATATCAGAAATTTTTTTGAGTGAAATGTTTTAAAAAACTTCACAAAGCTCAAAAGAGGCCTCAGATAAAATATGCGTAGTCGGGTTTAAAATGGAGTCAATCGTATCAAACAGGACTTTTGGTTGCTTTGCGTTATCAGAAATTAATTGAGAAAAGAAATTCGATTTTGCCGCCTTTACTGCCGTTTGATAGTTTAACAGACTTGATTTTAAAATGTCAAAAGAAATCTGTAGCCTATCTTTTTTTCCACTTTCGCTCCGCTTTTCGACACTCATCTGAAAGCGCGGGTGACATCATTTAACCACGGCTGACCAGCAACCTTCATCTTTTTACACTTAAGCGGAGCAACAGCGTCCATAGATATAGAGGATGCTTTATAAAATATCTCAGTCAAGCATTCAGTATCTGTTTCATTCAGAAAATTAAAATGTGCAGAAAAATGTTCAGAAAACAAATTTGCAGTGTTTGAATGAATAGCTCGAGAGAGACATGAAGGCTGAGGGCCACTAGAAGACGGGAAAAGCACTCCGATTCAAACAAAATAGGAAAATGGTCAGACACACATGCATCAATAACCTCCAGATTTGAAATAAAAAAAATAAAAAAACACGAGACAGTACCAAATCTAGTGTGTGACCCAAATTGTGAGTTGGACCACATACAGATTGTACAAAGTTCAAAAACTCTAGAATAGTTAATTCTTTGACCAACGTTTTAGAAGGGCAGCAGAGACAAATGTTAAAATCCCCAAGAATTAATAGTCTATCAGCTCGAGTCACCAGATCAGAGAGAAAATCAGAAAATTGTTGAATAAAATCCTTATTGCATTTAGGGGGTCTGTAAATCAGAGCACATAGCATAGGACCATTTAAATCAACCTTCAATAACTGGACTTCAAAACTGGAAAAAGAGTACGTAGGCACAGACTTGCGTTTAAAAGAGTTTTTAAAAATTGTTGCAACTCCACCACCAATAGTTATGTAGCTCTCCAGCCCTACATAGCGCTGCAATATCTTCAGGTGTTGGTCCCTCGCCCTCATAAATATCTTTAAGGTCGGCCTGGTATTCTTGCATCACTGCCATTGTATGCAAACTAGCACCAGCCCGACCCGCAGCCATATAAGCCCTGCCCACCAAAGCAGATGTATCACTTTGGGTTTGGTGGGGAGCAGCAAGGTTTTCAGGATAACTGACCATAGGCTCTTTCACCTGCGGCATCATCCCATAGCTACGATGTTTCTGTAATCTAACACACTCAAACCCCAAAGAAGGATTGCACTTATAGCCAGATAACTTGCTCAATATAACATCGACATCACTACTCTCAGTGAAACTCGTCTTGCAATTGAAAGATCCATCTGCAAACCTGAGGAAGGCTACACATTCTTCTAGAAGGTGAACAACGAGGGTAGAATACATGAGGTTGGCTTTGCCATTTGGTCCAAGCCCCTTCACCTTCTTCCTGATTTCCTTCCTGGCATCAATGAGCAGCTTATGAAGCTTTGCTTTCAATTAACCAACACTAGTTGCATAACAGTCATCAGTGCGTATGCCCCTATACTGACCAGCAGCAAAGGTGTGAAGAAAAAAAAAAAGAGAGAATCTTGACTCCATTCAGAAGTCCACACCAACGAGTGACAAATTATTATTATTCAAAACTGAGGTCTTCGAAACGACAAGCCCAGAAATGTTCTGCACATTCAATGGCATTCTGACCAGCTTCTGGGATGAGGAAATCATGCCACAAGATTTCAAAGATGCCACAATGGTATCCATCTTTAAAAACAAGGCTGACTAGAAGGCTGGGACAAGGCTGACTGTGCCAACTACAGAGCCATCTCAATTCTGTCAGTTGCTGGGAATAATCTTGCAAGAATGATCCTCAACAGGCTGAACAACTCCATTTAAAAAAAAATAATCTCAGTATGAATTTAGACCTGGCCAAAGCAGTGTCGGCATGGTCTTCAAAGTCAAGCATATCCAGGAATAATGCATCGAGCAGCATATGGATCTCTAAGCTGCTATGGACCATTCTTACAAAGCTTGGGTGCCACAGAAAGTTCACAAATCTGATCCGCATTTTCCACGATAGGATGACAAATGGCTGCATTTCACTTCTGTTTGACATTTCAAACAGGGTGAAACAAGGATGTGAGCTTGCTCCCATCCTCTTCAACTTGTTCTCATCCTCTTCAACTTGTTCTTCACTTGTGTCTTGGCGCACGCTCTACAAGGACTCGAGAGAGAAGTGTACCTGAGATACAGACTGGATGGCTCCCTCTTCGATGATCAAAGACTAAATGCCAAATCCAAGACAAATAAACGGCTGATCCTTGATGCACTGTTTGCTGATGATTGTGCACTCAGTTATGGGCAAATCTAGAGCTTCTGGACCGAGCCAGTCTGGTCAGTATCAGACCATGACCATGAAGGCACCAATTAACTGGAAAGGCCATTTTGTAAGCATCCTGTCTCAAGGCCATAGGAGTCATGGTCATACTAAGAAGCGTTACATAGCATATAATACATAGTCAGAAGTATTTTTACTTCCATGTGGCAGAACTGGAATCCAGACCCAAGGACAGACCCAGACGGCATGCAGTAACCTACCAGGCCTACCGAAAGTACTACCGATAGTATCATAATCAATGGTCAACCAAAGAAGAGTAAACACACCACGCTATAATTGCAAAGGATTTGTTTGATGGAGTCTACAAAGTAATTTAAAAAGATCTTAATATGAGAGTGCAAGAAAAAAATGTTTGGGAACTCTTCTTTTTTCTATTTCTATCTTCTATTGTCCCTGTATGCCACCAGTGTTTCAAATTTTACAATGTTACATCTTATACCGAAAGAGCTCTCAGGAGCGGTCTCTTTGTGTTTCATCACATTTGATGGAATTGTCTCATGCATTGTACACCCATAAATGTATTATTAAAGCTGCTCTCACTTGTTTTGTTTTGTTAGAGAACCCCTGTTGTGCGGGCCAGCATGCTTGTAGCTATCCTGCTTGGTCTGCTTTAAAGTCAGCATTCATGCTGGCTTAAAACTCTCTTGAGTTCCAAGATTTACCATGTATCATATTAAAATCATTAATTCACAGTGGACACTTTTGTATTTTGGCTTTGAGAGAACAAAATGAATAATCTGCAACTGCAAAGCAGTAAATCAACTCTTCTAAGCCAAAACAAACCTCTCAGTCAGTTATAGTATTTCCTGGAGGGCTTTCTTTATTACTTCAAAGTAAATTGGAGACAAAATAGCAGCTGTTTGGCAGCTCCTTGTAATTCACTGAAAATCAAAATGAGATAAGGGTGTTAGACAATCCTGTCAAAATTTCAATACAATATGTTCCAACAACCTATGCAGCTCTCGCTGATTCATCTATCCTTTTCATGCAGACAATGGTTGTATTCTGGAGTCCGTATGGTAGTGCGTCTGAACTCTGAGGCATTTTAAAATGTGAGCTCCCCTTTCACTGCTTGGTGCCTGTCCTTGTATATTGACTCATCACTTTGATGACAATGATTAAAGTATTTTGATAAAGTTATGTTCACACTGTGCTGTGTGAGTTGGAAGTCAACCATCTGCTTATAACATGACCTTTGGCCTGAGCACTGATGGTGTCTCCACATTTCTCCCCTCTGTACCTACTCCTGTTGTGTTCTTGTGAATTTGAATGGGAAACACTTGCTGTTTAAGGTGAACAGAAGGAAAGTTAATGCTGAGTCATAACCTCACATTCCAGCTGACTTCATCACAGTAATTTGTCAGAGTGGAAGGTTACTGATAATAATGAGTTTCAATTTTTAATGTCACAAAGCTATGATCAGCATTGTCCATGAAATATGAAACATCATAATTTGTATTATTCAGATGCTAAAAACTGTCCAATAGTATTTATTAAAATGTTTTTCTTATAAGTCTTTGCTTTAAACTTATTTGTAATGCAAATGCTTCAAAAAACATTCAGGCAACATTTCACCGCAACATAAGTATACAGTATAACAGAAACAATAAAATGAATTATATTTTAGGGAGTAGGGGTTTTAGGGATTATTAGGGGTAATGTTAAAGGTAAAAAGGGGGGTATAACATGACCTTGATATGCAATGATAATTGCAACAGTTCCTACAAGTCCTAATCATTTTCATTTTGTTTAAGCATTTTGCAAGCAGAATTAAAATAAAGATAAATGTAAGCATAATTATAATAAAGGTAACATGATTGTGGCCCAGTCAGGGTAAAACCGATTCGAAAATTGCATTTGTTCTTATCCCGTTATCAAACACTTGGAAGTAAAAGTGGACATAGTGGGAAGAAAACGCAAAACAGTTACATTTGAGACTTCTGAACGCCTTTAAATCCACTGTAAATACAAAGTCTATATACATTGTAAATGCTGACAGTAAGAAGCCTAAGAGAATTAAGAACTTTGAAAATCCTAAAATTGTTTCAAATGTTTACAGATTCTGGTTTTCAAGCTGCAGATGCTGCCTTTTTTTAAACTATGTCATGTGACTTGGAAGCAATCCCAGTTGCTAAGAAACCCTGAGAGATGGGGTATGTGTAGCTGCTGTCCCTCCATCCAGAACATGTTGTGATCAACTGATAATGCCTTTCATTATAGAGGGCTCGGTGAGTATCTGATAATGTTCACCAGACCAGATGTTCCAGCCACGGCCTGTGCGGAGAATCCAAAAGAGCTTTTTCACACAATATTACAACTGTGCAGAAATCTATTTTATGCAAGCAGTAAGTGAAGAGCTGTTTCATTGTATTATATTTAGCCACTATATTTGAGAATTTCGCTGGTTATACGTATACATTTTACCCACTTTCTTTAGTTCACAATCAGTGCTGTTGTTTGTTTTTTTTTGTTTTTTTTTACCATGCAGGCTCACATTTATTCACTGATTTCTTCATTTGTTGAACTTGCAGTCTTTGACCTGGTACAAGACCTTTAGGCTGTTTCATGGGTTATTTCCGTCCCACTTTATATTAGGTGTCCTTAAGGGGTTTGTGGAAATTTGCAAGATGGTGCCTGTGTTGGCTGGCCGTCTGCGGTCCGCTTCGTCGTTGCCGTTGGCATGTGTTATTCTTTTTCTCCATTATTGTCGCAAATTGTAGTTCCACCCTCCTGTATGACCGCCTAACACTGGTTAACATTCGTAGTGTGGTCATGGACTCTGCAAATGTTGATGTTAATGGATATAGAGTGTTTCCATCGTTGTTTGCGATCAATTTCCCAGTGACTCATCTGTACTGAAGATGGACCTTATCAATGCACGATCCCTGGTAAATAAAACTTTCATTTTAAATGAGCTGTTTACTACACAAGCACTGGACTTCTTTTGTGTCACCGAGACATGGGTTAAACCTGGCGAATTAAGCTCGCTTGTTGAATTACTACCGCAGGGCTGTGAATTTTTATATACCCCGCGCTCATCTGGCCGCGGTGGGGGGTTAGTGACGGTTTTTAAAAACACTTTTTCTTGTCAATTCTTATCTACATCTTCATATAGCAGTTTTGAGGTACAACTATTTCAAATACTACTAGCAAACCCTGTCACTATTGCTCTGTTATATCGCCCTCCCAAAAATAATTCAGAATTTATTAATGACTTTGCTGCATTTGTGGGGGTTCTTGTTATTGCTTATGATAAATACTGTCATACTGCGCATCTAAAACTCTCTCCATGGAGTTTTTAAATCTTATTGAGTCTTTTGAGCTTGTTCAGTGGGTATCTAACGCATCTACAGCGTCATACCTTGGATTTGATTTTAACTCATGGATTATCTGTTTCAGATATTACAATTAGCAATACAAACTTCTCTGATCATATGCCTGTAATTTTCTCTGTTCCATACTTTGGTCAAACACTAAAAACTCAGCCCATGGGGCGTATGTCTCGTACCTTCAGTGCACACTCCAGGGAGGAGTTCACTGCAGCATTTTTTGGAGCGTGGACTTCTTCTGAAACAGAATTTACTCTACATAACCTGGATGCGGATGAACATCTCAGTTTTTTCAACTCCACATATGCTTCTATTCTGAACTGTATTGCACCTTTAAAGCTTAAATTCCGTAAATTAGTACCAATTCCATGGTTTAATGAATTAGTGCGTTCTCTTAGACTGGCTTGACGTTGAGTGAGCGCAAGTGGAAAAAGGACAAATTGCATGTCTCTTATGAAATGAGGAACTCCCTTTCCTTATTTCAGAGGGCTGCTAAAGTTGCTAAAAGTAAATATTTATCTGATTTGATTACGCAAAATAGAAATAACCCCCCTCGTGTCCTTTTTTCCACTATTGACTCTGTGCTAAATCCACCTGTTAATCTTTTCCCTAAGCCTTCCGTCTCGCTCTGTGAAAGTTTTGGAAACTTTTTTACAAATAAGGTAATGGCAATTAGATCTACTATGTCTCAGACTGGATACACTTTGTCAGAGATTCCATTATATTCCGCCACATGGTCTGTGTTTGAGCCACTCTGTTTTCACGTCTGTAAGGAAATTGTGGAGCGTCTTAAGTCTACATCATACCAACATGATATTGTTCCCACTCTGTTTTCACGCCTGTAAGAAAATTGTGGAGCGTCTTAAGTCTACATCATGCCAACATGATATTGTTCCCTCACATTTCCTCAAACAAAATATGGGTGCAATTGGTCCAGGTCTGCTGTCCGTCATTAATAAGTGCTTATATACGGGCACTGTTCCGGTTTGCCTTAAACAGGCTGTGATAACACCATATATTAAAAAACCTAATCTAGATCCCTCATCTCTCTCCAGCTTTCAACCTATTTCAAATCTTCCTTTTATTTCAAAGATTATGGAGAAAGCTGAATTGGCTCAATTACAAACTTTTCTGTCAAATAATTCAATCAATGAAGTTTTTCAATTTGGTTGTAAAGTTTTACATAGCACTGAATCTGCTCTTTTAAAAGTCCTAAATGATATACAGTATATCTTATCACTGATTCTGGCAAACCATTGGCTCTGGTCCTCTTAGATCTAAGTGCTGCTTTTGACTTAGTAGACCACAACATTCTTTTGTCACGCCTGGAGTCTTGTGTAGGACTTTGTGGTTCTGTTTTACAGTGGTTTCACTCTTATCTGTCAGATAGATGTTTTACTGTACAGTTAGGACAATATTCATCCTCTAATAAGCAGCTTGGTTGTGGTGTCCCTCAGGGATCAGTCCTTGGGCCGGTGTTATTTTCTTTATATTTGCTCCCTCTGGCTGCTCTTTTTAAAAAACATGGTGTCTCATTTCATTTTTATGCTGACAATATCCAACTTTACCTTCCCTTGCAACGCAATAATGATTCTTCTCTTCAGCCGCTGTTAGATTGCCTGAATGATCTTAAGACATGGCTGTCAAACAATTTTCTACACTTAAATGAAAACAAATCTGAGTTTATTTTGTTTGGCCCCAAGGAAAACTGTGTTGTTGACTTTGATCTTGGCCCTCTCACCCTGTACAATACAAAGTGTGCCAGGAATCTGGGCTTCCTATTTGATTCTAGCTTAAAATTTGATAAACAGATTTCTGCTGTTGTTAAGTCATGCTTTTATCAACTGCGCCTTCTCAGTAAAGTAAAGTCCATTCTATCAAGAAGTGATTTAGAAATAGCTATTCATGGGTTTGTTACTTCTAGGCTTGACTACTGTAATTCTTTGTATTATGGCATTTCTCAGGCATCAATCTCCCGTCTGCAGTTGGTTCAAAATGCAGCTGCTAGATTGCTTGAAGGGAAACGTACGTTCGATCACATAACTCATATCTTAATGTCCCTGCACTGGCTTCCGGTTATGTATAGGATTGAATTTTTAAATTTTATTATTCGAGCTTTTAACAATCTGGCACAGCAATACCTAACTGATCTCTTGGTTCCGTATACCCCATCTAGAAACCTGATATCCAGTGACCATGGCCTTCTAACTGTCCCTAAAGTAAAATTTAAACGCGGTGACCGCGCCTTTGCCGCTGCTGGACCGAAGCTATGGAACAGCCTTCCTCTGTCTATTAGGCATGCCCTGTCTATCTCCACTTTTAAAACTCTAGCTTAAGACTTATTTATTCTCTTTGGCTTTTAACACTATAGCTATCGTCTTTTTTTTTTTTTTTTTTTTACTTATTTCTGTTTGTATTTATAAATGCTAGGTCTGTGTGTCTTTTAATCTTTGTAAAGCATTTTGGTCAACCTGGGTTGTGTTGTAAATGTGCTCTATAAATAAATGATTGATTGATATTAACTACTATGTACTAACATTTAAATTAATAATTTGATACAAAGAACTTATGTACAAACAAGTTTTTACACTAACATCAAAAAATACTTGTATAATTACATATGTAATTCATTTCTGTAATCACACGGTTGAACCTTCCCTTACTGTTGTTCAGCTGAAGTTTAGAGTGGATTCAGTTATGTTGTAAAAATCATTAATTATTAAATTAGTTTATTGCATCTACATAAAGCAGTTCTGCAAAAAAAAATAAAAAAAAATGTCATTGTCCAGCTAGGGTGACCACCATCAAACAGACCAAATGTGGGACGATTACTAAGTTTGTGTGGGACAATGTGGGACGTCACCAACACTAAACCATAACCTGAAACTGTTATATAATGTCTATCTAACTTAATAAAAACATTTGTACTCTGCCTTTCAGTTGATAAAAATACTTTGTTCTTTAGTCCTTTCCAGAAAACACCATTACATCACAATGTAACATAACATATCTTTATTTAAATCTTTATCTGTAAAATCTTTATTTTACATGTCATTTAAGTTCAACATCACTGAGCCCAAAGGCAGCAGGCATCATGCAGATAACTATTTTTGAAACAGTTAAGTCCAACTGAAATCCAACAAAATAAATAATGAACAAATAAAATGAAAAAAACAACATCAAATTAGTTAATTTACAGTCTTGTATATTAAGAATCTATTAAACCAAAAACTTTCATATTTTTAGAAAGGATGTGAATTAGAACAACCACAGCAGGCAATAAGTTCTAACTCTGATAAATTCAAATTTTAATTGACCGAATTATTCATTTGTTTTCTGACAGGGAAAACATGGAACGAATCACCGCTCCACATTTTGATTGACAGCCGTCACAACCTACTAATGACCTTGTTTACTCCTTTCATTTCAACCGTTAGATAGGATTTTAAAAACGGCTGTTGAATTTGTACTTCTGATGAAGCGCTGTTAAATATAGGTGAAAAACTACGCCGCAAAAATAATAAATAAAAAGCAAAAGATCGCATGCATGTTTTCTTAATATGATAATTAAAAACCAACAGACTGATGAAAATGCGGGACATTTTCTCAATATGCGACGTGCGGGACAAAGGGTGAAAATGCTGTGCGGTACAACGCAAAGCAGGACAGGTGATCACTCTACGTCCAGCTCAGTTCAGTTCTCATACAACAGCTTCAGTACATTCAGATCAATAATGTTGACGAATATAAAGTATCCCCAACTTAGCAAGCCAGAGGCGACAGTGGCAAGGAACCCAAACTCCATCAGGTGACAGAATGGAGAAAAAACCTTGGGAGCAACCAGGCTCAGTCAGTGGGCCAGTTCTCCTCTGGCCAATGAACAAACACTCTGTTATGATTCAGGCTGCATCACAAGTCAGAATTCAGATCGGGATTGGTAGCATTCTGATATATTTGTATCCAGTTCCTTTTGCTTGAAGATCAATTCATCAGGGCACTATGGCGCCAAAGCTGGCCATAGGGTCTCAGCCGTATCCAACCCCAGTAGAAGTGTTTTACAATACAACAATCACAATAAGTACATTCTACTTATTTGTATGATGCGAGTACTTAGTAGTTAAAAGTCCCCTAATATAAAGTGTGACCTTTGTTTTATTTCACATAGGAGATAACAAAATAGTACCAAGCAGCCAATATTCTCATGGCTGTTTAGGAGTCAATATTTACTGATGCAGCTTCCCCTCTGCTAAAGTTCATATCTAGTCTGTGTTTGTGTCCAGATGCAAACATGAAGTCAACATCATTGACACAAAAATGGCACTGGTTCTCACATAGTAACCAGACACATGCATCATTTTTAAATTCTGTATGCAAATATTGTATGGCCTAGATGCTAATGGTTACACTCTAAAAACTTTTTTCTAAAATCCAAATTTCTCCATTCTCAAAAATGTAATTTGTTTGTCAAATACTCATTTATTTTTGTGAAAAAATCTTTAATAATAGATGAAGTGTTGGAATGTTTAGGAATTTATTTTGGTGCGTCCAACTCAAACAACCACTTAAATGATTGTGGCGAGGGGGGCTTGGTTTTGCGAAGTCTGTAGCGAGAGATGAGTCAGCGAGCTGTGCGGTGAGTAAGTGGGTCAAGTGCAGATGATGAACTCCTGTGTCTGATTGCATTAATTGGCGTGGAGACCGCATTTAAGCTGCCGGGAATGAGAGAGAAGAGAGAGAGAGACCTGGGACTCGCACGGGACTACAACAAACACGCCGGCAATCGGACTGAGCTTTGTTAAACTGAAGGAGAGAGGTGTTTTCTTTGTGCTGTGGAGCGTTACCCAGCGAAGGCGCACGAGCGCACCTTTTTGTTTTCTTTTTATTTTAAATAAAAGTGCGAGTCCCAATTCCGCCGACCCTGTCTTCTTCTTCCTACACCCATACTGACCTTCACTAGACTGGTGCCGAAACCTGGGAAGAAGAAGACTGCCGCCGCCATGCAGACCCCGCCAGGAACGCCATTTGCGGACTTCATCCAAACGCTTGCGGGTCTCCATAGGGAACAACACCACACCCTGCTACCAGCGATTCCAGATGCTTCTCCAAGGCCAGCAAGAAGACCGCGAGCTGTTCTGGAGCTGGCTCGACCGGGAGATTCGGGCCGTCCCCGCTCCAGCTACGGCCTCGGCCCCGCCCCTACCTCTCAACAGGATGGGTCCCCAGGATGATCCGGAGGCATTCCTGGACCTTTTTGAGAGGTCCGCCGAGGCCCGGGGATGGCCCCGAGCGGACTGGCCCATGCGACTCATCCCACTGCTATCGGGGGAGTCGCATATAGCCGCCCACCAACTGCCAGTCCAGAATCTCCTGGTCTATGAAGACCTGAGGCGCGCCATTCTACAGCGGGTCGGCCGGACCCCTAAACAACATCGCCAGCGGTTCAGATCCCTGAGCCTGGAAGAGTCCGGCCGACCCTTCGTCATGGCGCAACAGCTCCGGGACTCCTGCCGCAGATGGCTGATGGCTGACGAAGGCGACGTCGAGGACATCATCAACAAGGTGGCACTGGAGCAGTTCATCTCTAAACTGCCCAAGAAGACCGCCCAGTGGGTCCAGTGCAGGGGACCCGGGACACTTTATCGACCGGTGTCCGGTGATGGAAGTAGGGACACTGATCCGGGTTCCCGACGCGCCACCGGCTGCCCCCGATCAAACTGGCCTGTACCAGATACCAGTGAGTATCAAGGGGGGTACTTATCGGGCTTTGGTGGATTCAGGCTGCAACCAAACCTCCATTCATCAAAGCCTGATGCAACCTGGGGCGTTGGATAACAGCCGCATGGTTAAGGTACGGTGTGTGCACGGGGTGGTGATAAGTTATCCTATAGTGCCTGTGGTAATTCAATTTAGGGGACAAAAGCATAGCATAGAGGTGGCAGTTAACCCGCACCTCCGGCATCCGCTTATTCTGGGAACCAATTGGCCTGCTTTTAGTGAATTATTGGGGTCTTTATGTGCGGGTGCCTCTTGGGGAAAGAAAAGCAAGGGAAAGTCGGCGGTTGTTCAGGTGGGAGATGCTGAGCCGGGACCTCTGGCGTCTGCTGCAGGGAACGGAGTACTCTGGAGAGAACTATCCTTACAGAGCGCGATGATTTTCCCCTGGAGCAGTCCTTGGATGAGACTCTAAAACATGCGTTTAATCAGGTCTGTTCTATCGACGGCCAGGTACTCCACCCAGGCCAACCGCTCTCTTATCCCTATTTTGCTATTTTAAAAGATAAGTTGTATCGGGTGACCCAAGACACCCAGTCAAAAGAGGATACAACGCAGTTGTTAGTTCCTAAAAGCCGTCGGAAAATGCTTTTTCAGGCGGCTCACTGTAATCCAATGGCCGGGCATTTAGGTCAAACGGCGACACTAAACCGCCTCATGGCCCGGTTCTTCTGGCCGGGCATTCACGAGAATGTGCGCAAGTGGTGCGCATCTTGTCGTGAATGTCAGTTGGTGAATGCACCGGCCAATCCAAAAGCACCATTGTGCCCCCTTCCGCTACTGCAGGTCCCCTTCGAACGAATTGGTATGGACCTCATCGGGCCATTAGAACGGTCAGCACGGGGGCACCGCTTTGCGTTAGTCCTGGTCGATTACGCAACGCGTATCCTGAAGCAGTCCCGCTCCGTAACATTTCTGCCAAAAGTGTTGCGAGCGTGCTCTTTTCATTAATCTCCCGGGTGGGAATCCCCAAGGAGATTCTCACCGATCAGGGCACGGCGTTTATGTCACGAACTATTCGCGAACTCTATGAATTATTGGGCATTAAATCGATTCGCACTAGCGTCTACCACCCACAGACAGACGGATTAGTGGAATGGTTTAATCGCACTTTGAAGTCCATGATTCGAAAGTTCGTTCACGAAGACGCCAAAAATTGGGATAAGTGGCTAGAACCCCTCTTGTTCGCTGTACGCGAGGTTCCCCAAGCCTCCACGGGGTTTTCCCCCTTCGAGCTTCTCTATGGGCGTCAGCCCCGTGGGATGTTAGACGTTCTTAGAGAGACTTGGGAGGACGGACCGTCCGCTAGTAAGAACGAAATTCAGTATGTCTTGGACCTGAGAACAAAACTCCACACTTTGGGGCGGCTATCAATGGAGATTGTTACAGGCCCAGGACAGACAGAGTCAGCTGTACAACAGGGGGGCTAGACTTCGCCAATTTGCACCGGGAGATAAGGTGCTTGTTTTACTCCCTACTTCTAGCTCTAAATTACTGGCAAAGTGGCAAGGACCCTTTGAGGTCACACGGCGGGTTAACGATCTCAACTATGAGGTAGCCTGAACAGATAGGGGCGGAGCACATCAAATTTAGCACCACATTGAGACGGATCCGGGGGTGGTGGTGCGCTGCCGCCTGTATCGCTTACCTGAACACAAAAAAAGGTAGTTCAGAACGAATTAGAGGCTATGCTGGATATGGGGGTAATAGAAGAGTCCAGCAGTGACTTGGCGAGCCCAATAGTTTTAGTTCCTAAAACCGACGGCTCGATCCGCTTCTGTGTGGACTATAGAAAGGTGAACGCGGTGTCTAAGTTTGATGCTTATCCAATGCCGAGGGTTGACAAATTGCTTGATCGGCTGGGTACTGCTCGTTTTTATTCGACACTGGACTTAACGAAGGGTTATTGGCAGATCCCCATGTCTCCCATGTCCAAAGAAAAGACAGCTTTTACAACGCCGTTTGGATTACACCAATTTGTCACCCTTCCTTTCGGCTTGTTCGGGGCTCCGGCGACTTTTCAGCGTCTGATGGACAAAATTCTCCGGCCGCATGCTGCATATGCCGCTGCCTACTTGGATGATATTATCATCTATAGTACCGATTGGCAGCGTCATATGCAGCATTTGCGGGCTGTCCTGAAGATGCTGAGAAGGGATGGGCTCACGGCCAACCCAAAGAAGTGTGCAGTTGGGCGTGTGGAGGTAAGGTATCTGGGCTTCCACTTGGGTCACGGATAGGTGCATCCCCAAATTGATAAGACAGCAGCTGTTGCGACCTGTCCGAGGCTTAAGACCAAAAAGGAGGTTAGACAGTTCCTGGGGCTAGCGGGATATTACAGGAGGTTTGTTCCTAATTATTCAGACCTCGCTAGCCCGCTGACTGATCTAACTAAAAAAGAAGCACCAGATACGGTCCAGTGGACGGAGCAGTGTCAGCAGGCTTTCACCCAGATAAAGGCTGCTCTGTGTGGCGGGCCGCTTTTACATGCTCCTGACTTCTCTCTCCCTTGCATCCTACAGACGGACGCATCGGACAGGCGGGACACTTTAGTGTGCTGCTCTGCCTTTTGTCATTAAACTTTATGTTGGAACTTGACTTTACCCTTCGTCTGTTTGCACTCGTCAGCCACCTGTGACAGTATATAAGATGATACTCTACTTCTATTGTAATAAAACTAAATAAACAAAAAATGTATGTCAATTTAATGCTGTTCAATCTTTATCCTGTTTTTTTTTATTTTATTTTTTTATGTTAAATGTTAATACGTTTAAATAAGACCTATCCTGTCACGGGCACACCACTCCATTCATAGAGCCATCAAACTCTCCAGTCTATACCACACCTGTCAGTCATTATCACTCCAATTCACTCTACTATAAAAAAGAAGACACCTTTCAGACTGCGTCTGGCCTCGTTTTTTTAATTTAAGACTCACAAACCTGCTTCCATGTTTCTCCAGCTTTTACTCCTACGATTCTCCAGTGATCTCCTGTATGTACTACTTACCTGTGTATCCTCTGCAGTCTCATCTCCTGTTTTCATTCTCCCAGTCTCCGTCTGCAGCTAGTGAAAGAATCAAATATTCAAATTATTATCCTCCTGATACTGCAACTTTTTACAGAACTGCATTACTGTGTCTCAGTTGTGCAATTAAACGGTTTGTGGTTCACTTTCATCTATGAGTCTGTAGCTGGTTCTGGGGACCCACAGCTCTGCACATTTTATATGTCTTCATCTGACACACCCAGTTCAGTTCAAAGAACTCTTTCCTAACGAGCTGATGATCTGAATCAGGTGTGTTAAATGAGGGAGACATACTTACTGTGCAGAGCTGTGGGTCCCCAGGACCAGGATTGAGAACCACTGGTCTGTACTATCCTTACACATCCACTATGAACTGATGTATATGGAAAAGTGAAACTTGAAGATTCTTCAAAAATGCTACTTTCATTTAAAAGAGAGTTGGGGATGAACTATCTTTTTAAAAGAATTTAAATCACATTTTCTCTGATCTAAATGCTATGAACTGATCCCAATTCAGGTTTCTCAATGGCTCAACAATGAGCTAACTGGCAATACTGAGGTTCCCTTTCGTTGTCACTCCGAGTTACGTCGGATGACGACGAATGGGGTTTAGCTTAGAAAGCCTTGAATGAGGTTTCGCTTAGAAAGCCTATCAACTTCGAGTATTACAAAATGAGCCAATGGCAAGGAAATGCCATGGGTCTGCGGAATTTGCATGACGTAACTCCGCCCCACCTTTTGGGTATAAAAGGAGGACGCCGGCAACATGCAGTTATGTTTTCGCTTCGGAGCCAAGTTTTTTCTTCTCTCCACAAGCTATCTCTGAATTGTCAGCTTCACGAACGAGTTCATCTGGTGTTGATGTGACGGCGATCTCCAGCGAGCGCGCGCTTCCTGCTTATCTGTGCAGTGGTCTGCCAGAAAGTGCGTGTCTCCCTGGGCGCTTCAACACTTAGAGTGTTTCTCTCATAAAAGAGCTTGCACGCGGCACATCTTTTTAACGATGCCACGCCCGTGTATTTCTGGTTGCGGCAGATTGGTATCGGACTCTAATGGGCACGAGCGCTGTCTAGTATGTTTGGGCATGGATCATGCTAGAGCAGCACTCGTGGATGACTCATGTTCTCTTTGTGGGAACATGACCATCGCGTCATTAAGGTCGAGATTCAATGAACTCGCAAGAGTGAGGGTCCCCTCATCCACACCCCGATCTAGTGCTCCCTCGCGGGGTGCTACTTCGACTGGTGGCCAGGGTGACCTGAGGGTGACGATCTGGAACAAGGCACCGACTCTGTGTCCGCGACCCCAGCCCCCCTCTTCAGTGACGGTGCCCGCTATTGAACTGCCGATTCCCGCGGGTCTACCTTCGGGTGGCCCGCGTGTTTCGGTTGAAGCTACAGAGGATGATGCTATGTCTGTAGCAGCATCACAAGGTGGGTTTTAGTCTTCTGGAAGTGAGAAGAAGAAGAAGGAGAAGAAGAAGAAGAAGAAGAAGAAGTTTTATTTATATAGCACCTTTCCAGAAGCTCAAGGTCGCTTTACATTGTACATACAATACATTTAGACACCCATATATTACAGTCACAGAGGATACATATAATTACATTATCCAAAATGCATGTTAAAAAGATATGTTTTTAACGGGGTCTTGAAAGTAGCCACATAAGAGGTATTGCGTAGTGTAAGAGGTAGCGAATTCCATAGTTGAGGAGCATTAGTACTGAAAGACCTTCCTCCTACAGTAGACAACCGGAAATGAGGGACGGACAGTAAACCAAGTTCAGCTGATCTGAGAGACCGTGTAGGACGGTAAGGGTGGAGTAGGTCAGACAAATATTGTGGAGCAAGCCCATTTAATGCTTTGAACGTTAGAAGCAGTACCTTAAAGTGGATACGTGATGCTACAGGTAGCCAGTGAAGTTCATAAAGCAGAGGAGTAATGTGCACAGAACGCCTAGTAGAGGTGAGGACTCTCGCTGCAGAGTTTTGAACGTACTGTAATCTTGCAATACGTTTTTTCGGGTAATTTGGAATTTAAGTCCATGCCTGCGTATGATGTCACCAAGTGGATAGATGTATATAATGAACAATAGTGGGCCAAGAACCGAACCTTGAGGAACACCCTGTGTAAGTGAGGCAGTAGCAGATCTAAACCCTTGTATAGTGATATAATACTTTCTGTCACTGATGTATGAAATGAGCCAGGAAAGAGCAGAGCCAGTGATGCCAATATCAGAAAGCCTAGAGATCAATATTTCATGGCAAACTGTATCAAAAGCAGCGCTTAAATCAAGGAGCATCAAAATGTTTATCAGCCCTGAATCCCAGGACAAAAGAATATCGTTGACCACCCGAAGAAGGGCAGTTTAAGTGATATTTGATGGGCGAAATCCAGGTGAAAGGGTTAAAAAAGACAAAGAGTGCACGGTAAGTCCGGTTCTCCTGTATAGTCTTTCCAGGCGACGACCATCAGTTTTTATCGTTCGTAGTTCAGGAGTGAACCAAGGTGAAGCATGAGTAGATGGAACCAGTCTAGTTTTAACAGGAGCATGCATATCAAGTATTTGAGACAAAGCATTGCTGTATATACAGCAGATCTCTGATAAGTCAGTGTTTTCTTCAGTGGTGATATAGCTACTGGAAAACTACAACTGAAGCTTATGAGTTTATGATCAGAGAAAGCAAAGTCCGAACCATTAACACAGATATTATTTAAGCCAGATGTACATATGAGATCCAGTATATGACCCCTGGAGTGGGTAGCAAAAATTAAATGTTGAGTTAGGTTGAAACAGTCCAGTACAGACATCAATTCATTGCATTGTGCAGTGTTTTCATGTATATTAAAGTCACCAAGCAGAATAACAGATGGATAGCTACCACAGACAAGAGTAAGCAATGCACTAATCTCAGAGAAAAAGTCAGAGTGGCTTTTAGGAGGTCGGTAAATTAAGATTATGGCCAGTCATTTTCAGCGCTAGGTATTCAAATGCTGAAACATCGTGAAACTCGATCCTGGAAGTTTTAATAGTCTCGCGGCAAAATACAGCCAGCCCTCCACCTCTACGATGAAGACGCGGTTGAGAGAAGTAGATGTACCCAGACGGAGTTAGGAGGTTCAGGTTGAATAGGTCATTAGGAACCTGCCAGGTTTCGGTCAACAGTAGCATGTCCAGGTTTGTGTCAGTGATTATGTCATTCAACACTGATGCTTTATCAGTTAGAGAGCGTGTGTTCAACAACGCACATCGCAGGTCTGAAAATGCGCGTCTGCAGGCTTTGAGTTCAGGTTCGAAACGCAATGATCTCACTAGGGATGCAAAGTGGAGAGGGCTCGTAGCCGATCAGTGTGACAGGATCATGAAACTTCTGAGCGTGTAAATAGTCCAGTGAATAATCCAAGTGTTGATTGTGTAAGATGGTTCATTGAATAATCCAAGAAGATCGATTCCAAGAAAAAACATATCCAAAAAACAGACGTAGAACAGCAGACAAACAAATACCAGCGTGAAGCGGCAGCACAAGCGCGCCTTGCGTTCTCACACCGGAAGTGCGTGGAATGGCTGAGTCAACAGCTTGTGAGGCAGTGGCTGAGTCTGTGAGGGCTCAGCACAGCTGCCACCTTCCGGTGTGCATACGGCTGTGCCTGAGTCTGATCCGGAGATGACGGACATGCTTTCCCGGGCAGCCGCGAGCATCGGACTAGAGTGGAGGCCTCCACCCTGTCCTGAGCGCTCGCGGCTGGATGATTGGTTTCTGGGTAAGGCCGCCGACCCTCGTCCACGGCAAACCCCAATTCCTTTCTTCTCGGATGTGCATGATGAGATCTCGAAGTCCTGGAAGACCCCCCTGTCTTCTCGGGACAGCTCGTTGGTCTCATCCGCCTTTCCTCCCCTCGATGGGGCAGCTGAGTAGGGAACGGAGACGTTACGTCAGCCTGCCACTTCCGCTGTACCGCGGGGATCGGCTGAGCTCAGTCTTGGCTCCTCAGCGAAGAAACATAACTGCATGTTGCCAGCATCCTCTCTTTATACCCACGAGGTGGGGCAGAGTTACGTCATGCAAATTCCGCAGACCCATGGCATTTCCTTGCCATTGGCTCGTTTTTTAATACTCAAAGTTGATAGGCTTCCTAAGCGAAACCCCATTCGTCGTCATCCGACGTAACGTCTCTGTTCCCTACTCAGGGAACGAGGGTTACATCCGTAACCGAGACGTTATCTCTGCTCTTCAGCACTCAATCTTCTATGTTTTACATTAACAAAACCCCGTAGATTCACTCCAGCCATCATCCATATATATCAACATCATCTCATTTTGCTCTTTACATGTCATTACATCAAGCTGAACTACACCCAAAGAGTCTTTACAATGTATTAACCACCTTACACATAGCTGTTTATATATATATATATATATATATATATATATATATACACAGTTAGGTCCATATATATTTGGACACAGGCACAATTTTTCTTTTTTTCAGGTATTTACCAACACATATTCAAGCTATAGTTATTTAATGGATATGGGCTGAAAGCGCACACTCTCAGGTTTAAATGGAGGGTATTTACATCCAAATTGGAGGAAGGGTTTAGGAATTACAGCTCTTGAGAGAGCCCACCCCCACCTCCCCCCACCCCCTTTTTAAGGGACCAAAAGTAATTGGACAATTGAATCAAAAGCGATTTCATGGACAGGTGTGGGCTATTCCTTCGTTATTTCTTCATCAATTAAACAGGTAAAAGGTCTGGAGTTGATTCTAAGTGTGGTATTTGCATTTGGAGTATATTGCTGTGAACATACATCATGCGTTCAAAGGAACTCTCCATGCAAGTAAAACAGGCCATCATTAGGCTTCAAAAACAAAATAAATCCATCCGAGAGATAGCAGGAATATTAGGAGTGGCCAAATCAACAGTTTGGTACGTTCTGAGAAAAAAAGAATCCACTGGTGAGCTCACCTACATAAAAAGGCCTGGACGTCCATGGAAAACAACAGTGGTTGATGATCGCAGGATCCTCTCCATGGTAAAGAAAAACCCATTCACAACATCTAGCCAAGTGAAGGACTCTCTCCAGGAGGTAGGCGTGTCATTGTCAAAGTCTACAATCAAGAGAAGACTTCACGAGAGCAAATACAGAGGGTTCACCACAAGGTGCAAACCATTAATAAGCATCAAGAATAGAAAGGCCAGATTAGACTGCCAAAAAGCATCTAAAAAAGCCTGATCAGTTTTGGAAAAGCATTCTTTGGACGGATAAAACTAAGATCAACCTGTACCAAAATGACGGGAAGAAAAAAGTATGGAGAAAGCTTGGAAGAGCTCATGATCCAAAGAATACAACATCTTCTGTAAAACATGGTGGAGGCAGTATGATGGCATGGGCATGCATGGCTTCCAGTGGCACTGGATCACTGGTGTTTATTGATGATGTGACAGAAGACAGAAGCATCAGGATGAATTCTGAAGTGTATAGGAATATACTGTCCGCCCAGATTAAGCCAAATGCAGCAAAGTTGGTTGGACGGCGCTTCACAGTACAGATGGACAATGATCCAAAACACACTGCAAAAGCAACCCAGGAGATTTTAAGGAAAAGAAGTAGAATATTCTGCAATGGCCGAGTCAATCAGCTGATCTCAACCCGATTGAGCATGCATTTCACTTGTTGAAGGTAAAACTAAAGGCAGAAAGACCTACAAACAAACAACAGCTGAAGACAGTTGCAGTTAAGGCCTGGCAAAGCATCACAAAGCAGGAAACCCAATCTTTGGTGATGTCTATGAGTTCCAGACTTCAAGCAGTCATTGCCTGCAAAGGATTCTCAACAAAATATTAAAAATGAACATTTTATTTATGATTATATTAATTTGTCCAATTACATTTGAGCCCCTGAAAATGGGGGTACTGTGTATAGAAATGGTTGCCGTTCCTAAAATGTTTACTTGATATTTTTGTTCAACCCCTTGAATTAAAGCTGAAAGTCTGCACTTCAAATTCATCTTGATTGTTTCATTTTAATTTTATTCTGGTGGCATACAGAACCAAAAGTATGAAAATTGTGCTTGTGTCCAAATATATATGGACCTAACTGTATATATTCCCTTAGCTGCCACTGTCCAACATGATTGATCTGCTCTGTGAGTGGAGTAGCCTTTACGGTTTTGAAGGGTGACACTTGTAGCAGACCTTGGGGAAAACAGTAAATATATTACGCAGATGTGTTACAGGAGATATACAGTTCATCATCTTGTCACACTCAAAATCTTACAGGAATACATGGAGCATGTGGAAACTAGAAAGATGTCCATTATTCTAAGTTGAGATAAGGGTGTCAGTGGCGTGCAGATCTCTTTAGTGGCAGGGGCAGAAGGACCAAAATAAAAATTACTTCTTCAAATGCAATCATTTATTAAATAAATCACCTGTATTTAAAGCAGTACCTGTGTGTTGTGTTTTAAAATATTTGAATGACTTCCTCACAATTCATTTGAATATCTCGCTTGATGGAGAGCAGCAGTAGCTCGGCGAGCCTCTCTTCATTACAAAGACTTCAAAGATTGGAATTTCACAAGCTTTAATTTAAAAAAGGCCATTCAACTGGTAATGTTGCATAAATTAAGGATTTGAGAAAGAGAGGGGAAAACAGACTCAGTCTCATTGTCTTTTAGGCACTTTAGCATTTCCTGCACATTGCTTTTGGGGAAGGAGTAGGATGCATGAAACACTTTAAGTTCTGTGAAAGTCTTTTCTTCCTCAATCCCATATAACTTACTAACTGTTTTTGGCAAGGGGGGCGTGGTTCCGCGAAGTCTGTGACGCGGGAGAGGATCGGGAGACAGGTGCGGCGTGAGTGGGTTAAGTGTGAATGACAAACGCCTGTGTCTTGTTTCAGTAATTGGCATGAGGAGACGGATTAAAGCCACGAGGAAAAGAGAATGAGAGAGAGAGAGATCAGCAGAGACGCGTGGGTGTGCTGGACTGTCGGGAGAGAACGAGAACGCTGAGAGCGAGCAGTTTTGAGAGCGTCTGTTTGTACAGTGCGTGTGGCGCATCTTTTTGTTTTGTTTGTTTATTTTGAGGAAAATAAAATACCCACCGTCATCTGAAGCCGACTCTGTCCTCTTCCTTCCACTTGCCTGAACATTTCATCTACTACACTGGTGCCGAAACCCGGGAAGGAAGACGGAAGCCGCCGCCAGCATGCAGTCACCGCCACCATCGCCACTTGCGGACGTGGTTGCTTCTCTCGCGGCCCTCCACAAAGACCAACATCGGGCCCTGGTGGAAATGAGGACCGATCTGGAAGGCCGGTTCCAGTTCCTCATCCAAGGCCAACAGGAGGATCGCGAGAGGTTCCGGAGCTGGATGGACCGGGAGGTTCGGCCGGGTTCAACGCCGCCGCCGGTCGAGCGTCCCCACTTGCCCCTGAATAAAATGGGTCCGCAGGATGACCCTGAGGCGTTCCTCGACCTCTTCGAGAGGTCAGCGGAGGCAGGTGGGTGGCCAAGAGAGCAATGGCCGGTGCGCCTCATCCCTTTGCTGACCGGGGAGGCGCAAGCGGCGGCCCAACAGTTACCCGTCCAGAATCTCCTGGTTTTCGACGACTTAAAAAGAGCCATCTTACAGCGGGTCGGCCGGAGCCCAGAGCAACATCGCCAGCGGTTCCGTTCCCTGGATCTGGGCGAGAGCGGTCGACCCTTCGTGTTGGCTCAACAGCTCCGGGACTCTTGCCACAAGTGGCTGTTGGCTGAGGGAAGCGACGTCCAGGAGATAATCGACCGTGTGGTGCTGGAGCAATTCATCAGCCGTTTGCCGCGGAAAACCGCGGAGTGGGTCCAGTGCCACCGACCGGCGTCGCTGGACTTGGCCATTCAGTTGGCGGAGGACCAGCTGGTGGCATGCTCCAGGGTCGGCGAGAGCCTTCCAAATGTCTCTCTCTCTTCTTCTTTTTTTTCTCCTTCCCCCTCTTCTACCTCTTTTCCTCGACCGGTTCCCCTTCCCAGGTCCCGTCCTCCCGGACCGTTCCGTGGCCCTCCCCGGGGACGGGGGGGGACTTCGCTGGATCCGGCAGGAGGCCTGAAACCCCAGCCCAGGGGCTTGGGGTTCACTACCGCGGGGGCGGACCCGGTTACCTTTCCCTCCCTCTCCTCACGCCAGTCACTTACCCCACTTCCTGTCACTAGAGCGGTGGGGAGGCCTGGGCCGGCCTGCTGGCGTTGCGGGGACCCGGACCATTTCATAGACAGGTGTCCGGTGATGGAAGTGGGGACAATGATCCGGGTCCCGGATGCCCCGCAGGCTGCCCACGATCAGGCTGGCCAGTACCAGATACCCGTGAGTATAAAGGGGGGTACCTATCAGGCTCTGCTGGATTCAGGATGTAACCAAACCTCGATCCACCAAAGCCTGATTCAACATGAGGCATTGGATATGAGCCGCATGGTTCGGGTAAGATGTGAGCACGGGGATGTGGTGAAGTATCCGCTCATGTCAGCTCTGATTAAATTTAGGGGGCAAAACCATAGTGTGGAGGTGGCAGTTAACCCGCACCTCAGGCATCCGCTGATTTTGGAAACTAATTGGCCGGCTTTTACGGAATTATTGGGGTTGTTGTGCGCGGATGTCTCTTGTGGGAAAAGGAAGCAGGAGAGCGGAGCGGTTGGGAGAGGCTGAACTGGGACCTCCGGGACTGGATCCAGGGGATCTGAGCGTAATTGGGAGACAGATTCTCCCAGAGCGTGATGATTTTTCCCTGGAGCAGTCTCAGGATGAGTCGTTAAAACATGCTTTTGAACAGGTCCGTACCATCGACGGTCAGCCTCTCCAGCCTGCTCGACCGCTCACTTATCCATATTTTGCAATTTTGAAAGACCGGTTGTATAGAGTGATACAAGACACTCAAACAAAAGAAACTACAACCCAGTTGTTGGTACCAAAAAGCCGTCGGGAAATGCTTTTCCAGGCGGCTCATTCAAATCCCATGGCTGGACACTTAGGGCAAATAACAACACTTAACCGTCTCATGGCCCGTTTTTT
This sequence comes from Meda fulgida, assembly GCA_030578275.1. Lineage (NCBI taxonomy): Eukaryota > Metazoa > Chordata > Actinopteri > Cypriniformes > Leuciscidae > Meda > Meda fulgida. The sequence goes on from CM060620.1 coordinate 8,111,263, forward strand.
TTTGGCTGGGCATTCACGAGAATGTGCGCAGGTCGTCCGCGGCTTGTCGTGAATGTCAGCTGGTAAATCCGCCGGCCGCCCCAAAAGCGCCATTGCGCCCCCTTCCACTGATCGAGGTCCCCTTCCAACGAATTGCGATGGACCTCGTCGGGCCATTACAACGGTCAGCACGGGGACATCGCTTTGCATTAGTCATAGTGGACTATGCAACGCAATATCCTGAGGCAGTGGCACTCCGCAACATCTCCGCGAAAAGTGTAGCGGATGCCCTGTTTCGTCTAATCTCCCGAATGGGGATCCCGAAAGAGATCCTCACTGATCAGGGCACGGCGTTTATGTCGCGTACGTTATGCGAACTTTACGAGTTGTTGGGCATTAAATCGATTCGCACCAGCGTCTTTCACCCACAAACGGATGGCTTGGTGGAACGATTTAATCGCACATTAAAGGCAATGATCCGTAAGTTCGTTCACGAAGACGCCAAAAATTGGGATAAATGGTTAGAACCCCTGTTGTTCGCTGTGCCCAAGGTCCCGCAAGCCTCCACTGGGTTTTCCCCCTTTGAGCTCCTTTATGGTCGTCAGCCCCGCGGGGTGCTAGACGTGCTGAAGGAGACTTGGGAGGAGGGACCCTCGGAGAGTCGAAATGAAATTCAGTATGTCCTGGACCTGAGAACAAAACTCCACACTTTGGGGCGGCTCTCAATGGAGAATTTGTTACAGGCTCAGGACAAACAGACCCAGTTGTACAATAGGGGAACGAAACTAAAAAAATTTTCACCGGGAGATAAAGTCCTCCTATTGCTCCCCACGTCGAGTTCCAAATTACTCGCGAAGTGGCAAGGACCCTTTGAGGTCACCCAGCGAGTCGGGGATCTCAATTATGAGGTTCTTCGAACGGATAGGAACGGGGCGCGTCAGATTTACCACCTCAATCTCCTAAAAAAACGGAGCGAGGCGGAGTCAGGAATGCTGGCGACGGTGATCGGGGCGGAAGAAGATCTCGGACCAGAGGCGAATGTCAAATCTCCATCTCTCGCACTGGCTCCAGGCGGAGATCATCTTTCACCGTCCCAGCTTACTGACGTTGCCAGGTTGCAAGCGGAGTTTACTGACGTGTTCTCTTTCCTACCCGGTCGAACCAATCTCATTCAGCACCATATTGAAACCGAGCCGGGCGTGGTGGTGCGCAGCCGGCCATATCGATTACCTGAACACAAGAAAAAGGTGGTTCAGTCTGAATTAGAGGCGATGCTCGAGATGGGGGTAATAGAAGAATCCCACAGTAATTGGGCGAGCCCGATAGTTTTAAGACCTAAACCCGACGGCTCAGTTCGATTTTGTGTGGATTACCGCAGGGTTAATGCCGTATCGAAATTCGATGCTTATCCAATGCCCCGGATTGACGAACTGCTTGATCGGCTCGGCACTGCTCGTTTTTTTTTCGACGCTGGATTTAACTAAAGGATATTAGCAGATCCCCTTATCACCTATATCTAAAGAAAAAACAGCCTTTACGACGCCGTTCGGGTTAAACCAATTCGTTACGCTTCTGTTTGGGTTGTTCGGGGCTCCGGCCACCTTCCAGCGTCTCATGGACCGGACACTCCGGCCACATGCTGCATATGCCGCTGCCTATCTGGATGATATCATTATTTATAGTAATGACTGGCAGCGCCATATGGAGCATGTGCGCGCGGTTCTGAGAGCGCTGAGACTGGCCGGCCTAACGGCCAACCCAAAGAAGTGTGCGGTTGGGCGCGTAGAGGTCAGGTATCTGGGATTCCACTTGGGTCACGGGCAAGTGCGTCCCCAAATTGATAAGACAGCAACAGCAGCTGTTGCAACGTGCCCGAGACCCAAGACCAAAAAGGAGGTGAGACAGTTCCTGGGGCTGGCGGGATACTATAGAAGGTTTGTGCCTAATTACTCGGACCTTGCCAGCCCGCTGACTGATCTCACTAAAAAGGAGTCACCAGATCCGGTTCAGTGGACGGAGCAGTGTCAGCAGGCTTTCACCCAGGTAAAGGCTGCTCTATGTGGGGGGCCACTACTACAGGCTCCTGATTTTTCTCTCCCCTTTTAATTACAGACCGACGCGTCGGACAGGGGGCTGGGAACAGTCCTGTCCCAGGAGATGGAGGGAGAGGAACGGCCGGTGCTGTACATTAGTCGCAAGCTCTCAAAGAGAGAGACTAAGTACAGCACCATTGAGAAGGAATGTTTGGCCATCAGGTGGGCCGTCCTCACCCTCCGATATTATCTCCTGGGACGGGAATTCACCCTCTGTTCGGACCACGCGCCCCTCCAATGGCTCCACCGCATGAAAGATACCAACGCGCGGATCACCCGTTGGTATCTAGCCTTACAACCTTTTAAGTTCCAGGTGGTCCACAGGCCGGGTGCACAGATGGCTGTCGCTGACTTCCTCTCCAGGAGGGGGGGGGGGGGCTGCAGGCCGGACGGCTCCCCCGGCCTGAGTCGGGCGGTGGGGGTATGTGGCAAGGGGGGCGTGGTTCCGCGAAGTCTGTGACGCGGGAGAGGATCGGGAGACAGGTGTGGCGTGAGTGGGTTAAGTGTGAATGACAAACACCTGTGTCTTGTTTCAGTAATTGGCGTGAGGAGACGGATAAAAGCCACGAGGAAAAGAGAATGAGAGAGAGAGAGATCAGCAGAGACGCGTGGGTGTGCTGGACTGTCGGGAGAGAACGAGAACGCTGAGAGCGAGCAGTTTTGAGAGCGTCTGTTTGTACAGCGCGTGTGGCGCATCTTTTTGTTTTGTTTGTTTATTTTGAGGAAAATAAAATACCCACCGTCATCTGAAGCCGACCCTGTCCTCTTCCTTCCACTTGCCTGAACATTTCATCTACTACACTGTTCTGACAAAGTTCAACATCACCTGGGCCTATTCCTTTTGACCATTTGGTCAAAGTAGCCATGCTACAGTCAGACTGTAATGATTCCGCTGAAGGCAAGTGTCAAGAGAACCCAAGTGCAGTTTATTTAGATAAACATTAACAAATATGAAACAAAAGCATGGCATGAATTTAGAACAAAACATAAAACGTGAACATGGAGCTTACCATCAATGGTTACGCAAACAAAACACATGGCAACCATGAGGGCTTAAATACACACGGAGACATGTGACACATGACACATCAGACAAGGGAACACATGGCAGGATCACATGACTATGACAGGGAATCACATGACAGACATGACACATGACAAAGACATGAAACATGACCAAAACGTTACATAGATGGTGTAAGCCTTAAAGGATAATGTTAGTTGAACTATCCTTTCCTTTGAATCGTCTGACCATCTCTTGAGTAATGGCATCCAAAAATGTGTAGTATACCCTTGTTAGGTAGAACTCCTCCTATATATATATATACAGTCGTGCTCAGAATTAATGGTACCCCTGGTAAATATGATAAAAAATGGCTGGAAAAAATAAATCTGCATCATTTATCCTTTTGATCTTTCATTCAAAATATTGGCAAAAATCTAAACTTTCATTGAAGTAAAAGAATAGAAAGTGGGGGGGAAATCACATTATGAAATAAATGTTTATCTCCAAAACACGTTGGCCACAATTATTGGTACCCTTTTATTAAATACTTTTTGCAATCTCCTTTTGCCAAGATAAAAGCTCTGAGTTTTATCCTATGATGCCTGATGAGTTTGGAGAACACCTGACAAGAGATCAGAGACCATTCTTACAGAATCTCTCCAGATCCTTCAGATTCCCAGATCCATGTTGGTGCTTCTTCTCTTCAGTTCACTCCACTCATCAGGTCTGGGACGGTCATGGCAGAAGCTTCATTTTGTGCTACTTAACACATTTTTGTGTTGATTTTTATGTTTGTTTTGGATCGTTGTCCTGATGGAAGATCCAACCACGGCCCATTATACGATTTCTAGCAGAGGCTGTCAGGTTTAGATTTTTTATCTGTTGGTATTTGATAGAATCCACGATGCCATGCATGTATCTGAACAAGAAGTCCAGGACCTCCAGCAGAAAAATATGACCACAACATTAAAGATGGTATATTAAATTGTACACATGGGGTACTTTTTATCCTTGTGTGCACCAAACCCATCTTGCATGTTTGCTGCCAAAAAGCTATTTTTTAGTTTCATCTGACCACAGAACCCTGTGCTGTTTGAAGGTCCAGTCATGTCTGACAACTGAATTTGCTGGGGTTTGTTTTTGGATGAGCAAGGAGGATTTTTCTTGAAAACCTCCCAAACAACATGTGGTGATGTAGGGGTTGTTCAATTTTTTTTTAATAGGCTTTCTGAACCCAAGACTCAACTAATCTCTGCAATTCTCCATCTGTGATCTTTGGAGAGTCTTTGGCCACTCAAACTTTCATCCTCACCATGCATTAAGACAATATAGACACACGTCCACTTCCTGGCAGATTTGTAACATCTTTAGTTGATTGGAAGTGCTTAATTATTGCCCTGATGGTCAAAATGGGGATTTTCAATGCTTTAGCTATTTTCTTACAGCCACTTTCTATTTTGTGATGCTCAACAATCTTTTGATGCACATCAGAACTATATTCTTTGGTTTTACTCATTGTAATGGATGATTAAGGGAATTTGGCCTTTGTGTTTCCCCATATTTAAACTCTTGTAAAACAAGAAGTCATGGCTGGACAATTTCATGTTCCTAGTCACCCTGGTGTGCAAAAAAAAGGTAAATATGAATGGGAATATACTTAAGAGATATTTTACTCGTAAACAATTCTAGGGGTACCAATAATTGTGTCCAACTTGTTTTGGAGAAAAACATTTATTTCATAATGTGATTTCCCCTCCACTGTCAATTATTTTACTTCAATGAAAGGTTCGATTTTTGCCAATTTTTTGAATGAAATATCAAAAGGATAAACGATGCAGAATTATTTTTTACAGCCATTTTTCATCATATTTACCAGGGGTACCATTCATTCTGAGCACGACTGTATATATATATATATATTTCAGGGATAGTTCGTCCCAAAATGAAGATTGTTTCTTTTGTGGAACATAAAATTAGATGATATAATTATTTTGTGCATATAATGAACAGAAATGAGGAATTTGCAGAGAGTTGTGACTTTCACTTAATTCTTACTGAGAAGGAGAAATAACCCCTTTTAATCCTATATATTCTTTATATAACCACTTGAGAAATGTATTGAAAAGTATCTAAGTGTCCCATCTCATGATTTTCCTTTTATGTGGTTTGGCCTATGTATTCATTCTCTCTTACACTCTTTTGGATTAATGTTTCAGACTTGCATACTATGGTTAACCAAAATCAAATGTGCAAGTTTAGTCTTTATAAACTCCAATCTTCATACCCCATAGGTTAATTTACATTACATGTTTCTAACTTTGTGACATTGCTCACATTAGTATTGTAAGAAACTTGAAGTTTACATATTTATTACATATTCAAAGGCCTGCTAGAACAAAGGGTCGTAAAGAAATTCCCTCCAAAGGGAACAACTTCTTATTGGCTCACACACCTCCAGAGGGGGTGACATCTTCATGCTTTAAAAATCACTGATCACAAGATCACGCCTTTTAGTTCCTTTTTGAAATTCTAATGTGAAGATGATGTTGAACAAGAAGTCTTCTAAGGACCCAAAAGCTTGTGCCAGGCTGCAGCCTTGTCTTTCCATTCACCAAAGATCCTCTGACTTCAACTGGTGTTCTCTCATCAAGACAACATCAGCAAAGATCAACTGGAGCCTCAACAAATTGAATTAGGACAGTTTAATTAAATTCAATAAAATCCCAAATTAATATAAATGAAATGGGCGAGACATGCAAGTATCAAACTTAGTCTTATTATTTGATACATCCTTACCCCTTTTAAAGAAGGGCGAGTTGATCTGCTGAATTTCAAACAATGCTATATTCTGCTTCACCTCTCTTTCCCTTTGTAAACTTCATGCATGTATGTATGTGTATGTAAGAGTATAAGTGTTTAGTCTAGTTATTAAAGTCTTGTTCCTATTACACGTAAAGTTTTCCATATTTCATGCTCATATACTGGAGTCCCTAATCATGTCGATTTTGACTACTTGCTCTGAGTACTGTACAGTAAGAAAGACATTTCTCATACCCCAGAAATGTACATTTCTTAGAATTAATAAACAATTAACGAGTGTTCATGGGGAAAACAGGTTCATTGATTATAATATCAATTATACTACATTAAGTTAATTCTATTAACTGATCCAAATATTCATAATTAATTATAACAAGTTATGATTAATTGTTAAAATGTATTTTAAGCTAATTTGCTACAGTGAGTAAATTATCAATGTAGGCAAATTATTCATTTAATACACACTTGTTATTGTCCTTAAGTGTAAACTATTTTAGGACTGAAAAAAATAGTTTTTTAGTTAGGACTTATTAGTTTAAACAAAATGTAATTTAAACAGTAGCTTTATTCTCTCTTTTCAGCCAACTTGTGAAAGGGATGCTTCATTTGGCTGCATCAGAGAGTTCCTCTCTTTTTTAATCCTTTCTTTCCTTGGCATTCTATGAAAAGCCGTTGAGACAAATTCACAACACATCAAACGAAAATAGGGAAATTATGATAATATTACTAAATATTATTTACTTATACTTTACCAAACAAAACAGTGAGAATAAAGAAGGAAATTATGAGGAATTGTGTAAATTGTATGTATGTATTATATGCATGAAAGTGTTAGCTATCATGAAATTGGTAACACTTTACAATAAGGTTAACGTGAACTGATAATTTACTAATACATTATTAAAAAGTTGTATTTGTTAACATTAGCATTAGTTGTATTTTGTTTAAACTAATTATTAAAAATACAACTGTTCATTGTTTGTTCATGTTACGTCACAGTGCATTATGATTCATAATGCACTGTGACGTAACATGAACAAACAATGAATGTTGTTAAATTAACCTTATTGTAAAGTGTTACCATGAAATCAAAGATATAAATTCCTTACAATTAAGAGTTGGACATGGACTATTAATTTCACTAGATTTATTTCCCCAAGCTAATAACACAAGGACTTGCTATGGCCCTGGATAACAAACAAATTGAATGACATTGTCAGAATGCATCTGAAATCGAGTTATAGTTTTATTATAGTTAAACTCGCATGCTGCCGCAACTTTTACAGTAGCATGGTAGGATAAATGTAAATTTTCCATATTAGCTTACCTGCTGCTTGTGTAGTTTGAAGACTCGCGGCTAACTGCTGTAGTGCTGCAAATGAAACTCCACCTACGCTCAACCTCAGCCAAATATTTATATATATATATTTTTTAATTGTTGTTAGTGGCAATGGTGTATAAGTGTATTGTTATTTATTATAAAATGTAGAATAATAATTATTATTATTTACTATTATCAGAGATGGGCACAATACATTTTGAGACAAAACAAGCAGGGGCTTGAGCATTGGTTGACACCTATGATAAGTGTATTAACACTTTATATTCCTCTGTGTTTCTCAGTAGGTGGGTCTGCTATTATAAGGTCACACACAACAAAATGTACTACAACAAAACTATGTTTTTTATAACCAAATGTTCTTTATATGTTCTTTAAAACCAAATTAAATTTTTTAAAAAAAATTCTGTGCAGTGTCACAGTGTCACGTTTTCAGTGTGTTTAGTTCAGTTTTGTGATCTTGTTTCCCCCTGTCTTTGTGATTTTGGTTTAGTCCTGTTAGTGTTTCCTGGTCTGTTTAATTAGTAATTCCCTTCACTTGTGTTCTGTTAATTATCCTATTAGTCCCTGTTCATTTAAGCCCTGTGTTTTCCCTCAGTGTTTGTTGGTCGTCATCAATGTATGGTTGAATGTGTTTTGAAGTCCTGGAGAGTTTTCCTTTGTTCCTGTAGGTTGAGTTGTTAAATAAATCAGCTATACAGCAGTTCCCGTGTCCTCGGCATCCAACACATTAACTTGACACACAGTAATAACTGTGCATATTACTGGGCCTATTAAATACGTGTTAATATTCATGAATTGCAAAACAAACAAAAAGACCAACTACCAACTGAACTAACTAACAACTAAATGAACTGACCAACAATTAACTAACTAACTAAAAATAACCACAAAAAAAAGTTGTTCTTGTATCCCTGCTCTAATGACATTCCTTGTTTGAATGACCTTAGGGTCAGACATAAAGAGTTGCAAAAAGAAAGAAAAGTGTATTGTTGGCCAAATGTGTTCTCCACATTTTTAAACCGTGATGTCTGACTTTTACCTGCACATACTACTGTCAGAGGTCTATCAATTAAGATAGAAATGAATATGGGCTGGAAACAGAATTGGTAACAAAACTATCTGCCAAGGGGATGGGAAGCAGGAAAGGTTATTTTTTTCAGTCTCTGCAGTAATTTGCTCTCTCTGCGGCTCTGTTTTCAATCTATTAAACTCAAGGTCAAACATCTGTAGATAATCATGATTTGAATAGAGAAATTAAGATATTCTGGAGATTAAATTATGACATTAGTACACTATTATTACTGCTGTTATTTAACTGTTTGCACCGTGAAGCATGGCTCCAGGCTAATCCAAATTAGTAATCAAACAAGATAGTGAAACAATGTTATGATAGGACCACATAGCCACAGTGTTTACAATTTGCATGGAATCATCCTGTCAAAAGTTTTCTTAGTTTCATTATGGTCTCTGCGAATTCAGCTGGGATAGGTATTTTAAGGCACCCAAAATGACACTTCACATATAAAACTTGTTTAATTCCAAGAAAGTGTCTAGTGCTCCTTGTAAAAGACTAGCCTATACAAAAACTTTGTGGCTTTTGTTTTTTATTGTCTTCTATAAACAGCATGAAATGACTGTTGTGCACTATTGCACCTATAATGCACAGTGGGATCTTGTGTCATTTCTGTCCTGATCAATTTTGGAACACAAGAAATTTCATTTTTATTATTTATTTATTTAGTTTTAACAAATATACCAAAGAGAAAACAGACAGATAGAGGTTGTATGTCCCACTCCAGCAGCCTGAATTCAGGAACTTTCGGAAATGAACAACACAGTACAATAGTAAACTGCATCTGGTTTCACATTGAAATATTGCGGGACAACTTCACTATCTTGAATATGTTTGCTTCGGTCCGTGCAATGCATTAGAAAAAACATAGTAAAATATATAAGCTCTAAGCAAAATAGCAAAAAAACAACAACAAAAAAACAACACTTGCCAGTAGTTGTCATGGCATGTTTCTGGGATCAGCCAGGCTCCATCACCACTCAATCACAAAGAGCGCTTTCACCTGAGGATTAATCACCCGCACCTGCACTTCATCTGCTCATAATCACAGACACATATAAGCACACACCTCACTCAGGCACTTTGTCTGGTCTTGTTCATGAGTAAGGACTCACCTATTCGTCTGCACTTACCTCCTAAGAAGTGTATGCAATGTTTGTTCATCTCCCATCCTGTTTCTCCAAGTCTCCTACTACTGGTACTCGCCTCTCTTCCAGCATTGATGTGTGCTCCTGCCATACCTCCTTATCATCCGCAATCTCCTCAACCATCTGCAATGGAAAGAACTGTCCCATTTACCATTTCTTAAAGACATTCTCATTTACCTGCACCCACTGGTGCTCACAACCTTCTGATATAAATAAATCTGTCTCTCACCTTAACCAATCTTGTTGTGAGTCTGTTCTTTTACAGCATGACAGTAACAATGTCTTTCAACTACAATTCATTATGACACATCTAAGGATTAGAAACTGTAAACTTTGTAATTTGCATTATTTTTAAATGACACATTTAGTAAATGACTCGCTCAACACATCTCTGACTACTTCTTTGTTCCTGTTCTTGTTCCTCTATTTTTATTGTAATTACTGTAATTATCTTGCTGTTTTTCCAGGGCATATTAATGTCATACCAATGTGTAATGTGAAAATATTTAGCCCTTATCCATAATACAGATGACAACAGTCAGCAAATAAACTCAGGGGGGAAAAAAATAAACGTCCTCTAAGGGGCTATTTACACGACACCGTTTTCAACTAAAAACCTAAAACTTTTTATGCGTTTTGGACGTTCGTTTACATGACAACGGCATTTTGGGTGCCTGGAAACGCAAACTTTTGAAAACCGGTTTCAAAGTGCAAGTTTTTAAAAAACGGTCTTCCGTGTAAACAACAAAAACACAAATCTCTTAAGACGATGACGTCATGCACATGCATATTACGTTCAGTTTAGTGTTTTAATGCCATCTACTGTCAACATATAGATTTAAAAATCTTGTTTTCCCCTTATTGCTAATTAATTTGACCAGACACCAGTGATTTTGCCAAGAGATCTCTCGTATTTATTTTATCATTCTACAAGACCTTGGAGGAACAGACCATAGACAACATTGATTCTGCATCGTTACCACCTCTTCCTGCTTTTCGGACAAAAGAGCTCAGTCTTTATACTACTGACCAAGAAAAAACTACATCACCATAGGAACACATACATTACCAGAGAAACATATGGCTTCTATTAACATACGAATGTAAATCCAATCCCGGTGGAAACTATACACTCCATCAGGGACGTGCACAGGAATTTTGAGGGGCAGTTGCTCTGACCTGAAAAAAGGTCAGAGCAACCTTGTCAGAGTTTTTCAGTATAAAAGTAAATCGGGTTTAAATGTCAGGAGTTCCTGTCGGGACGAAAGTAACACTTGTTACTTTTGTCCCGCTACAGTGAAAACATATAGTTACATTATGTTGAGAAGTTATGTTATGCTTATTTAATTTAATTTTCATATTTTTCATGTCGAAAAAACATTTTATAAAATGGATTGACATAAAAAAAATGATTAAAACAGTTACTTTTGAAACATCTGATTGAACTGAAATTTAAAATTAAAATGTAAATTACCTATTTTGCTATTTTATCTTTTGCAAAGATAAAGGTCAAAATATGTTTGCAGTTATATAACGAGGTCACTCAGGTATATTTAGGCTAAAAAAACAATAAAAAAAAAAGATCTAGCAAAAAAATCTAGCTTGTATATTGTTGTTACTTTTGACCCACATCTGTGTTACTTTCGTCCCAACTGACGGGGTCGAAAGTAACATGAGCAGTCTTATGTTCAAAGTGAAACCATAATTAAGTTGTTCAACATTTTTACAAAATACCCCCTGGTATTGATAGACCACACTTGTGAGTGACTGACCACATCAAAAATGTATCTCTGTCTAAACCATCATCTTTTAAAATGATGTTTTTCTGAAAAATGTTACTTTCGCCCCTGCTCTCCCCTATTTATCAATATATATATATATATATATATATATATATATATATATATATATATATATATATATATATATATACACGATATATGTCTTGCTACACTGCAGCATAATAAAATGGTTCTCACACTCCAGTAATATTTCTGTGAATTGAATTAATCTTGCACTTGTTCATAGTTTTTGTATTATGTCTGAATATATTCAGTTTAATTTTATCCTTACAAATTGCCTTATCTGACCGTGTTTATGTCCAAACTCAATGCCTCATGGTCTTATTATTATTTATAAAGATGGCAAAAGTCAGAGATGGCAGGTTTATGATATACAACTTTGTAAACAGTATAGAAAATGTATTAACAATATATTAAATATCACCAAAATACACATGAGAAAAAGAGTTCCTCATATTATTGTTTGTTGTTTTTTTTATTATTATTATTATTATTTAATTTTTTAATTTGAAAAGAAATAATCTGGATTGAATTTACAGATGAAAAAAAAAAACTTTAGATTTCGGAAAAAAATACAATCCTTTTTTAACCTTTTGGTGTCCCGTACATTCAGTTGTGCTTCTTGCTCGTATTCAGTTCTGATAGTACATATGGTAACTGGGCAACTACGCATGATTTGTAGTATGATTGCGTAAAGGGAACAGGAATTCCGGTAGGGAACAGAATCGACTGACGTGCAGCGCTGCAGCCACATAAACAGAGTTTGCCCTTCCCCTACTGACTTTCATTTTCGGTGCCCGAATGGAAGTGAATGAGGCTTTGCGTTTTTTTTTTTTTTTTTTTTTTTAGAATCTAGGCCTACGTGAAATTCTTCATCCATTGTAGCTACGATTTTTTTTTTTCTCGGAAGGGCAATGCGAGTCGAGAAGGGCATATGGCCAGTTGCCCGGGCAACCTGAGCAACCCCCCTGTGCACATCCCTGAACTCCTTATACTTTCAGTCTCACTCCAACACATATTCTCTCATATAGTCTAGCTTATCACAAAGTCTCTCCCACACATATGTCTTCAAAAACAGTATGATTCACTAAATACAATGATTACAAATGATTATGAATATTAATAAAAAGTAATAATACTAAAAACAATATTAAAGTTTTAGTCTTCACAACAGAATACAGCATTTTCAGTCTTTTTTGTGGATCCGTGAATGGGGATCGTTTTGACAATGCGGAAAACTCAAAGGAAAAACGTCTCCGTTTAAAGCATATTCTTGTGTAAACGTACCCTAAGACATATTATTGGGAGATATATATTACAATTAAATGTTTAGTGAGTAGTGAAAATCACTGCTATGTATGGCCAATAAAACTGTTTTTAATGAACAGATTAAAATCTAACATTAAAAGTGCATGTAGTGACCTGTAATCTGCAGAAAACTGAGCAATTTGCACTCTTTTTACCTCTCAGTGAAGCACATTCCACAAACATAACCGTCTTACTGTAGAAACACATTCCACAAACATTGAAGTCCTACCCTTTTCCAGTTGTCAGAGATAGTAAGGTTATTTTTAGTGAACCGATCGAACCAGTAAAAATCGGACTTAATCATTCAAAACAGTTCGCGTCTTGCATCAGCTCTGATCCACAAGTTACTAATGTTACTCTTTTGGACATGCCTGACAGTCCCTCCGACTCGTAATAAACCAATATAAATCCAGTAAATCCAACAGTACACTGAACTGAGACATCTTGTGCTGAGAGAACTGATGAGCACAAGCAGCTGATACTGTGAATGCGCGTTCTACCGAACGTACAGGTACAGCGGTTCTCGGATCAACAATACAGAACCGAGAACTGTTTATTTTGGACACATTCGACATACTGTAGTCTACTGAGAACTGATGAGCTGACCATGCGTGCAATTTTTTCAGAGGGACGTTATTGTAAAACTGTCATTTATTATTATATTAAAACATTATTTTCAGGAACAGCTAATTTAATTTTGAAGTAAGTTGATATAAATTTTGACGTAAACTCTTGCCAAGGTTTTAAGGGTGCAAAGTAAATGCTTATAATGTGTTAATCAAAACATAACGTATTAAACATACTGGAGACATGCATCGACTTTTTAGTTTTGTCAGATTGCAGCATTTCTCAGATCATCACACACAGGCCTATGCTACGGTTCTTGAGTCAAGAACGTCTTGGTTATGTATGTAAACCTCATTCCCTGAAGGAGGGAACGAAGACGTAGTCGACTGATTTGGATCACGCTTAGGGAGCCTCCCAGTGTGACAGGCTCCCTAATCTGCATCTCACACTCCACCGTGGCATGGGTATAAATACGGAAGTGGAAGTGGATTCCGATGCGGAATACGGAGTTTTCGCAGAGGACCCGAGCGGAGCCCGGAGTCAGCGGTGGTCCAGCAATAGTGGCAACGGGACTAGGTCTCCATTCCCTCCTTCAGGGAACGAGGGTAACATACGTAACCAAGACGTTCCCTTTCAGTTGTTCACGTTCGATATTGTCGACTGATTGGGATCCCAATTAAAATGCCACTAGTGCTGCCACCTTCCAGTGCCTATACAAAAGCCTTCTGATCCCCCCACATTATTTGAGGCGAAGATGGGACAGGGCTTAGGCCAGGGAAATCACTGCTGTTCCACTGGGAAAGCGTTCTCTTTCGTTGGAAAGGAATATGCTGCCGCAGCCACATCCTGCCCGAAGGGAGGTAAGATGTGGAGAATACACATATGGACTGGGCGGGCAGTACAACATATGGAATGTCACTGGGGTGGCACCAGCCTATGACAGGGGGGAGACTCAACCGGACAGTGAGGGAAGACACAGGCTTGCCGCAGGGAGCCGTACCGTGGAAGAATACACATTTGGGATCGCTGTAGGGATCATAACATATGGACCCAGCCTAACACAGGTTCCACCAGTGCACACGAGTGATAGGCCTCGCTTTGGACGTCCCACCACGTCCATTGCCGAAGAGTATGGAGGAACTCGACAGGGTTCGGCTAATAAGGGAAACTCACTGGAGCAAGAACTGCACACGTATCCAGTCCAATTGAAGGGGAATGGGGCAGCAAGCGGGAAGCAGCGGTTCGATAGATAGGCTAGTTCTCTAGCGAGCGCCCAGCCCCCGACTCTATTAACATCTGTTCAGTTCACTCTGTGTCAACGCTTAGGAGGGAGCAATACTCTCACTTAGGAGGAGCTCACCACCCAGGCACCACCCAGGTGGGCACGTGGATCTTGGAAATCACCAAGATGAAGACAACCATATGTAGTGGGCCAACCTCTGCTATGAAACAGCATTCCCTTCTGCTGGTCTCCGTAACAGACAAGAGCTGGTCTGAGGTCCAGGCTTTGCATTCTGAGCCCGTATAACTGCAATGGAGCGGACTGACAGAGAAAAGCCAGGGCTGGGCCTGCCTCCTCCGGGGCAGCGCTTGCAGGCTCACCACCTGGTGCTGTAGGAGAGGTAGGAACCTTGGGCACATATCCAGGGCGGGGTCTCAGATTTCATGAGAGTTAGAAAATGCATGCAAGTCCCTACCCTCTAGATAGAGCAAGCAGGAGGACAGTTTTCTGAAAACAGCATTTTAACTCACTGCCTGATGGGCTCAAGGGAGGTCTCTGTAGTGCAGTAGGACCAGAGATAAGTCCTAAGAGGGTAAAGAGGGGGTGCAAAAAATCATTGCGGTAATAACCAGAACCTCCACGTCCCGTTCTTTTTTAGAACCAGACCTGGAACTCTCCAAGGTCTAAACGCGGCTGCCATCATGCCCCATCTCTGAGAATGAATCAGAGGAAGGATTCAGGAAGGGCTGTCTTGAGGAGAGGTCTGGTTGGGCCAATAAGGGCCAACTAGCAAGACCTGCTTCATCTCCTCCCTGACTTTAGCACAGTTGTGTGTAAGAAGGCTCACTGGGGAAAGTATTTCTGTGGGGGCCCAGGGGCCAGCTGTGGCCAGAGTTTTTTCTGTGTCGAGGGATGTCCACTCAGACAGAAGAAAAAAAAAACTGGCGGAGGGACGAGTCCGGAGGGGCACCAGATGTAACTCTGTGGCCCTGAAGTGGTCCCAAACAGCTGGACCGCCTGGGGACGGAGACTCCACTCTCCCTGGGCCATAGAGAAGGCCAGAAGAATAAATAAGTGGAATGAAGCCCTCAGAAGCTTCTGTCTCCGAGGAGGAGGTGGTGGGCGAGTTGTGACATGCGAGGGAAGCGTAGTGCAACGGTCGCAATGTTGTCTTTTCAGACCAGAACTAATTTGCTAAGTAGCGGTGATTCAAAGCGAGATGAACTGCAAGCAACTCGAGGCAATGGATGCCAATGCAATCAGAGGGAACCAAGACCTCCTTTACTGCATGCCCTTTGTACGTAGCCCCTCTGCCGATATTGATGGACATTCATTCTAAGGACCATTGGCCCTGAGAAATAAAAGGCCTCTTATGGACCGAGGGTTTTGCGGCAGGCTAGGGTGTTTTCACATGGAGCGTGCCGCTCTGCCACGGCCACCTCGGGACTCGGCCGTGAAGTCAGTCCTGAAGTGGTCTTCAAATGGAGGAAGCCGAGCGGCTGCGTCTCCCATATGCCCCAGGAGCCTCTGAAGAGTTTCAGTGGGGCCCTTTCTCACTTCTATATAGCACTAACCACCCACACGAGTTTACTCTTTCCCAGTTGACCTGAGGACCCAACTGGCTATGAGCCCTTGAAGGGTAGGACTTTGTACTGATACTTCACACCTGTCTTCACACACAAGACAGGAGCACTGCTCAACACTTAGGTGTGATGAATATTACTGACCTTGGGTGGAAGCCGAGCGAAAAGGAATCGCAAGCCGAGTCTGATAGTATAGTTTGGGGCCACCTGGACTGGTTGGGAAGCTTTTTTTGGCTTCCAAGAACCGGGCCAGGGGACCACAGACGTACCCGAGGTGGGGCAGTGAGGTGAAGGACAGGGACCCGGCTCGGAAGGCCCGAAGGCGGCCCAAAGCAGGGTCTGAGTGCGGTGTACAACACTTACCTGTCTCCTGTCTCGACGGTGAGCAGGCGGAGGAACTGCCACTGGCGGTGCGGTGGAGGCAGTAGCGGGCCGCCGGGGCAGGATGTGCCGGATGGCTTCCGTCTGCGCTTGTGCGGCAGAGAACTGTTGGGCGCAGTTTTCCACCGCTACACCGAACAGCCCAACCTGGGAAGTTGGGGAGTCTAGGAACTGAACCTTGTCCGCATCCGCCATATCAACCAGGCTGAGCCAACGATGGCACTACCACTAAAGTGGACATCGCCAGACCAATCGCGCATGCCACAACGCTCGTGCCCCGGAGGGCGAATTCGGCCGCAGTGCGGAGCTCACCTACGAGTGCAGGGTCTGGGCTACTCTCATGCATGTTCATGAGTGCCCTGGCCTGATAGGCCTGTAGTGACACCATGGCATGCAAAGAGAAGGCGACTTACCCACAGGCTTTGTAAGCTCTTCCCGTCGGAACGGAAAATAACTCACAGGCCTTAGGGGGAGACGAGGATCCTCCGTCCAATGGGCAGCGGCTGTCGGACACAGGTGCAACTGTGTAGCGTAAGACCGCTCTACTGGAGGGATAGCTCCTCCGTCAATGATAGTGAGGGGGGAGGCTTCTGCCAGGCCTTTTCTGGCAGAAAAAAGTGCAGTCCACGACCTGTTAAGCTCTCCAAGCACTTTGGGAAAGAAAGGCACTGGGGCAGCGAGCTGAGAACCGAGATATCAATCATCCAACCGAGACTGTTCGGGACACGGTGTAGGATTCCACTCGAGCCCGACAGCCTCAGCGGCTTGTTTCAGCACAGCTGACATTTCTGGATCTGGCTCGGGCAACGTAACGCTCCCAGAGGAAGATAACGCACCCGAGTCATCATTTCCAGAAGTCAGCTCACCCTCCGATGCTGTAATCGGCATCCTGTCATCTGGAGAAGCCCGAAATGAAATGGCTTATTATTAAATGGAGACATTTAATAATGTTTTTATATTAATGTATTTTACAACTAAGCAAGCCAATAGCCAAGGCAACAGTGGCAAATAACCAAAACTCCATCAGGTGACAGAATGGAGAAAAAAACCTTGGGAGAAACCAGGCTCAGTCGATGGACCAGTTCTCCTCTGGCCAATGAAGGAACAGTGTATGAGTACGATTCGGACAGCATTACAAGTCAGATTGGATCGGAACATTTAGAGTATTTATCCATTTCCATCTGGTTGGAAGTCGAAGTCATCATGCCGGTATGGAGATGATTTGTTGAGGATCAGTGCCGATGGCAGTCGTGTCGATGAGGCCTTATCAGGAACGCTAAATAGGAAAAGGATCAATTTTGATATTCTAGGTATTATCAACTGGCCAAAATTTGAGATTGCAATAGACGGGAATTACTATAATGTGTTGAGCTCGCTAAAGTACTGGGGAGATAAACCATTTAGTGCTTTGTAAGTAATCACCAATATTTTAAAATGTATATGTGATGAGGGGGCGTGGTTTCGCGGATTTTGCAGTGGGGGAGCGAGGGAGGAGCCGAACGGTAAGTAAGTAGGTCAAGAGCCAAATGACGAACACCTGTGTCTGATTGCAGTAATTGGCGTGGGGAGACCGCATATAAACCGGCTGACGCAAGAGAATGGGAGAGAGAGAAGGACGGGAGACTCGTATGAACACTCACGACCTGCTGGCTGACAAATGGACTGAGTTTGCACATTGGAAAGAGTGTCTTTATATTGTGCTGTAGTTTTACCTACGGTGAACGCGCATGTGGCGCACCTTTTCTTTGTTTTTGTATTTATTTAATAAATTGTACGAGTCCCCGTTACGCCGACCCTTGTCTTCTTTCATCCCTCACAAAGAACCATCGTTACACTGGTGCCGAAACCCGGGATGGAAGAAGAAACCACGCCCCCCTCATCACAGTATACAATGTTTAATAGGGAGCCAATCAGTGTTGCAGTATGGCCATAATTCCTGGTTCCAGTAAGAACTCTAGCTACTGCGTTTTGGACCAGATGTAGTTTGTTTATTATGCGTGCAGGGCAACCACCCAGAAGAGTATTACAATAATCTAGCATTGAGGTCATGAACGCATGAATACGCACGTAAGGTTAAAAAAAAGAAGAACAAATGTGAACCGAGCAAGTCTATTCATTTTGACACCTTTTCATTTCACGGTTACCAAGCAACACGATTACGCACCAGCTGCAGCTTGATGACGCAAGCGTACCGCGGTTCGGATACAAATATATAATGTGAACATACTCCATCGGGGGCAGGGGGGAGCAATCGAACTCGGGTTCGGATCAGGCAATCGAACCAAGTGTGAAAGCCCCGTAATTCTAATTTTAATAAGAGGTTTAATAATAGCCAGCTTAAAAGTTTTCATTTTCGCTGTTTTCAGTGCCGATGGCAGTCGTGTCGATGAGGCCTTATCAGGAACGCTAAATAGGAAAAGGATCAATTTTGATATTCTAGGTATTATCAACTGGCCAAAATTTGAGATTGCAATAGACGGGAATTACTATAATGTGTTGAGCTCGCTAAAGTACTGGGGAGATAAACCATTTAGTGCTTTGTAAGTAATCACCAATATTTTAAAATGTATATGTGATGAGGGGGCGTGGTTTCGCGGATTTTGCAGTGGGGGAGCGAGGGAGGAGCCGAACGGTAAGTAAGTAGGTCAAGAGCCAAATGACGAACACCTGTGTCTGATTGCAGTAATTGGCGTGGGGAGACCGCATATAAACCGGCTGACGCAAGAGAATGGGAGAGAGAGAAGGACGGGAGACTCGTATGAACACTCACGACCTGCTGGCTGACAAATGGACTGAGTTTGCACATTGGAAAGAGTGTCTTTATATTGTGCTGTAGTTTTACCTACGGTGAACGGGCATGTGGCGCACCTTTTCTTTGTTTTTGTATTTATTTAATAAATTGTACGAGTCCCCGTTACGCCGACCCTTGTCTTCTTTCATCCCTCACAAAGAACCATCGTTACACTGGTGCCGAAACCCGGGATGGAAGAAGAAACCACGCCCCCCTCATCACAGTATACAATGTTTAATAGGGAGCCAATCAGTGTTGCAGTATGGCCATAATTCCTGGTTCCAGTAAGAACTCTAGCTACTGCGTTTTGGACCAGATGTAGTTTGTTTATTATGCGTGCAGGGCAACCACCCAGAAGAGTATTACAATAATCTAGCATTGAGGTCATGAACGCATGAATACGCACGTAAGGTTAAAAAAAAGAAGAACAAATGTGAACCGAGCAAGTCTATTCATTTTGACACCTTTTCATTTCACGGTTACCAAGCAACACGATTACGCACCAGCTGCAGCTTGATGACGCAAGCGTACCGCGGTTCGGATACAAATATATAATGTGAACATACTCCATCGGGGGCAGGGGGGAGCAATCGAACTCGGGTTCGGATCAGGCAATCGAACCAAGTGTGAAAGCCCCGTAATTCTAATTTTAATAAGAGGTTTAATAATAGCCAGCTTAAAAGTTTTCATTACATATCTTAGTGACAAAGATTAATGAATGATATTAAGAAGAGGATCTATGGCCTCTGGAAGCATTTCTTTCAGTAGCTTAATCGTGTTGACTTGTTGATTTAGATGATTTAACGAGTTTAGACAATTCTTCCTCTCCTATTGCAACAAATTAATGGAATGTTTCCTCAGGTACACTACAATGCACTGCCTGATGTGATACTGTAGTAGACGGTTGCACAGTTATAATTTTTTCTCTAATATTATCAATCTTGTAGGTAAAGAAGTTCATACAAGTCATGCTATGCTCTTTGGAAACTTCAGAAGTAGAAACTTTATTTCTTGTTAATTTAGCCACTGTTTCAAATAAATACCTAGGGTTGTTCAATATTACATCTAAAGTATGATTATGACAATGAGTGGGTCCTGACACGTGTTGTCTAACTCCAACAGAGTTCAGAATGTATCTAAATGCCAATCCCAATGCGTCTTTTTCGTTATCTACATGTATATTAAAATCACCAACAATTAGTACTTTATCTGCAGTCAGTACTAACTCCTATATACAGTAGCTAGCACAAATGTCAAACACAATTTATCATTTACACTAGATAGTGTTACATTAAGTACCAACACTTCAAAATAATTAAATTTGAAACAGTAATGACAGTAACCTTGGGGGGTGGACTCATTTAAAGTAATGTAATCGTCTAGTTTTAGCCAGGTTTCTGTCAAAGACAACACGTCTAGGTTATAATCTGTAATTATATAATTAACAATAAGTGCTTTTGCAGTAAAGGATCGAATATTGAGCAACCCGAGCTTTATCCTTTTTTAATCTGTATTATATCTAATTTGTATTTATCAATAAAAATGTTACCCTTAAATGGGTTTGGGAGTTTTTTGTATTTCCTAATCCAGAGGGGAACAGACACAGTCTCTATATGATGTTATCTAGGTGAAAGAGTGTGAAGGGATTTATCTGACCTCAGTGAAGTGAGACAGCTAGCAGAAGGTCAGTTTAGCCAGTCTGTCTGCTTCCTGACCTGAGCCCCAAATCGTCATGTTTGAGCTCTAAGAATATGTGCCATATTACTAATCAGTCGCATCCAAATCAGCATCTAAAGCCTTTGCTTTCTTACTATCCTCGATTACAGTTTGGATGTGTGTCTTTAGTTCTGAAATCTTCTCCTTCAGCCTGACTATCTCCCTTTATTAATCATATGTGAAGACCTCTGTGCTGACAGAGAAGGCTATACTAAACATGCGACACAAAGTGCAAGTGACAATAACAGGAGAATACATTACTCAACGTGTTTGTTGACTGATCCTATTTACCACAGTTGTTTGACTAGTAAAAGGCGCGAGTGCGCGCAAAAAAAAAAGAAAAAAAAAAGATGGCAAGCCAGGATGGCAAGCGATGTCAGATTAATGGATTGTGGATTGGGGTGGATTGTTTGTCTATATGAGCAACAACTGGTGCACTGCCATTATTGACAGACATTGTTCTCCAGGCATGGAGTTGTTGGCAGTTAAATGCAGGTCCTTTTATCTGCCACAGGAGATGTCTGTTGTTGTTGTTGTTGATACAGCTGTGTATATTGCACCAGACGCTAACGCTAATGCAGCACTCGGCTACATGTTAACAGCTATAAACAAGCAACAGAACTCTTATCCCGATGGGGTGTTTATTGTGGCTGGTGATTTTAATCATCTAAAATGAAAGCTTTAGCATAAGTTCTGCCGGGAAGACTCAATTGTTACATCACTCATTACCTTCTCACCTATCCAATCGTGTTCTAATACTTGTAGTATAAAAGATAGGTACTTACTCCATGTCTGAGTTTGCAGATGCTGACGCTTCCATTCACCTTCATCTTCTTGGAACTTGAAGTGTGCTTCCAAGGTTTTAACAACATGTTAAATGCTCCACCAGAGGGGAGGACATACTGGTCTATGTCTATTCTAACATCCCCTAAGCTTTCCGAGCGTCACCCCTTCCTAATCTTGGACAGTCTGATCACCTGTAACAGCTGCAGGACTGCTTTCAAAGTACTGATTGGAGTCTGTTATCAACTCAGGACCTAGACGAATATACATCTACTGTGCTTTTGTATATCAGATGCTGCGTGGAAAGTGTAACCATCAGCAAACGCATCCGTTTGTTCCCAAACAGGAAGCCATGGATGACTAAGGAGGTCCAACTTCTTCTGAAAGACCGTGATGCAGCTCTTAGATCTGGTAATAAAAACTGTACAGTGCTTCCAGACACAACCTCAAGAGAGGGATAAAATCAGCCAAAACTGCATACAAGGAGAAGATAGAGGAGCACTTTACTTTTAGGGACACAACACACATGTGGCAAGGTGTGCATCGTATAACCAACTTCAGGGCCAGCAGAGAATCACTGACAGCATGCAGCACCATGTTGGCTGAGGAATTAAAATGCTCCTTTCCCTGATTTGAGAGAGGACGGGACAATGCATCTTCACCACAGCTGGACTCAGGGAACGAGACACTGCATCTGAAAGAAGCTATTGGGAAACGTCTCAGCATGATCGTTGTCTGAATCATATGTAAAAACGTGACAATTGTATTGGCTGTCGACAGCCTATGAGGTCACTACTAGTGTGACCATGAGGTAAAACAAGGATGCCTAGAGAACATATCATCCACTTCTTCGTCTGCAGGCAGCCCAGAAACATGGCAACGAGATGCAGTGTCTCGTTCCCCTTCTCATGGAACCAGGATTACATTTGTAACCTGAGACGTTCTCTTATCGAATGTATATTGAAATGCTATTGGGGAACAAATACCCACTGATGGGAAGCATGCCAAATTGGCTGTGATTAAGAATGGCTCACAAGGCATAACCGCAAGAGGCAAATTTGCACCAGCTGTCAGTGACGACTCCCTACGGCCACTGCCCAAGCTGCATACCTCACGAGGAGGATACAAACTAATCTTGCAAGGCCAAAAGAAGGTCTGGCCACAGGGTAGAGCTCAAAGGCTTGTAATCCTTTTTCTGTGAAATATTCCTTTAAGGAAAATATGTCCGGAGACACAAAAGATCTTGGCCTGTCACTTCAGAGGGACATAAGTGTTGACCCCTAGAACCACCAGGGAGGCCGACTTCTCCCATCCTGGCTTAATCAGCGGACAACCTAAACAGAATCTCTAAATGTAGCACTGTCAGAGGCCTCCAATGAGAAGGTATTGCAACTTGTAAAAAACAATTCACACCGGATTCCAGAGACGGAAGTCCTGGAAAGCAGACACTCAGCAAAACGACCCTCCAAGTTAGGGGAGTAACTCTACTCAGCCCGAAAATGGATTCTCAGGACCTACAGATCACCAAGTAGCTCTGGGAAAGCATAGTACTCTGCATAACAACCCTCCGAAATGAGGGGAGTACTTCCCACATAAAGTAAACTTAAAGGAGACTCACAGAGAATCCTCCAACTTGACACTAGCTTGTTACTTAGAAAAAAGGGAGGCCCAATAAAAGCCTACCGTTACATAGCTTCAGGAACTGAATACTCAACATAAGGACCCTGTAAACCAAGGGGAGCACTATACAAGCTTTGTTACGATTTGGTTGAAGCAGAGGAGAAATCAGGATCCAAGTGCAGTAGGCTTTTAATAAATAAACTCAAAACTTCACAGACGCAGACTCGGGACTCGGGACTCGGGACTCGGGACTCGGGAACTGAACAACCACCATAGTGCAACAATATGAACTGACAAAGACTGAACTAAACACAGGGCTTAAATAGATAGACAAGCTTAATAAGATAACAAGGGGGCGTGGCTAATAAGAAACACCTGGGGAGACTAATCAACATTAAACATAACAAGGGACTGCAAAACATGGAACAACCAATTCAACATGACAACATGTTGAAAACATCACAAGTTTGACCATAAAGGCAGCCTGTCCACTGAGTTGCTTGTGATACATAGAACTCAGCTCTGGGGGAGAGGAGTACTCAACAAAATGACGCTCTAGAGAACCTAAAACGAGAACCTGCATGTGAAGTGGCATTTAGATAAATTTACAGTCTGTTTAATGCAGCTCAGAGGTGACAAACGCATTTAACCTAGTTACAAATGCATAAATAATGTTTAGATTTGTTTTTATAAATAAAACATTGATATATAAAATTATTTTAAAAAATGTAAAGATACTTTAAATGTGAAATTAAAACCGCCAATAGGTGGCAGCAAGTCACTGTTAATTAATGAGTCATTGAGTTTCAAATAATTAATTAAAATGACACGTTCATTCAGTTGCTCAGAGACGTAAAACAATCCTGTGGTTTTGTTTGGAACTATTTTTGTTGGCGAAATAGCAAAAATAGGCAATATTCACACTTTGCAGTCACATGACTATCATGGATACCTGGCGGGCAACAAACGCTGACAAAATGGCGATAAACAGTGGCCAGCCAGGGGAATTGCAGCCTCACAAATTTCCAATACTACAATCAATTAACTATTTAGACCATATGTCACCGAATGTTAAAATTAGATATCAAGAAAAGATTAACATTCTCGGAACGTGTGATCTATACACAGCACCCGCTAATGTTTTCATTGCTTTGAAGCTGGCAAAGTCTCTACCAGACTTGGAGTTTGGAGATATTTAATTATTATTAACAGAGAACAATTTGTTTATTCTTTTGTTTGGTTTCTTTTCTAAAACTTCTAAAATTTGATTTGGGGTCCCTTAGGGTTCTATTTTGGGTCCTTTATTGTTTCTAATTTATATTAATGATTTATTCCTTTGTTGTAAACATTTCCTATCCATATTATTTGCTGATGACACCAATCTCATTGCAGTGCACGAGGATTTTGTCACCTTGATACAACATGTTAATGACGAGTTAAAAATATTATCAAATTGGTTTCGCACTAACAAGCTAACACTTAATGTCAAAAAATGTCACTTTATGATATTTCACAATAATAATAAATTCTACCCCAAAGAACATGCTTGTATAGAAATTGATGGAGCGCCAGTTATTCAAGTGGCTTCAACAAAATATCTTGGTGTCCTGATTGATGAAGGTTTGACTTGGTCCAAACTTGTTGATCTAGTTTGTACAAGATCCTCTAAAATGTTCTCTAAAATATTCTAAGAATTGTTTTACCTTCAATCCACTCATCTGCTCATCTAACGCTTTACTATAGCTTTTTATTCCCCTTTATGAATTATTGCAATATTGTCTGGGGTGCTACTTTTCCCACTTATCTGGCAAAAATTTCTAAAATCCAAAAGAAGTTCCTGCGGATGATTTCCTACTCGTCTAAATATGCTCCTTTGGCAGCGCTATTTCTTAGATTCCAGATTTCACCAATTGAGAACGTCAATGTTTACTTATCATGCGTATTTATTCATAAGTTTATTTACAAGAGAGAATACTTTCCTCCAACATTACAACACTTTTTTTTCCTTTAATTTCAGATACTCATATCCATCAAACAAGGCATAGTGAAATAAATCTTGTCTTACCGTTCTCTAGAACTTTAGGCTTTAAAACTGACCTCAGCTTTAGGGGTCCTCAATTATGGAGTACATTAAGTTTGTCCCTAAGATCTATGTCTTCTTTGTTTGTCTTTAAAAAATAGTTGAAAGACCTTTTGATTTTACTATGACAGCATTTGGTTATAGTTTCCTGCAGTATACTTCTGTAGTGTAGCAATGTTCAGTGTGGGTGGAGGAAGAAGAAGACGGGGTCGGCGAAATTGGGACTCGCACTTTATTTATATAAACAAACAAAACAAATGGAAAAGGGTGCGCTCGGGCGCGGCCGCTGTGTTATTCCACACAGCAAAACAAAACAAAGAAGCAGGTCAGTTTCCAGTCTCTGGCAGAGCGTTTCGATCTCGCGTGCGAGTCCCAGGTCTCTCTCTCTCCTCTCTCGAAAGCCGGCAGCTTAAATGCAGTCTCCACGCCAATTACTGCAATCAGACACAGGTGTTCGTCATCTGCACTTGACCCACTTACTCACCGCGCAGCTCGCTGACTCATCTCCCACTACAGACTTCGCAAAACCACGCCCCCCTCGCCACATACCCCCACCTCCCGACTCAGGCCGGGGAGCCGTCCGGCCTGAAGCCTCCCCCCCCTCTCCTGGAGAGGAAGTCAGCCACAGCCATCTGTGCACCCGGCCTGTGGATCACCTGGAATTTAAAAGGCTGTAAAGCTAGATACCAACGGGTGATCCGCGCGTTGGTATCCTTCATGCGGTGGAGCCACTGCAGGGGAGCGTGGTCCGAACAGAGGGTGAACTCCCGCCCCAGGAGGTAGTAGCGGAGGGTGAGAACAGCCCACCTGATGGCCAAACACTCCTTTTCAATGGTGCTGTACATCGTCTCTCTCTTAGAGAGCTTCCGACTGATGTACAGGACCGGCCACTCTTCACCCTCCACCTCCTGGGACAGGACGGCGCCCAGCCCCCTGTCCGATGCGTTCGTCTGTAGGATAAAAGGGAGAGAGAAGTCAGGAGCATGTAAAAGCGGCCCGCCACACAGAGCAGCCTTTATCCGGGTAAAGGCCTGCTGACACTGCTCCGTCCACTGGACCGTATCTGGTGCTTCCTTTTTAGTTAAATCAGTCAGCGGGCTAGCGAGGTCCGAATAATTAGGCACAAACCTTCTGTAATATCCCGCTAGCCCCAGGAACTGTCTAACCTCCTTTTTGGTCTTAGGTCTCGGACAGGTCGCAACGGCTGCCGTCTTATCAATTTGGGGACGCACTTGTCCGTGTCCCAAGTGGAAACCCAGATACCTTACCTCCACACGCCCAATTGCACACTTCTTTGGGTTGGCCGTGAGCCCCGCCCTTCTCAGCGTCTTCAGGACAGCCCGCAAATGCTGCATATGACGCTGCCAATCGGTACTATAGATGATAATATCATCCAAGTAGGCAGCGGCATATGCAGCATGCTGCCGGAGAATTTTTTCCATCAGACGCTGAAAAGTCGCTGGAGCCCCGAACAAGCCGAAAGGAAGGGTGACAAATTGGTGTAATCCAAACGGCGTTGTGAAAGCTGTCTTTTCTCTGGACATTGGAGACAAGGGGATCTGCCAATAACCCTTCGTTAAGTCCAATGTCGAATAAAAACGAGCAGTACCCAGCCAATCAAGCAATTCGTCAACCCTCGGCATTGGATAAGCATCAAACTTAGACACCGCGTTCACCTTCCTATAGTCCACACAGAAGCGGACCGAGCCGTCAGTTTTAGGAACTAAAACTATCGGGCTCGCCCAGTCACTGCTGGACTCTTCTATTACTCCCATATCTAGCATAGCCTCTAATTCATTCTGAACCACCTTTTTTTATGTTCAGGCAAACGATACGGGCGGCAGCGTACCACCAGCCCCGGATCCGTCTCAACGTGGTGCTGAATGAGGTTCGTCCGACCAGGCAGGGGAGAAAACACATCTGCAAACTCAGCTTGTACATTTTTAACGTCAGTGAGCTGGGAGGGTGAGAGGTGATCTCCACCAAGAGCCAGCGCAAGAGATTGCGACTTTGAACTCGCCTCTGGCCCGAGATCCTCCTCTCCGCTAACCACCGTCGCCAGCATCACTGACTCTGCCTCAACCCACTTTTTGAGGAGGTTGAGGTGATAAATCTGATGTGCTCCTCCCCTATCTGTACGGGCTACCTCATAGTTGAGATCGTTAACTCGCCGTGTGACCTCGAAGGGCCCTTGCCACTTTGCGAGTAATTTAGAGCTGGAAGTAGGGAGTAATACAAGTACTTTATCTCCCGGTGCAAATTGGCAGAGTCTAGCCCACCTGTTGTATAGCTGACTCTGTCTGTCCTGGGCCTGTAACAAATTCTCCATTGATAGCCGCCCCAAAGTGTGGAGTTTTGTTCTCAGGTCCAAGACATACTGAATTTCGTTCTTAGCAGTGGACGGTCCGTCCTCCCAAGTCTCTCTAAGAACGTCGAGCACCCCGCGGGGTTGACGTCCATAGAGGAGCTCGAAGGGGGAAAACCCCGTGGAGGCTTGGGGGACCTCGCGTACAGCGAACAAGAGGGGTTCTAGCCATTTATCCCAATTTTTGGCGTCTTCGTGAACGAACTTACGAATCATGGACTTCAAAGTGCGATTAAATCGTTCCACTAAACCGTCCGTCTGTGGATGGTAGACGCTAGTGCGAATCGATTTAATGCCCAACAATTCGTAGAGTTCGCGAATAGTTCGTGACATAAACGCCGTGCCCTGATCAGTGAGAATCTCTTTGGGGATTCCCACCCGGGAGATTAATGAGAAGAGCGCGCTCGCAACACTTTTGGCAGAAATGTTACGAAGCGGGACTGCTTCAGGGTACCGCGTTGCGTAGTCCACCAGGACCAACGCAAAGCGGTGCCCCCGTGCTGACCGCTCTAATGGCCCGATGAGGTCCATACCAATTCGTTCGAAGGGGACCTGCATTAGCGGAAGGGGGCACAATGGTGCTTTTGGATTGGCCGGTGGATTCACCAACTGACATTCACGACAAGACGCGCACCACCTGCGCACATTCTCGTGAATGCCCGGCCAGAAGAACCGGGCCATGAGACGGTTTAGTGTCGCCGCCTGACCTAAATGCCCTGCCATTGGATTGCAGTGAGCCGCCTGAAAAAGCATTTTCCGGCGGCTTTTAGGAACCAACAACTGTGTTGTATCTTCTTTTGTCTGGGTGTCTTGGGTCACCCGATACAACTTATCTTTTAAAATAGCAAAATAGGGATAAGAGAGCGGTTGGCCTGGGTGGAGAAGCTGGCCATCGATAGAGCGGACCTGATTAAACGCGTGTTTTAGAGTCTCATCTTGGGACTGCTCCAGGGGAAAATCATCGCGCTCTGAGAGGATAGTTCTCGCCAGAGCCCTCCGTTCCCCTGCAGCAGGTACCAGTGGTCCCGGCTCAGCATCTCCCACCTGAACAATTGCTGTCTTTCCCTTGCTTTTCTTACTCCAAGAGGCACCCGTCGATAATGACCCCAATAACTCACTAAAGGCAGGCCAATTCGTCCCCAAAATAAGCGGATGCCGGAGTTGCGGGTTAACTGTTACCTCCACACTATGCTTTTTCCCCCTAAATTGAATTACCACAGGCATTATCGGATAGCTTACCACCACCCCGTGCACACACCGCACCTTAACCATGCGGCTGTTATCCAATGCCCCCGGTTGCATCAGATGATGAATGGAGGTTTGGTTACAGCCTGAATCCACCAAAGCCTGATAAGTGCCCCCCTTGATACTCACTGGTATCTGGTACAGGCCAGTTTGATCGGGGGCAGCCTTTGGCGCGTCGGGAACCCGGATCAGCGTCCCCACCTCCATCACTGGATACCGGTCGATAAAGTGTCCCGGGTCCCCGCAGCGCCAACAGGCCGGCCCAGACCTCCCCGCCGCTCCAGTGGCAGGAAGCGGGTCAAGGGATTGGCGTGGAGAGTGCAGGGCTGCCGGACTCGGGACGGGGTGGTCGGTCGTGGCGGGCCCCCTGGGTGGGGCCCGGAACGCAGTGACAGGCTCCGCCGGGGCCCCTGTCCTCCACCTTGGCGCCGGCCGGGGCACCAGCCCCCCGCGAGACCTGGGAAGGGGCACAGGTTTGGGGAGAGAAGGGGTAGAGAGAGAGAGAGAGGGAGAGAGAGAGGCTGATGGAAGGGGTTTGCCGACCCCTGAGCACGCCACCATGTGATCTTCCGCCAGGCGGATGGCCTGGTCCAGCGACGTCGGGCGGTGGCACTGGACCCACTGAGCGGTCTTCTTGGGAAGCTTCGTGACAAATTGCTCCAGTACCACCTTGCTGATGATGTCCTCGACGTCGCCTCCGTCAGCCATCAGCCATCTGCGGCAGGAGTCCCGGAGCTGTTGCGCCATCACGAAGGGTCGGCCAGACTCTTCCAGGCTCAAGGACCTGAACCGCTGTCGATGTTGTTCGGGGGTCCGGCCGACCCGCTGTAGAATGGCGCGCCTCAGATCTTCATAGACCAGGAGATTCTGGACTGGCAGTTGGTGGGCGGCTATCTGCGACTCACCCGACAGCAGAGGGATGAGCCGCATGGGCCAGTCCGTTTGGGGCCATCCCCGGGCCTCGGCGGACCTCTCGAACAGGTCCAGGAATGCCTCTGGATCATCCTGGGGACCCATCTTGTTGAGAGGCAGGGGCGGGGCCGAGGCCGTAGCTGGAGTGGGGACGGCCCGAACCTCCCGGTCGAGCCAGCTCCGGAACAGCTCACGGTCTTCTTGCTGGCCTTGGAGAAGCATCTGAAAACGCTGGTCTTGCTCCTCCTTTACGGCCAGCAGGGTGTGATGTTGTTTCCTGTGAAGCCCCGCGAGCGTCTGGATGAGATCCGCAAATGGCGTTCCCGGCGGGGTCTGCATGGCGGCGGCAGTCTTCTTCTTCCCGGGTTTCGGCACCAGTGTAGTATAGCAATGTTCAGTGTGGGTGGAGGAAGAAGAAGACGGGGTCGGCGAAATTGGGACTCGAACTTTATTTATATAAACAAACAAAACAAATGGAAAAGGGTGCGCTAGGGCGCGGCCGCTGTGTTATTCCACACAGCAAAACAAAACAAAGAAGCAGGTCAGTTTCCAGTCTCTGGCAGAGCGTTTCGATCTCACGTTCGAGTCCCAGGTCTCCCTCTCTCCTCTCTCGAAAGCCGGCAGCTTAAATGCAGTCTCCACGCCAATTACTGCAATCAGACACAGGTGTTCGTCATCTGCACTTGACCCACCTACTCACCGCGCAGCTCGCTGACTCATCTCCCGCTACAGACTTCGCAAAACCACGCCCCCCTCGCCACAACTTCACATGCTGCTCTTCACTTTTTGATCCTCCTCTACCATCACCCTTCAACATCTGTAACTTTAAGTTAAAAGGATAATCAGGCCTTTGATAATATGTTTTTCCCCTCTTTTATTATTCAACTTATTTGTCTGCGTGCCTTTATGTGACAAGTGAGTGTGACAAGTGGTATGTGAAATTATAGTTCATAACTCATTATTGCTTTTACAATAGTATATTATATTAGAATGCGTATTAAGTTTTGTTTATATTAATGGTTATAGAATGCGTATGAAGTTTTGTCACTGGTTAAAATTAGACAACGAGTTATATTAAGAAGTTGAAGTTAAGAAACCATCCAAAGACCCACACCTGCACCGCCAAAGTAACTCCCACCAAGCAGAGAACCAGCAACTGTGCCATCCCCATACCCAGTGTTTTCACCCCCCCAATCCTCACCTTATAAGACTGAGTCAAATGACATGTCATTTTACCACCAGCAGTCACCAACAGCAGTGCAGGAATATCGACCAGCATTCGGCCCTGGGCGGATGAGAGAGACGACCCAGTTTGCACCGCAGAGGTTTTACACAGCACGACGCCCTCAGCCAAGTTGTTCCTCATGTACTCAAGCAGGCGAGGAGTACTGTCAGCATTGCTTCAGGTGTGGAAGCAGTGAACACTTCAGAGCAGGTTGTAAAGCACAGAGACCAGTAGAGCCCGCCCGGAGAATCCCTTTAAACTAAGACGGGTTGCTCCCACGGGACATGGAGCAACCAGTGATATTGATAAGTCCCAATTTTGTGCAGGTTGTGAAGAAGAGAAAAGAAGTGAGGAACTAGAATGTTGTTCAGTTTGTAAAATCACTCTATACTGCTCAAAGGAGTGTCAGGGAAACCATTGGCCCACACACAAAAAACTTTGTAAGCCATATGCATGTTCAGGTATCAAGAAGCAGGCAACTCAGCCACGTGATAAAGTCAAATGTAAGGAGAATGGGACTCCAGAGAAAACATCTACTGTAAGTGAGTTAGTAGGAAAGAAGTGTGTCATCAGGTGTTTCCTGCACAAACAGAAAACTCGGGCACTTTGGGATACAGGTTCACAAGTTTGTGCTATAGATGAGGTATGGAAAAAAGCCATTTACCTGATGTTCCTCTCAGAAATGTATCAGAGCTAGTTGACCCTCTTGACCCTTTGCAAATCGAAGCAGCCAATGGAACAGAAATGCCATACGTCGGATGGCTCGAAGTGTCCTTTAAACTTACTGCTAGTGATGATGAGCTGCTAATACCCATGCTAGTGTTAAAAGGCAAACAACAGCAATGTCCTATTATTGGCTTTAATGTCATCGAGCGTCTTGTCCTAGATAGCCTGCGAGACCAAACAAAACATGTGGGTAAAGACAAACTTGTGAAAGCAGTAAGAATGGCTTTTCCTCATCTCAGGAAAAACAAAGCAAAAAGCTTTATTAATGCAGTGAGTGTAGGACAGACATGTGACCATTATGTGAGGACAGCAAATGAGAGAGTCAGTGTGCCTAAACGTACCGCCATCCAAATCGAGTGTCGAGTACAAGCCCCACCCTTCAGAGAGGACAAGACTCTTATCTTTGAACCTGACGAGAACCCACGTTGGCCCGAAGGACTAGAGTTTTGTGACACTCTTGTGTCGGTGAAGGCAGGGATGACCCCAAAAATTATTGTCAGTGTGCAAAATCCTACAAGTCATGACATTATGCTGTCAGGAAGGACTGTTATTGGAACTGTACAGTCGGCCAGATCAGTGTATCCTGCCAACATATTTAAAACAGATCACCTACCAACTGCATTCATTCACCATGTACAGGCTCAGAACTCTAGTGAGAGCATCCCTACCCAAGAACAATGGGAACCTCCTGTTGATTTGACTCACCTTAATGAACACCAGAGGCAGACAGTCAGTCTGATGTTAAGAGAAGAGTCAGAGTCCTTCTCCAGGTCTGATAATGACATAGGCTGTGTGGAAAACCTGCAAATGGACATTTCACTAAAAGATAGCGACCCAGTATCAAAAACGTACCTCTCTGTTCCAAAACCTTTATACAGAGAAATGAAAGACTATTTACAGGACTTGATAGCACAAGGGTGGGTTGAAAAGTCGACCTCTTCCTACTCCTCGCCAGTTGTTTGTGTAAGGAAAAAAGACGGTACTCTGCGCTTCTTCATCGACTACAGGGAGCTCAACAAGAAAACTCATCCAGATCGCCACCCCATCCCCAGAGTGCAGGACATTATGGACACTCTGGGAGGAAACACCCTCTTTTCACTGCTGGACCAGGGTAAGGCGTACCACCAGGGATTTATGGCAAAGGGAAGCACACATTTGACAGCTTTTGTGACCCCGTGGGGCCTATATGAGTGGGTCCGGATCCCATTTGGGCTCATGAATGCACCTGCAGCATTTCAGCGTTGCATGGAACAATGCTTAGAAGGCTTAAGGGATGAAATATGTGTGCCATATCTCGATGATGTTCTTGTTTTTAGCAGAACGTTTGAGGATCATGTCAGTGACGTCAGAAAGGTACTGCAACGACTGAGGGAGCATGGGATAAAACTGAAACCCAGAAAATGTGACCTGTTTAAGACAGAAGTGCGGTACCTTGGGAGAATTGTGTCCGCTGAGGGAAACAGAATGGACCCTGCCGATACTGCTGCGGTAAGGTCCCTGAAAGACAAGCAGCCAGGTACTGTTGGTGAGTTGAGAGCAATTTTAGGACTGTTGAGTTATTACCGGCAGTATATCAAGGATTTTTCACGTATTGCCAGTCCCTTGTATGACCTGTTTAAAGCACCTGTCAAGACTGAGACCCTGCAAAATAAAAAGAGAAAGTGGCAAACAAAACGAAACAGTAGAGGAGTTCCATCCAACACACCCATTGAGTGGGCTGATGTGCATCAGACAATATTGGAACGGTTGATAGACTGTCTCACTCAGCCTCCTGTTCTAGGTTTCCCAGAGTTTTCACAGCCGTTCATCCTCCACACTGACGCTTCCAACCAGGGGCTAGGTGCGGTATTATATCAAAGACAGAATGGAAAGCTACGTGTGATTGCTTATGGCTCCCGCACTTTGACTGCAGCTGAGAAAAATTACCATTTGCACTCAGGCAAGTTAGAGTTTCTGGCCCTTAAGTGGGCGGTCACAGGGAAATTTCGTGATTACCTATACTATGCATCATTCTTCAGCGTCTACAGTGACAACAATCCACTTACCTATGTGCTGTCCACTGCTAAATTAAATGCAACAGGTTACCGCTGGGTAGCAGAACTGGCAGATTTCCATTTCACAATAAAATACCGCCCTGGTAAAGAAAATGTTGATGCTGACAGTCTGTCCAGAATGCCATTGGATGTGGAGACGTTTCAGGAAAGTCAGGATGAGTCCAGCGTATCTTGGTCCATGGGTATCTCAGCTGAATGTGCAACATTAGCAACAGACACATTACTCATTCCACGACCAGCAGGACAAGTTAAACATGACCAGAGGAATGACCCCACTGTTGGACCCGTGGTTCAGTTCTAATTGGCAGGAGATAAACCATCAGGTCACGCACTAAGACAGCTCAGTCCACAGATCACATGCCTTCTTAGAGAGTGGGACAAGCTGGAAATGAATGAAAGTGGAGTATTGTACAGGAAAACTACGAGCAGAAAACAACTGGTACTTCCAGAAAAATATAAAAGTACTGTGTTAAAGGAGCTTCATGACGAAATGGGCCACCAAGGTGTAGACGGGACTACGTCACTGATACGGGACCGGTTTTACTGGCCCTATATGCAACGAGAGATAGAAGATTATGTCGCAAGGAAGTGTGTATGTCTCAAACACAAGAAGCCAAGCCACGAGACAAGAGCCCCGCTGACGAGCATTGTCACCACTCAACCGTTCGAACTTGTCTCAGTGGATGTTTTGCACCTTGACAAATGTAAAGGTGGCTATGAGTATATTCTTGTAATCATTGACCACTTTACACGTTTTGCCCAGGCATACGCCACAACTTCAAAATCAGGAAAAGCAGCTGCAGACAAAATATTTAATGATTATACACTGAGATTTGGCTTCCCAACAAGAATACACCATGATCAGGGTGGTGAATTTGAAAACCAACTGTTCACACAACTGAAAAAGTACTGTGGAGTTGCTGGGTCGAGAACTACTCCCTACCACCCCCGAGGGAACGGACAGGTAGAGCGGGTTAACCGAACACTACTTCAGATGTTAAAGACGCTCACAGAGAGACAAAAAAGTAACTGGAAAGACTCATTAAACAAACTGATCTACGCGTACAATTGTACTCGCAGCGAAGTGACTGGGTTTTCCCCCTTCTACTTGCTGTAGGGACGCTCCCCACGGTTGCCAGTTGACATGTTATTCAACTTGACCTCAGAACAAGGAAACCGTAATCACCATCACTACATGGAAAAGTGGAAGCAGGGCATGGAAGAAGCCTATGAGATCACAAGAGAGAATGCTCACAAAGCTACGATCAGAAGTAAGAGACATTATGACCGTAAAGTTAAAAGCTCAGTGTTACAGCCTGGAGATCGTGTCTTAATCAGGAACATGACACCCCGTGGTGGTCCAGGAAAACTGAGAAACCATTGGGAGGATACTATCCACACAGTTGTGCGCCAAGTGAGTCCAGATATTCCTGTTTATGAACTCAGACCTGAGAAAGGAAAAGGGAGATCAAGGATTTTACATCGTAATCTTCTCCTCCCATGTGACCACCTGCCACTTGAAATGTCGGTGCAGCCACGAGCAAGGAAAAGAAATGTGGAGCAACCTGAGGAAGCAGAGCAGTCAGAAGAAGAGGATGATGGAGATGAATATTATCCAGTGTCACTTCAGCAGCAATCTTAACTCTGCCCACCTGAGACAATGAACCCTGTGTGTAGTACACCTCCGGAGCTCGAACGCATACAGTCTGAAGAAAACATACCATCTGAGCCAGATAGAGAACAAGGAGCGACAAACCAAATGGAAGACTTACTGGAGAGAGGGGACACTTTTGTTGAGGGTATGCTTTTGGAGGGAGCTGTTCCCTTGCTTGGTTCAAGTGACCCTAGTGGTGAGGAGCTTCAGCGGCCCAGACGACAGCACAGACGGCCCAAGGTTTTCACATATGATAGGCTTGGCTCACCAGCTTGCCACAACATTAGGACATTACAACAACAAAACTGGATGGTGCCGTGGCCATACATTGTGCAGCCACATCACTTCCAATACTTCCGACACTAAGGACATGAAAGGTAGAAATTGAACTGAGTAAACGCATACACATCACACTCAAAATAGACTGTTCAGCACAGAATGTACATTCAAATGGACTGTTGAACATAAGATGGACTGTGGTTACACACTACATACACACTTATATTACACTGTTGCAGTCAATCATACCACACTCATGGACTGTTGTTAAAGGAGAGTGTAATTGACTTGAACATGTTGCACGAACAGAACTGTTAACAAGGCAGTAATGTGTCTAAGTGGACACAAAACAAAGACATTAAAGGATATTGCGTATTTAACTGTGCTTGAAGGAATGTATGAAAAGAGTTCCAGTCTGTAATCCTGCACTATATAAGTGTTGTTCTGAAATAACGGTGCATTGCGTATTGATTAATGGTTTAACCCCTTATTTGCACTAAAGGTCAAAGGTTACATTAGGATGTTGGGGACAACATCTATTTTGAGGGGGAGTATGTGACAAGTGAGTGTGACAAGTGGTATGTGAAATTATAGTTCATAACTCATTATTGCTTTTACAATAGTATATTATATTAGAATGCGTATTAAGTTTTGTTTATATTAATGGTTATAGAATGCGTATGAAGTTTTGTCACTGGTTAAAATTAGACAACGAGTTATATTAAGAAGTTGATTGCAGATAAGGCTGATCTTCGCCTGTATGGGTTAATTATTCGTCGATCTTTTGGTAATGCCTTGGGGTTTCAGTAGGGGGATTCCGGCGCGCTTCTCTTCCTCATTCAATACAGGCGAGTGAAGGCTAGAGCTGCGTGTGCGTGTTTCTTCAACCTTCTCCCGTTATTTTTCCCCCTTTTAAGGTAATGACCACTCACAAAGCAATGTAGATTTTGACACATGTTAATAGTACATTCGTTATGTTTGAAGAGACGGTTTTACGTGTGTAACGTATATTGTTCGAAGAGTTTCATGCTAACGGAGAAAATGTGTAACGTTATGCTAGCAGCCGAAGACCTCGTGGCTCCGTCGTGTCCGAGTCTCGCCATATACTAGTGTATACTTTGTCGTTGGTGTTTAAGTTAGCTATTGGTACGTCCACATTTTTGTTGTGAGATTTATTGTGTATTTGTCACTATAAGGCCGAGTACATGTCATGCTGAGACAATGAATACTGTTAAGAGTATAATTTGTTTTAGTATTATGTGAGAACTAATGTAAAAAGGAGTATTAATGTCATTTGCTAGCTTTGTTTAAAACAATTCACATTGCATATGGTAATTTAGTTAAAAGGATAATTTAGAATGCATTAAGATACTGACTGTGGTCCGGAATCTAATGAGTGCACAAATATTAAAATGTATGTTTTCTTGTATACATTGTTCAAAAACTCATTCAATACAGACGAGTGAAGGCGAGAGCTGCGTGTGCGTGTTTCTTCAACCTTCTCCCGTTATTTTTTCCCTTTTTAAGGGCACAACATTTATTCTGTTCTTTTTTGTTTTGTTGTTTATTCATGTAAGTGGAGTGGAACTCTGTATAAACCCAAGTGGGTTTCGTTCCCCTCCTTGTTCTGTATCCTTGTGATATCCGTGCAGAACAAATAAATAAAAAAATAAAAAAATTTACATATCTTATAGAGAATCCGTCACCTTACAACCGCACACAAAATGAAAGCCTACAAAAGTACAGATAGCTATCTTTTTTTCAAGAGTGGATGGGTCAACAACACTGTCGTATAGGAGGTGAAAAACAGGAATATCTTCATAATCAAAGCAAAGGTCCCTTTGCTAATGTTTGCAGCTATACACTAAGTGACATCTGTTCCATCGTGTGATGAAGTCTTCACCTGAATATGTACATCCTGCCAGCAGGCGAATGACAGCTTTTTAAGTAGTAAAAAATAAAAACATATGCCAGCTGTATCATATATGGCTAGCAGGATGTCAAACATTGTAGCCTACCTGCTTATCCACTCTACTTAGCATCAGAAAACAGACAAGAGCAGCTGGGCTAGCGATATGTGTATAATCCTGTTAGCAATCTGTTTGCCTGTAATGTAGTATAGTAATAAGTGTACGATAGTATGCATGCAAAGTAACTAAGTAAAAAGTAGACGCAGTACAACAGTAACGTGTCATTCATTCTCCCATGTATTCATCTTCTCATATCAAATCAAATCACATACAGATGAACGCGTTCTCGCCACCTACTGGTGACCGTGTAAAAACATAACCCCGGCTTATCTCCTCTGCGGTTAGTGCATCCAATCACACAACAACTATCTGGAATGTCGTTTACACCTCAAAACACCAACTTTTGTATGTTAAAACTGGCAACGTCCTGGCAAGATCCTTGATTAGTTTACTGGGTTTCATTGCTAGAGAACGACGTTATTGCCCGCTAGCCAGTACTTGTAACGTCACGTGCAAAGAATGATTTGTGTCTTAAAGTAAGTCCCTTAATATTAACTTCTTGTTTATTGAACTGTTGTAAAATCAATATCACAGTTGTAATCATGCTGATATTTGGAGAAAAAGACTGCACTCTTCATGGGATATTGATTAAATATACAGTATTAAATTATATAAATATAAAAAGACATACAGAGGTATTTGCCCCTTAACTTCAAAATTAGGGGAATTATGAATGCATTTTGATATACTAAATTACACAGTGAAAGTGTGCACTCTAAATGCATGTGGGTGTGTAAAACTCTCTGGGTGTGTTTTTGTAAAAAAAAAGAGACATATCGAGAGACATATCGATAATGTCAGATTGCACATTGTTAAAGGGATTATATGATGTGATTTCTTGTTTTCCTTTTTCTTTAGTGTGTTATGTAGCTTTTTGCGCATGTATAAGATCTGCAGAGTTATAATGCTCAAAGTCTAGAGATATTATTTGTAAAAGTTAAGGCTGAGCCACGCTTCCTAAAACGCTTAATTCAAACACACCCCCACAAATCTACATCAATTTGGTGGGGCCGAGTTTCATAACATCGCCCAAATGTATACGCAAAGAAAGAAGGCATAATTTTTATTCTCGATGTATTATTGTTGCTGTCAGTGTCGCCATGTTGTGGAGACACTGTGTTTTTCATTGCGAAAGCCAAGCTACTTTGTTTGGCCTTCCAAAAGAGGACAAAATTAGAAAACAGTGGTTAAGCTTTATTTACAACACTGTTCCAGAACAGTACAAACAAAATATTCGACTGTTTCCTGTGCATTTTTCAGGGGGGACTGTTTCTCGTGTAACAATCGGCCTAATCGGTAGAGTTACATGAGCTAAAAAGGGGGTCAGATTAAATTGTGAGAGTATGGGAAGTGTTTTAAAAGATGAGATGACAACAGAAATAAAGTTAATAAATGAAGTGTATTTCCAATTTCTACAAGGAACTTAAAACAACACAAAGCTGTTAAATGCATAGAGTCCATTGGTTCCATACCATAAAACAGTCCTTAAGAGTCATTGTGTACTGTAAAAGTGTTGTTGTGACAAAAATTCTGTTAAACATCATCACTGCGTAAGAGACACTCAGAGTCAAATTAATAAAAGAGAAGTATTTATTCTTGCAAGAATAGGCCCAGTCGCCAACACAGCAGTTACACTGTGAAGTGAGTGACGCACACCAGGAAGACATGAGACAGCCTTTATACTATTTTCAAGGTTCCTCCTCACCCGCTGTACCTTTCACCCACTTAGATAAGATCCCCACTGCTGTTCAGTTTCTACTTAAGGACACAAACTGGTACTGAGAATGAACTGGCCAAAACTGACCGTCCCTAAGGTCAGAGGTCCTGTCCCATATGTTCCTGAAACGTCACACACAAGCACGTACACACATATACTTTTACACATTGAATAGGTTCTCTCTCTTATGATATCTGTTAGAAATAAATGACTTAAAATTTCTACAACAATTCCCCACTTTTTATCATTCTGATTACCCATAATCACAATAATAAACAAAAAGACAAATTTTAAGTCATATCATCTCGCTACTCTTCATCTCTGGTTTTCGCATAACTGATCACACTTCATAAACATTTGTGAAATATTATTTAGAAAAGAAAAAGCTTAGGCTGTTTTTGTAAGGATAGTCCCTTAAGTATTAGCAAACAAAGACTTTATCTGAAGCCGGGCTGAATGAATAAACAATGTTATTGCACTCTCGTCCTAGATCGAACCCTCAGTCACCTCAGTTAAACAAGAAATAGTGTACAGATTAGTAAAAAAGCAAAACCAATTCACACTGGTTATTTTAGCAGGTCATCCAAAATACAAAGAATAAAAGTAGAATAGAATCCTTCATTTCAAACCCTCTCCTTGTACGTCATCTCATAGCGGATAACCACAGCTTTTAACCCTCTGTTCATGTCAAAAACTTTCATAGGGAGGAAAAAGAAAACATACCCCAACAATTAATTCATTTGACTGTAGCTTCCGCTACTCGTATCATCAAATTTCTTGCCGTTGTCATCCTCTGGATAGACTGTCATTTTTACCAATTGAGCAGACATCCCTGCTCTGACCAGTCTCTGTACTGAGCTGGAAACACCCAATATTGACAATCCTACCATCGAAACCCCAACCCCCCAGAGATTAATCAAACAATCATTCCATTTACCTAAAATACTTTCTAATGAATCAGTGACCAATCAAATCATTGGGTCTGTATCAATACTAAGCCCTAGTTTGATTCAATTAAATAAAACCATCAAAATCATCACAAAAACAGATTCTTTTGCTAAACTCAACCCATTAGTTGGTGCATCTTCCTCCAGGTGTGTTGGTCATCTCGTTCACCCCATGGACATCCCGTCTTCACCAGGGTGACTCTTTGCGAGTCGTTGCCGTGGTCTTTCCCTCGTCGGTGAGGGAGGCTGTTATTAGCACGAGCCTTTGACCCCTCACTTTGTGCTCTATATGATGGTTGAGGCCTGTCGGTGTAGTCTAAGGTGAGATGTTTGGACAGAGGTGTCACAATCTCCAACCTTGTTTGTGGAGTAGAACATTTCCTTGGCTGCTGTCACCTGTGAATGGAGACCCTGAGTATTCTGTTAGTGACCGCTTGTCTGGCCGGTCGTTCCTTCTGGTGTGACCTGTTGAATTTTCACTATTTTGTTTACCTTGCTGATGATATTCATTGTGAATTCCAAATTTATTCTCAACATTTGGCCAATTCAACAACCTGAAACATTATTTCCGGATAATTTCTTGCTCACTTAATAGCACTCATTCAACTATTACATTAACATTCAACCCACTTTGCTCATGTCAACAACACAATATTTATACATTTGGAACAGAATCAGTTCTGTTTGCTACAATCCATCCTGACATTCTGCAAAAGGAAAATCTTAAGTTATGCACTGCGCAGATGTGGCCCTGTTTCTTTCTGCCACAATAATAACCCAGGCCAGGATAGTGTGACCACCGAGTTGTTAAGGCCAGGGGTGAGTTACCACACTCCGGAGGAGCAGACACCAAGAGGCGAACAACCAGAATGGGTTTAAAAGGTAAGTTTTTATTAAATTTAAAAAGGATAAGAACAGGGGCAGAGATGTTCGTGACTGTGGCTTCGGCAAAGGGAAGGGGAATGCTGGTAGGTACTTCTCCGTTCTTCAGGTAAGTATACCTCTCTTTGGACAGGCTCGTGGAACAGACACTGGCTCTTCTCGTCGTTAGACTCGTTGAATAGGCTCGTGGGACAGACAGTGGCTTTCCTCGTCGTTAGACTCGTTGAATAGGCTTGTGGGACAGACAGTGGCTTTTCTCGTCGTTAGACTCGTTGAATAGGCTCGTGGGACAGACAGTGGCCTTTCTCGTCGTTAGACTCGTTGAATAGGCTCGTGGGACAGACAGTGGCTTTTCTCGTCGTTAGACTCGTTGAATAGGCTCGTGGGACAGACAGTGGCTTTTCTTGTCGTTAGACTCGTTGAATAGGCTCGTGGGACAGACAGTGGCCTTTTTGCAAAACAGACAATTTGCCAATGGGACAGACGGTAGTAAGGGCTACCTTTCTGGCCTTCACTCTCGTTCTGGGCATGGTAGAGGCGGCGCCTTTGGGAAGGAATAGTGAGGCTGGCCTTTCCTTGGTGCGGGAAACAGCACTCGTGAACTGTAATAATAAAGGTGTGTTGAGCTTTCCTCCTCTGCACCATACACACAATCTCACAAATCTGGACACAGCTGAGAGAACAGATTAGTTTGGAAGAATCTTCAAAGTCATGGGACAATTTCATCCGTCAGAGAATCAAAGAGAACGCAGTTGTTTGACTCACCACACCTGTGCATAGATCACTCTTGTAAATCTCCACACGTGTTAATTTCACCCTTTCAGACACTGCAAACTCACTCTATGTCCACAGCAATTAATCAACTCGTCTCTCTTCTCTTCATAGGATGGATGATCCAAGGAATAATGGACTCAGAAAATGAACATGGGTTTAGCGATCTCTAAAGTTACTGTTCCCTGCTGTCAACAGGATGGCACACACTGCCCACAAACACAGGTTAGTCGTGCACTGAGATGGCAATCTTTACATGAGGTTTTCTCTAGAGGTGAATCATAAAAGGGTGCACTTAACTTTTCCTCGGTGAATCACACGGGCTTACAGCGGGTTTCCAGTCTCTTTTCTATCAGCCATTCTCCTTTTTCCTCTAGAACATTTCTTTTTCACTTACTTCGTTATGTTGCTGTTTGTGTTTTCTTGAACAAACTCACTTAATGAGCGTGCCTCGGGGATCCAACATGACACA
The DNA here is from genome assembly GCA_030578275.1 of Meda fulgida. Taxonomy (NCBI): domain Eukaryota; kingdom Metazoa; phylum Chordata; class Actinopteri; order Cypriniformes; family Leuciscidae; genus Meda; species Meda fulgida. Next base: position 8,153,855 of record CM060620.1, read on the forward strand.
CCGATCCGGCCTTCAACCTCGCTTCCCGCACTCGCCGACGCCCGCTGCCACAATCTGCTCGAGCACTCGTGTAAAGCTTCCCACTGTCAGAACCTCACACCTTTCTGTGCTTCAAGCCCTTCTCTTTATACTCCTTTTTCCCGGGCATGTGGTTCAATGAAGCACTACTCATTAGCTTCAGCTGGGGCTCATCATGGTCGGCGGCCATGACATGCATACTTGGAGCCGGCCCGGTGTTATACCGGCATCTCTTCCCCCTAGAAACGAGTTGCCATTTTTTGGTTCCGGGTTTGTTCACCCGGTGACAATAGTTAGCCAAATTCATCCATAGCCATCATTTTATTGGGCACTTTCTGCCCTGTATCAAAAGTCTGCATGATCTGTACAGAAAAACAAATGTCGAGGTTATTTTCAGAAAGTAAAGTACACGTACTTTCTTTTGTCTGCTGTGCTGCCGCAGCCTTCTGGCGTTCCCTGTTGAAACAGTCCTGCAAATACATTTACAGACAGCAAATTTATTAGGGACACGGCCTTTTACCCAATTAAGCCCAGTGTCCTCTCAACATATATTGTCCCTTAATAAACCATATTTTGTCAATTGTTACCATCCCCCTTTTGATGCATGACTCAACTCATGCATCAATTTAACATAATTGTGTTTGGATAAAGTTTGCCATCATCACTAACCCAAACGTTGTCCTAAAGCCAAATTTCCTCCGGACATCTTTCTCTGCCTCTTGAAACAAAAATATTACTTAAAGCCACAAACACATCTTCTTATCTGAGTATTTGAAGGGCAACGGCCCTCAATCTTACAGTGTATCCTGCTTTTCAGGCCTGTTGTTTGGTCTCTTAATACAGTCATCTACAAACATTTTCAAAGTCATCAATTGTTTCTGTCAGGTCAGGTCGTGCTGTACAGACTTGGTCAATGTCAGTCATCTACATTCTCCCTCTTTGTTCACAATAATCATAAATGTGAAGGTCTCTCTTGATAATTTGATATTGACTTAGCCAATGTGTCACTTTGTTGTTGCCGTCAAATCTATGACATTTTATTTTATTTCAACCCATGATGGACAGCGATCTACAACTTTAAATCATAAATACTTTTAATCCATAGCTTAATTCATAATTACCAGAAGCAGACAGAGCTGGATAACTAATCCCTTTAAAGCTTATCCTCTGCTCTGCATCATCTTTTTACCTAACAGAATTAACAGCTTCTTTTAAAATGTAATTTGCCAAAAGCCATCCTAGTGGGTAATGACACAATATACACCCTATTCAGACTGAGTATTAGTACCTCAAACTAACGCAGAGTCGCATACAAGACAAAGTGCTGTCACCATCACACACACTCACACACTCATATTAGATGCATGTCAACTGCTCCTTTTCAATATATCGTCTCTAAAAAGATTTAAATTTTAAGTATGATTTTAAACTTCACATTTTCCTCTAGGTTTACCTAATTTTACATGGTATCTTGACCAGTTTCAAATCATGTCTGTTCATTATTCATTTGATTTTTAGAAAAGTCAGCTGGGTTGTTTTGGTTCATTATCACTTTTTCTCAAACTTGCTTTAGCAGGCTGATAACAGAAAGACAGAGTTACCATCCCTTCCTCCACTCAAACAGTCTCTCTCACTATAAACAAATAATCTTTTCAACAGCCTTCTAAGACTGTAATTCAGACAATGTAATATTAAATTCATTACAATAACCTTTGACCATTCATCTTTGTTATGCAGACTTTTTCTTGAATATACAAAAGCGGTCTTCGTCTTTAGCCACCACCATGTCTAATGACCTTCAGGAGTTAAAACTATGTTATAGACATATTAGTTCAAAATCAACACTTCTATGCATTTTCTTGCCCATAAGGCAACCAGCATCACAAAAGTTTTGCTACTGCCCCCACAACAAATAATGGCAATCTCCTCATGGTCTCGCCGGCTCTTGAAAGCCCATTCCCATTGGCTCTTAATCTATAATCTCCATCAGGGTGTTGTCCCCTGGCATAGTTGCAGACACTTGTCACAATGAAAAATAAGCCATACAATGAATACAGTTTCTGGTGAGTGGTATAGAGGAACTCACGTTTCTGGGTCAGACTGCCGTAACTCCTCACAGCTCATCCGCCCTAAAGATAAAGGATTCTGTTGGCCTCTCAGACATCTGCTCCACTCTCATACCCATCTCACATAAAACACCCCCCTTCAGGAGATGCCCAGTCTCGGCGGTGATCCCCTGGCTTAGGTTGTCCTCTGTTAGGCCAAAGAAGATCTTACCCGTCTCTGAGTAATCACCTCATGCACACTGGTAACCGCTCTGTCCCATCACCAAATCAGTTTTCTTCAACATAATCAGTTGTTTTCTGGAGCTTTAAGAAAGGCACATTCAAGAGTCAGCAGAGCCATTCGGACTGCCTAATAGTGTTAACACAGGGAGACAGGTTAATAACATCAGTATTAATCACTTAAATCCATTAAACATCTCCAAATCAGCAAACTCACAATGCTTAGATTATACTTAGTAAATTTAGTTATCACAACCATCCATTCAGTGTACTGTTACCTCTGTAGCCGGAGCCATTGGCCCTGTTCCATGGTGGAGACTAAGATCAGACAAAGAAGTTACTGGTCCCAAAATAATCTAGTCAAAAACGTCACTTTTTTCGTTTAATATCTGCATTATTATTTTAAAGACTTCTTTAAAGTCATTCAGTTTTACTTTCAAAACATTTACAAATACAAATTGCCCTCTGAATTGCAATGATTTCTTTTAACATGTGTCTATGATTTTCAACTGAAACACTGTGCTTTACTATAAAGAGCACTTATGACACAGACTCAGATAACAGCTTTTAGCTGACATTGAATGAGAGAGAGACTCTGAGGCCTTCAGGACTGGTACACTGCATTCTCATAAACTTCTAACATCAAACATTATCTACCATCTTTTAACTATCCCAGCTTAAGGCATCTTTGCCAGAAATTACATGCATTTTCAAATAAACATTTTTTTTTTATTTGTCTTTTTGCCCATACATCAGGTAATTAAGGCATTACAAATTTCCACTCAGATTGAGTCTCTGTCGCACTGGCAGTTTCAGCCACATTACACACCAGATTCAGATAAGCGAACTATTTAATTACAGCCAATAACAAACTTATCTTTTGAAAGCAAAACATCAGCTTCTAGTTCTTTCATGGACAAAACACTAACAAAACATACGGTTTGTTTAATCAGTTGCCTTTCTACACATTTTACATTTCATAACTGTTAATTCAGTAGCCTACTACTTCTGCTTATTTGATCTTAAATACCAATAATTATTCTAATTCTCAATAACGTTTCATTTCATCTCAATTTTAGTTGTCAAATTCTCAATTACCATAGTTTAATATCTGACTTCAAAGTTTTTTCTAGGAGTTTATCACTCTCCTATCGGGATTCACACTAACTTTTACGAGGCTATCACACTCTGCTTATGATACATTTTGATACACATACATCTTTTGCAGTTATCATTTAAAACATCCTTTTAGTACCTTTACAATTATACAACTCATATTTTTAGTCATTAATTTTACATCAAACTGTATTCATTAGTTCACTTATAAAAATTACTATTATAGATCTTTTCTTCAGAAGGATTCACTTTAAGACTTCAATCTTTTGACCTTGTTTTGATCTCTTATTCTTTCTCAGACGAAAATGTTAATATCGTCATACAAACGCTGATCTACTTTCAAACCCACATTATTACCAGAAATGTGTCATTATCACATTTTCAAACACCTTCTCGGTGGGCATTTACAGTTACGTGTTAAATGGTCCTGCTGACCACAATTAAAGCACTCTCTGTCGGCTCCAACTTACTGCACATCACTGAAGCAGTGTGTCCCATTCAGGAATGCAAACAGAGCTGATAAGCAGTTCTCTGTATTCTTTTACAGTCTACCAGTGGCGGATTCAATCCCAATAGCCGAATCATAATCTTCAACATTATTAATGGCCGCACATCAATTTTCATAAGCTGCATAAGTTGTTTTCACAAAGTTTTTCGTTTAACTTTAGTCATACTTGTCCAGGAAAATAATCCCTGGCCCAGAATTTCCGTTATAAATCAGACAACATCTTTTGCTTCAATTACTTAATATCAACAAATATCCGACATTATACATTATTGATTTCCAGAATCTTTGGTCAAAGTTGTCTTTACATTTTACTAATTTGGTATTATCAGCAACAACACTGATTACAAGACAAGTATATATTTAACGTCCGGAAGCCGGGCTGAAAAAAGCAAACACTGTTGCTGTACTCCCAGCATAGCTGGACCCTCAGTCACTCCTCAGATATTAAATACAGACATCGTCTACAATCATAAATACCAGGGTATATGCATTAGTTTTTTGTAAAACTATAATTTCCATAAATTCTGTCAGACATTTTATTTTCATCACATATAGGTTTCCACTATATGTTTTCTCAATCTTTCCCTACATGCCAGTTTCTTCTGTATCCTCTCCTTTCTTTTCTCTACATGCCAGTTCCTTCATTATCTAACCAGTACATGATTGCTTGCTTACAATCCCCACACACATATCTCACACACCAACCTTTTTGTTTTTCACTTCCCTCTTCTATCAAGTCTCTCACTTACCGTTCCCTCAATTTTACACAGACAGCCTTATTGCTGCTTGCTACTTCAATCCTTATCATATAAATTTAAGTTCAGACATCTAATGTCATGCATTAACCCTAACACACATGTTGAACGCAGCCACAACAACTGCGCTGCCTTGTTCCACTGATTCTCGCACTACTCTCAGTAGTTGTGCTCAGTGTTCCCTCCCTGAGGAAGTCATGGTATTTTATCAGCTTTTCAATGTCTAACATACATTTTCCCTCATAGTTTTTTTTTTCCCTAATTTTACAGAAAACCGGTGTATCAAATTTGGCAAGCTTACTCTGAGATTTACCCATACTGGCTGTTTCTGTTACTCTGTGTATTTCTCCGTTCGACGCTGCGTCTAATAATCTGTTGGACGTCTCCACCAGATCTGATCCCTTAACCCAAGACCAGACAGGGCGCACCCAGTGCTTCCTGGCGAATCGATTAACTCCCAGTAAACTGCTACGTGAGGATCCCTCGATTTGCAAAATCGCTACCCCGTGACGTGTTTTGCAAATACGCACCTCACGCAGTTAGCCCTACTGTATTAACCCTTGACCCGCCCGTATGTCTCAATTGACCCCCATAAACTGCTGCACGAAGATCCCTCGATTTGCAAAATCGCTACCCCGTGACGTGTTTTGCAAATACGCACTTCGCACAGTTAGCCCTATTGCATCGGTACTCTTGACCTACACCACAGAAACGAACAGACTCAGCCCCTATGGTTTTACCCACAAATTGAAAAACATTTTAGCCCAAAATAAAAATATTTTAGCCGTCTCTTACCAGAGATGTCTTGGATTGCCACGGGTTTCGTTCTCATTTGATTCCAGTGGAGTTTCTCCTGGCCCTGATAGCGGTCGGCCCCTTTCTCTGAAACTTACGAGGTAGAGCTGGAACTGCTCAGTCCAGGTGGCCAAACACCGTCCGCTCTCAGGTCCAGAAGGCACTTCCAAGGAATCCCACTCTTCTGACACCAAATTGTTGTGGCAAAAATTCTGTTAAACATCATCACTGCGTAAGAGACACTCAGAGTTAAATTAATTAAAAGAGAAGTATTTATTCTTGCAAGAATAGGCCCAGTCGCCAACACAGCAGTTACACTGTGAAGTGAGTGACGCACACCAGGAAGACATGAGACAGCCTTTATACTCTTTTCAAGATTCCTCCTCACCCCGCTGTACCTTTCACCCACTCAGATAAGGTCCCCACTTCAGTTTCTACTTAAGGACACAAACTGGTACTGAGAATGAACTGGCCAAAACTGACGTCCCTAAGGTCAGAGGTCCTGTCCATATGTTCCTGAAACGTCACACACAAGCACGTACACGCATATACTTTTACACATTGAATAGGTTTCTCTCTCTTATGATATCTGTTAGAAATAAATGACTATTAAAATTTTCTACAACAGTGTCCCGCGGGTGTATATACAATCCAACTGTAGTGATAATCCAATGAAAAGACATGTGGTTTGCTGGAATGGTAAGTCCTTAAAATAAACTCCTCGATCCAGCTTTGGTCATCTTGACAGAGGCCTCTTTTGTTGCCATGCTGCTTCCTTTATGCTGGCTATTTCCTGTTTGCTGTCATGTGATCAGTCACATGACAGGCAGACCCAGTATGGATTAAAGGCATACACACATTTAAGACAGTGTAGGTTATCTGTACTGTGTTAGGATGACTCATTTAATTCTGCATGTGAAAATACTTTTAACCCACTTTGACTTTTATCCACAACTTTGTGATTAGATTGCTTTCTGACACCATTTACGACTCTGCGATCCTCTCCAGAGACGCTTGCGAACTCCTTCGCTACTCATTTTGCGAGCTTCAAAAGAATTCCAATCCCCCCCCTCTCAGCAAGGGAGATAACGGACATACCACACACACATACATACACGGCCTTTTACATTAAACTCAGAATATGAGCCATTACCAACTGTATACGATATTCCTGTGTGTTTGCATGGCGCCCATGTCATTATTAGGGGATCTATGATTTTATCATGGTATTAAACAAACTTTAAATGCTTGTAATTATGCATTAAGATGTATCTTGGTATTCCTATCCTTTTTACATGTCTTTCTTGGTACCGTTATAAACCTCTCGGTTTGCCCTAGCTAAATACTTGTATTAGGTTATGATAAAATGTATTTTGCTATGTTGTACCATTTTTGGAGTGATTCTGACCAAATTCTGGCGCGGTCATAAACCATGCAAATAGGCTATCAGAAGAGACACAGAGATTCTCTCCCGGGCAAAGTTTCCGAGTGTTATTGGTCAGTTCACCCAGAAGAGACCTGAGCTAAGCTTCTCTTCCTTCTTCGTTCTAGTTCCAGCTTCACTCCTTTCATTTCTATTCAGTTTGTTATTTTTTTTTGTTTTCAGTTTAGTTAGCTTTGTATTCTCCTTTGTTCATTTCTACTTAAAAACTAGTGAATTGAATTCAGCCTGAATTAGCTGGAAAACTTTACTTTCAATGGACATTTAAACCTGCGACGAAGCGCGCTCCGGACGCACCGACAGACCACGTGACGCTCCGACAGGACGCCACACACATGCGCTTTTTGACTCAGCACCACAAAAGAGCTATTGCAAGTATCGTATTTCATATCGAGATCTAAAAGCTGTTACGGTTGTTTGCCCGTTTAGGGTGATTGTGATCCCTTGTTGTCTCTCAAAGGTTAACTGTCTAGGTAATCTGCCATTCTGTGATCTTTCCGTGATCTCTCACCCTTTTTCTATAACTCTCTTCTCATTTTCTTTCATTGTTTGTTGCTTTATTGTGTTGTATATACATTTTATTCCATGTAATTGTAGTCACCGGTATACGTAGTTTCCTTTATTAAATACATTTTATTCATTTGATTGACTCTGTCTCGCTCATATTGTAAGTCCCTTTAATGTACGATCAAAGCTACAAGCTTTACAATTGTTGATACTTTAATAGTATATTCTATAGAACAGGGAAGCTATTTTTCATGGCCAGAGAAATAGTCTTCTTTGAGAGTCTAAGGAATTTCTCTTGAGGATTGATAAAAGATCGGACGGTCAGTTTTGCTGGACAAAGCAGATTATTCGATAATAAATGAATCCCATTAAGGGTTGTCCTGACAATCGAACTATTTTTGACAATTGACATATTATTTAATTATAATTAATGGTGATTGATTATTGATAGTACAATTGATCTATTTTTGCCTACATGTATGGAGAACTGATTATAATTTGTTGTATTCAGTTGTCCTACAGATCATTGGCAACTTATTCCCTTTACCGGGAATTTAATCTCTGTATGCGATCCCTGATCATATTCATGATTCGTTATTAAAATTATATTCCCCTTATTATTTGAGCTTGGATACACTACAACAGATAAGGAATGAAATGGACTTAAATGACTAAGACAACATGTAAGACTATTAAAACTCTAATATACATATAATTATCATAATATATTGAGTGCGGACCCCGGGGAAGGTACTAGTCCCTGAAGTTATGGTCAGCCACATCCTCTTGAATGTGTCTTAAAATGTCTTCGTAATAAATTAGATAAAACTAGGCCCTCCCACATAGGCATTAGTCTGCCGGAGGAATCTATGAGAACACCAGAGAGAGGTGGAATCCGATACCAGCCTGGGTGTCCTTGGGTCGGTGACACCATTCCTCCCAGGGTCCAGAAGCACCCAGTCTTTCTGGTATCCCAGAAATATCAGCTTAGTCATCTGCATTTTCTGGATCAGATTCAGGCTCGAGTTGATAATGTATTACCAACATTATGTATGTCATTATTGCTTTGGGAGCTGATGTTCCAAATATGGTAAAAGGCGTGACATTTCCGTCACATGCTTAAGGTATTCGGGCCAATCACAATGCACTAGATCGCTTGCCAATCAGAGCACACCAAGCTTTTCAGAGAGATGAGCTATGTAAAAATCGATGCGTTTAAAAAAGGTGGGACACAGAGGAGCAACAATAATGTGCGGTATGTGTAAAATAATGACTTTTTTTAAATCTAAAACCGCGTAGACACATTGCATTAAACCAAATAC